>CM038350.1:37903055-38525555 GCA_021464625.1 Proterorhinus semilunaris
AAATTGTAGATGTGAGCAGTTTTGTAACCTATACTGAGTGTTGCTTTAAAAAGACAAGGTTTATGAACCTATTGAAGGGGGGGGGGGGGGGGGGGGCTCCAACAGCTCCATCTCTCGCCTGCCCTGATTCTATTTTACTTAGTAATTACCGGTGGAAGCAGCAGTGACAGCATTTTTGCTTATCTTTCATTCGTTACTTGCGCTCAGTTCCTGTAATACAAATCAAAATACTTTAGAGTTGGTGACATTGATTATTCCAGTAATGATGTGGTACTTCGCAAATGCGCAAAAATACAAGAATATTTACCAAAAATGATAGAGATCACAGGTCTGTTACATATCTCTCAAACACACTTCTTTTATACTGGGCGGCACGGTAGCGCAGCGGTTAGTGCTCTCGCTTCACAGCTAGAAGGTCCCGGGTTCGATTCCCACCTGGACGGGGCCTTTCTGTGTGGCGTTTCCATGTTCTCCCCGTGTCTGCGTAGGTTTCCTCCAGGTACTCCGGTTTCCCCTACCACCAAAAACATGTACAATAGGCCAGGATGAATGATGTGTGTGAATGTATGGTGGTGGTCAGAGGGACCGTTGGCGCAGACGTGTGTAGGCGTGACAGCGCTTCTGTCAGTCTCCCCCAGGGGAAACTGAAGCTACTAACGTAGTTTACCATCACTGAGTACGGAGTGAATGTAAACGCTCTCATGTAAAGCACTTTGTGTGTCTGTGAAAGGCGCTATATAAATAAAGGTTCTTCTATACAGTCTTTTAAATTGCAGTAGACTAGCAGCATGTTAGTCAAACTGAAAAAGGAGTTAAGAACCGTCAAAATCTACTCTACGTAAAACTAATAAAAATACATACCAGGATTGATGACAAATCAAGGAATTCAAATTAGACGATTTATTTCCCTAACATGTCATCTTAATACAGAATTCTGTCTTCCCCAGTTCCCTATCAAATGTGTCTGCCAGTCAGCCGTTCCCAATGAGCAGACTGACTCTTCCTGGGGAACCACAGTATTTTACACATTCCATTGTTTACAAGATTTATGAGTCTAAGACCACATGTCGTGGTTTCCATCGTTCCCATTGGCTCCCACAGCTGTGCATTCAGCTCCACCTTGGTCTCCCTTGTAATTTGACCCTTTTTGACCAAGTGGCCAGCGGACTGGGTGGGGGTTGCTGCGTCTCCTCTTCCCTGAAACAAAGGACTTTGGGAAACCACACCTTATACAAACTCAATGACAACTTTTGGTTAGTTTGCTAAATAGCCAAAGGAACAAAACAGCGTATAAAAATATTATATCTCTTCACTGTACTTTCAGATTTTGAGAACCCCTTAGATTGTAACTTCCCTCTCTATTACAAAACATTTGTTGTTTGTTGTTTGGGAGCTGGTTATTTACAGCTATATACATTTGTAACAAAGTATTAAGATTTATCAGGTCATCAAGTTTCATGGTATTAGATTTTAGGAACAGTATATTTGTATGGTCGCTATACCCAACATTGTGCACAATTCTGATGGCCTTCTTTTGGAGCCTATATAAAGCCAGCAAATGACTATTGTAGGTATTTCCCCAGACCTCCGAGCAATAGTGCATGTACGGTAGGATTAAGGAACAGTACAGGGTGAAGAGAGCCTTTTGGTCCAGAAAAAATATACACTTGCCCATTATGGCCACATTTTTCGCCACTTTCCGACGTATATTGTCTATATGTGGTCTCCAACTAACCTTATGATTAAAGATCACACCCAGAAATGTATATTCCTTTACTTGTTCTATTTGAGTGTTTTCAATGTTGATTTTAATTTGAACTTTACTATTCCGTTTACCAAATAGGATCATTTTTGTTTTCAATATGTTCAGCGATAGTTTGTTCCTATTAAACCACTCTTTGAGTTTATATAATTCTGTTGTGACCTCTGATTTGAGCAGCCGAAGATCTTTGCTGGAGCATAATATTGTTATGTTATGTTGTTATATGTTATTGTATAAATTTTAACTTTGTTGAAACTTCACACAGATCATTAATGTACAACAAAAACAATTTAGGTCCTAATATAACTTCAAGATTATATGGCAGAGATTCAGTACTAACACATTGGGTTGGAGTTAGCGCACAATGCCTCTGGTAATGGTTTAATGGTTTTTAACTCTTTGCCCCACCAGCCCTTTTCTCAGAATCTGACCCCAGCCTGCCAGGATTTGTGCTCATTCAATAATAATGCCTTACACTTATATTGCGCTTTACAAGCCTGTATTACCAATTCAATCTTCGCTGTCCCACAGAAAATGATAACCACAAAACAAAGATCTAAATCTCTACTTAAATTGTTTTAAATAATTGTATTATACTTTGAAAACAGTGGGCACCGGTTTCTCATTTAGTTTTTTTCTTTGTATTGTGTTTTCAAGCATCTATCTGCCCAATTTTGCAAACTTTTCGGTAGCACTTTACATTACGGCACGGTAATAATATGGTAATATAATGGTAATAGCATGCTACAGCGAGCCCAAAATGTAGTAAGTGGATTTGAACTTTAATTTATGCCATAGTAGGACTGGGTGATATACTGTATCAGTATTATAAAAAAAAGAGATGTCTAAATGGAACAATTCCAATATTGCTTAAATTTAGTTTTACGCCCATTTCAATTTGAAGTTGTTTGCTCCACTCAGCACATATATATCGTGCCAGCTTTCCGTCCGTGAACCGCTCAACACTTTAAAGCGTAGTTACATCAACAGTGTTATGCTGTGTTCAGACCGCACGCTTCTCGGGCTTCAAAATCGCGCCCAAAGCCCCTAGTTGTGCTTATTGAAGACGCTTGTCACAATGTCACATAGCGTCCAGACGATCTGGTCGCGCTTCAGCTCAGAGTGGAGGGCTGAACGATTCATTGCATTTGGCATTTTATCACGATATTACACAACGTGATTTTCGCAGGGTACGCGATTTTAGAAGTGAATATATGGTTGCAAAGTCCGCCGCGAGCTTTTGTTTACGTCTCAGTCTAGTTAAGGTGCGCGGTAGATTGTGGATGTACAGTGAAAACACCAGCATTATCATGCAGCCACCGTGAAGGACTATTGCCTTCTGTGTTTGGCGCCTCATGTCCCGTCTCCTTGCATCACTTTTCTTCTTTCTTCATATTGTCCAAAGTATCCCAAAACCAAAATGTTGCTCCTAATTCCACTGTGTACTTTTCCAACTAGTTAAAGCAGGCGTTTGTTCTTACTTTTCCTGCACTTTAGTCTGGGTGATGTTACTGACTGGATCAGTCACTTTCTCTCGCTGCTGTAGCACTCGCTCTCTTCTTGTGCTTTAGGTTCAGCCGCGCTAACGTCGCTGTATCAAAGGTGCACAATAATAACCTCTGATTTGTGTTCAGAGCTAGAGGAGCAGTGTATGACTTTATAACATCAGTCTAACTTCGTAATATGTATGCTGTTCCACAGAATGTTGTTTTTGTTATGTTTTAGTGGCAAACGAGGACGTTTGTTTTTGTTGTTGAGGGGGAAGCATGTAAGCCACTTTTCTGTGTTTTTGTAGCCATGACCCTAATGTGCTCTTATTGTGAAACAGGAAGTGAGTTGGTGTGGTGAGAAGAAAAAAGGAGTTGTTTTACGGGTCTGAGTCTGAGGTAGCGTGGCCGGAGTGAATAAAAAGATACGTCCTTTGAAAGTTAATGCTGTCGCCTTCTTTGCCTTTGCATCAAGCCTTCCCCACCAAAAAGCTCGGTTACAACTGTAATAATGACCGTGGAGTCAGGCTCAGCCCGACTCCTGCTGTTGCCGAGCATGCGCTCTGACTCCGAATTTACACCAGGAGCTTTTACTGGACGTGACGTACGCGGCGCGTTATACGCGCGCATTTTCGAAAGCGCAGATTTCCACATACGGCGTCAGAGCAGCTAAAGCTACGCTTGTGTTCGGGTGTCTCTTCCCCAAATCACTTGGAATAATTTTGCTTATAAAAATGGGTAAGTAATAACATTTCTCATGTTAATACGTTTTGCTAGTCGTACATCGAACTCTGCCAATTTATGAAATGATTTGCATATTTTTTTAGCTTACCTTAGCTTAGCTTGTGCATTTATTTATAGAAACTGTGCCGAGTAGAAGGCGCACCTTGGCCTTTCTTCTTTTGGTAGAAGAAGTGAGGAGACAGGAGAGACAACAGACCAGGCGACTATGGGTGCATCCATAACCAGCAGCGTCATCAGCAAGGTGACTTCTACCACCTTGTGGCCGGGCTGAGGCTTGACAGCCAAAGACACCACCAATATGCGTGTTGTGAACTTCGACAAATCAACAGAAAACTTATTTTGACAGGGTGTCGGAAGTTTACTTTGAAAGACTGTGCCATTTTCCCGTCTACAATTCCGGAGTTTGCCGCGTGTACGCGTCCAAATTAGAACTCCATTCTAATTTAGGCGCAGCCTCGCGTCAATACGCCCGTCCGACGCGCGTATAACAATGCTAGTGTTGGGCTTTTGACAGCCTTCACATTTGATCTGATTTTTTTGGTCCAAATAACATCAAATGGCAAACATGCTTCAGGACATGGGTGCACAAGCCATGGAACTCTACAACTACCTCATAGCTGGATTCGATCCTTGGATTGCGTCATATCCACTCATGCAGAATCCAGTTCCCATGTCTATAATATTGCTGTGCTACCTGTTCTTCGTACTGCACCTGGGACCTCGCATTATGGCCAATCGGAATCCTTCTCAGCCCAAAGAAGCCATGATAGTTTACAACTTCCTACTTGTGGCCCTCTGTATATACATTGTGTATGAGTTTCTGATGTCCGGTTGGGCTACAACGTACACGTGGAGATGTGATCCCATTGACACCTCAAACAGCCCTCAAGCACTAATGCTGCGTTTACACATAAGCACGATGCGTTACGAATGCCACAAATGCACATTCGTGGCCAAGGATCACGAATTTGATGATTCGGGGCAGAGGTTTCACGCGCCGCCACTAACTGTTGCGACCTGTTACTACGCGTTACGATTAATGGCACGAATTATTACGCACGGTCACGAATATGCGTCCCGCGCTGCTGCGTGGTGTTGCGCGCTGCTGCGTGGTGTTGCGCGCTGCCACGGGCTGTTACGGGTCACTGGGAATATTCGCGTTCTGTCCGAAATCTGTCAAGAATTGGGCGAATGTGGAGTGATCTTCTGCCGCCGGGTTGGAGGCGGAGCAGAGGCCGTGCTCTCCCCTGAGTCATTGGGCTCTTCTGGCTCCAACTCCCGAACATCAGGTACGACCGCAGGAGGAAGAAACACTTTCAGCACCCCGAGGAGCGGCAGTGGCTCGGGGTGCTGAAAGTGTTTCTTCAGGTGCTGTCCGTGACTTGGACCGCGGATTGGCCGACTTTGTGACACTTTTCCTTGGCATAGCTACTGCAGGTACCAACATTTACTTTGGGCGTAGCGTGTGTTTCTATCAATGTTGAGCGTGAAAACAGTGATTCTGCTCCACGAATGCTCTACGAATGCTCCACGAATGCTCTACGAATGCTCTCACGCTGAATTACGAAGCGCCACTACTCCTCACGAAAGGACACGCTCCGCTGCGAACTCCACGAACAGAGGGTGATTCGTGACATTCGTGGAAGATTTTTTGACAGACAAAAACTTTCTCCACGAACGTCACGAATGTCACGAGCTGATGCGTTCTGTTAAGAATCCCGTTAAGATGCGTTAAGTCACGTCACGAACGTCACGAATGACGGAAAAATGACATTCGTAACGCATCGTGCTTATGTGTAAACGCAGCATAAGGATGGTCCACGTGGCATGGGTTTTCTGGTTTTCCAAGATTATTGAGCTTATGGACACTATCTTCTTCGTGTTGAGGAAAAAGCAGGGGCAGATTACCTTTCTCCACATCTTCCACCACTCCTTCATGCCCTGGACTTGGTGGTGGGGTGTGAACTACGCCCCTGGTGGAATGGGATCTTTCCATGCCATGGTGAACGCTTCTGTACACATCGTCATGTATTTCTGCTATGGGCTTTCCGCTGCTGGACCTCTTTTCCAGAAGTTTTCGTGGTGGAAGAAGCACATGACTGCTATTCAGCTGACTCAGTTCGTGCTGATATCACTTCATGCCACACAGTGGTACTTCATGGGTATGGAATCAGATTTGTGCCAAAAAGAAACAAACAAAACTTTTTCAATGTCAAACAAAAATATGGAATTTGAGAGAAAATAAAACGAATTAAAAAAAAAAAAGTTAACTTGCAATCAAATTATTTGTCTAATTGCGTAAAGTATTGGTATTTTACTTTTCTAATAAAGTATTTTTTTGTTTACGGTTCCCTCTGCTTCTCTCTCGCCGGTCAGACTTTTGCTCCGACTCGCATTTTTGCAGTCTCTCTCTCTTTTGCGCTTCTTGACTTTTTGTTTGCAGTTCTGGCACAATCCTCTCGGGTGGGCGGGCTTTTTCAGGAGATCGTCCCCATTGGCTAGTTAGTTTTTGATTGACACAGCTCATCAGCTCAGTGCCCCGGACGTTGTTCATACGTAGCTGGCGCTCAAAGCGAACCTGGCTTTAGTAAAGACGAAGACCATCTACAACAAAAACGGATGAAATGTAAGTATTTTATCACATTCAGTGTCTTTGTGTATGACATTTTTTTGATTTGTTGTGTTAAGTTATAGATGAAGTAAAAGCAAGGTTTTGCTAACAAAGTAAGCTTTTACTGTAGACAGTATTAGCCAACTTGCTATGTCCCGTTAAGCATTGACTGCAGAATCGTATGTCAACGTCTTAGTTATGTTTGTTAAATGACTCTCCCAAGCACCAGCTTCCCTTGACAAAAACAGCTATTTAGCTTACGGGAACGGGAGGTGTTGGTCCACTGCTGCCGCCTCTCCTAATGCTGCGGTCACAGGAAGAATAAAAGCCCGGTTAAAGTGGGCTGAAGTCCGAGTGTAATTGTGAGAATGTGTGATTTCGGTGTTTGAACGGATTTGTTCGGATTTACCGAAGTGACACAAACGAACCGACCGAGGCGGCGGTAGACCAGCAGCGGCTGTGTTCTGCGGTGGTAAATACGCTGTTTTTGTCAAGGGAAGCTGGTGCTTGGGACAGAAGGATCTAACTTTGCTTTCACGTCAGAAAAGGCTGTCTAAAGGCAAGGTAAAGCACTGAGTGAGTAACTGACATTAGCTGAGATTTTAAAAAGTTATACTCCATAGACAACTAGTGTTTGTTTACAAGGCTGTGTGCCCGGTTCAAATATGACGAAGCGACGGACTGACACGGCCAGTGCGGCGTCTGTGGGTACACTACACTTGCTGGTGGGATTAGTATCAGTTAAGATTCACGATCATTTATCCTGCTAATCAGGGGAGACTGGTGGAGCTGCCTTGTTAATACTTAAACTGTCTTCTTCTCTCTATGAAGAGGTAACACTGGAACCTGAGCAGGGCCTAAACACCATGCAGTCACAGGTAATTACCTACCTATCTATTTTAACACGTGATGATACAGCTAATATCAATTCCATTAAGGCTATAAGTTTTCACCTGTGACCCGAGTAAAGAATATAACAAAAGCAATATTCGCTGATGTAGTTTGTTTGGTATTACAAATTTGGTAGCTTGAACTAACCAGTCAGTTACTGTTGCCAATAAATAACAGTTGATTGACACATCTCTGCCTCACCAAGGTGACGTGGGAGAGCATTCAGTCATTAATAAAAAACATTAAGGGGTATGTTACTGTAAATAACATTAAATTACAAATAGTTGTGTTTGTTATTGAACTAATGATATACAATGCTTTATAATGGTATTTGTGTATTTGTACAGTTTAGAAGGTGTGAATATAATCTATTGTCTACACAAGTTAACACAAGATACAATGTTGGCTCAGCTGAACTGGTTCATCTTCACTCTCCAGCAAGGTGCAACCCCTGGTGCTGATGCAGCCACAGCAGCTGTACAGAGTATTCTTTCAGTTTTGAACCAGTCATTGGGCAAGGCCAGCACAGAAAAGAGTCAGGGACAGAGCTCGGGGCAGCGCCCAAGCATGGATCAAGAAATGGCCAGGTCTCAGATTTTAAATAGTGATTCATAAACACTGTAACAACAATAAATCCACTGTTTAATTGTTCTCAGAAAAATCCCATTTTATTTGTTAGAACTGATAAATGGTTTTGGATTATAGTAAAACACCTACATTACAATACCATTTATTTACTGTGACATTTTTTTTGCAGGTCTTTCCCTGGATTTTTTAGGCGAGGGTCCAAGCGAAGCTCAGTGAGCTTTAATAGGCCAGCAAAGATAGCCAAACAGTGGAAGCCTTTTCATTTCACAGTTTATCTACTTTATAAATATTGTGAAACAACCCCCCACCAGCTCAGGAACTTCAACACATGCAAGCTGGTCTGGGGAAGAGAACTCTGCTCATGTCTGAAGACATGACTCATTCAGAGGTGACTTATATTTCTTTCTCTTATTCACTCATCAAGCAACTGAAACTGTTAAAAATTTATAATATTAACTTACATTTTAGGTCACCAGATTGTTTGAAAGTGCTTTTCCAAAGATGAAAACAAACACTGGAGGATGGCTTCTGTACAAAGCAGCTGGTATAAAACAAAATTAAAACTGTTGCAGACTGTTATGGATTCATTGTTTGAACCAGCTGCGAAATATTCAGACATATTTTGTAATTTTTCAACAGGTGGAAATGGAAGGCGGTATTTATATGTAATACCCCCTGAATCAGAGGGATACACAGGAAGTACAATCAGAAGTGCCTCTGTAGGAGGGAAAACCATGCTATACATTGTTCATTTACAGGAAGAATTTGATCTAGCACCTCTTCCCCACGATGCCCCAGAGTTTTCACTCATGCCAAAGGCTGAATGCAAGAGTTGCTTTAAAGTAATGCCTTTGCAGCTTCTTGCCGTCCATGTAAAACAATGTGATGCCCCAAAATCTGACACACCCTCAGATTCTGAAACAGAGGTAAAAAAAAAAAAAAAAAAAAGGTCTTCTTGTGCTTAACTGTTTTCAAGAAACATTGATGACAACATATTGAAAATGTAACTTTTGCCTCTATTTAGATCTCTGAGGTACTCTCTTCTTGGAAGAAAGTAAGTTGCTTCTCACATCCAGGGTCGACGAACTTAACTTATGCTCATTCAAACTGTTTTCTGTGATGACATGTATGTCCCTTTTGTTTTAGCCAACAAAAGGAACGTGCCCTGTATGCAATGAGGATTATCCAACAGGGGAATTGGAACTACATGCAAGTGTCTGTGATGACTGGGAGAATAACTTGGAAAGGTATTGTTATCATTTTAGCTCTTAAGGTGTGACACATCTTGGCAGACTAACTAAATCATGATGGATTTTGACACTGGTGTCTGGTATTGTGAATACAAATCAAGCTAATACTAACTTTGTTATTGCCATCCAAAACTGAATCTATTTATATTTTTGTCCAGTCCTGTGATCTCTTTGGATGGCAGCCCTGTTGTGTCAAAAGAGCGGCAAAATGAGGACATTTCATGGTATGTTAATTTTTTCTGTCTTTCACCCTAAAAGAGCATATAATTCACGTACAAGCTACTATGTTAAATCAGTGCAAAGTATATTTTTGAATATAGCTTAATGAGTGAAGTCATCTCTGATGGCACATTAGACGAACGTGTAATGTGGATTTAATGTTTTTCATTCAACAGTTTTCAATACAATGTACATTTGCTAGCTGGGTAATATAGCCAACTGGTTATCTAGCGTTAAATAATAAATTAAATAATATGGCAAAACACAACAGTAGCTCAAAAACATGTTCACTTATACACTAATGTCTTTAGTGTAACTAGGCAACCACACTTACTTGGTCTTCACGCGGGCGGATCATGTAATACAGACAAACTCTCTTGTCGTTGTACACTTATTTTGCACTTTTTACGTTTATCTCAAAATGTTGATAAACCACATAAATGTGACGCATAAAACGCGTACATGTCATTAATATGTGGAGCCCTATCTTACGGTATCTTTTAACGTAAAAGTCTCCGATAAAACAGCTGTTTAATTGCGGGGCATTAAGACCATTCGGCCGGGACATTGAGACCACTAGCTCGGGACATTGAGACCCCTCGAGCGGTACATTGAGACCCCTCGAGCGGTACATTGAGACCCCTCGAGCGATACATTGAGACCCCTCGAGCGGGACATTCAGACCAATGGATGCGGTACATTCAGACCAATGGATGCAGTACATTGCGACCGGGGCATTGAGGCAACGGCACATTCCGACTAGCACCCCTGTAGAGTACTTCTTCTAAAATTTCGGTCAATGCCTTGGTCAGAAAGTGCGGAAATAACTCCAAGAACTTCAATAAATTCCTCCGCTTTATTCTGTATATGCTCGGGGTCTGCAGGTCCTGCTTCCACATACTCAGCAAGGTCTAAAATATCTCGCACCAACTCCCTTGAAACCTCATGAAGGTCCTCCATCAGCGTAGCCGCCATGTTTCCAAAAAACACTTCAGGCCAAAGCAATGGATTTGACAAGATTTGAGTTAACCAGGCTTTAGCCCGCCCACAACTTTTGATGGGCGAGTTTGACAGATACAATTAATTCATGAAACACTGCAACACAGGACCATGAAATAATTAATTAAATAGATAAATAATTATATATTTTTTTTTACACAGAATCATTGGTAATTTAATTAATTAATGACACATTTATTTAATTAATGACACATTTATTTAATTATTTAATTGTGTATTTATTTATTTAATTGTGGCACTTTCAATCCTCCATAAGACTCGGCTCTCATCGTTCACTTAAAAGACCCGGCTCTTTGTACCGACTGGATCGTGACCAGGGTTGCCCAGAATATGGGCGGTTTTTTAAGCCATTCTGCGGGTGAAAAAAACTGTCCGCGGTTTATTGCCTTGCTGTTATCAATGTAAAATTGGCTATTACTATCTTATTTTTTGATCAAATCACTATTTCAAATGACAAAATCTCAAATCCAAGGCTCTGTGAGCTGCTTTTTCAATAAGAGGGAGAAAGGGGTGGTTTCTCATCATCGCGGGAGCACATGGGCTCTGTTTACTGGTAAACAATATTGGAAATTCCAGCCGCGCTGTATGTCCGCGGGTTTTCCAGATATTTTTGGGCGGGTTTGGCTCCCCAGACCTGGCAACCCTGATCATGACCGACCCATCACTACAATATACACATGAACAGCAATGCGCTGCTGGACTACAGGGTTACACCCCGCCATTCCGACACACCGCTAATCTGACATTGAGTTCTAATTGTCGGAATTGCGGTGTTTCCATTTATTATCAAACGTCCCGCCACTTTTTCACCCTTTGTCGGAGTGGTGACACCTTTATCTTTTATGCAACGTGCCGCTATTCCGACACACAAGATAATTATCAACAATTATTATTGTTTTACGTTTTGCCTGATGAATGAAGAGACCCCTGATCGTTGGTACGTGTTTTTTTTATTATAATTTTTTTGTCTACTTGTCTTTCGCATCATTCTCATAACTGCAATAATGAAACGGTGGCACAAACACGGTTTACTTATTTAAAAAAGCTCTTCTTAATTCCATTCAGTCACCGTCGCCTCAGTGTGGGACATTTGAAGGCAGACATCCAATGCGTAATGAGCATAGGCAGCGGCATTGAGAGAAGAGTGACGACGCAATATAGAATATAAATAAACAAAATGTGCTGCCGAGACGCAGGACGTAGATGTTGAACAACTAAACACTGCGGCCGCGTTAACCGGTGTAGCATATCAGAAAGCAGTCAACAATAATAATGGACGTTGTTTTAGCCCCCATGGGGCGCGTCATATGCGTGATAGGCGGTACATGAGAAGTAACATGCACACAACACCCTGTCAAGTCATTCCCCATTATCACAGAAACAACATTTATGGGAAAGCCCACCATGGACATATTCAAAGGCAGAACCTCCTCCAAAATAATAAACAACACGTTTACTGGGATCGTGTCACTGCCATTACACACAACCACAAATCCGTCCATAATGAAAGGTTTACAGTCTCTACAGGAGGAGAAACATTGTCCACAAACTAATCTCTATTTGCATTGTGATCAAATGTTTTAAAGACAAAAGGGCGCTCAAAACTTGTTCTATGCTTAAATACATATTTAACGACGAGCACTGCAGCCCTCGCCACGTTTATCTCTTTATTTTCGTTCTAATAAATTGTAATTTTCCCCACGTGAAAGGTGCCGGAGAGGCCCCGCGATCCAGCTGGTATAGGGGATCGTGCCTCAGCCGGGGAGGTGAGACGCGTGGAGGAGATCTCAAAATCTACAGACCCTGTGTCCGCCTGCACGAGGAAGAGAGGAGATGCGCAGCGTAACATGAGGAGGACGAAGAGGAAATGTCGCCCGTTCTTTGTAATGCACAAGCCCTGCCTTCTTGAGGTTGCCGAGGTGAAAAGAGCCAAACGTCTTAAAAGCAAGTGCAGCCATCAATGAAAACAGTAGCGCGCACGCGATTGTGCCCCAGGTAAGTCTGAGTACGACAGTTCATTTAAACACGTATTTGCAAACATACAGTACATGTACCTTTTGTTTGTTCATTTCGCACTTACCTGAGTGTAAAACCTGCAGATTCTTGCACGCGCCGACGACACTTCGGAAGCGAAAGACAGACTTTCACGTGTGCTGCAGAGTTCTCAGTCTGGTCTGGGCTCATTGTTTTTAGTTCCGCCTCAATGTTAAATTTTATTAAATTAAAGTTACCATGCGTTTTTTTTTCGTATTCTTAAATAACAAATTTAATAGAGTCCCATAGCTTCGCCAAGACATTTATGGTCCTGATTATTTTTAAATCGGAGTGAATACTCGGACGGACCAGTCGGTGTCCATTTTTTACTTCTCGCGCCAATATCGATTAGGTCCGTGTTTGATACTTGGCTGTGCATTATGAACTTAACTCAGAAATTGTTGGAAAAAACCGAAAAGGGAAAAAAGAAGAAAATAGTGGTGTGATGCACTTTGTTCCATTTTCCCGTGTGTGATGGGACACACATCGCCGACAGTCATAGTGTTTCTCTTTAGCTGACCGAGCTGAGTCTGACTCTTCTCTGGGGCTACCTGGGTCATGTGTGTTTAAATGAGAGGCTCTCTTCCCTCGTTCGGCGCAGAGCAGGGTCCCGGTAACACCAGCCCCGTGCCCTCTGCAGAGGTTCCCCTGGGGACTGGTGCTCCACCTCCTATTGTCAGAGGCCATTTCGAGGCTTGTTTGCATGTGGTGCAGCAGAGCCCATGATATTCTTTTTAAAAAGTCTAAATTAAGGAATTTCCCATCAGTGGCACAACAGCGTCAGCGCAGACTAGTGCAACATCTTGTGTGCAGACAAGGCCACACAAGCACTTGTTGAAAGCTCAACAAGTCAATTTGCATACTATGCCCCCTTTAATGTTTGTGAGTGGAAGAAAGGGGGGGGGAAGAAAGTAAAATCCGACCGAAAACAACAGGCACTTTGACCTTTTATGAAGAAACATACGATTTTAGCCCAAGTCTTTACAAACGTGCACATAAGTAATTGATGATCAATTACTTCCTGGCTCACGGCGCACACAAAGTGGGTCAGAGCTGTCAATCAAATC
This sequence comes from Proterorhinus semilunaris, assembly GCA_021464625.1. Lineage (NCBI taxonomy): Eukaryota > Metazoa > Chordata > Actinopteri > Gobiiformes > Gobiidae > Proterorhinus > Proterorhinus semilunaris. The sequence goes on from CM038350.1 coordinate 37,916,729, forward strand.
ATCCTGAAGAAATGTTTTTCAAACCTTGGAATTGGCCGAAACCGGCCCGGGGCACTATTCGGTTTCACTCATTTCAGTGATTCTGTTTGTTCTACCCGTAGCATTAATTTTTAAAACCTGGAAGCAAACCTTGTCCCGACACTTTTGAGAAGCCGCTCACTTGAGAGACTCAGAGAGTATAAGATTTCACTCCATGACTTGAATCACCCTCTGAGTGACGCAAAGTGGACCTCAGCCAGGCCAGAGACACCCCCCAGGGATTATTTAAAGTGATGGTTTAAGAGTTTTGACCTAGAAATGTATTAGAAAGGAGTTGTTTACTAAGTGCATGGACTTTGCCGAGAAAAGAGTGGCTCTGGTGACTTAAAAGGAAAGGAGATGGAGAGTCTGAGGAAGCTGATATTAACCAATGAGCTACTTTAGGGACTGAGGGACGGTTGTGTCCCGACCTCTGCCATAGTCAACAGGCCCTTCCTCTCTCCTCCCTTTGTCTCTAACTCCTCTCTCCTCAGTTTGTCTCTAACTCCTCTCTTCTCCCTTTGTCTCTAACTCCTCTCTCCTCAGTTTGTCTCTAACTCCTCTCTCCTCCCTTTGTCTCTAACTCCTCTCTCCTCCCTTTGTCTCTAACTCCTCTCTCCTCCCTTTGTCTCTAACTCCTCTCTCCTCCCTTTGTCTCTAACTCCTCTCTCCTCCCTTTGTCTCTAACTCATCTCTCCTCCCTTTGTCTCTAACTCCTCTCTCCTCAGTTTGTCTTTAACTCCTCTCTCCTCCATTTGTCTCTAACTCCTCTCTCCTCAGTTTGTCTCTAACTCCTCTCTCCTCCCTTTGTCTCTAACTCCTCTCTTCTCCCTTTGTCTCTAACTCCTCTCTCCTCAGTTTGTCTCTAACTCCTCTCTCCTCCCTTTGTCTCTAACTCCTCTCTCCTCCCTTTGTCTCTAACTCCTCTCTCCTCCGTTTGTCTCTAACTCCTCTCTCCTCCCTTTGTCTCTAACTCCTCTCTCCTCCCTTTGTCTCTAACTCCTCTCTCCTCAGTTTGTCTTTAACTCCTCTCTCCTCAGTTTGTCTCTAACTCCTCTCTCCTCCCTTTGTCTCTAACTCCTCTCTCCTCAGTTTGTCTTTAACTCCTCTCTCCTCCCTTTGTCTCTAACTCCTCTCTCCTCAGTTTGTCTCTAACTCCTCTCTCCTCCCTTTGTCTCTAACTCCTCTCTCCTCCCTTTGTCTCTAACTCCTCTCTCCTCCCTTTGTCTCTAACTCCTCTCTCCTCCCTTTGTCTCTAACTCCTCTCTCCTCAGTTTGTCTCTAACTCCTCTCTCCTCAGTTTGTCTCTAACTCCTCTCTCCTCCCTTTGTCTCTAACTCCTCTCTCCTCAGTTTGTCTCTAACTCCTCTCTCCTCAGTTTGTCTTTAACTCCTCTCTCCTTCATTTGTCTCTAACTCCTCTCTCCTCAGTTTGTCTATAACTCCTCTCTCCTCCCTTTGTCTCTAACTCCTCTCTCCTCCCTTTGTCTCTAACTCCTCTCTCCTCCCTTTGTCTCTAACTCCTCTCTCCTCCCTTTGTCTCTAACTCCTCTCTCCTCAGTTTGTCTCTAACTCCTCTCTCCTCAGTTTGTCTCTAACTCCTCTCTCCTCCCTTTGTCTCTAACCCCTCTCTCCTCAGTTTGTCTTTAACTCCTCTCTCCTCCATTTGTCTCTAACTCCTCTCTCCTCAGTTTGTCTTTAACTCCTCTCTCCTCCATTTGTCTCCAACTTCTCTCTCCTTACACTTGAATTGTTCTTTATAAGCCTGTATTACCAAGTTTCTCTGTCGTCATTATTCATTCACTCCATACTCGGTGGTGGTGAGCTACTGTTGTGGTAAGCTACTGTTGTAGCCACAGCTGCCCTGGGGTAGACTGACAGAAGCGAGGCAACCAGTCTGTGCCATCGGCCCCTCCGACCACCACCAACCACTCACACACTCACTGCATTCACCCAGGTTTCCTGGTGTTCCCAAACGGTCTCCCATCCAAGTACCGACCAGGTCCTTCCTGCTTAGCTTCAGATCTGATGGGATCGGGCCAAGCAAAGGCGATATGGCCTTAGGATCACCCTCGTTGTAAATACAAGGTCTGAAGCAAAAAGCTTCCGGTCCCGGAATGTTAGCTCATTGTTGATCCCGTGTGAGAAAAAAAAAGTCAAAAACCGTGCCGCGCGATGGTGGAGAGACGTGCGTCAAAGAGACGTTGGCAAAACTGTACAATAAGAGTTAATGCCAACTGGCAAACTAGACGCTAGCTGGTAACGAGGTGTTACACTGTTAATTGTGAAAAGAGGAAAAAAAGATCCGCACAACTGAACAATGCTCACCAGTTTATTTGCTCACACCAAATAAGCAAATAAACTGGTGAGCATTGTTCAGTTGTGCGGATCTTTTTTCCTCTTTTCGTTGTACTTTTTGGATCCAGCACACTGGTTTAGTACGTCGGAAAAGGGGTTCCACCTTGACATTAATGTTAAAACTAGGTAATTATCCCGTGCTTTTCCAGACACACCGTTTAAAAATGAACTTGTAATAAAGTTCACTGTGACATTAACAATTTACACTAAAGTGCAGAATAAAAAACAATTGCAGGGCACTGCATAGAGAGAACACACGAGTTGTCGACTCATCTTAAATGACGTCGACTAGTCTGTTAAAGCCCTATTGGGAACAGTCTGGAGGAGAGTGGAATGGATGAGCCTGTCATAGCCGTGATGTTCATTAGTATCTTTAAAAATGCATATTTTTTTGGGAACAGTAAATCTCGCCCACTCACATTTGGAGCCCGAACGTTTAAATTCGAGTATTAAAAGATGGATTTTTCTTTAAACTGAAAATCAAGATCTCGCAACAATCCAATTTTAGAGGGAGGTCAACTGTTGGAAAGTTATTGCAATTTCCCAGATTGCTCAAACAGTATTTGTGTATTCAGGATACTATGCCATCGGCAGCTGGACTTACAGTGAACTCACTGCCCATTCACCCGCTACCACACAGACCTGCTGAGAACACAATGTATTTCATAGGTCTGGGTCAGAGCATCCATATTTAATGCGTGAACCTTGTCAAATGTGGTGGTTATTTGTTGTTTCGTAAGGCAAACAGTTCGGCAGAAACGATGATTAACAGCTGACCGCTCCAAGTAATTGTTAAGTGATTGCCAAAGGGAAGGTGCATGAAGAGTCTTTCTCGTTGAATTCTCACTTTATCTGCTTGCCCTTCTGAATTTTATCATAAACAATTTCAATTAACGAAGAAATACAGGTGAAAATGATCCATAGACTGTCCAAAAACCTGGCCTGAACAAAGATGGATCTTCCTGTCGCACCAGCGCCGTCTCATGTGTCTCCATAATGACATTAACCAATCTTTACTAACTCGTTTTGTGGCAGCTCCTTTGCTCTTTGTCTCCCATTGTGTCCGTGACGTGACACTTGTTTTGGCACTTTGAGTTGAGAATGTTTTGCCTCCTCTGTTCGTCTTCTGGTGATCAAGCGTTACAACTACAACTGAACTATGAACTTGGGTTGCCTTAAGCAGAGGGGCGTATTACGAAGCTGGTGTGGAGGGGATAAGGGGAAAAGTTTGGGATAAACTGGGGTAGATCTCTATGGTAACATAGCAACCTGCTCTTCCCATATAGGAAAATGGATGAATCAGAGGAGAGAATCCTCTCCTGGTGTGAGGAGGGGAGTGACCGGTGAGGAGCGTTGGCTTGAGAATGTATTACTGTATCAATGCAGGAATATAGCAGCAGCTCATGGTGGGTCGGGACCCAAAAGTGGGTGGCGGAACCGTTTTCAGTGCCTTTCCCTTGGAAAGTTTATTTCAGTATTTATGTTCAGTAAAAGTATAATAACACTATCTGAGTCTGTGAAAAAGACTGTTTTTTCATGATGATTTCAGCTCTTGAGGCTTACCTAGTGCTTATTCAACCAAAAATTGTGAGGAAAATGTCTTTTTTGAAACGGGTCGCAGCTTGTTTTTTTAGTGATGGCGGGTCCCGACGCCAAATCAGTTGAGAACCATGGTTTTAGATGATGACATGGAATATGCCTGTCTGTGTAAGTTCTCAGTTGTACAGGAGTTGTACGACTGAAGTTTCTCTGAGACCCCGGCTACATACGGCACTACAACTCCCTTTCTTCTGGGCTCTGGAGTCTGTCTGTCTTGTTCTTTGGGTCTTCTTGCCCTTTGTGCTTTAGTGAAAGACCAGTTAGGATAGCCACAGTCTGAGAGGGCTCTCTGGACATGTTGCTCCTCTTTGGTCTTTCCTTCTGCACTGGTAGCACCTCTTTAGCTCTATGTCTGAGCGTCATGATGACCCCTAGTTTGTGCTGGAGTGGATGGTTTGAGTCAAACATCAAATACTGGTCAGTATGAGTTGCCTTCCTGTAAACCTGAAGTTGTCCGTTTTCCCCAATATTGTAAAGTTATAATAGGGTTCGATTTTAGGGCCAGTGCTTTTGAACCTGTATATGCTCCCTCTTGGTGATGTCATCAGGAGACATGGAGTCAACTTTCATAGTTACGCTGATGATACACAGTTGTACATCTCCATGTCTCCTGATGACACCAGGTCAATGGATGCACTTTTTAACTGCATTTTAGATATTAAATCCTGGATGGCAGAAAACTTTCTCCAGCTTAACCAGGACAAAACTGAAGTTTTAGTCATCGGTCCTGAGGCCCAGAGAGAGAAACTTTTACCCAAACTACAGTCATTGTCTTTTAATCCTTCCTCACAGGTGAAGAACCTGGGTGTGATTTTTGACTCTGAGCTTTAATTCCACACATTAGGAATATCACAAAGATAGGTTTTTACCATCTAAAGAACATAGTCAGAGTCCCATTCTCTCTCGGGCCAACACGGAGACGCTCATGCATGCTTTTATCACCAGTCGTATTGACTACTGTAATGCCCTGCTTTCTGGTCTTCCCAAAAAGAGGATCTCAGGTTTACAACTTTTACAAAATTCAGCAGCTCGTGTCCTGACGAAGACCAGGAGGCGGGACCACATTACACCGGTTTTAGAGTCGCTGCATTGGCTCCCCGTGTGTTTCAGGATCGATTTTAAAGTTCTTTTAATGTTTTTTAAATGTCTTAATGGTCTTGGTCCTTCTTATCTCTCAGAACTGCTTTTACCTTATGAACCTTCACGGTCCCTTCGCTCCTCCGGCAGGGGTCTCCTAGTTATTCCTAAAGTCAACAGAAAGACTCACGGCGAGGCGTCTTTCCAATATTATGGCCCTCGCCTCTGGAACGACCTGAGGAGAAGCTCAGGACCACAGAGAACGTTCATGTTTTTAAGAGCAGGCTCAAGACCCGCCTTTTTAGCTTAGCTTTTAACTGATATTTATTTATTTAGTCCTAATGATATATTGTATATTATGTGTATGTATGTGTGTGTGTGTATATATGTGTATATATATATGGATGTATGATGCGGGGCGTATTGTTTTAAATGTTGTTATCTGTAAAGCACTTTGTGATACCTTTCGGTATGAAATGCACTTTATAAATAAAGCTTGATTGATTGATATAAATAAAGGTTCTTCTTCTTCTACATCTCGTCTGCTTTGAAAACTGCAGGTCTCCATGTGAAATAACATTCTTTGAACACTCAAAGAGTACACATTATATACAGTACATGAAGAGGGGTTTATGAGAGGGAGAATCTCAGCGGGAGACAGAGACGTCGTGTTCAAAGCTCTGCAGAAAACACAGTGACATTAAGGAGCTGCTTTAAGACGACACGCGGCGGTATGTTACTGGAGATTTACACGAAATCCAAACTAAATGGAGCTAAATTAGAGCAAGTTTCAAGGTCACTAAAGGCTGGGTGAAGTGAGGAACGCAGCTTCACTGGTTTGATTGCCGGATGTGGTAGGCTTTTACAAACTCAACAAAATCTATCTACTGTAGATTCCAGCTAGGAAATGACAGGAAATGTGGTTGTGCACACATTATGTCAGGATCTTTTTTAACTGTAGTTCCAGATTGATATGATTGATTTTGCCCTTCCTTCGTTTGAAAGAGAAACAATATAGAACTCCTTTGCCTGTAGTGATAGATGTAGCCAGAATTACTATGAAAATAAATGCAGATTTAAAGTCTACAAATGAATAAAACAAGCACAATATCGAATTTGATATGTGGTTTGGATCAGCAGACTTCTGTTAGTTTGCCGGTAATAGACCAATAATGTTTTATATTTTTGTTCTGGTCCTAATGAATGGTTAGCCCCCATGACCAGTGCTGCTGCTGTGTGTTACGTACGAGTTGATGGTCTGATGATCGCGGTTCCATGTTTCCCCACACAGCCCCATACAGACCACTGCCCCACCAGCGGAGAGGGGTCGCGTCATCTCCTCTTAGGAAAAGTGACTGGGGCATTATTTACAGTTTAAAGGTATATTTCAGGATTTTTCACATAGGGCCTCACTAGTTATCCACTAGTTATTGATTTCTGGAGATTTTTTATTATTTACTCATGCAGTCCTTGTATTTGAAGAGCTTAGTGGCGCTAGGTTAGCGCATTTGGTATCAGCTAGCCTGCATTAAAAACAGTCTGACCCGCACCACAGTGCACCTGAGGTAAATCACTTATAACGCCAGACTACCCATATAAATGTCTGTGTCGATAGAATAATTTGAACCATTTTGCATTTAAAATAACTTATATTTGAGCAGCATCAGCGTCCTGGTTGTAAGCTACTGCTAGATCTGCTAGAAAATAGTCCCTCAAAATGCAATAATTCATGTGATGCAAGGTCAGTTATATTTGAAAAATCGACACATACATTAATATCGTTAGTCTGGTGTTATAAGTGATTTGCCTCAGGTGCACTGTAGAGTGGGTCAGACTGTTTTTAATGCAGGCTAGCTGTTACCGTAGAAATGCGCTAGCCTAGCACTAGCCTAGCACCACTAAACTCTTCAAATACAAGGACTGCATGAATTAAAAAAAAAATATATATATATATATATATATATATATATATATATCCAGAAATAAACAACACTAGGATAACTAGGAAATCAGACCCTATGTCAAATATCCTGAAATATCCCTTTAATGATTCTCAAGACTTGACTAGTTCAAGAGAGAGAGAGACTTACAAAATAACGCACCGTCCAAGCCCCTTCATTAAAGGCAAGGTCACACCAGCTTTAATCTGCCAGTGGTTCAGTGGTGGGTTTTGATATGGGCAGCATTGTTCGAGGGGCGGCATAAGAGGGAGAGAAGAAATGCATCGCAGCATCTTGACTCCATTTAATCCATGGTTGTATAAAGGTCAAATAAAAGATAGAATTAAAAAAGTGTAGCAACGGAGTCAAGCGTTTTATTTGGACTCTGGCTCCTCAGTAATCACTTTAAAGGAACAGGCTACTGTTTTTCCATACTGAGATATGTTCTTACCTGAGCTTAGACGAGTTGATACGCACCTGTCTGGTCTTTGTGCATGCCCTCAGTCACGGAAAACGACCAAAGATGTTGTTAGCATTTGGCCTCTCCCATATTCCTATGGCTCCAAACGGGGTGAAGTTAGAAGCGACCACACTCTGCCATGGGCACAAAGACCAGACAGGTAGAGCCCTGCATTTGAGGCCCGAGGGGCCCGAAGGCCCGCGGGCCGGGCTTCGGGCCCATTACCGCATCATTGCGTCGGACACGGGCCGGGCTCGGGCTTGGTTTTTCCCCCATGCCAATGCGTTGTGCTGCTAATTTTTAACCAACTTAAATGGCGACATTAAATGCAGCACCCGCTCTCCTCTCTCCCTGCCCACCTGCTCTCTTGACCCGCCAACTCAACACAAACATGTACCTGCCTTCCCCGTGGACCGTGGCGTGGGAGTTTTCCTCGCCGTGCGTACAGCTCTGCAAAGCGGTCGTATTGAGAGAGAGAGGACCGGGCGGTTCGCGTGCGGATGTGCTTCTATCGATGTCCTCTCGCCCCGTCGTTAATTATAATACATCCATGGTCTTGACCCGCCACCTCTTGCCACAAACATGTACCTGCCGTCCATGTGGGCTGTGGCGTGGGGGGTTTCCCCGCCTGGGCAAACCTCTGCAAAGCGGTATGGAGAGAGAGGACGGAGCGGTTCGCGTGCGGAGTGCTTCTATCGACGGTATGTGTCTGCAGTGTTTCCAGGAAACAAATGCATGCGTGTTCCTCCCAACAATAAAAAATAAACACTGTGCTTTATGTTACGTTTAGATAGAAGTGTTTATTTATTCATACAATACAGGTCAACTGTTGCAGCGCTGTTTAATCACGCATTTGGAAAATATTGGAAAGGGAGCAAGAGAGAGAGAGAGAGAGAGTGAGAGGGAAGAGCCGGGCCGCGGGCCGGGCTCGGGCCTGATAATTCTGAAAGTCTGTCAGGCCGGGCCGGGCTCGGGCCCGAACCTCACGGGCCCGGGCCGGGCTCGGGCCCAGAAATCAGGCCCGTGCAGGGCTCTACAGACAGGTACGTATCAACTCGTCTAAGCTCAGGTAAGAACATGTCTCAGTGTGGAAAAATGGTGGCCTGTTCCTTTAAAGGTGCATCATGGAACATTTTATGCAGGAAAAAAAGATGGTAGATATATAGTGAGTAATTGACCTTTTTGTGACTCTGCGGTTGTATGAGTGGTCAGCATGGTGCTTTTACAGTCGATCATAGTGGCCTCTACAACGCTGCAGGATCAATTGTTTTATACGTTTTCTGGTGAAAACTTACCAGAATTTTTTTTTCCTGGAGCAAGCAAAGGTGCTAGGCTGACCACTCATACAGCCACTGGGTCACTAAAAGGTCAAGTACTCACGGATAAAAAATTTGTACTATGCTTTAACCGATAGGAAGTATAGTCAGATTCCACCAGGACTCAATAAAGAAATGGATCAATAAGAGGAATTGTCATGGAATTGATATTGATCAAATCTTACCAATTCCCATGGATAAACTTGAAACAGGCACTAAAAGCTTTTGAACACTTAGGCCAGTGGTCACAGAGACCTGACCTACAGACGGACAGGGATTGAGTCATTTAAATATGATGATAAAAAAGAGGTGAGTCTAATTAACGCTCATCATATTCAATCTGCATTTTGAGTGAGGGCCCCACCAACCAGGCCAGGACCGCCACTGGGTCTTTGCTAAAAATCTGTTGAGTACTGTACAGTAAAGCAGTATTTAGTATACAGGAGATCTGTCCCTGAGGTCTTAAAAACAATGGCAGCTCTAAAAAGCTTAAAAGGGAAAACCATTTCCTGAAGCTTTACAAAGCGTTACTTGCAAATCCAATTGCTCATAACCAATCCATTAACCAGGGGACAGTGCCACCGTCATGGAGCATTTCCAGAGTTTAAGGCAGGAGACCAGACAAAACCAGACAACTATCCACCGATAAGTATTCTGCCATTCATCTCAAATGGGTTCCTGCCCCGCTAAATGAACACCAGTACAATAGTCAAAATGCAAACTTGGTGAGCGGTAAGAAACAGCTTTTGTTTTGTCTCTGAAGCAAAGTCCACACAAATAAACAAACAAACCAAGCCCTTAGGGTCGATTGTTGTCATCATTCAGTGTTCTGCCTGGAAAATAATCCTTAAAAATGAGTCAATTACTGCCATTGTTTATCCCATTCATATAAATGCACTCTGTCTTCGTGGTTATGGGCCGTTTGGTTTAGTACTAAAGATAATCCCATTGTATCAGTATGCGACTAATAAAGAAACATGTCCTCTACACAAAACACAACTGAGGGACACTTCTATTTTAAACACAGTCTGAGTTATTCTGAGCGTCTCTGAGGTGGATCAGGGACAAGTGTGCGAGCGTCAGATAAACTTCAACGGCGTCTTAAAGAGCGACAAGAGCTCCGCAAATGAGACGAATCTGTGCTGGAGCTCACAGGGGGCGAAGAAGGGGGGCGCAGCAGTTAACTGAGGGGGCGGAGCAAGTAACAGAGGGGGCGGAGCAAGTAAAAGGGGGGCGCAGCAAGTAACTGAGGGGGCGGAACAGGTAACAATTACAGAAATTCAAAGTTTTCCCACTCAATTGACCTTATTCTGGAAGTTCCCATGGGCGCTGCCATTGTGCCCGCCCCTTTTCTCCTAACAGTTTACATACAGTATGACTGGAGAAGTCCAGATAAAGTCATTTACTACACCAAAACAAAGCCAATTTTAGGCCGTGTAGAGAAGTGTAGTGTTGACTGGTTGGTGCAAATGAACATTGGACATTTTACACAAATCAATCTACTAAACATCAGATTTAAACGCCGTTTAAATAAACGGGCTTCACGCTCCACCAGAAGTGTCCATACAACGGGCGTGTCGAGACAAAAAATTACAAAAAAAAGAAATGAATGTCTTTTTACCAAGAGCTAAGAGCCGTTCAGTCTCTTCACTTTATATTATTCATATGAGATTTTCAAAATTACATCTTGAAGGCCAAAGCGGCAACTGCAAATCCACCGCGGAGAGGGGCCACCGGGGTCCCGACCAAATCATCCGAAATAAGATTAAAGAGTTTTGAAACATGTACAGTTTTTTTTTTTTCAAAAAGGAAGTTCCCACGCCCCGCCCTGTATTATTAATATAGCTTAAATGTGGACATAGACGGACCGCCAAATGTTTGGAAACTCTTTTTATGTATCAGCTTTTCTTTATTTTGATCACTACATTGTGTGATTCTCATTGAAGACATTAAACTATAGATAAACACGTGGGATAATCGAGGAAACAACCCCAAATATGTTATATATATAGTACATTTTAAATTCTTCCAAATTGCCGAGCTTTATTCTTGGCCTTTTCTCATTGAGCTTCTTTTTCTAACAAACAAATCCTTAAAAGAATGCTCAGTATCAAGAGCACTGACACTGTACCAATGGTATTACAAACTGAATCAATATTGGCTCGGGTCTGTTTTGATGGGATTTCCCTTCGAAAGAGGTTAGAAAAGCTCCAGAAAAGTCTCTGGTGTCTCTGCAACTCTGTTTAGTTTCTCGAACATGAAACTTTAAGCAGACATCGACCGCTGGCGCTGAATAAGTAAAGCTGTTTAGGATCTGGAGGCGCAGCAGTAACACGAGGTCCCAGTGGAAGGAATTATCCACTTGTTGAGGGTGTGATGTTTCCGAGTCGCGGATCAGTAACAACCCTTCCTGACCCGGGTCGAGTGTCGCGTATTTGCATCCAATTAAGGGCCGCCGGATTACAGCCACTGGAAAAGGACAAAGCACTCAGTTACAGTTACAGGCATTCGAAGTATTTTTTTTTACTTCAACATTTAGAGGATTGAAACCTTTTCTGCAGTGTGATTTATTAGATTGTGTCACGTTGTTTCATATAAAGATTCTAGGTTTCAATCCATGATTTTATTTTGTGACAGATTAGTAACTACACTCAACAAAAATATAAACGCAACACCTTTGTTTCTGCTCCATTTTTCATGAGATCGACTTAAAGATCTAAAATTCATTCCAGATTCACAATATTACCATTTCTCTCAAACATTGTTCACAAATCAGTCCAAATGTGTGATAGTGAGCACTTCTGCTTTGCTGAGATAATCCATCCCACCTCACAGGTGTGCCACATCAAGATGCTGATCTGACATCATGATTAGTGCACAGGTGTACCTTATACTGCCCACAATAAAAGGCCACCCTGAAATGTGCAGTTTGGTCTCACAGCAAAATGCCACAGATGCCACAAGCATTGAGGGAGCGTGCACTTGGCATGCTGACAGCAGGAATGTCAACCAGATCTGTTGCTCGTGCATTGAATGTTCATTTCTCCACCATAAGCCGTCTCCAAAGGCGTTTCAGAGAATATGGCAGTACATCCAACCGGCCTCACAACCGCAGACCACGTGTAACCACACCAGCCCAGGACCTCCACATCCAGCAGGTTCACCTCCAAGATCGTCTGAGACCAGCCACTCAGACAGCTGCTGAAACAATTGGTTTGCATAACCAAACAATTTCTGCACAAACTGTCAGAAACCGTCTCAGGGAAGCTCAACTGCATGCTCGTCGTCCTCATCGGGGTCTTGACCTGACTCCAGCTCGTCGTCCTCATCGGGGTCTTGACCTGACTCCAGCTCGTCGTCCTCATCGGGGTCTTGACCTGACTCCAGCTCGTCGTCCTCATCGGGGTCTTGACCTGACTCCAGCTCGTCGTCCTCATCGGGGTCTTGACCTGACTCCAGCTCGTCGCCGTAACAGACTTGAGTGGGCAAATGCTCACATTCGATGGCGTCTGGCACGTTGGAGAGGTGTTCTCTTCACGGATGAATCTCGGTTTACATTGTTCAGGGCAGATGGCAGACAGCGTGTATGGCGTCGTGTGGGTGAGCGCTTTGCTGATGTCAATGTTGTGGATGGAGTGGCCCATGGTGGTGGTGGTGGGGTTATGGTATGGGCAGGCATCTGTTATGGACGAAGAACACAGGTGCATTTTATTGATGGCATTTTGAATGCACAGAGATACCGTGATGAGATCCTGAGGCCCATTGTTGTGCCATACATCCATGAACATCACCTCATGTTTCAGCAAGATAATGCACGGCCCCATGTTGCAAGGATCTGTACACAATTCTTGGAAGCTGAAAATGTCCCAGTTCTTGCATGGCCAGCATACTCACCGGACATGTCACCCATTGAGCATGTTTGGGATGTGCTGGACCGGCGAATACGACAGCGTGTACCAGTTCCCACTAATATCCAGCAACTTTGCACAGCCATTGAAGAGGAGTGGACCAACATTCCACAGGCCACAATTGACAATCTGATAAACTCTATGTAAGAAGATGTGCTGCACTGCATGAGGCAAATGGTGGTCACACCAGATACTGACTGGTTCTGAGTCCCCAGACCCCCAATAAAGCAAAAAACTGCACATTTCAGGGTGGCCTTTTATTGTGGGCAGTATAAGGTACACCTGTGCACTAATGATGATGTCAGATCAGCATCTTGATGTGGCACACCTGTGAGGTGGGATGGATTATCTCAGCAAAGCAGAAGTGCTCACTATCACACATTTGGACTGATTTGTGAACAATGTTTGAGAGAAATGGTAATATTGTGAATCTGGAATGAATTTTAGATCTTTAAGTCCATCTCATGAAAAATGGAGCAGAAACAAAGGTGTTGCGTTTATATTTTTGTTGAGTGTAAGTTATGCAGGGGGGATTTTGTTCAGTTTTTGTTTCTGTAAAATAATAAAAATTTCGCCCATTTTTATTTTGCAGAAGGCTTTTTCAATAAATAATATAGGCGAAATATTTGTGCCTATTTTAGTAGTTGAGAACTATTAAAGTCCCCTCCTGGAACCGCCACCTTAACGTGGTGGAGGGTTTGAGCCTGAATGATCCTGAGGCTCTGTTGTCGGGGGCTTCGTGCCCCTGGTAGGGTCTCCCAGGGCAAACAGGTCCTGGGTGACGGGTCAGACAAAGAGCGGTTCAGAAGCCCCTTATGAGAGACCAACAGGCCCGGTTAGAACCATGAGGCCGTCCTTCTGTGGACCCACCACCTGCAGGGGGCGCCATAGGGGCTGGTGCTCCAACAGCTGCCCCCACGACCCGGCAACGGACAAGTGGAAGAAAATGGATGGATGGATGGAACTATTAAAGTGGAGCTGTTGTTGTGAGCAGAGCCGGTGTTTGCCTTTCTGGGGCCCAAAGTAAAAAGGGGGCCTACTGTACCAAGGCTAATCTGCGGAGGGTGAACCTATTCACTGTTGGAATCAAGAGCAGTGACCGGAGCAGGGCAGAAGGGTCATATAAGGCCCCACCAGCCTATACTTCACACAGTTACAGTGTTAAGGACCACTATTTAAAGAGAGAGTATTCTGCTTTTTCCAGGTATTTGACAATATCATCTTTATCTTACACTCGATTCTACAGAAAACACCCCTTTAAGAACCTCATCCTCATGCCCCCTCTCAGCCCGCTCCTGTTTACAAGGACTGCAGCCTGTACAGGCAAATGAATCCCCTCAAAGACCTATAGGCCGTCCCACTGAGGTTTAGTATGATGATACGTTTTAAAGGGTACACATGAACTCTTTCTTTGGGAAATCATGGGCCTGTCCTTTGTTTAACCTCTTAACCTCCACATGAACTGAGCACATTTTCTACACTTTGGTTTTACCCAAATCTAAATGTAAAGACGAAAATGAGGATGAAAACGTGACAAAAAAGGGACCAAAAAAGCAAAGGAAAAAAAAACACAAAGGAGCAACAAAAGAACAACAAAAAAGTGTCAGAAAAGCCACAATAACATGACAAAAAAGTGATAAAAACGTGGCAAAAAGTTTGAGAACGTTTTCTGTCAAGTGAGGCGTCACACTGACCTAGAGGCTCTGAGCTCCAGTCGAGAAGCTTTTAGATTTGGGTAAAGCCGAACTGGAGAAAAGGCACTCGGTAAAGGCGGGGGTATAGTCTGTATTCATTTTAGAGAGACACCGAGTGGTAGATACGGTGGAGAGCGGAGATTCAAGAGCGAGGGTTACGAGGGAAAGTCGTCTGTCCTGACCTGAAGGGGACGTGCTGGACAGGTGGGCCTAGTGTCCTGGTCTAAAGCCAGACTGACTTTATACATATAAAGTCTGGAATTGTGTTCTCCCCGTGTCTGCCCAGGTCACCTCCGGGTACTCCAGTTTCCCCGACCACTAAAAACATGTACAATAGGTGAATCCTCCAGCCAGGGGATGCTGACCATTGGGCCATGGGCCCTGAGCGCCGGCCTAAACTAGCTGCTCTCTGCTCCTACAGGTCGCCCCAGCGGCTTGGAGGACGGGTCAGATGCAGAGAACGACTTTCCCCTCGGGGATTAATGAAGTCTAACTTGACCTTAACATGGACGTCAGTGTTTGTGAATGGATATGTGTGGGAAACACGTTAGAGCGATTTTAGACAACATCCCAAGTCAACAAAACATCTTAAGTAAACAATGTAAAGGGAGAGTTAGAACTAAGAAGTTAAAGCTGTAGTAATCCAATTGTTTTCTTTAGTAGAGAAAATTTATTTATTTTTGACTAAAAATGAAACAAATGAAAGAATGATGAATGAGCTGCTGTCAAAATGTGTCATCTCAAAACTCTTCTTTTTACTGGAATGGCTAAAAATGCTCGCTAATGTTACTCGTGACCTGTTGCTATCTGAATAAAGAGTTTACTATTTAAATCTGAATTATCTGAAGTGTAATTATGAACACATTCTCGATAAACATTTGCATTTTCATGTCTTTTTGCAAACACTACTTCTAAATTCTTCTTGACTTAAATGATTGTAAAGTAAATATTCACCTCCTGTACGCTTGTGCAGATGAAAAGTAATTAGGTGTGTGGATAAGTGGCGCCCGGTGAGGCGCGGTGAGGCGGTGAGGCGCGGTGAGGCGGTGAGGCGCGGATCGCGTCACTCAGGCTGGAGTATCTGGTGAACTTGGTGCATTATGTAGAAGAAACTTGACTTCCTTCTTCCTTTGCAAACTCGCTGACTTCAGTGAGACTGTTTCTGTTTTTTAGAGGAGACACACAGCTGCTCTTAGAAACTTTCTCATTGAAACTTTCAGCTGGAAACAAAGGTATCGCCCTCTCCACGGTAAACACACTCATCATTTTGAGCATGGTTATTCAATAAGGCAAGCGTTTGTTTTTTTAAATCTTTAACAGGGGAGACCGGGGCTGTTTTGTCACACAGGTTGGTTTTGATTTGAATACTTTATTTCGAGCTAAAGAAGAGACAAACAGAAATATATATATATATACATAATAAAAGGTGAAAAAATAAAAATAAATGACATTAATTTACATTACAGCTCGAAAAGGAGTGGGAAGAAGACAAGCTTATTGACTCCCACCCCTGTTCATAAACCCAAATAAAATAAATAATTCATTGCCGTTATACATCATCACCATTATGACCCATATAGCATTAATCTGTATCACAGTATTTGAATGGTACATAAAATAATCCACTTTTATTCATGAGAGGTACAGTATTCGCAGACTGATTGATGCTCATGATAACAAGAATAGTCTTAATGAGATGTGTTAATAGGGATTCAGGGCTTTTACTTCTTTCTTTTACTTCTTTTCTGTGACTGGACCTGCTGCCAGAGGGGGGGCAGCCCCCGAGCAACCGGACCATCATTTGTTAAGTGTCCCATACTATGCATTAAACATGGGTTAAAGTTGAAAAAATTAATGAGCCTGAACTTTTATGAATCATAGAATGATCACTAATAAGTGTTTTTTATAAGCGCCTTTATACGCTCATACATATTATTTATATCTATTTAATGCCAACAACTGATGTTTATTCACTTGTTGGCAATAAATACATCATCTGCAAGTACCCCTAGTTTGGATTTGTGTGATAATGTAAAAAAAAAAAAAAAAACATACCACATCACAGTAAGTGAATATACCATTTTCTTTTTTTCATTATTATTAATGTTATTACTAATATTTTATAAATGTGTAAACTGATTAAACATCCAAACTAGACATCAGACGCGGTCAGTCATTGAAGTAGGGGTCTCACTGGTAGTGGTCGCTCCTAGTGATGGGATTTTCGGCTCTTTTGGCTCCCAAATGGCTCTTTGTTTTACATAATACAGCTTAAATTTAGGAGAGGTTTTGATTCATGGCTTGTAAACTGAGCTTTTCGACTACTCCCTGCACTATAATTAAGAAAGAAATTAAAAAGAACAGAATAATATTTCTTTTCCATTGCTATAATGAAGTGATATTGGCTTATAGTGGTGTTTTGTCTTCAGGAATCAAAGTTGACTTTTCCAGGTGGTGGAGGCATTGTTTATTATAGCAACACACACACTTTTAAGGCTGGTACATATATGTACTTTTTTTTTTAATTTGCAGTCAAAATCCTTAGTGTTTCTCCCATAGCGTCTCCCCAGTCCCTCTGCCTGTAGCTCCGCCCGTGGTCCTGCTCAGTCTGTAGCTGCTCGAGCCTCACGCTGAGACTGAGAGAGGAATACAGACTCCAGACATCACTGGAGTCCAGACTTTAGCCTGGACTCCTGTTGTACTTCTGCTTTAGTGGCTTTAATAATGCGCTCATACACCTGTGGAAAAGGCCGACATTACGACGTGTATCGCCCTCCGCGCGTGATCGCACTGTTTATTTTTCACTCCACAAACCCAGCGCAACTTTATCTAACCATAAAACCGAAAATATGAGGCTGATCTTTCTCAAATAAGAAGTGGCGAAAAGCTAGAGATGTACTGACTACATTTATGGATTAGTTTAAGTTTGTAGAGATCTAGATTTTATGTAAACAGCAGGTTCGTTCCTTGTGGACGGGCAGCAGCTGCAGATGTTTTATCTACAGTATCCCTCTCCCCGAACGCAGTTTAGTTTAGTTTAGTTCTCTTACTCTCTTTTTCTTTTAGTCTTTGCCCTTCTCTATTCATCTCTAATTTAGCAGAGAGCAGTGCATGTAGAGCTTGATAAACATGCAATCTTTAAAAATAAAAAATAAATGGCTCACTTGTGGCTCTCATCGTTCACTTAACCGACTCGTTCGCGACCGCCCCATCACTAGTGGCTCCTGGTAGCGTAGTTGTGTGAGGTAGAGAACGGACAGCTGCAATGTGACGACTGTCTAGTTCGTGGCGATGAAAAACTTTCTTGCCACTTGTAGCATAGATTAGCTTCCTGGAGCGCAGTACGCAGAAGCTAGCACCAGCTTCTCTCAATTTTCTGCACCAGCTGCCAAAAAGTTTATCATCTCGGCCCTTTTCCTCCAGCCACGACCAGCGCCATTTATTTTTAACTCCCTCGTCTACTACGGCGATATTTTCCCCAGTTTTCAAAAGGTTGCGTTCCATTCCGCTGGAGAACTTGTTTTGTGTAGTTTTGGTGCTAGCCGTTGCGCTGGCTGAACACCGCGCGTGCAGCGCTCACGAGCGCGCTCACAACACAACCTTGGCCAAAAGTCCCGCGCCAGTCTACTCCTGATTTGCTGTGTTTTGTTGCGCTATACACACGCAATCCTTTCATACAATTGATAGAATACACTTGAACCTTTTTCAAATGACAGCAATCATAATTTATTTATATATTTAAAAAAAAAAAAAAAAGTGATTTTATTTTTTTTCCTCACGCCGGATTTCCAGCACGGTGCCGGAAAACTTTAAGCCATGATTAAAAGAGACACATTTTAGGAGTCTGCTGCCAAAAGAGGGTTTCCTCGAGCTGCCGACCCCCGCCTGTCTGCCCTGTACTACGGGTTATGTTGAGTGCGGAGTACATGGATATGTGCATGTTTTACTTCTGAGAATGTAATTCTTTTATATTACCATCAGCATCAATAGCAATACCGCTGTCTGAATCGATTACATTTGATTCTAAGAATAATCCACAGATTATTAGGTATTAATCCTAGACTGTTACATTTGAAGTTTAAAGTTAAAATAGTGATGATAACAACACAACAGCAATAGCAATAACAGCGGCAGTAACAACTGCAATAGTATAATAATGATAATAATGCATCAGTTTTATATAGCGCTTTTCTGGACACTCAAAAAATAGTATAATAGTAACAACCACAATATACTTCATTATTAATTACATCTGACCTTTAAAGTACACAGCACTTTGTAACATCCATTAGCAATCAAGTACCCATTTCCTCCTTCTGGTACTTTGACCATACCATTTTTTTATATCTTGATTTGAAATGATGAATATTTGTACATTGTTTATATTCTGCCCCCAGTTTGTTCCAGAGTTTAACTCCACATACAGACACACACATACTTTTCCTAGTGGAAGACACTGCTTGAACCTTAAAGTTATCACACCCCCTCAGGTTAGATCCCCCTTCTCTGCGTGCAAAAAGCATTTGTATCCTTGCAGGTAGCCCATTTTTGTTGGCTTTAAACAGAAGTTGGGCAGTAGAGAAATCAACTAAGTCATGCATTTTTAATAGTTTAGACTGCAGAAATAATATATTAGTGTGATCACAATATCCTACTTTATGTATAATTCTTACAGCCCGTTTTTGGAGCATAACAAGGGGGTGTAATGAGCTTTTATAGTTGTTGCCCCAAACTTCTACACAGTAGTTTAGATATGGCAAGACTAATGAACTATATAATAGAAATAATGCATTGTAATTTAAGAAAAACTTTGCTTTGTTAATGATTGAGATATTTTTGGAGACTTTACCTTGTATATGTCTTATGTGTGGTTTCCAGCTTAATTTACTGTCAATGGTGACTCCTAAGAATTTAATTTCCAATACTGTATCTAAAACCACACCGTCTATATTTACTGAGTCTGGTTTTCTATTATAATTACCGAAAAACATTACTTTTGTTTTACTTAGGTTGAGGGACAATTTGTTAATGTCCATCCATGTTTTTAATTTCCTTAATTCACAGTTTATGTTAGTTACTAAAGTACTATAATTGTCATTGGAATAGAAGACGTTTGTGTCATCTGCGAAAATCACTAATTTGAATAATTTAGACACATTAAAAATGTCATTAATATATAAATTGAACAACTTTGGGCCTAAGACAGATCCCTGTGGGACCCCACAACCAATGTCCAAATGATCTGATGTAAACTCCCCCATCTTCACATACTGTTGTCTCCCAGTTAAATAGCTTTGAATCCAGCTCAAAGCCACTCCCCTTATGCCATATCTGTATAGTTTTTTTTAATAATATAGAATGAGTAAGTGTATCAAATGCTTTTTTCAAGTCAATGAATATTCCAGCTGCATGTTTCTTTCCTTCTAAGCTATTAGTAATCTCTTCTATTGCATCGATGATGGCCATTGAAGTTGACCTTGCTGCTCGAAACCCGTACTGACCTTCATTAATTAGTTTATGCTTATCTATGAAATTATCCATTCTACTGTTATAAAGTTTTTCTAAGATTTTGGAAAACTGGGGGAGCAGAGAGACAGGTCTATAGTTAGTGAAGATGTGTGTGTTCCCATTTTTATGTATAGGTATAACTTTTGCAATTTTCATTTTATTTGGAAATGTTCCTGTTTAAAACGATAAGTTGCATATGTAAGTTAATGGTTTCACGATACTATATATAATTTGTTTAACCAGTGTCATATGTATATCAAAACAATCTGTTGACGATTTGTTCTTACACCCGTTAACGACATCTATTATTTCTGTTTCAGTTACTCCATGAATATGAATCATATGAATTATTTTTTGCATTACCTTTGATTATAGTGTTTAGTATTCCCCATACCCCTTTCATGTTGTTCTTGTTTTTATACAACAGATCGGCATAATATAGTTTCTTAGCCTTCCTTAATATATTGGTCAGTTTATTTTTATATGTTTTATATCTACTTTCAGAATCCTCTGTTCTTATTCTAATGAATTGTCTATAGAGTGGTTTTCTTCTTACAAGCATTATGTAAACCCTTGGTTAGCCACGGACATTTTATCGTTTTTCTGTTTTTACTGTATTGCTGAATTGGACAGTTTTTATTGTATACTACACTGGTTGTCACATTGCTTTTTATAGCCACACTAGGGGGCGCCGTGAATTGATAGTAAACATCAAGTTTCACATGGTTCTCCTGCTGTGATATGTTTTCATTCACTCAATAAACATTGAAATGGGGAGAGGATTTGTCTTTCTGGGAGTCTGGACAATTTTTCATCTGTCTGATGTTTTTGTTTTCAAAACCTGAATGTGATTAGATTATGAACATTCTTATTGTTTTTGGCCCACAGACACAAAGACAAAGTGTTATCAGTCACCTTGAGTCTCTCTCTCTAAAACCAAAAAATCAGGTTAGAAATCTAGGAGTAATCATGGACTCAGACCTGAACTTAACCAGCCACATCAAAGCAATGACATCATCAGCTTTTTACCATCTGAAAAACATTAAGATCAGAGGAATAGTGTCAAAACCAGACTTGGAGACACTCATCCATGCGTTTGTCTCCATCAGGTTAGACTTCTGTAACGGCTGCTCACTGGCCTTTCTAAACGAGCTGTTAGAGCTGCAGAACATCCAGAACGCTGCTGCTCGAGTCCTGACAAGAACCAGGAAATACCACCATATTAGTCCAGTGCTCCGGTCTCTGCACTGGCTTCCTGTCACTCAGAGAATAGAATTTAAAACAGCTCTGCTTGTGTACAAGTCTTTTCATGGTTTAGCACCAAAGTACATCTCTGACATGTTAGAGCCGTATGAACCATCTCGGGCCCTGAGAACTTCAGGGAGGGGTCTCCTGGTGGTTCCCAGAGTCAGGACTAAACACGGTGAGGCTGCGTTTCAGTTTCATGCAGCTAAAATCTGGAACAGTCTTCATGAGGATGTGAGACAGGCCTCAACTCTGACAATGTTCAAATCCAGGCTGAAAACAGCTCTTTTTACCCGAGCAGATGAAAACTGAAAGTATTTTATCTGCACTCTTGCCTTTTACTGTAATTGATTAACTTTATGTTGATGTTTTAATGATTGATTTTATCTGTGTTTTGTAATTTGATGCAACTGTGAAGCACTTTGAATTGCCTTGTGAATGAGTGTGCTCTACAAATAAACTTGCCTGGCCTTGCCTTATATAAAAGGCAAACAACTACAGATTAGAGCTTTGAATTTTACAATAATTGAGCTTTCGAGCTGGTGGTTTAAAAGGTGGAGCATCATAATCATTAGATTATTAGCGTTTGTTGAGCACATATTTTACTGCACTGGGGCATTTTGTACATTTGTATTACTTGGGAGAGACACATCAGGCATTTACTGGTGAGCATTTAAAAATGTATTTCAAATTCATATTAACACAAAAACACCATTAATAATAGGGACAACCTGAGCAACAAACTCATTTACTGCAGTCGAATCGACACCTAAATAATCCGGAACATGAATGGATGAAAATTAATCAGTAGCAGTTCATGGTAGTTTAGTCTAAGTTTGCATGACATGTTTGGACATTTTGCATGGATGACTTTGACATTTTGAGGATTCAAGTGAAGTCGCTGTTCCTCGCTCATTACATGAGTCCATGATGTTGTTTGGTTTATAAGCTCTGTGGGATTTTGGACATCGGTCTTCACTGTGCATATCCGCATGGGATAAGTCTGGAGCACAGAAAGATGAGCTAAAGCAGACAGTGGCTTACACTGGAATCGGGTCCAGATGTACGTGTCCTTTTTGACATGGGAGAAATTCAGCTGAACACAAGCACGAGCCCCCGCTTATTTCTCCATGTCGCCCTTTGGTTTCACAAATGGGATGGAACTCCTGTCATGTTGTCCGTATCAGAGTATCTTGAATCGCTCCGACACAAACCATAGCTACAGTGCTTTGTTGTCTCCATTATTCCACTATTCTGTGGGCGGCACGGTGGCACAGCGGTTAGCGCTCGTGCTTCACAGCTAGAAGGTCCCGGGTTGGATTCCCACCTGGACGGGGCCTTTCTGTGTGGAGTTTGCATGTTCTCCGTGTCTGCGTAGGTTTCCTCCAGGTACTCCAGTTTCCCCTACCACTCACAACATGTACAATAGGCCAGGATGAATGATGTGTGTGTGTGTGAATGCATGGTGGTGGTCAGAGGCGCAAATCGTGCACCAACGGTGTCACAGTCGCGACAGCGCTCCTGTCAGTCTCCCCCAGGGGAAACTGAAAACCACTGAATAATTGTCTAATGTCTCATGGTCTGTTGTCATGACGATGTGAAAACAGGAAGCGACCTCCCTCTCTCCTGGTGCAGCTGAGTTTTTTGCCTTTTTCTGCCAACTACATTTATGGTTTCTGTGTTCCACATTATTATTTGTTATACTTTTGTACGTCTTTGTTTTTGGAGGTTTGGTGGACTTGTTTACTTTGAGAGTCTAAAATGGTCCTGAAGAAAGCAGCTTTTTAAGGAGGAACAAAATGCACCGTTTCAGAGGATCAGAAGAGACAGAGGGCAGCTCCGAGTGCTACAGTTATAACATTTAATAATTTGATTAAAGTGAGACCAAATCCCATTATTGACAGGGTCGAGAAGAGATAATCCCAGACTTCTGATTTTGTTGATCCGTTTCTTGGGTATAAATGATATTTATTGTATTTATTTATTGGTTTATTTGGTTGGGACAGTGCAAGTTAATGAACAAGCCACACTGGATTGTAGCCTTGGGCTAATTTCTGTCTGTCTTTTAGAAACCCCGTCTGGTCTGGAGATAAAGTATGATGGTGGGGAGTATGTTTTCCAAACATGTAGCTAAAACTTTTGCTAAGATTTTGTAATCCACATTAAGTAATGTATGGGCCTAAAATGATGGGGGTAGAGAACGTTTTTCCGGGGCCTCATTGAACACTTGTAATAAGAGAGGAGAGATCTGGGGCCGTATTCCTAAAGATTCTCAGTGTGGCTCCTCGTGGCCAAACTCTAAGACAATTCTTAGAATCTTGATGTTCCCTTATAATTTCCTCTAAAAGAGAAGCTACGGGCCCAGCAGGCACGACCTGTCTTCGATGGTGGAGTTCAAAGGAGACGATTGAAGGGAGAGTCCCCTTTTTATAGGGCATAGGGGTTTGTGGACCCCCAAGGATGATTGGAGTGGTCAGTTCTTTGATCCTCTCGGGCCAGAAGCCGGCGCTTCCGAGAGATATACAATAGCCTAAGGGCGGTGCACACATTTCGTAGAACTATAGTTACATAAGTAACTTAGATTTGTCCTATCAGTCGGACTGGAAAGGTACACATTTTGAGATTTTGTTGGAGCTGCCCGAAAACTCAGCCAGTGCTTTTGGGCAGAAGTGACGAAGTCCCATGACTGCGTATTATTAAAGCATTTATAAATTATAAGTTCTAAAACATCTACCTAGCTTTCCTTGTCCTTTGTTACTCGTTTATAAGCAGCTAAATAGTGATTATCTTTATGGTTCAGTAAATTAATAAGTTTAGACTCAGTTATAAACACGGCTAAAGCATTTTCCTAAACGGAATCATTTCTGACCACGGTTATTGACTGTGTAAATATAAAGGAAGTATTTAACAGTGTGCCTGTGTCAGCTCTCAGTCGTACAGGAATGAAGGACCACATTTCCACCACATTTGTCCATCTTTATGAGTCAGCCCGTACAGTGTGCAGACATCTACAAATATTGAATATATTAAAATAAATATTGAAATGAAAATTTAAAGACATTCGTGAGATTGTCTTCAAAAAAGGCCATCAGCGCTTGTCTGGCCCGTTCCAACATTGACACTATGTCTGTGGGCGGCACGGTAGCACAGCGGTTAGCACTCGTGCTTCACACCTGTCCGGGTTTGATCCCCAGCCGGTGGGGCCCTTTCTGTGTGGAATTTGCATGTTCCCCCTGTCACTGTTGTGTTTTAATCTCTTGAAGACTATAGATAGATTCCCTTCTACAAACAAATTTACAAGAGGGTACTAACAAAGAAACCTCCACCATGTTATTTTAATTCATACTACAAAAAAAACAAGGCTACCAGGTAGTTAGAAAAGGTCAAATAAAGCATGATATAGAACCTTTAAACATGTAGAGAGAAGGAGAGAGAGGAGAGCCCACAGAGAGAGAGGAGAGCCAACAGAGAGAGAGGAGAGCCCACAGAGAGAGAGGAGAGCCCACAGAGAGAGAGGAGAGCCCACAGAGAGAGAGGAGAGCCCACAGAGAGAGAGGAGAGCCCACAGAGAGAGAGGAGAGCCCACAGAGAGAGAGGAGAGGGAGAGTTCCTTCTGGTCCCATTTTGGCCGGACCCAGGATAGTTCATTCCTCCGCTGCGCTACAGAAAACTTCGGGCCATAGATGCAAAGGTCCCGGGTCAGAGTCTGTCCTAAGCGCTCCATCCAGTTCCTCATGGCAGTGAGGCGAGAGCAGGACCGCCACAAGTGCTCCACTGTTTCTTCTTGTCCCGTGCAGAAGTGGCTTTTGGACCTTGGGTCAAAGTGGGCCACATGTCGTCTCACCTTTATTTTTTGTTTTATTTTATTTTGTTTTTCATTTTAATCTTCTCTCTATGCATGCCCTTATAGCCTTATAGTTTTAAAGTTTGTATAGCTTATTTCTATCTAGATTCTTATGTTTTATGTTGTACTAATGTACCAAGACAAATTCCTAGTTTGACAACCTGTTCTCAATCCATGGCAATAAACACTACTCTGAAGAGAGAGGAGGAAGAGCGAGAGAGAGAGAGAGAGAGAGAGAGAGAGAGAGAGAGAGAGTCAGGGACAGAGAGAGAGAAAGAGAGAGAAGGAGAAGAGAGCAAGAGAGAGAGAGAGAGGTAGAGAGGGAGACACACACACACACACACACACACACACACACACACACACACACACGTACACACAGGGGGAGGGTCCACAGACAGACAGCGCGCGGAGCCTCGCTGCCTCAGAGTGGACCAAACCTCTGACGGATACAAACACACACGCGCGCTCTCTCTCAGTGACGCTGAACCGTACCGGAGGAGCGTACGGAGACATGCCCAGGCTCCCGCTGCTGCTGTCCAGGCACCAGCACCTCCCGGCCGGCTACAGCGGAGCCCCACACCGCACCGCCCCCTGAGTGAGCCGTCATGGACAGCACCCTGTTCTTCGGTAAGTTTGTCCCGGTCCCGAGGCTGCGGCGCGTTGTGATGGGCAGTGTGTGTGTCGTTCACGGTGCGGGATTTCTGTCTCGCACGTTTCAGGAAAAATAGTTCATAAGGGGTAGAAATATTCAAAATGCTGTGAGGCGAGTTTCTGATTGAACAAATATGTTGAAAGATACAGAAGAGGCAAGTTTGATTTGGATTCATTTATTACCGTCATATTATAGTATTATAGAGTGCGCTGTGACCCGCTGTGATTGTGATGATGGATATGTAGTAGAATATTGACAGATTGGTGAAATGCCACACAAATGTAGTCCTCATTAAAAAAAGATTTTATGTGGGTGTTTTCATAAAGCGTTCATCCCAGGCTCCACTAGGAGTAATAATAATGACCAGAATGATCTGTACTTTTACTGAAGTCATGAAAGAACGTACCACCACAGTATGTATGATAAAACTATGGAAAAGACTGACGGGAGCCGCGAAGGTTGTGGAGCTGGGAGTTTCAGTGTTCCACTTGTCAAGTTGGAAATGTTACTGAACAAAAAAACAAGAATTTAAGCGACAAAGCTGGTCAAAATCAGGTCAAATGTGGCCCTAATTAAGATTTTTGTATTTCTTATAATCAACTGAATAATGTTACAAATCATTTAGAGAGCAGAGTAAGTGCTTTATGTCATTAACTAGGGCTGCACAATTTTCAATAAAACCTAATGGTGATTTTTCTGACCGATATTGCAATTGCAATTCAATTTGTAATTTTAATATTTTACAAAATCTATGTATTATTTTCATGCAATTGAGCATCGAGCTACATATGAACTTCTGTTAAACTGCCGTTAAAGGAACAGGACACACTGAGGTATGTTCTTCCCTGAGCGTAGACGAGTTGATGCATACCTGTCTGGACCAAAGATGTTGTTAGCATTTAGCCTCTCCTCTATGGGCCAAACGGGGTGAAGTTAGAAGCGACCAAGCTCTTCCATGTTTTCCCTATTTAAATACAGTTACCTGAGTAGTTACCTGATCTACGTCTAGTTACACAAAATTAAACATGTCCATTTTCTAAAGAATTCGGAACCCGTGTTTAGGAATATACTGGGAGAGGCTAAACACTAACAACATCTTTGTGCGTGACTGAGCGCACTCACTAAGACCAGACAGGTACGTATCAACTCGTCTAAGCTCAGGTAATATCTCAGTGTGGGAAAACGGTGGGGTGTTCCTTTAAACATCATTTATTACATTTCAGCTTCAAGATACAAGTCTGCACGAGGCAAAGAGGCATTTTATGGAGTTGTCAGAATCATTCTCTAATAAACGTGACGCTCTCACACTCTGTCTGCCTATTCAGGGGCATAAATTGCACCTCAGAATCATAAGCTGCAAAACACTACTTGTTTTATGAAAATATTTCATCCAAAAATATCTGTTAAGATGTTAAGGCGATCGGCTTTTTGGGACCACCTCCACCCGCTCCATGATGACATGAAATATCCGTGACCTAATTCGACCCACAGGTCGCAGGACACTCGTTTGTTACCAGTAGGGCTGCAAGGTATTGTTGTTCCGATGGATGAGCAACATCCTGATGGAGAGCCACCATCGGGATGTCCCACGGGATATCTCATGATGTGTTAGCCGTCATTAAAATAAAGACTCTCTCTCTGAAAGCAGCTTCAGTGTTCAACACCGCGTTTGCTTTTCGCACAGAAACTAAACAGCTTTAAAATGCCACAATGGAGACCACATCGGAGCTAGCTAACAGCGCACGGATTTGGATGTTCTCACGAAGGACTGAGAGAGGGGGGAGAGAGGAGAGACAGGAGGTACGAGGCGACGGGCACACCGTAGGCTACGATGAAAACTGTTCAATATCGTCCCGTTCACCCACTGTTTCTTTAACATTACGTTAACATTGAGAGCAAATAATAAGATTTACATTTGTATTAGTGTGTCAAGCCAGCACAAACCTGTTAAACATAATTTGCCACAACATTTTTGGAAGGACCTGAATGCTGTCCAAGAATGGATGATGACCAGGCTGGATGGCAATTTGAGACAAATCGGTCGGACCCAGACAAAGAGCGGTTCAGAAGCCCCTTATGAGAGACCAACAGGCCCGGTTAGAACCATGAGGCCGTCCTTCTGTGGCCCCACCACCTGCAGGAGGAGCCAGAGGGGCTGGTGGTCCAACAGCTGCCCCCACGACCCGGCAACGGACAAGTGGAAGAAAATGGATTGATAGATGAGTTGGTGTGATAAGAGCCTTGTTATTGAGATGACGCTCTGAATAATGAGACGCAAGAGTTTTAACACATTTCTGTTGCAAAGTTCGTGTTCCATGACTCTGTTCAGATCATGTTTAGTTCAGATCCTGCAGTTTTTCCTAACATAAATAATATGCAGCCCATACATAGACTATGTAAATGCTTATAATGAGATGATTCACTGTAAACATCGTCAATTACGGGGACATCGCCCAACCCTACGGCAAGGTTTATCGATATGGAATCGCGATCGAGGTTTCGATGACTGCAGTCTCCGAGCCTCAAGGCCTTTCTTTCTGTCAGTGATCAGAAATGTGGAGCCTCTGAGCTCAGGTTCAGCTGCAACAGAAAAGAGTTTCCCTAAAGCAGATTCTAAAGTGTTTAGAAATACGCGCTGTGATTCCATCCCAGACTTGCTCTAGTCACGTGGCTTTTTTTCTTAGAAGTAGATTTGTGTGTATTGTTTTAATGTGGGGCAGTTTGAGCAAGAATATGTTGTTTGACTGAAGTCTAAAAGTAATATGACGTCCATCACTCATCATTTTAACAGTTTATGCATTTAAATAGATTGAAATCGCAATTGCAATATCTGTCAGAAAAATCGCAATTAGATTTTTTGTGAAAATCGTGCAGCCCTAACTAGCAGTGAGAATAATTTGGAGTTTGTCTATCCTCTTAACCCCCGCCTGAACCGAGCACATTTTCTCCAGTTTGGCTTTACCCAAATGTAAAAGCCTCTTGAAAAAAACGTGCAACAAAATAGTGACAAGAATGACACGGAAACGAGGGTGAAAATGCAACAGAAAAGTGACAAAAAGTGACACAAAAAACTATGAAAAGAAATGTCAAAAAAGTGAGCACAACGCTACAAAAACAAGGAAAAAGTTCTGTTTAAATGTTCTGTAGGTCTTAGCTTTCAAATGAGGCGTTACAGCGTCTCACTCAGACGGCGAAGGCGAAAGGCCGTAACAAAAACAAAACCTCAGCTGCCTGAGGCTAGCTTACCGCAGTCGCTAAAACCTCGACTGAGATTTTACCTTCTGCTAACACCGTGTTGTTTTCCCCAACTCGTCCAACCGCGGGGCGTTCCAGCGCCATAAATATCATGATTGGGTCTGGTGCTTTTTCCAAATCAAATGTTAAAGGGACTAGATGCAAGTTTGTCACTTTTATACTCGCTACTGCCACCTCAGGTCTTATGCGTAACTGCAGTCTCTGTATTAAGCTTCAGAATCAGAATCAGAATAGATTTTATTTGCCATTGTTTGAGAACAAGCTAAGAATTTGTCTTGATGCGGACGTGCAACATAAAACATATAACACAGAATTTAGATCAAATTAAGCTATAAAATGAACACCTTTGTGAGTGACAGAGCAGGATTTTAGAGGCAGTTGTGGTGAACAGGTCTGGGCTCATTCTACACATTAGGACATGGCTGGAACATGTAGAGGGAGGAAAATACTTCATTTTAACATTTTTAAACTCTGTATAGTCCCTTTAAGGATTGAAGCGTTAAAATGTTTGCCGTACTGAATTTCTTTTGTGGCTAACAGAAGGCAAGTTGTACGGATGTGACGTTCATGACTGAATCGGCTATTTGGATTACTTGTATTCACTCACGAATCAGCAGAACAGCAGCAGGCAGCACAAGTGACAGCTTTTGGCACTAAACAGGATTTGTCAGACCGCTCTGTAGACTCCTGATTAAAGCTGGGATACCTGATTTTGTTGTTGTTTTAACTGTATTTTTGCCACCGCTGAGTGTGCTTTAAACAGCAAAAACAAACTTTAGCGACATGTTGATTGAGTGATGAAAGGTAGAAGTAGTGCCGTTTATTTTGCTTGAACAATTTGGAGCCTTAACTGTGGCGTTTGAATCACATACATGTTTTTCAAAGGGTGAGAAGAATCAGTTTGGATCATTGAATAAAAAGGTGCCTGTCAGTGACTGGGTAACATGATGCCGACTGGCTCGGGGGCTCCGACTGTTTGCTGAACGTCTCTCCCTGCTTTTAACCCCCTTTCGCCCCGACCCGTCCTGTCTCAGAATACTGTACATGGTCCTTTAATAGGGTGGAAAAGTGTCTTCGGTCACGGCACTTCTAGCGCTCACCCGCCCCTTGGAAAGTGGTTTCCCGTGCGACCATGTGACCCGGTGAAAAAGAGGTCAGAGAGGCTCGTGTCCGCATGAAGATTATGGACAGTGATGTAAGAGATCAGCGGCGGATTCTGAGATGCTCCGACTCGTCTGTAATCTGGCCACGGAGCAGCGGGAGGTCCATTTGGAACTTGCACATTTAAAGGAAGAGTGCGTAGAATGCTTTCTCTTATAATGAGCAATAAGACGCATAATGGAGATAGAAACACACTGCACTGGCATTTTCATTTGAAAACTGAGAACTGCAAGAGTTTAGTCACTGAGGTGTAGCTAGCACTGATTACAACTTTGGTTCTTTTAGGTCTACTGTAAACTAATCAAATGGATATTCTCTTCTGCTTCTTTTTCATTCAAACAGCATTGGCAGTTTTGTTGTAATCTTTTTAATATGACTTTTGAATTAATTGAATAAATACAATGAAATTCAGTTAAAGCTGGGACAATATATCATGTTGTAATGTGTCGTATCATGGCTATATCGCAATACATTTAAAATAATAATAATAATAATACATTTTATTTGTAATGCACTTTACATTTGACGCCAAATCTCAAAGTGCTACAGTGGACATGATTAAAAACAAAAACAAAACACTATACAATATAATACAACATGTTAAAAGACGGGACTATAAAAAAGACAAGCATTTAGCTGTTAAAATAAGCTTGTGTAAAAAGGTGGGTTTTAAGTCCTTTTTTTAAATGTGTCCACCATTTGCGGGGCCCTGAGGTGGTTTGGGAGGGCGTTCCACAGGCGGGGAGCAGCGACTTCAAAGGCCCTGTCGCCCATTGTTTTTAGCCGTGTCCTGGGCATGACCAGACGGTGCTGTTGGCCTGACCGGGTCCTGGTTGATGTGTTAGGTGTGAGCAATTCGGTGAGGTAAGTGGGGGCCGCACCGTGCAGACAGTGATGGGTGTGAAGGAGGACCTTGTATTGTATGCGGGACTGAATGGGGAGCCAGTGCAGTGTGCGGAGGATGGGGGTGATGTGCTCGTGTTTTCGCACCCTCATCAGGACCCTGGCAGCGCTGTTCTGAACGTACTGGAGCTTTTGGAGGCTCCTGCCAGGGACCCCGATGAGGAGTGCGTTACAGTAGTCCAGCCTGGAGGAGACAAAGGCATGGACGAGCTTCTCTGCAGCAGGTAGTGAAAGGGAGGGGCGCAGTTTGGAAATATTACTGAGGTGAAATAATGCAGTTTTACAGATGGAGGTGACATGACTGTCGAAGGAAAGGTGGGGGTCAAATTTAACCCCTAGATTTTTGACAGAGGGAGAGAGGGGAATGGTTTGTCCAAATAATGAGACCGAGACCATTGGAGAAGAGCAGAGTTGATGAGAGGTTCCAGTTTCACTCATGACACTCATTGTAACACAAAGGTTATTATTGAGTGACAGATGCTCTGTGAGAAAAAGATGCCGGTTTGTCTGTTTGGTCTGAGACAGTTTTTTTTTTAAAGGCAATGAATAAATGAATACATAGGTACAGACGCAGCTACTACGCTTTATACTAGAGGGGCGTGGCCTAGCCCCGGGGGCAGGACGTTTGTAATGGGAGTAAAACATTTTTTCTCATTCTTCAAAAATGAAGTAGATTGTTGAGTAGAAGTGAAAAGAAAGTCTGAAAGCTAGCTGTTAGCATGTAGCCTGAACCTATTCTCTGTTGTTTATGTATTTATGGGCCGTTGGACCGCTCCCTTCTCCATGTATCTTTTTACGGTCCAATCATCCATAAATCTGCTGTTGTTTTTTGGTGAATGGCGTTATGCATCCTGGTGTCTAACGCCGTTTATTCAAAATGGCTGATCTGTTACAGTGCGAGGGACGCAAGGCCCCTGTGTGCGAACATTGTTTCTGACTATAATAGAACTATTGATACGCATTTAATTTGATTTATTTTATTACATGAATGTTGCCTACTGCAAAGATGAGCTTTTAAACCCCTCGCCCTGTTATTGAGCAAGTGTTTTTCCTCTTTGGGATAACAGTGATCGTTGCTGTAATAGAAGGCTTGATAAAGGCGTGATGGTGTTGATTGTGCTCCGTCCAGTCGTCCTCAGTGTTACCGTAAAGTTGGAGTGCTTTGTGCATTTGTTTTTTTTAGCAGCAGTAAAGCAGTTACTATTGATTGCACTTTTTTAATGGACATTTAACTGACATCTCCCTTAATGTACTTTGTAATGCAGCAGCCTGTGTGTATCTCCAAGGCATTAATGCGTTTTATATGGAGCACTGCAAAAAAGAAACAACCGTTTGAGCTCGATGAGCTTGTATTTTTTTATTGTATTGTCTCATCATTAAAAAGCGTTAAATTGGATTCAAGCCATTAAATGTTAATGCCTTGGAAAAGAATGACACGGCTCGACTGTTTTTACAGCTTTTTACTTACTAAGTTTGTTGAAAATTCAAATGTAACACATTCAGCTGCAGCTTTGGGTGGAAACTGCACTTATGTTTTGCTCAGATGTTTCCCTTGTGCCCAATTTCCTTTTGAATATTGAAATGTCCCTTAATTTCTCTTGATGCACTGTTTGCCAGTATTAAGAAATAAAAACAAATGGCATTGAAATGACAGTATTTGGGGGCTAAAATGGTATTAGATTTCACCTGTATAAACCCTTAGATCTGTAACATGCTTTTCAGTCAGACAGTATAACTATTTTCACCACTGGCTTTGGAGATGTTAGGAAATGACTTTATTTGTACAGCGCCCTTCACAAAGCGCTTTACATGGGGCTTTTACTGTCACTCTGGATACTCGGTGATGCCACGCTACTATGTGCCATCGGCCTCTCCCACTGCCCCACTGTCACATACAGACACACACCCGAATGCACTGGTTCTTACTTTAGTGTGTCATGACCCAAAAACAATGTTGCTTTAAACTTTGACTCTGAACATATTACAGTTGTGTGTATTTAATACCAAAACGCATTATGTATTTGCAGCTCAGCCGATTTTGGCATTGATCATAAATCATTCTGTCAAAAATGAACAAAAAATCATCTAAAATATGGCAATGGCCTGTGACCCTCTTTTGGGTCCCAGTTGCCCTAATGTACATGTTTTAGTGTTTTAGCTAATATGACACAATGTTTTTCCCATGGAGAGAGACACTGCGGTCCGCTCCCTGAACATTAGGAAACGTTAGGAAATGTGTTTAAGAAGGAGTTCGCTAATGTCCTCGGTAATGATTTGAACAAAACAATGTCTGGACATCGGTTTAAATTAAGCTAAAAACAATAGCCAGGAAATGACCCTTGAAGTGCACTTTCAGCACTTTCAGTGAATACCAATTTGTTTTGAATGTTTTACCTTATAGAATAGAAAGTTGGAGCCGATCATGACTGCACCTCATTGTAAAGGTTGAGCATGTCTGATCGGGATTGACAGTGGAATGAATGAGGCACAAAATGTTAATCTGAAACTAAGTAATTAGGTCCTGTTTCAGAGCGTGGTGTCCTGCACTCTTCAGCACCTCCTGCCTCTTGACGCCATTCTTCCCCTGAGGGTCACCTGTGAAACTCCACAGTTGAGCCAGGACTCAGTGAATATTAAAACACCACAGTCGTTCACCATCTTCTGAAGAGTCCAGCACTAACATTAGCCAGAACAACAGAAGGCTTGTGTGGCTTAGCTGTGAGTCCGGATACCCCCTCGTTTGTCCCTTCCTTGTTTCCTGTAGCTTCTCTTGTGACGCCTTCACTGTGCTGCAGGTGTGTGTGTGTGTGTGTGTGTGTGTGTGGGGGGGGGGGGGGGGGGGGGGGGGCTCTTGGTGCCTCTTCAGTGTTTCAGGAGAAGACATTTCTAAGTCTCAAATTCAAATTCCGTTAGCTAGGAAATAGTTATTTAGAAAAACATACTGTGAAGTACAATGGTCGGACGTTTGTAGTTTGTGGGTATTTAAGACTCATGTTACTAACAAAACAGTGTAATCAAACAGAAGGGAAACATACACACATTAGATTGAGCAGAAGAATGAAGAATAATGGGCGACGTCTTAAAAATAATATAGACAAGGAATTCCCTGTGATACTGTTGCAGCGGTTGTATTAGACCGAGAAGCCCAGCTGTATGAATGGCCCCCGTGGCCTCCTCAAGAGCTGCTTTCACGCCTGGATTACACCGCTCCAAAGGAATAATACCGGCTCCATCCAGGGCAGCCGCTCTGCTTGTTCAGTGAGAGCGGCTCTTTTTTATCTGGCGGATTAGAGTCGAGGGAGGAAAGAGGAGAACAGAGCTGTCACCGAGGAGCTGAGGAGAGGTGCAGCCAGAGGAACCTTTCAGCTGTTCATACCAGAGCAGTGCTTTACAGTGTTAATTCTGACAAGATATTTTAATTTAGTTTTAGTCTTAGTCTTTTGACAAAAATGTAATTCAATTTTAGTCGAGATTTTGTCAAAAAAATACCTTACATTTTAGTCGAGTTTTAGTCGACTAAAATTGCAAGTCAATTTAGTCGACTAAATTTAGGACAAATTTAGTGGACTTTGTATTAATAATATTCATTATAATCATATTTAATCAAGGTCCTCTGCTTCATGGAGCTGCTCCTCATGAACAAAGCTCAGAGCTGTTCCTTTGGCAGTGACTTTACATGATATGAGGCTCTTTCAGACGGTCAATAGAAGTTTGGATGATTTTAGTCTCTCCTTTTCATTTTTATTTAGTCTCATTTTAGTCGACTAAAATATCTGGACATTTTAGTCATAGTTTTAGTCGCATGAAAAACTTTAAATTTAGTTTTAGTCCAATTTTAGTCGTCAGAAAAATCACTTTGACTAAAATTAAGACTAAATATTTTAGTCGATGAAATTAACACTGGTGCTTTATACAGTCTTTCCCAGAACTTTTTGGGACTTAAATGACTGTTATTTGATGATTATTTATCATGATTTCAGCTTTTTTATGAAAGCCTTATTAAACAGTAATTTGTATAGAAAATAAACTATTTTTATATTATGCATAACTAATTGTATTCTTTTTTTTTGTGATTTCACTTACAACATGAAGGGATCTGATCATGAAACAATTTGTGCAAATATTATTATTATTAATATTATTACAAATATGTGATATCAGTTAGTAAAATCGTTTTTTGTAAAGAGACATAACCATTCACAATATTATGTCATTACTTTAGGTGTGTTGATTAGTTGAACTGGAGGATAAAGTTAAGACTTTTCAAATGTGGCATGTGACTTGGTTAAGTTGGTTGAAGTATTATTGATCACAGGTATCCGTTCTGTATTGGATGTTTTTTCCTGGATTGGCACCTTTGTGGCAGGAAATTGAAATATCAAATAAGATGAACATTATTACTGGACATGTGCACTTAATGAACAGGGTGACAATATTCTTTATAATAATAATCACTGATACTGACCTTGATCTTTATTGATGCAAAAACAGTTTGAACCTGTTCAAGATCTTGCTCGGCATTTATTACACTGTGATCCACCATGACCTCGTCATTTCAGTTTTATTTGGCTCTTTGTTTACAACTGCCCTGAACCATCAGCGGATAATGAAGTGCCTCTGCTTTCCACTCCGGCCCCGCGGAGTCCTCTGGTAATGGACAATTAGCAGGAATTCCTCATATTCTCCTCCAGCGGCGGCTCGCGGACTCAGGCAGAGCGAGAGATCAGTGCTGCTCCGTGCACAGGAAAACAGGTCAGAGACACGGAGGAAACGCAGCAGACATGAAGGCCAGACTCCGCAGAGCAAAAGCACAGGGAAGGAGGAAACTATTTCAAACGGATCTGGTAGATAAATGACAAATATGTATCACAAGTGTCCTGAAGTGGAAGAACATGGATATTAGCAATCAACTAACGGAACAAGGAGCAACGTGAGAAGCACAAGCGTGAATCCAAAGGAAAAAAGATTGTAAAAGGTGGCCAGAATGTGATCATTTTTCACTTTTATTTTGAGAAAACGACCTTTGAAGGTAAGAGTTGCCATTAATAGTCCATCGAGGCGTGAAACTGGTTCAGAGGAATCAGAAAACGCCGTGTCAATGGAGCAAAGGTAATACGTGTGTTTGCTGTCCAGGTGATTTATATCGGCTGCTGCGTCGTGACATCGGCACAAACGCTAAACTCAAAGCGTCATCGGAGTAGCAGCAGGAGAACTCTGAGCTTCAGCAGCGAGATGTCAGTCTCAGATCCTAATCCGCCATGCTGGAATCACGGCGGGCGCCGGTCCAGAGACAGCTGTGTTTACGGCCGCGCTCCCGCCGTGAGAGCGGGGGCTAACGCGCCGCGCCCCGGGACATGTCAGCGAGACATCAGGATTATGAGGAGTTACAGTTTACACAGTCCAATGATCACAGGCGGGAAAGTAACCGAGTACACAGTAACCGAGTACACAGTAACCCAGTACACAGTAACCCAGTACACAGTAACCGAGTACACAGTCATTTATTCAAGATTGTGTATTTGTCAAACCATGTGAATGATTTGAAATTATATTTCTCTCATCCTTGATTGTGAAGCGGGGGGTGGGGGAAGAGGGGTGGGAGGGAGGGCAGGGAGTTCAGCTTCCCGATGGCCCTGTGTACAAAACTGTTTTTAAGTCAACTGGACCTGGCCGTAGATTCCGCAGTCTCCTCCCTGAAGGCATTACTCTGAAGAGACTGTGTGATGGGTGCGTAGGGTCCCTGGTGATTCTGACGGCTTTGTGGGTGAGACGGGTGGAGTACATGTCCATAATGGAGGGGAGAGGAGCTCCACAGATCTTCTCCGCTGCTCTCACGATGCGCTGGAGGCTCCTTCAGCAGGAGGCAGTGTTGGCGCCGTGCCACACAGTGATGGAGCTGGTCAGGATGCTCTCTATAGTCCCTCTGTAGAAGAGCCACACAGTGATGGAGCTGGTCAGGATGCTCTCTATAGTCCCCTGTAGAAGAACCACACAGTGATGGAGCTGGTCAGGATGCTCTCTATAGTCCCTCTGTAGAAGAACTACACAGTGATGGAGCTGGTCAGGATGCTCTCTATAGTCCCTCTGTAGAAGAACCACACAGTGATGGAGCTGGTCAGGATGCTCTCTATAGTCCCTCTGTAGAAGAGCCACACAGTGATGGAGCTGGTCAGGATGCTCTCTATAGTCCCCTGTAGAAGAACCACACAGTGATGGAGCTGGTCAGGATGCTCTCTATAGTCCCTCTGTAGAAGAACTACACAGTGATGGAGCTGGTCAGGATGCTCTCTATAGTCCCTCTGTAGAAGAACCACACAGTGATGGAGCTGGTCAGGATGCTCTCTATAGTCCCCTGTAGAAGAACCACACAGTGATGGAGCTGGTCAGGATGCTCTCTATAGTCCCTCTGTAGAAGAACCACACAGTGATGGAGCTGGTCAGGATGCTCTCTATAGTCCCTCTGTAGAAGAGCCACACAGTGATGGAGCTGGTCAGGATGCTCTCTATAGTCCCTCTGTAGAAGAGCCACACAGTGATGGAGCTGGTCAGGATGCTCTCTATAGTCCCTCTGTAGAAGAACCACACAGTGATGGAGCTGGTCAGGATGCTCTCTATAGTCCCTCTGTAGAAGATCCACACAGTGATGGAGCTGGTCAGGATGCTCTCTATAGTCCCTCTGTAGAAGAGCCACACAGTGATGGAGCTGGTCAGGATGCTCTCTATAGTCCCTCTGTAGAAGTACCACACAGTGATGGAGCTGGTCAGGATGCTCTCTATAGTCCCTCTGTAGAAGAACCACACAGTGATGGAGCTGGTCAGGATGCTCTCTATAGTCCCTCTGTAGAAGTACCACACAGTGATGGAGCTGGTCAGGATGCTCTCTATAGTCCCTCTGTAGAAGAACCTCACAGTGATGGAGCTGGTCAGGATGCTCTCTATAGTCCCTCTGTAGAAGTACCACACAGTGATGGAGCTGGTCAGGATGCTCTCTATAGTCCCTCTGTAGAAGAACCTCACAGTGATGGAGCTGGTCAGGATGCTCTCTATAGTCCCTCTGTAGAAGTTGCACATAACAGAGGCTGGGACTCTAGCTCTTCTTAACTTGCGGAGAAAGTAGAGACGCTGATTACTTTTCTTGACCAGAGATGTAGTGTGCATGGTCCAGGAGAGGTTCTCTGTGATGTGCACACCCAGGAACTTAGTGCTGGTCACCCTCTCTACAGCAGCACCATTGATTGTTAGAGGAGCATGCTGTTGGACCATGAGGGGTCAATAAAGTTCACCTTAACCTCTGCTTTTTAGACTTTATTTTCTTTGGTGATACACATTTAAGTTGGTGTAATAAAACTCTATTTTAGAGCAAATGAACCCGGTTTGGTCCTGATCTGAGCTCGATCTGGTGGTAGTTTTCAGGTCAGATATAAGTACTTGGAATGATTGACTCCTAGTACGGTCAGTACACTGAGTCAAATCCCACTGATGTGCAGTTGTAGCAATCATCACCAGCTCCTGCCTGTTCCTCCCCCCCACACACTCTCACTCCCCCCTCCCCTCTCACTCCCCCCTCCCCTCTCACTCCCCCCTCCCCTCTCACTCCCCCCTCCCCTCTCACTCCCCCCCTCCCCTCTCACTCCCCCCTCCCCTCTCACTCCCGCCCGTCTGCGCAGGATAACCTGGGATTATCCCACTCGCTGGAGTTGCTGTTGGCCGCCGCTCGGAGACAGCTGTGTTTGTTAGCGCTGCAGTCATGAGAGCGCTAATCCACAACTGGAGCGAGAGACACACCTCAGACCAATGTCCCTCTGGGTCCTCACGAGAAGCATCTGTTCCACAGCCCGTCCACAACCCGTCCCACAGTCCGTCCACAGTCTGTCCACAGTCCGTCCACAGTCCGTCCAACAGTCTGTCCCACAGCCCGTCCACAACCCGTCCCACAGTCTGTCCACAGTCTGTCCACAGTCCGTCCACAGTCCGTCCAACAGTCTGTCCCACAGCCCGTCCACAACCCGTCCCACAGTCCGTCCACAGTCTGTCCACAGTCCGTCCACAGTCCGTCCAACAGTCTGTCCCACAGCCCGTCCACAACCCGTCCCACAGTCCGTCCACAGTCTGTCCACAGTCCGTCCACAGTCCGTCCAACAGTCTGTCCCACAGCCCGTCCACAACCCGTCCCACAGTCCGTCCACAGTCTGTCCACAGTCCGTCCACAGTCCGTCCAACAGTCTGTCCCACAGCCCGTCCACAACCCGTCCCACAGTCCGTCCACAGTCTGTCCACAGTCTGTCCCACAGCCCGTCCACAACCCGTCCCACAGTCCGTCCACAGTCTGTCCACAGTCTGTCCACAATCCATCCCACAGTCTGTCCGCAGTCTGTCCACAGTCCGTCCACAGTCCGTCCAACAGTCTGTCCCACAGCCGTCCACAACCCGTCCCACAGTCCGTCCACAGTCTGTCCACAGTCTGTCCCACAGCCCGTCCACAAACATCCCACAACAGTCGGGATGTTTCTGGTATGTTTGTGACGGTCGGGATGTTTCAGGTATGTTTGTGACGGTCGGGATGTTTCAGGTATGTTTGTGACGGTCGGGATGTTTCTGGTATGTTTGTGACGGTCGGGATGTTTCAGGTATGTTTGTGACGGTCGGGATGTTTCAGGTATGTTTGTGACGGTCGTGATGTTTCAGGTATGTTTGTGACGGTCGGGATGTTTCTGGTATGTTTGTGACAGTCGGGATGTTTCTGGTATGTTTGTGACGGTCGGGATGTTTCAGGTATGTTTGTGACGGTCGGGATGTTTCAGGTATGTTTGTGACGGTCGGGATGTTTCAGGTATGTTTGTGACGGTCGTGATGTTTCTGGTATGTTTGTGACGGTCGGGATGTTTCTGGTATGTTTGTGACAGTCGGGATGTTTCTGGTATGTTTGTGACGGTCGGGATGTTTCAGGTATGTTTGTGACGGTCGGGATGTTTCAGGTATGTTTGTGACGGTCGGGATGTTTCTGGTATGTTTGTGACGGTCGGGATGTTTCAGGTATGTTTGTGACGGTCGGGATGTTTCAGGTATGTTTTTTGTTTAATTTTGGCACTTGGCTCAACTTAGCTGCCAACTACCATTGTGTCTAAAACAAGACGACCGACACATTCAGACTGTATAGTTTCATCCAGTCTATGAAACAGTTAAACCTGATGCATGACTGTTTTCATCAATCATCTGTGTCACATAAGTAGAACGTAAACAAGCAACAGTCACACAGGAGAACGGGTTCAGCTGGAGACCATTTTATTTACTGAAAGCTTGAATCAGAGTCAGTAGATCGAGAACCTGAATCAGCACGAAACATCCACATGTACACCAGGGCACACACCGGGACACACACCGGGACACAACGGGACACACACCGGGACACACCAGGACACACACCGGGCGCACCGGGACACACACCGGGACACACACCGGGACACACACCGGGACACACCAGGGCGCACAGGGACACACCGGGACACACACCGGGACACACCGGAACACACACCGGAACACACACCGGGACACACACCGGGACACACCGGGGCGCACAGGGACATACACCCGGCCGTGAGTGTCTATTGACGGGCAGACTCTGGCGAAGCACTCGGCATTTTTACGAACGTCGTCAAACAGCGACTTTCAAACTATAACTCAGAGGTCCATCGCATAAACATCTAACTAAGATATTCCAACACATTTCAGAATTCTGACAGGCTTATTTGCGTATATATTCTTACATTTGTAGTTGTCGCTTCCACCGGGAGCCGCCATGTTTATACTCCCTCGGCCGCAAGTCAGCTCCTGACCGGACTCGCTGCGGAGGGGCCTTTTCAAGGGGAAAGCCACTTCCTCTTGCTCCCTAAAGTATTGGGACGCCCTACCCTTAAACGTGAACGCGCATAACCGAGTGCTAGGCTCTAAAACGAGTGCAAGTGAGAGAAATGGGATTGGGCCTGAAGTTGAAGAATTGTGCCTGGACTGCTGACACCCCCCTGTTTCAAAGGCTTACTGTATAGAAATGGGTGAAAGCGTGATCCACTTTAACGTATTTTCCCATTTTCCTC
Source organism: Proterorhinus semilunaris (assembly GCA_021464625.1). Lineage (NCBI taxonomy): Eukaryota > Metazoa > Chordata > Actinopteri > Gobiiformes > Gobiidae > Proterorhinus > Proterorhinus semilunaris. Next base: position 37,957,760 of record CM038350.1, read on the forward strand.
CCGTCGATTGTCAGTTTGTGGAGGTTAATTAGAAAACTGGCTCTGGCGGTGCGGCGGTTGACTGTGGGTCTTCTGTGCCGATGGAGGGAGTAATGGGGGTCACCGCTCTGTCTCTGAGTAAAGGGTCTAAAAACACACGCAGAGCCCACAGAGGGTCTGTGGTCATTGGGAGACGCCTGCAGACTTCAATGTTGGAATAATGTTGGAATTTGTAAAAGCGAACTGTAAACAGTCCGTTGAATCAATTTAGCAGAACTTTTTTTTAGCCGACCAACGTTTCGGAGCTGACCAAATTCCAAAAGAAAATGTCCAGCTGTATCAATTTAACAGACTCTGTTTACCAATCGACCAGGATGTCTAGATTTCTTAGTTTAAAAGGAAATATTAAGAAAATATCCTTAAAGTTGGGTTGTTATTTATTTTTGACTAATAATGTATTGGTAAAAGTTTACTTCATGTATGCAATAGCAATAGCCAGCCCTCTACACAGTGTTAGTGTTTTCAATGGCTGGATCCAATTTGAATGCAATAAAACTGTTAAAGTTGATATGTTTTGCATAAATGGAGCGTGTTCCTTCTATGATGCAGGAACAAAGTGAACAGGATTGGAGAAAAAACCTGAGAATGAATCAAAAATACTTCTCTAGGTCAGTCTTGGACGAGGGAACAGCATTAAACCCTGGTTGATAAGTTAAGAAAGGGCCAGTTTTGCATTTGTCTCAGTGGCTCAGTGGTGCAGCAGAGCACACATGCAAATAACTTCACGTTCCCCCAGAGGTTAATTGTAACAGCGGAGTCTCGCGTGCACAGACTGTAGGTGTAATGGGGGTCAGTGAGTCGATGTCTCTGAGTTCAGCTACAATCATCGACAGAGCACTTCATTAGAGACCTCCGTAATCACAAAGCTCTGCCGTTTATCTGGGATTGTTGGATTTGTGCTTCGTAAAGAGGACAAAGAAACAGATCGGATCAGGACATCGGGCCGTCGTGGAGTTAAAGATGAATTATTAATGTCTGGCTGCGAGAGCAGATTGTTTCAGCTTGTTCCTGGAAGAGGAAAGAGCCCCGTGAGGTCAGAGAAGTGGACATTTGGCAGAAGCAGACCACACGGTGGAGGTTTTGGCCAAGATTGAAGTCAGTTCTATAGTTCAATCAATCAATCAATTCACTTTTTTTTTTTCCTCAGACAAAACCTAAATACAGTACGGGTATTGTCACGTACTCCATAACAATAGATTGCCGATACAATATTTTGAGCACAGCCTTCATTTTGGTTAGTTTTTAGTTATTATCGGACTGTGCTCATTTTGAGTAGGTTTGGACTATATTATCGCCAAATCATCTAATCTTGCCTTTGACTTTTTTCTCTCATTTCAAGAGGTTTTGTCTTATTTTAAGATAAGACAAAAACACTTGTTCGCAATGGGACAAGAATTAATTCGCTTAATAATTCCATGGGCTTTTAATTCAAGACAGTCCGAACCTTCTCAAAGTCATTTATTGTCTTAAATTTAAAAAAATTAAACATTTCAAGCAATTTTTTTAAAATGAGATTTTTTACAGTGTAGTTTTCACATGAATAAATAAGTATATAAACTTAAATACATTTCAAATATTGATTAATTGTTTCCCACTCTAATATTAACGTCATAATAGCTTATTCAAAGTGTTATTCTCTCATCTATGTTTATTTGTACGTTGTTTTTTTCAGGGGCCCAGTCCCGTGTTTCCCTCTCTGCTCCGCTCCTGTATTCAGCCTCTGAGCTGCAGCCTGACTGTTCAGAGAAAACACTATAATAACTTTGTTTAGGGGAGGTCTGAATCTCTCATTTAAGTTGTGTAATATCAGTGCACAGTTCTACAGCCAAATCAGCTCTTGAAAAGTGTTGCAGTAAATCTTTCTGAAAAACACACAATAAATTATGATATATATAATTAATTAATTAGAACATTATGGAATTAGGGGGTAGCACTACAGTGGGTTACCAGTTATTTAAAAAATAGAAAACAAAGCGTGAAAATCGGTAATTACCAGTCTAGTTGTCAGGAAATTGTGTGTGGTTTCCCTCAAGGTTCCATTTTGGGTCCAAAATTGTTTAATATGTATATAAATGACATTTGTAAACAACGTTGAACTTTGAAAAGTTTTAGTCCGACAGTTAATGGGGTACAATTGTGAAATAAACTGGAGATGGAGATGAAACGAGGTTCAAACATCAACCTGTTCAAATATAAATTCAAGCAAAAGATTTTTGCAAAGTATAGAGAAGAAGAAATAAGTTGCCACTAGGGGGCGCAATAGGACCAAATTACTTCTTATTAATTAAGGAAGAATGTTGTTGCTCTCAATGGTTGTCATACTATTGCTCAAAATTACAAATAGAGAATAAGGGTAGGCGAGCTATGGATCTGTTGAGAGGGATCCTCCCAATCCTTGTCTTTTAACACACCACACAGCATAGGAACATTATCTACAAAATCAGCTAGTTAGGGCAGCTGCGTATGTAGGGGTTTGTTGATGAGGAGCTACTGCCCTCTACACCTGGCTTTTTAACGCACTACACTGTGTAGGGCTTACATAATAAATGTACATAATAATACTCACGGAGTATAATATGTATTTTAATCTGTCTTTTTAACATAAAACTAGTGACTTTTGGTAATGCTAACAATGTTAGGCCTGGTAACCGTCTGAAAGAAATGTAATGATCGCCTTTTGTTTCTTGATTTGTACTAGACCGTTGTTGTAATTGTGCTTCTTTCGGTTGATGTATGAACACTTCAAACAGTGTTTTGTAAGTTATAGTTCTTTGTAAATAGTTTGTAAATAGTTTGTAAGTATGTAGCTTTATCAGAGTTGTTTTGTAATTACTTGTTATGTAATCAGTATTGCTCTGTTTTGGGGTATGGTCGGATGCTGCGGGTGTGTAGGGTCTATTTTGTTCCTTTGTTGTTCCACTATGTTCTTGTGAAATGATTTTGGGGGTGGGGCTTAGAACCTCTTTCTTTGGCCAACTCCTGTGTGTGTTTGCTGCTCAAACAAACAATTAAACAAAAAAACACTGCCTCAGCTTCTCTGTCTCATCAGAATGTTTCCCTCCGAGTGTGAAGAGCTGAGCGTTTCACTAAATGGCTACGGTTATCACGTCTTTACACTTTTGATCCAACGAAGCGCTCTCCGCCTCTTTCTTGTCGCCCACAGTTGTTGGAACTCAGTAATTGAAACATTTCTCCACATTTCCGTGTTGTAATGTCTGTTGAGGTTTGTTTGTTGCCTTGGACCTTTGTGGTTGTTCTGAAGTTGATTTCCATCAGACTGAGTAGAAGGGGATATGGCTGCACCATTTGGACAAAAAACGAAGTGCGATTTTTCTGTGAAATATTGCAATTTGATTTGATTTGCGATTTTAATATTTATTGATAGCATATGTTTTGTTTTTCATGCAATTGAGCTGCATATAAACACCGCCGTTAAACATCACAGGGCTCATTTATTACATTTCAGCTTCATCAGCAACAAGATACAAATCTACAAGAGGCAAAGAGGCATTTCATGGAGTCAGAAAAAAACATTCTAGTTTTAATCATTCTCTAATAAACATGGTGCTCACTCACTCTTTTTCACTATCCAGCTCCACAAAAGCATTCTCTGAATCACAAGCTGCAAAACGCTGCTTGTCTTCTGAAAATCCGTCTAATTTATGTCAAAAACCCATCAGTAAAGATGGAGGCGATTGGATTTTTTGGGCCACCTCGACGCGCTCCGTGAGGAAATGAAAATCCCCGGACTCAATCTGACTCACAGGACGTGGGACAGGTTACGTTCCTGCAGTAGCTAAAACCTCGATTTGGGTTTTCGATAAAGGTTCACCGTGCAGCAGTAGAAGATGAGATGCACAATCTGTTCTGTTTAACCTGCGTCTGCTCGGCCCATGTGACCTCTGCCAGGCCGTGTCGGACGGGACGGGAGAGACAGACGGGGGTTTACTGCTTGTATTTGAGAAATATTTACAATCAAAGTTTTATGCGTAACATATAAAGCCAGTGGGAGAGGTTTGCGATGCTGACATGATATATCTAATGAAAGTCAAATAAGGGGTCTGACCGTCCTGTCCTGTCCTCACTTTGGGTTATTACCCCCCTCCTCCCCACACACACACACCTCCGTCCCACACTTGACTTTTACAGTGCTATAAATGTCTGCGCTCGTCTCCTGTTACATCAGCGTGCTCCCTGATGGGGGGAGGCGTACACGTGGACAGATCACCGCCGTACGCCGGGTCATCAATCCGCCCCCTGCCCCCATGGCGACGCGCCAAAGGCCGCCCGAACCGTGTGGCGTCGGCGCAAATGGGAAGCCACACTTGACTGAGAGCCAGTGGTTTTATGACCAACGCCGGCGTAGTGAGTGATAAAAGTGGTATGATTATGTAGCGTCACAAATGTCCTCCACAGAGTAAGCTGCCCTTTGCGGGACGATCGGCATCTGCAGTCGCTCCTCTGTGATCCAAGGCCAGAGGGGGATTGTAGCCCATAGACTTCGGAGTGTACGAGGTCTAATGATTGTGAGGGATCTTTCTGTGTGGAGTTCTACTGGACGGGCGTGGGAACTTCCTTATTTGAAAAGAGCGTGGCGATGTTAAGGAGGGTGTGGGAGAGGGGTCAATGGAAGGGGCTGATGGGACGTTTGTGTCCACACTGGTTTTAATGGCAAACATGCTGTGGTCGAGAGAGGCCTATTTTTCTAACCCTGTCATTGCTCTCGAACACATCTTTCGTCTTCGTGAGGCTGCCTTCCTGATCACACATTGATTTTATTGTGGGTGGTAGTGCTGGGCGATATGGAAAAAAACGTATATCACGATATGGATTATTTTATATCACGATAACGATATATATCACGATATACCATAATATAAGCCGTTTTCAGTTATTCTTTCAAAAGTTTAACAAAAATATCTTACTTACTTTTTTTCAACTTTATTTTGAAGCAGTGGTTTCGCTATGGATAATTTATATCGCCTGTATTGTTTATGTCAGGATAAATGGGCTAAACATGATCTGAACATCTGAGTCGTGACACGAATTTAACAGAAATGTGTGCGTAGAGAACGACCATCATCTGCTCCTCCATATCAAGGCTATTACACCAATACAAATGTAAATTGGAGCTTATATCTCAATGTTAACGTAATGTTTAAGAAACAGTGGGCGAGCAGTTTGCATTGTACGTCTTTAGCTGCTCTACGTGCTGATCCGTCTCTTACCTCCTGCACCAGCCTCTCCTCTCTTCTCTCTCGTGTGTTTAATCCAGATCCATGCACTATCAAGGTGCATTGAGTGGCCTTGTGTACGAAATGCGCGGTATAAATAAAGTTGCCTTGCCTATCAGTCAGCTCCGTTGTGAGATCCGTCACTAAAAAGCTGTTTATGTGGCGTACGTAAAGCAGCTGAGAGAGAGCCCCGCGCTCAGAGACGGATCAGCGTCAAAGCTAAACATATTACCCAAATGTAACCTCTGTTATGAAGTGACATTTAACTCAGAAATAAACATGCTGTTGTAGTAGGGGTGTACGTCCATTAGATGTCGCCGTTGCTACAGCAGGTGTGGCGGGCGGCGGACAGCAATATCGTAAAGCAGGTGTCGCAAAACCACAAGACGGAGTTTCTTTGCGAAAAAGTCCTTTTTTATTCTTGTTTATAATCATTTAATATAAACTTAGAGGATGCATAGTGACAAGACAACACTAATACATTCTTTGTGGCCTATTTAATGTAATATTTGCTTTAATAATTGATGAAATTAGGTTAGAAACGATAGAAGAGAAATGGCACGATAGACACTTGTCTATCGCCCAGCACTAGTGGATGGATTCCTTCAAGGAAACGGGGAATATGTCCAAAAGAAAGAACGGACCCGCGAGGACTGTTGCAACTTGAAAATATAAAACACTCTTCCAAGCGTTCTGCTCGTAAACATGCAGTTGTCTTTGGTCCGTCGGGACGTTGTCTTCGTCCAATTCTTCATGATGAACTCCCTCTTCACCCCTATAAAATAACTTCAATGGATTGTTCTGAGGGAAGCCTTCCCCGGGCCTGATTTAGCCTGTGATTATTTCCTGTGGGTTATCTGAAGTCCCTGTATGTACCGATCGTCCACAGACTCTGAAGACCAACGGAATAATATCCAAACCCAAGCAATATACCGGTCAACGTGCTTGAAATGAGTGGACTAAAACTTTCTAAACAGTCCGAGTCAATTTATCGACAACAAGGGGGCTGATATTTAACATATATTCTTTTCAAAATTGTAAAATGTAATGTGCCAATCAAGAAACCAGAAGAAAGAGTAGGAAGTTCCCGTGTATGAGTTTTGTGGCGTTTGTGACTGAATCGTTTTGATTGCAATTTGAACCGGATCTTATTTTTGTCAAATCTATTTTAATCTGTTTTTTAAACAATTTTGTGCAAATGTAGCAAAGCAAACCCAAGAGGAACAGCAGAAATGAGGAGGTTAAGCTCGATGTGATGTGATGTGGTTCGGCAGGTGTCACCTCTTTTTATTGTCTCGTCTGTGGACACCTGCATACTCATTTCTTTGGAGAGATCAACGTTGAACCTTGTGACGTAATCCATCAAAGTTTAGTTTTTCCGCAGTTGAGAACGTCTCGTTTCCCCACAGGAACGACACAGTATTCTCTGCTTTAGACGGGATCAACTCCGGACTTTAGTTGTTTAATGGTTTTCTTCATTTCAGACTTTTCATATGGAGCTCCAAATTACTCAAACTAAATAGATATGTAAAAGAATTAAAGGGAAGTTTCAATGCTTTACAAATGGAATAGATTTGGGTCTGAATTTGCTCTCACTCCCCTCATTTGTCAATCAGGAGGGGAAGGGGGAGCTTGATTTTTTACTTTCAAATTTCATTCTCACTCTCTCCTCACTTTATGCACTTTTTGTGGCTGCCTAAAGGCTTGATGTCATGTTCTTGGAAAAGACTTCTGTAGAGACGTGTTTTGGGGATGTATTTTTGAGACTTTCTCGTCTGAAGACGTCCTTGTCTGAACAGAAACTGGAGGTCAGGGTTTGGATGGTGCAGCTACATCCGAACACTGTGTAACTTGTTTATTTTATGCTTCAGGGAAATGGTTAGCTTCTCCCAAGAGTCCACTGACCTGGCATCTTCGTCGCCGATGGATTCTCAACACAAAAAATAGGCATATCCTGGATGGGAACGTGCGGTTGGCGGTAAAGAGTCACGTGTTTACCTTCAGACTAATGTAGCGCAGAAGCGTCGTTTTGGACCAGGGTTTATGTTGAATTCCTGCAGTTGTGTTTTGGCAGCAGACACAGGTTATTTCCACAGACAGACTCTCTGTTCAGGACCCGGTGGCATCAGGACTGTGGGTGTCTGTACCTGCTCAACGCGCCATAAAAGACCTATTATAAATCATTCTGGCTTTTTTTAATGAACCCACAGACTTTGTCAAGGCCCGTCTCCAAGGTCCAAGGCTTGGAGCAGATGAAGCCCTTTTTCACCCCAAATTATAATTATTGTCCCACGAGCAACATTCTGCAGAAAATGTTCCCCAGACCTTCTGTTAATCTGATCCAGGTGATTAATTCTACCTCATGGGTTTCAAACAATCTGCCATGAGGATGCTCCCCGGATAGAGAGCGATCTGTCCAAAAACGTAACTTGTTTTGAAACATATTAGATTTAGATGACAGTTTCACACAACACCTGTACTACAGAAAGATCAGTCTGGTGATATTTTTGTTTCCCGTTTGAACACATTCTACTTTGATCGGTTTGTTCCTGTCAGTATCGCGCTCAGACCGGAGAGAGAGAGGGCACAGCACGCGAGTCATGTGACTTTCAGACGGCAGGTCAGGCGTGTTCTCAAGCCCTGATTGTGAACATCTGATGAAACCACTTCCTCCCATTTTCGTCAACGAACACTCGCAAAGAGCTGCTTCCAGTCCGTCACCGTTACGTCGTCGTTCTGTCACCGTCTTCTGACGTAAACAACACTGAGAAGGAAAATGAGTGGACACAGGATTATGCTGAGAATAGATCTAAAATAGCATTATTGAACCTTAAAGTGCATATGACAGGTTTGAATGCTTTTGAAAATATGACTTATTTAGAAGGAAAGCTCTGTTGTAAGTAAGTTACTTCCTGTCTGTGTTCAATAAGGAAGTGAAACTAAACATCACAAAAATGCCCAATAAAACTGGTTACAATCTTTAGCAATATCATTGTGTTAACAATGTTTTAGCAACAATTGAGTCCAATATGTACTTCAAGGTTTGATGTTGTCAAACATTAAAGAGCAACTAAACACCAAATCAACTTTTCTCTTCTGATAAACTGTGTCAATAGGTGTCTCATAGTGTTGTCTACTGGTCATTATTCTGACATCATAGCGCAAATCCTAACTTTGGCCTGAAAACGATTGGGTTGCGCCCCCTTCAGGGTAAACTTTGCTACTAAATTAGAATTTCCTGATTGCCTGGAGACGTGTCCCCGGCCTCCACAGAACGTCACACACTGACCCCCCGCATGTCACCCCCAAGCTTCCATTTTGCCATTTTTGACTTTTGTTTGTGGGTGGGGAAAGGCTTTGGCACGGCCGTTTAGGTACTCTTTAAAGACGATGAACAAAGGTCCTGTACAACATTATTCATGATCAAAAAGGACCTTATAAAATAATGAACACGTATTCAGCTGAGCAATGCTAACCCATTAGAGGGGCTCTGTTTCTGTCCGGTTATTGCAGTGTTGTGCCTATACTCTGTTCTCTGTTGTTCTCTAACGGCCTGTGGCTCATTCCTGCTCAGGCTGAAAGCTTTTGAACGGGTTTTTTCTCTGGGCTGAGTGGACGGTCCAGAGCCACACGACGCGTTACGTAACTGAAGTGACTCACTGCAGCCTCGGGACGGCCGGGGTCCTTGGAACGGCTCTAACAAAAAAAAAAAGAATTACTTTAATAGATCCTAAAATAATAGGCATCAGATATACGTAAGAATAGAAATGACTGTCAATGTAACGCAGGGTTTGAAAGGAATGAAGTCAGAATGAAGGGCTTGAATTGCATTACAAAGCATTCAACAAGATTCCAGCAGGTAAATGATACATGTTTTTCCTCTGGTCATTTCAAACACTTCTCCCTCACTTTCTTACATTGTGTTGTTAGAGAAAGTATGATATTGTTTTTGACCAGAGGACAGCATTATAACGTGATAGAATTTTGCATAACATTCAATGCCCAAACAGCCTAAACAGCCTGTAAATGTTCCCAATGGAAGCTGCATCTCCTTAATGTCCTGGAGTGCGCGGTTTCTCTGAGTTGTGTCTGAACTCGCGTGACGGACACTTTAATCACGTACAACGCTGAAGCCTGTGTTTAAAGTGACAGGAGGATTTGGGGGAATGACCTGTCTCAGTGGGTAACGCTGACACTTCATCATTGTTTCAAACTGAACGCAGTGCATTAAATTGCCTTTATAACATTCCTAATGACTGCAGAAAGTTCACACCTTGCCCTAACCATTAAATAGAGGCCACCTGTGTGTAATCTACTCTCAGTATAATTCCAGCTGTTCTGTGAGGGCCTCAGAGCTATGGTCAGAGTGTATTGGTCACTAAACAACATCATGAAGGTCAAGGAGCTCACCAGAGAGGTCAGGGATAAAGCTGTGGAGAAGTTTAAAGCAGCGTTAAGTTATACAAAGATTTCCCAAGATTTGAACATCTCACGGAGCACTGTTCAATCCATCATTCAGAAATGGAAAGAGTTATAGCACCACTGAGAACTTACCAAGACACGGGCGTCCACCTAAACTAACAGACCGAACAAGGAGAGCACTGGTCAGAAATGCAACCAAGTGCCCCAAGATAACTCTGGAGGAGCTGGGACGTCCTGCCACTGAGCTGGGGGAATCTGTACATGGGACAACTATAAGTCGTACTCTACACAAATCTGGCCTTCATGGACGAGTGGCAAGAAGAAAGCCATTATTGAAAGGAGGCCAGAAGAAATCCCGTTTGAAGTTTGCTAGAAGTCCTATGGAGGACACAGCTCCATGTGGAAGAAGGTGCTTTGGTCAGATGAGACAAAAATTGAACTTTTTGGCCCAAATGCAAAACGTTATGTATGGAGCAAACCTAACACTGCTCATCGTCCTGAGTGCACCATCCCCAGTGTCAAATATGGTGGGGGAGCATCATGCTATGGGGCTGCTTTTCCTCAGCGGGGACTGGGAAGATTGTAAGAATAGTTGGGAAGATGGATGGAGCCAAATACAGAGACATTTTGGAGGAAAACCTGCTGGAGTCAGCAAGAGAATTGAGGCTGGGGCGGAGATTCACCTTCCAGCAGGACAATGACCCTAAACACAAACATCTACAATGGAATGGTTTAAAAACAAACATATGAATGTGTTAGAATGGCCCAGTCAAAGTCCTGACCTAAATCCTATTGAAAATCTGTGGAAAGACCTGAAAACTGCTGTTCACAAACGCTCTCCTTCTAATGTGACAGAGCTCGAGTTGTTTTGTAAAGAGGAATGGGCTAAAATGTCAGTCTCTACATGTGCAAACCTTGTAGAGTCAAACCCCAGAAGACTTGCTGCTGTTATTGCAGCAAAAGGGGGTTCCACAAAGTATTCAGTCATGCTGTATGAATACTTATGCACGCCCCACTTTCACTTTTCTATTTTGTAAAATAACAGAATCATGTTTCATTTTGCTTTCACTTTACAGTTGTCTGTTACTTGTGTGTGAAGTTTCAGTAAAAAATTCAAAATAAAATCTTTACGTGCACGAGAGAGAGAGTGTCTCCAGTCAGCGGTAAATGACCAAAAATACACGGACAGTAGGTGAGTTCTGTGATTCATAATCCTGCGTGAATATTAACACAAACACGGCAATATTAACACAAACACGCCAATATTAACACAAACACGCCAATATTAACACAAACACGCCAATAACACCGCATCAACGGCACTCGCCCTTCACTGATTGGTTGACTCCACTTCCTTTTTGCTTGTGTATGTACCGCTGTGGGAAATGGAATTGATGCTGCACCACCCTCCTGCACCCCTAGCAGGGACCGTCTGACTGAACACACGCGGGCTTAAAGAATAATACAATTAAATGTATTAGTTATTTCATTCTTAATATATTTAATACAAGTAAATGTCCCTGTAGGCCAATAGGCACACTGAGAGCCTTACATTTCCGACACAACTTGTCCTAACCCCCCCCTCTCTCTCTCTCTCTTTTTCTCTCCCCCTCTCTCTCTCCTCCCTCTCTCTCTCTCTGGTTAGGGTGATTGTGAGTTGAAAGCTCAGGACCCCTCTCTCCTCTTCCTCTCCCTCAGACAGGGAGATTAAGGTGGAGGTAACCGGTGCCAGAGGCTGGAATGTGCCTCTGTTCGAACACGTCCCACTCCATTGTACTCCAGCCTGGAGGAGAATACACTTTATTCTCCTCCTGTTTCCTCAACGATTCTGCTAAATTGATTTTTCACTGCTCTTTACCTTGACTCTGAAACAGTGATATCTCATTCACGTGTCGCTGCTTCTTCAAAACAGTTGAAGTTTTTGTTTTTGGACACATTACGGGGGCATGCTGGCTGCTTTTCACTGTAGCATTTATGATCAAATGCAAATCTGGAAGAACATGACGGATGTGGAGAGGTTGATGTTGCTGTGATGGAAACGACGCTTCATAGTCTGAAAGTTGTACAATTTGCAAATATATTTATGCTGATATGCGTATTCAAAGGAAATGTATTTTTGATTATGAACTCAGTTCAGACTGTGTTGTTGCAGCAGGGCATGCGTCAGGATAAGCCTGGGTACCGTTACATTTGTTTTTGATACCGGTACTTTAACTATACATGGTTTATGATATTGATACCTAAACAATCCTTTTTTTTATACCGTCCAGAACTAGAAAACACAACAATAATGTGTGGAAGATCTGAACATTTCCAATTTGAGAAATTGTGGCCAAAAATAAAGAAAAAATTGTAAAAATGGAGCAAAAAATATTTTTTAAAAATAGAGGAAAAATGGGAAGAAAATCTAGTTGTTGTTGTTGTGCATATTGTGCGGCGCCTCGTGTCCGTATGTGAGTGACGTCATGTCCTGCAGTATAAGAGGTTCCTGCTGCTTCCTGTGGCTCAGCAGCTTCAGAACAAACCTCCACATGAAGCCGCAGGAGCAGAGCTTCTCCAACAGATGGCAGCGCACAGAGACGTTACAGACTCACGCAGGGATTACACCAGCGAGTCAAATGCCATGACTTCTAATGCCATTTCAATACGCAAACACTAGATTTTTAAAGTCACAATGTGGATAAATCTGTTTTGTGAGATTTGCAAACATTCCATCAGAGAACGAGGGGAAATTTCAATTTTCAAATTGGACACAAAGGGAAACGTTTTAGTCAAACTTTTAGCCAAAACTGCAGCTGAGTCTTTGACCTTATTTTTTGTGTTTTTGACAAACTTGCTTTAAAGCCGTAAGAGATTATTTCGAACATTATTATACAAAGGTCCAGATGGGTGCAATTACATTTGCAAAGAGACTCGTGTGTGAAAAATAGTTAAATGTTGGGTGCTTTAAATAAAAAATAAAAAAATTAAGTAAAACATTCAATTAACAGGCCACATCATGCTAACTTGACAATATCAGACAGACATTTTTTGTTGCTAATGACATGTTTGTTCTGGTGCTCAGGTCATAGGAGCAAAAGAACAAGAAGTGCACCCTCTGTAGGCATTATGCATAACTACAGCGGGAACCATATGTTTACATACACTTCTTAAAAAGACACATTAGCATTTTTTTTCTCACTGTCAGATATGAAATCAGAATTTACTTTTACTTTTTAGTTCAATTAGAATTAAAGCAACATTTCTATTTGCTAAATGCCAGAAGAATAAAATATTTGTTTTCTTTTTATGTTGTTTGTTACTTTTCACAAAGTCAGAAGTTTACATACACTAAGAATACTATACCTATAAACAATTTGAGAAAGCCCAGATGATGATGTCATGTCCTTGGAAGAACAAGTCTGCTTCATCCTTGGGTGTAATTTCAAGACACTTCAAGGTTCAGGTTCATTGGTTAAAACAATGATGGAAATGACCAATCATCATACAGATCAGAAAGAAGGCGGGTTCTGTGTCCCAGAGATGAACGTGCTGTGTCTGAAATGTGAAGATCAACCCAAGAACAAAAGACCTGGTGAAGATGCTGAACCTGTAAGAGTTTGTCATTATCCAGAGTGAAACAAGTCCTGCACCGACATGGGCTGAGAGGGAACTCTGCCAGGAAGAAGCTCTGACTCCAGAAGAAACATCAAAAAGACAGTTTGTAGTTTGCAAATAAAAAAAAGGATAAAGAACATCATCCCAACTGTGAAATATACGGGGGTGGCAGCATCATGCTGTGGGGTTGTTTTGCTGTGGGAGGGACTGCAACATCTCAAGACATCAGCCAGGTTAAAGCTTGGGTGCAGATGGGTCTTCCAAATGGACAATTCCCAAAGTAAACTTTCAAACTGGTTAATAGTGGCTTAAGGAAAACAAAGTCAATGTTTTGAAGTGGTCATCACAAAGTCCTGATCTCAATCCAGTTGAAAATGTTTGGGCAGAGCTGAAAAGGCATAGGCACGCAAGGTGGCCTACACATGTGTCTCAGTTACACCAGTTCTGTTTGGAAGAAAGGACCAAAACTCATCCAACTATTGTGAGAAGCTTGTGGAAGGAAATCCAAAACGTTTGGCCCAAAATATACAGTTTAAAGGCAATGGTACCAAATATGAATGAAATGTATGTAAACTTTTGGTTTTGGAAAAAGTAATATCAAACTGTGTAGAAAATTATATCTCCCATTTTTCTGGCATTTAGCAATTTTTTTAAAATTCTAATTAACCTAAAAAAAAGAAAAGAAGTAAATGTGTCTTTATATAAAGTGTATGTAAATATCTGGTTGCCGCTGTATATACAATAGATTATACCATAGTCTGGGTGAACACTCGACTCTGATTGGCTGGTGGGTGCTGACAGGCGTGCATTATTTTCCTATAACCGCACACGTAGTCCGGTAGTTAAATCACTGGGATATCACTCCGCCGCGGGCGTCGCCATAGCAACACGTAACACAGCTGAATCCGATAAACGCTGAATTAGTGACTGCCATGAACGGATGAGATGGATTTTGTGGTTCATTTCAACATTTTTGGCCAAAACAAAACTTTTGATGAGTGGGAAGTAGAGGAGCGTAAGCAGCTAGGTTAGCCTACTGTTAATAAGATCTGAGCTTTCCATTTCTATTGAAAACGGTCAAGGCACTATTCATTATTTTCAGACGTGCATACAATGATCCGTGCACTGAAGCACATCTGGCTGGATTAGTAAAGACCAACATAACAGTTTCAGGTCATGGGGCCGAGGTGTGAGCGACTCCACTGCAGATGTTTCCATAAACAGTTGAGCTACAGGTTGCTAGCTAGCTAGCTTCAGGTTAAACAGTGTAAAAGTGAAATAACTCCTGCCACATATCCGTGTTTCCTTCCACAGAAACGTGCAGGGTTAGTCCTGTTGTGATTCTGTGCTGATGTTGTTTCGTTGAGCCTGACGGAGAGAATGGCTCTGAGACAGTGACCGGTTAAAAGCCCACAGAAAATAGTCCCTGTAGTTTGGCATATTTAGTGAGTTTAGTAAATGAAAACAACATTTGTTATAAAATGTTACGTTTGTGGGACCATGGTATTATACCATGGTTAAGTCGTGATGTTCTTCACGCTGCATTATGACCGTCTAATGCCCGGCTCCGAGTTGTTTAATCCTCACGTATCTGCTGCAGGTGAAAACATCAATTTTACACACAGTGGTCAATGTTGAGATTAGATTTAGATAATTCTCCCATAACGTCATAGTTTTAATATTTGTGATTGTAAGATGTCACTTTTGAATAAAATGGATAAATAAAATGAAAATGAAATGAAAATAATGTCAGAGTAAAAGATAGACCAAACATATTCTTTACAATGTTTATTTCAAGATGTTTTGTCGTCTCACATGTCATAGTTTTTCAAGAAATCACTACAACAAGCAACTAAAAAGTAAACAAGAAACACAATCTCTATTAAATCAACAAAAAGAAAGCAGAAAAATGCTCTCCATTGAGAGAGCTTTCTCATGTCCACGAGGTGTGGGTGAAATGATTTGACCTCTTTCTGGACGAGATACTATAACTAGTATAAAACATATTATTCCATTGTGTATCTAACCCATAGGTGCTAGTTATTGCAGATTGTTACATAGAAGATTACATGGTACTACATTTGGCAAGTACAATGTATCAGGATGTTACTGAAATAGCTGTGAACCTGTCCATTGTAAAGCCTCATGAGGATTATTGAGATTGACCAAAAGTGGAGATTGTGATTTTGATTAAATTTTGATTAATTGCCCAACTCTACTTCCGGCACTTGCATTATTTGAATCTTTATCTTTATCTAAAGCATACTATAGGACCTTAAATTCATTATAGCAATGTGACTTCCTCAGGCCTGTGTTTCCCTGTCGCGTGGCACTGCGTCAGGCAAACACAGCCCTGATGAAGAGCCGTGAATGTGTGAGAACCCAATACCGGACTTACTGCCCCCTTCTGTCCTCTCCGGTCTCTGTCGTCCTCATGTTCATGAGACTAACACAGATGTCGTTCCACTCGTCTGCTTCTCATTAAAGCCACTGCTCAAACGGCTTTAGCTCCGACGCTTTGGCCGAGCGCCTCTTCTTGATGGCGCTTGTGTTTAAATCACTCCGTGCGGTTTCCAGAGGTGGATGTGAGGCCAGCTGCAGCGTGGCACTGGATCTCCACTAACACTGGATCTCCAGACGCTGCAGGTCAACACGGAAACTTTCGAAATGTAGAGAACTTGTACTGTAGAATACTGACATGAATATTAGAAAAAAAAACATATTGCAAGTTTTCATATAGTTGCTTTAAAGTTCCTTCATTTTCGGCGACAAAATCTGAATAATGGATGGAGCCAGGTTTAAATGTATGATTGTATTTCATGACATATAAGTTACAAAGACTTTAACAGAGGGGATTTTAGATCTTGTTTAGTTTAAAATAAGCAGTTTCTTAGTGGAAAAATCTGTTTTCTGACATTCAAAACTCAATAAATCAGGTTTATTAGATATTAAAACATGGCTCTGAAAAATATTGTTAAGTCCAAAACTGGAAAGTGTGGAGACTTTAGGAGCTTCTGACATGGAGTTACTGTCACACTGATGTGACAAAAGTGCATTTGGAGAAAATGACAATTTCCCAAATAAATCTATTGAGCAGGTGAAACCATGACTGGTTTCTTCTAAACCCAAAATCGCTCTTTGTGACTAATATGCAACAAAATAAACCCCTCACTTTAAACCTGGCTCGGACCATTAACTAGATTTAGCCACTGACAATATTTGACTATTTTTACACATAACTTGTAATACATTGTTATCATTTACATTTTGAACAGCTAAACTTCACCTGCAGTGTGCTCCACACGTCCACATGCGTCTGTGTTTGCTAGAAGTTCAGTCGTGTCCTGGAGCTGGTGCTGAAGGGCAGGTGGAACACTCAGATGAAATCACTCACCACGACATGTGTTCCAGCGCCGGTAATAACAGGGCGAGCCGCTGACGACATCGCATTGCTCAGATTTATGCTCTGATGTATTGTTCGGGAGCGACGGATCGGCTCCAGAGGCGACTGACAGACGCCCGGGGCAAAGGGAACAACAGTGTGTTACAGAAAAGCCTAAAAACACTCTTTATTCTACGGGTTTGTCTCTCTGCTGCAGTTCTGCCATCTACTCGGAGATTCTGGTTATGTGTACTTGTTTTTCCTTGACATGATTTTTCAGGATCCAAAGCTCACTCAGATGCAGGTTTTGTTGAAAGTTTTGCTCAATCAGTTTGTTTGTTTGCTGGTTTGGATACAAATGTGTAAACGCCTTGATTTTCTTTTACGTGGCAATTGTGTCCAGGCATAAGACGCGTACAATTTTGACACGTTTCCACCTGTAGAAAGAACCGGGAAGAACCATGAAACTGAAAGACAGTTTCCTTTTTGATGTACTTAGCCGAGAGTGGCAGCTCTCTTAAAGCGACAGTCTGTAAGATTTCAAAGTGAGAAGGGATTAGATAAACAGTCAAGCCACTCCTAGTTTGCAAAATGAGGAGAGTGAGAAAAAAGTAATCGGTCAAGCTCCTCCCCTTCCCCTCCTGATTGGACCTGACAAGCCGGTTCACAGGAAAGCTCGTCTCATTGGTCGGAGCGACGGCCCAGGGATTCAGATCAGCAACGGGAGGGACTTTAGAAAAAATATGGTCATTTAATATTATGTGCAATCTATAAAATGAGTAAAACATTTAAAGGCTCAAGTTTAAAATGTGAGAAAGAAAAATCATTTCCCCCACACATGTTCATAGCTCATGTAGTGAAGTGGGCCCTGTGACGCAAGTGTCAGAGGAGGGAGTAAATATAGCTCCTGTCCGTGGCCCGCGAGCAGCTTGCCTCTGTGGGACGTTTGGACGCGCTCCTGTCTCTGTCCCCCTCTCACTGTGTCCCCTTCCTGTCTCCCACAGGGACCAGCTGTCAGAGCGGCCTGATGCCCGCCCTGGTGCGCCCCCCGCTGGCCAGTGCGGTCCAGCAGCCCGCCATGGCGCTCAAACAGTTCCTGCCCTTCCCCCTGGACGCCGGCGCGGCCCTCAGCCTCTTCCCCGGGTTCAACACGGTGAGCGGACTGTCTTCCTACATTTCACCACCGCGCGCTGCTGGGGTAAACGGTTCCAACAGTCAGACAAGTGATCGTTCATTAGGACCCAAACTAGGAATCCATGATGCTCAAAGTGCTTTTACTGTGAGACCGTGCTCGCCTTGTGTTTGGGGATTTGTGCAGGAAGTGTCGCGTTAGCTTGCAGAGTTAGCATGCTAGTGACAGTTATTGTTATCGTGTCGGTTTTCTTGCTGGATTTGACATTTCTGCCGCTTGTTCCAGATAAATTGTTGACTGGCCAGCCGTCCACTCCTGCTTTTTGTTTCTGTTCAAAAGCACGACCGATCAAATCACAAACCGTTTTATATGGATCCGATCACAGAGCACGTTTTCACGCCCGGAACCAAATTAACCACAAAGGAAACATGTTTTCTTAAATGTACTCAGCAAGAATGTACCGGCGTAGATGCTTCATCTTCCTGATCCAATATACACGTCTTATATCCTATAGGTAGGGAAAGCGTTTATACTGGCTGGAACAAGGAGAGAGATGATCCGAGGCACTGATTTACAAATCAAAGTCCGTTATGTGGCTGAAAACAGATTTCAAGGAAGGGAAGGTGACCTTAAGTGTTCACTGTGACATGGGAAAGACAGGTGGGAAAATGTGACATTAACCATTTACTTTAGTTTAGTTTATTTGAGCAATTTACAAACATAGATTGCAAGATTACGTCATTGGAGTATAATAAAAACTCAAAAGAAAATACAAATGTATACAATTTACCAGTATATATAAACATTTGTTTTTATTTTATTATTATTTTATATTTTTACTTTATTCATTATTTATTTTTTCCTTTTTCCCATTCACATAATAACCATATCCAATCATTACTTATAAACACTTGTCACCATTTTATTAATTACCCATTGATTTAGTTGTCATAGTTTTTAATCAACACTACACATTACATCTTCAATGAAGGTACTTGATTCATCCTCTGTACTCAGTAGTTGAAGTCTTCGAACGTTTCGCCTCTCATCCAAAAGGCTTCGTCAGCGACAAAAGTCCCGCTCAGCCCACAGCTGAAGATATAGACCAACGGGGAGGAGTTAGGGTTGGCCCGGCTCCTCCCCTCTAATCACAGCTACTCTCACCTGTGGGTAAACACCTTTGAGGTAGAGCGTCTCTAACGATCTGCTCACCTCAGTATCGGTCAGTCCTGTCCTATTCATAGATGTGATCTGTAAAAGGTGCCACTTCCTTCTGTTTAATTTTGATCCACGTGAGTTTAGCATTTTGGCAGAAGTTTACCAAAGATCGTAAACTGACAAACATCTGACCAACCTGCTCTGATTCTGCTGAAATCCTCATCAAATGTCCGTTTGTCAAATAATCCAACACCTACAGGAGCCGTCATGTCTTTGTCCTCCTTATGTTTACAAAGGCTGCACCGGAGGCAGTGAGGCTTCAAGGGTGGAAAAACTGCACTGTAAAATTAGTTCTAAATGGTAGTATTATGTTCAAACTGCAAATAAAAATAAAAAGTAAAAATAAAGGTTTGGTAAAAAAAATATAATCACAAAATGTTTGCTTTGCTACATAGTTTATTTATGCTGAAAACATGTACATTAAAAGCACTTTGTCAAAATGATTATAGTTAATTTTCATGTCTTGTAATTTTTTGTAATGTAAAGTTCTCTTACTGAGACAGTTGCAATTTGTTACAAGGACAAAAATACAGATGTTAAAACAAAAGAAACATTGGTATGAAGGAGTCATTCTTTTCACACACAAAAAAAAGGTATAAAAAAAATCGGGAAAAATCGAAATCGGGAACTTCAAATCGGAAATCGAATCGAATCAGGGCTTGAGTGAATCGTTACATCCCTAGTTGGCAAATGTGGTCAGGAGTGAGCTGGGTCCTATCAGCTAGAGTGCTGTCCTCAGTCAGGCTCTTCCTCACCGCTGTGACTGCTGCTGAGGTTGGGACAGATGTAAACAGTGCTGTCACATCGTAAGACACCATCGTGCTGTCACATCGTAAGACACCATGGTTTCATCTGTTTCCAGCTGCAGGTGTTTGATCTTCTCCACAAACTCCTTGGTGTTTTCCACATGGTGTTCTGTGTTGCCGACCAAAGGGGATAGGATGAATTTGAGGTGTTTCATCAGATTATAGGTGATGGAGTTGATGCCACTCACAATGGGTCTGAGAGGAAAACCTTCCTTGTGTATTCTTGGCTTACCATAGATCCACGGACTCTCCCGGGTAAAGCTTGTAATACAGCTTTTTTTCAATTATTTCTTCCTTTATTAGTTTCTGAAGATGCTCTATAATTTTCTTCCTGTAACCGCTGGTGGTTACAGGTTACATCTATGAATAGGACAGGACTGACCGATTCTGAGGTGAGCAGACCGTTAGAGACGCTCTACTGCAAAGGTGTTTACCCACGGGTGAGAGTAGCTGTGATTGGAGCCGGGCCAACCCTAACTCCTCCCCAGTGGTCTATATATTCAGCTGCGTACAGAGTCGGACCTTTGTCGCTGACGAAGCCTTTTGGATGAGAGGCGAAACGTTCGAAGACTTCAACCACTGAGTACAGAAGATGAATCAAGTACCTTCATTGAAGATGGACAACTCCTGTACGACTGAGAACTTACACAGACAACTACACATTATATGTATATGTCCCTTTGCAGTCATTCCCATTTCCACAGTAAAAATATTAGTTGTGATTGTTTTATGATTTTGTTGTTTGCTTTATTTAGTGAGGTGCCTTAACAAAGTATATGGAAAAGAAGAGTGTTGGCAGAGAATATTTACTCTATTTCTGACCTTTTTAGCACAATTAGCTGAGTTTGTGTTTCATTTCAAAAGGCTAATGTGATAAGAATGAACCTTAAAGACATATCACGCTAAATGACTGGAGCTTTAAACCATGTGGTCATCTTCCTGGACCTGGTATATCCCTTTATTCACACAGTGCCTTTCTTCCTGGTTACTGCTGTAGCGCTCCGCCCGGTACTTCCTGGTTACTGCTGTAGCGCTCCGCCCGGTACTTCCTGGTTACTGCTGTAGCGCTCCGCCCGGTACTTCCTGGTTACTGCTGTAGCGCTCCGCCCGGTACTTCCTGGTTACTGCTGTAGTGCTCCGCCCGGTACTTCCTGGTCACTGCTGTAGCGCTCTGCCCGGTACTTCCTGGTTACTGCTGTAGCGCTCCGCCCGGTACTTCCTGGTTACTGCTGTAGTGCTCCGCCCTGTACTTCCTGGTCACTGCTGTAGCGCTCTGCCCGGTACTTCCTGGTCACTGCTGTAGCGCTCTGCCCGGTACTTCCTGGTTACTGCTGTAGCGCTCCGCCCGGTACTTCCTGGTTACTGCTGTAGCGCTCCGCCCGGTACTTCCTGGTTACTGCTGTAGTGCTCCGCCCTGTACTTCCTGGTCACTGCTGTAGCGCTCTGCCCGGTACTTCCTGGTCACTGCTGTAGCGCTCTGCCCGGTACTTCCTGGTTACTGCTGTAGTGCTCCGCCCTGTACTTCCTGGTCACTGCTGTAGCGCTCTGCCCGGTACTTCCTGGTCACTGCTGTAGCGCTCTGCCCGGTACTTCCTGGTTACTGCTGAAGCGCTCCGCCCGGTACTTCCTGGGTGACATCGTGTTAAATAAATCGTAAAATATCAGTGCTCAGAAAAAAGAATGTTCATGAGGGCGAGACGCAGCAGGTGGAAACCTCAGCACAGTGGTCAGTGCTTTGCTCCTTTAACATCTGGCGTTAAGTAAATCACTCACACATGGCTGTGGCGCCCTGGTCTTTCCCGCGTGTACTCATTCACAAATACTGACATGTTTGGTATCCACGTGTAGTACGAAAGGCTGTGACTGAGACGACGCTGTAATCCAAATCTGGTCATTTCCTTTGTGGGAGACAGCAGCGTGTGCAGACGTTACACCTTTGGAACACTAAGGTTTTCATTCCACGTCAGTAGCTCCGACAGACTCCATACTTTCCCGTCATAGACTTTTCAGAGGAATTTTATTTAGTGAATTTGAAAGATCCAAAATCCCCTCTGAACTAATCATGGTAACTGAAATATGCACCAAATAAAGCCATCGTTCTACAGTAAGTTTCAAACTGATACCTCCAAATGTGTTTATTTTTCCTGTTCACATGCAGTGTCTCGCCTTTAAGCTGGGCCATGATTTTGGCACAACATTTGTTTCACACAACTATTTAGAAGTTTTGGCCTTCATCTCTGTCGTGCAGGTACGGGGGCCCACGAGGGACACGTCCTCCTGAACATATCACAGAGACACAGAGTCTGCTCCTTGTCAAAGTTATTGCACTGCTGTGTGTTTAGATACGCTGTTTAAGGCCCGGTCCATACGAGGTCGAGCCGAGGACCAAACGCAAAGATATTTTATCAATCTAGTGTATCGTCCATACGATTCCGGCGTTTTGAGGGTCTGTAAACGAACATTTTCCAAACTAGGTCCCAGAGTGGAAAGATCTCAAAACGCCGTTTACGTGGCGCCATTGTTACGTCTCTGCAACTTTTACTAAAACGATGACATCACACACCGGAGTGGAGTCTGTTATCCATAATCTACTGACCTTAGAATGAGTTTTACTCATGGATCTGTGATGGTTTTACTCCGCTCCTCTTTGCTCCACTGGAGTCCATGAGCCACAGGAGACAGTCTGTGTTTTTGGACTTACAGGTTTTTCTGCTTTAGTCCAGTTACGTCTGAAGAATAAACTCGCCTCCTCGTCTCTTCTGTAAATCGTAAATCCTTGAATCCATTTAATTTTCACTGTTTACATTCCACAAAAGTTTACTGCGCATGCGCCTCTACATCTTGTTCTATTATCTGTGTTAGCGTCACAGCGCCACACACAGGCCTGGCAGATGAATTCGACCCATGTGGACGCACACATTTACTGAGCTGGCTTCGTGCTTACAAAGAAAGGTTCTGAAAATATAAGCGTTTTGTCTTCGTGTGGATAAAGCCTAAAAGCCCTCCATCGAGGGCTCGCACAGTGTGAGCTGATGATTCATTTAGCTTGTTCAAAATCGTCTCTAAAATCGCAGCTTTAGCCCCTTATACATAATGTCACATAATATTACAGTATATCCTTTAAACCCTTGTCCTGAGAAACGCTTCCTCTCTAAGATCCATTGCATATTCATCAATGTGGCTGCCTGGGGGCTTGTCAGAAGCGCTCGGGCAGGTTTGTGTTTGTTGCTGAGCTTGTCCTGGAAAGGTGTTGTACTTTTATTAAAGACAAACTGGCATTTTCTCTTTGGAACCGTTTCAGCCAGCTGCAACTTCCTTCCCGTCGTCCTCTGACTTTCCTTCAGGACATTTATCAGAGGGACTCACGCGGACAGATCTGGGCTGTCGTCTTTTACGGCGGGACATTACTCATGCAGCGCGTCGGCCCCGTCCCGTGATCGATTATCGGCCCATGTGCTTCTCGTCGACTCTTGGACCGGCCGCCGCTTGGCCATGCTTACGCTAAATGGAGAGCGCGAGGAGATTACTGTGTGAGCGATGAAACACAGACGAATCTAACACGGATATTTGTAAAGGTCAGAACGTCAGGATTTTTCAAACGTCCAGTTAGGCTGTAGACGCGAGTGACATAGTCTAATTGCATAGTCTCTGTAAAAGTACATAAACGTGCCATTCTTTCATTACGATTGTGAAAACAACCTACGTGTTTAGTAAAAGCTGGCTCACTGGGTCATCTCCATGGAGATGTAAATGACATTGTGATTAAAATGTTCTACTCCTTCAGAAACAAACAGATGTAATGCAAGACACTGCAGGTGAATAGGGGAAAAATGTAAATGTACAGATATAAATGTGACACTTTAAACATACAAATATGATATGGGCAGAATTGTCTACAATTTCTGCAATAAAATATAAATAATGGATAGAACCAGGTTTGAATTGATGATGAATTGATCGACGCACAGTATTGATTTGGGAAATGTGTTCAGTTAGTTTGAGTAAGCCGGTCATTAGTTTAAAAATACTGCCTTGATTTTGCGGGATCAAGACTAGGGTTGTAAAGGGGCGGAACATTTCCGATATATTCCTGGAAATTTTCCAGAGACTTTCAATGGAAATTTTAGCTTGGAAATTTGGAAACAAATCATAATTTAAAAACACTTAAATAAGCCTTCTATTTTTGCATTTTGTGTTGTAAATGAGTAGTTACCTATGAATGATTATTTGAACCATAAAATATGCATTTGAGTGATGTCACACCACGACCCATAAGAAAATACAGAACACAATACTAGTTTGATATCATTATTTTAATGTTAAATTCACCTGAGTGGGCGGGGCCTGTGTCTGCATTAAACAGAGCTGTCCTAAACTATAGAACCGTCTCCACAGACCGACACATGGCACAGATAATACACATTATAATATTGTAATCCTGATGGTGAGGCTACAAACATGTTCCATCTCAGCTATGTTTCAGCTCTTTCCTGTGATACATATTAGATTCTTATGCTGCAGTTCACTAGCCTGGTGGGACCAGAATGATTCCCCTCTGTATTTTTTATCCAGCGGGGGATCAGTCTGGTCACCCCGTCCTCGTTCGCGGCTTCCGCAAAATTAATCCGTTCACGTGCAATCAGATTGGTTTATTTGCCGTGACGTGTTGTTAGCGAGCAACGTCACTCACGGGACGCGGAAGTCCCTCAATAACAATCTACAAACGATGAGAGAAAGCGTGTCTCCAGTCGGCGGTAAATGACCAAAAAACACATCGACAGTAGGTGAGTTTCGTTATTCATAATCCTGCGCAAATATTAACGCAAAACCGCTAATAACACCACATCCACGGCAGACGCCCGCTCTTCGCTGATTGGTTTACTCCGCTTCCTGTTTGCTTGCGTATCTACCGCTGTGGGAAATGGATTCGACGCAGCGGTGACCAGACTCACTACGAGCATTCGTAGAACATTCGTAGAGCATTCGTAAAGCATTCGTAGAGCATTTGTAGAGCATTCGTACAGCATTCGTGGAGCATTCGTAGAGCATTCGTAGAGCATTCGTAGAGCATTCGAGGAGCATTCGTAGAGCATTTGTAGAGCATTCGTGGAGCATTTGTAGAGCATTCGTAGAGCATTCGTAGAGCATTCGTGGAGCATTCGTAGAGCATTCGTAGAGCATTCGTAGAGCATTCGAGGAGCATTCGTAGAGCATTTGTAGAGCATTCGTAGAGTATTCGTAGAGCATTCGAGGAGCATTCGTAGAGCATTTGTAGAGCATTCGTGGAGCATTTGTAGAGCATTCGTAGAGCATTCGTAGAGCATTCGTGGAGCATTCGTAGAGCATTCGTAGAGCATTCGTAGAGCATTCGAGGAGCATTCGTAGAGCATTTGTAGAGCATTCGTAGAGTATTCGTAGAGCATTCGAGGAGCATTCGTAGAGCATTTGTAGAGCATTCGTAGAGCATTCGTGGAGCATTTGTAGAGCATTCGTAGAACATTCGTAGAGCATTCGTAGAGCATTCGTAGAGCATTTGTAGAGCATTCGTAGAGCATTCGTAGAGCATTCGTAGAGCATTTGTAGAGCATTCGTAGAGCATTCGTGGAGCATTCGTAGAGCATTCGTAGAGCATTCGTAGAGCATTTGTAGAGCATTCGTAGAGCATTTGTAGAGCATTCGTAGAGCATTCGTAGAGCATTCGAGGAGCATTCGTAGAGCATTTGTAGAGCATTCGAGGAGCATTCGTAGAGCATTTGTAGAGCATTCGTAGAGCATTCGTAGAGCATTCGTAGAGCATTCGTAGAGCATTCGAGGAGCATTCGTAGAGCATTTGTAGAGCATTCGTGGAGCATTCGTGGAGCATTTGTAGAGCATTCGTAGAGCATTCGTAGAGCATTCGTAGAGTATTCGAGGAGCATTCGTAGAGCATTTGTAGAGCATTCGTAGAGCATTCGAGGAGCATTCGTAGAGCATTCGTAGAGCATTTGTGGAGCATTCGTGGAGCATTCGTGGAGCATTTGTAGAGCATTCGTAGAGCATTCGTAGAGCATTTGTAGAGCATTCGTAGAGCATTCGTGGAGCATTTGTAGAGCATTCGTAGAGCATTCGTAGAGCATTTGTAGAGCATTCGTAGAGTATTCGAGGAGCATTCGTAGAGCATTTGTAGAGCATTCGTAGAGCATTCGAGGAGCATTCGTAGAGCATTCGTAGAGCATTTGTAGAGCATTCGTAGAGCATTCGTGGAGCATTTGTAGAGCATTCGTAGAGCATTTGTAGAGCATTCGTGGAGCATTCGTGGAGCATTCGTAGAGCATTCGTAGCAGAATCACTGTTTTCACGCTCAAAACTGACAGAAACCCACGCTACGCCCAAAGTAAATGTTGGTACCTGCAGTAGCTACGCCAAGGAAAAGTGTCACAAAGTCGACCAATCCGCGCTCCAGGCCACGGACAGCACCTGGCGCTGCCGCTCCGCGGGGTGCTGAAAGTGTTCCCCTGACCTTTCTTCCTCCTGCGGTCGTACCTGATGTTCGGGAGTTGGAGCCAGACGAGCCCAATGACTCAGGGGAGAGCACGGCCTCTGCTCCGCCTCCGACCCGGTGGAAGAAGATCACTCCACATTCGCCCAATTCTTGACAGATTTCGGACAGAACGCGAATATTCCTAGTGACCCGTAACACCACGCAGCAGCGCGGGACGCCACGCAGCAGCGCGGGACGCCACGCAGCAGCGCGGGACGCCACGCAGCAGCGCGGGACGCCACGCAGCAGCGCGGGACGCATATTCGTGACCGTGCGTAATAATTCGTGCCATTAATCGTAACGCGTAGTAACAGGTCGCAACAGTTTGTGGCGGCGCGTGAAACCTCGACCCCGAATCATCAAATTCCACTCACATTCGTGATCCTTGGCCACGAATGTGGATTGGTGGCATTCGTAACGCATCGTGCTTATGTGTAAATGCACTTTCAGTGAAGCAGTTAGGAATACGGAGGCGTATTGGGTTCACTTGCGTGAGTGTTATTTTTTCGCTGGTATCACGTTATTTCAAGATAATTTCATGTTCATACAACATACAGATCACGTTATTTCAAGAAATTAAATGATCACGTTATTTCATGATACCAATTTTATCATGAAATAACGAGATACTGTAGCAGACGCCAGACGCAGGGAGGTGCGCCGAGAGGCAGGTCTGCAGAATGGCTGTGAGATGAAGGGTCCGCTTTACACCTTCCTACGACCACGATGAGTGTCAGAAGGACGTTTATCGCGGATGCAAGAAGATGCGTCTACAGTAACACGTTATTTCATAATAAATTGGTATCATGAAATAACGTGATAATTATCTTGAAATAACGTGATACCAGGGGAAAAATAACACACACTCAAGTGAACCCAATACGCTTCCGTAAGGAATAAAGGGCACAGTGTCTTTATATTATATTATTCTAATAATTATTATTATATTATATATTTATATATGCGGCTCAGCCGCAGCAGCTCAGGACTAACACCTGAACACTATTTCGTTGGACGCTTGTACAATGACAATAAAGCACTGACTTATATTTAAAGTGCTACATTTGAATGTGTCTGCCATGTCCCAGGCCGAGGAGTCACTTAGAGTCGCCAAAATATTTACTCAAGTAAGAGTAACGTAACTTTGACTTGATTTTACTCGGGTAGAAGTAAAAAAGCAGTGGCCCAAGTATTTACTCAGGTAAGAGTAAAAAAGTACTGTGAGTAACTAAGTAACTGTTTTAGGGGAAAAGTCTGGTTTATGTTTCAGTAGTGACATCAATTGAAACAAAACATGAAAGCATGTGAAAATTAACATTTTAAAAGAAAATACCATAGAAATATATACAACTAAATAATTATGAAGATTTAAAGGGACTATACAGAGTTTAAAAATGTTCAAATAAAGATTGCAGTTAGAATCAGAATCAGAATATGTTTTATTGCCATTGTTTCAGAACAGGGTTCACAAACTAGGAATTTGTCTTGGTGCAAACGTGCGACATAAAACATATAACACGGAGTTAAGATAAAAATGAGCTAAAAAACTTTAAACTATAAGGCTATAAGGGCATGCATAAAAAATATTAAATAAATAAGATAAAATAAAGTGACGTGTGGTAAGACAACAACAATTTGACAATGAACAACAGCGGGATTGTATATACAGATGTGTAGCATATAAAGTGGTATTACGTGTTATAAAGTGATAGCAGCGGGTCTAGGTGTGGACACACCGCACACTGGAAGTGCAGAAACATCCATGAGTCTGTGACTGAGCTACAGAGACTTGTTATTCTTCATGAGTCTGATGGCGGAGGGGAAAAAAAACTGTTCAAGTGGCGGGAGGTATGGGTCTGGATAGACCGTAGCCTCCTGCCTGAGGGGAGAGGGGTGAATAGTCCGTGTCCAGGGTGAGAAGGGTCAGTAGCATAAGACGCTACAGTTACGTATAAGACCTGAGGTGGCAGTAGTTAGTATAACTTGCATCTAGTCCCTTTAAGTAACAAAACTAAAAATACATGTTTTTACACTTCAAAATGAAGATTTATGTATTTATTTGTGTTATTATCTATTTTTTTTTTTTTTACATATTTGCAGATTATACATTAATACACATTTTTGACAATGCACAATATTAGCCGAAAGGTGATTTTCATCGTAGTCCCTGGACAGCTGTAGTCACTGTGATACGAGTTACTCATTTTATTTTACTCAGTAACTCGAGTACAGATACTTCATTTTAATATTACTAAAATAGATGTAAAAAGTACTGTATGAAAAATCTACTCGCAAAAGTACAGTTAGTTCAAAAAGTCACTCAAGTACAACTACCCTCCTCTGGTCTCAGGTATCCTCTGTGTTTCTTTGTAAGTTTTAAACTCCTGTGGAAATGAGCAGTAGCCTGCTCATTGATATGCAGTGTCCCATTGAAATAAATCAAACACACACAGATGCTGAAATGGCTCAGTGGTTAGAGCATTCATCCAATGACAGAAAGGCCGCTGTTTCAATCCAGGCTATGAAGACATTTCAAAACCATAAGAGACAGAGACTTACCGTGTTTTTAGTTTGGGAATCTGATGATTTGTTTTTCAAACAAGCTCCCGCTGAAGAATAATCAGAATAGTTCAAATCAGCATCAGTGGCGGAGCTAGGGGCTGGCTTTAGGGGCTTATGCCTCAAATGTTTTTTCAAAAGCCTCTTTTGGACAGCTTTTTTTATTTTTTTAGAATTATTTTTCACGCTGTAAAAGCATCATATCTGTTCAATGTAAGAACAATGAAATGAACGCGGCAACGTAACGCCGTAATTATTACCCTTCACTGAACTTCTGTTTGTCTGTCAGTCGGACCTTAGCCGTGTGTGTGTGTGTGTGTGTGTGTGTGTGCGTGTGTGTTTGTGCGTGTGCGTGCGTGTGTGTTGATCCCAGCCGCACGGGCCCGTCCGGAGCGGTAGCAGGGCTCACAGCAGCTCAGAGGGCGGACCGAGGAGAGGAGGTCTGCTCAGTGCTCATGATCTCATCAGATTCTGAGATCGTGTCATTTGTGTGTAATCAATCATAAACCTGTCACGAACGAGAACTGCCCCGAAAGCTACGAAGGCTAACTGTCCCCTCGTGACTAGTGTTTACATTCACTAGCATTAGCATTAGCATCCTGATGCTGCGATCATAAGGTGCCACTACTTGTGTTTTGTTCTTGAGAAAAGTAATTAGCCTTGTTTTATGCACAATAACTATGTGCAAACGTATGGGCTTCACTTATCTATTGTAATTAGTTACAATCTTGCTTAATTTTATAACATAATAAATGCATATTTGTAGTGACTTGCCACCATGGACATCAGGTGAGGCAACCCAGGTGAGAGAACAACAAAGTACAGTTTCACATATTTATAATACTACAGTATATGTCATAACTTTGGGTTTTTAAGAGTGGCTCTGGTGGATTTATTTATTGGTTTATTTGGTCGGGACAGTGCATGTTAAAGAACATACATGGGTCTCATGCATGTAAACAAGCCACACCGGATTGTAGCCTTGAGCTAATTTGCGTCCGTCGCCCCCCATGCGCACTCTCAAACACACTCTCATTCATCCTGGCCTATTGTACATGTTTTTAGTGGTAGGGGAAACCGGAGCACAGAGAGTGAGAGATGGCTGGGATAGGGACAGAGGGCGTCCTCAGGTAAGGTAAGAAAATAGTTGAGAATGATAGTGATACTAATATGTATTACCCGTATGTATTATTGAAGACATTAGGCTTTTTTTTTAAACGAGGATTACAATATACTGTATATAATATAACTGTAAGAACTTGTTTTTAACTGAAACATTATATTTTACAATATGTATGTGATTCTGAAGGCTGTTTGCTTATTAGCACAAAGAGGGAGAGATAACACAGAGGGACAGAGACCAGAATGAGGACAGTACACTGCAAAAAGTGCCTGCAACTTCAACTTCAACTTCTGATTCTGTTCTGAATTAATCCTGGTTTAGTCCTGAGTGAGTCCTGGTTTAGTCCTGAGTGAGTCCTGGTTTAGTCCTCAGTGAGTCCTGGTTTAGTCCCGGTTAATAACTGGCTTGATCTAATACTGTCCTGAATGAGTCCTGGTTAGTCCTGAGTGAGTCCTGGTTAGTCCTGAGTGAGTCCTGGTTTAGTCCTGAGTGAGTCCTGGTTAGTCCTGAGTGAGTCCTGGTTAGTCCTGAGTGAGTCCTGGTTAGTCCTGAGTGAGTCCTGGTTTAGTCCTGAGTGAGTCCTGGTTTAGTCCTCAGTGAGTCCTGGTTTAGTCCCGGTTAATAACTGGCTTGATCTAATACTGTCCTGAGTGAGTCCTGGTTAGTCCTGAGTGAGTCCTGGTTTAGTCCTGAGTGAGTCCTGGTTAGTCCTGAGTGAGTCCTGGTTAGTCCTGAGTGAGTCCTGGTTAGTCCTGAGTGAGTCCTGGTTTAGTCCTGAGTGAGTCCTGGTTTAGTCCCGGTTAATAACTGGCTTGATCTAATACTGTCCTGGATGAGTCCTGGTTAGTCCTGAGTGAGTCCTGGTTTAGTCCTGAGTGAGTCCTGGTTTAGTCCTGAGTGAGTCCTGGTTTAGTCCTGAGTGAGTCCTGGTTAGTCCTGAGTGAGTCCTGGTTTAGTCCTGAGTGAGTCCTGGTTAGTCCTGAGTGAGTCCTGGTTTAGTCCTGAGTGAGTCCTGGTTAGTCCTGGATAAGTCCTGGTTAGTTCTGAGTGAGTCCTGGTTTAGTCCCGGTTAATAACTAGCTTGATCTAATACTGTCCTGGATGAGTCCTGGTTAGTCCTGGATGAGTCCTGGTTAGTCCTGAGTGAGTCCTGGTTTAGCCCTGGTTAATAACTGGCTTGATCTAATACTGTCCTGAGTGAGTCCTGGTTAGTCCTGAGTGAGTCCTGGTTAGTCCTGAGTGAGTCCTGGTTTAGTCCTGAGTGAGTCCTGGTTTAGTCCTGAGTGAGTCCTGGTTTAGTCCCGGTTAATAACTGGCTTGATCTAATACTGTCCTGGGTGAGTCCTGGTTTAGTCCTGAGTGAGTCCTGGTTTAGTCCTGAGTGAGTCCTGGTTTAGTCCTGAGTGAGTCCTGGTTAGTCCTGAGTGAGTCCTGGTTTAGTCCTGAGTGAGTCCTGGTTAGTCCTGAGTGAGTCCTGGTTTAGTCCTGAGTGAGTCCTGGTTTAGTCCTCAGTGAGTCCTGGTTTAGTCCCGGTTAATAACTGGCTTGATCTAATACTGTCCTGAGTGAGTCCTGGTAAGTCCTGAGTGAGTCCTGGTTTAGTCCTGAGTGAGTCCTGGTTAGTCCTGAGTGAGTCCTGGTTAGTCCTGAGTGAGTCCTGGTTAGTCCTGAGTGAGTCCTGGTTTAGTCCTGAGTGAGTCCTGGTTTAGTCCCGGTTAATAACTGGCTTGATCTAATACTGTCCTGGATGAGTCCTGGTTTAGTCCTGAGTGAGTCCTGGTTTAGCCCTGGTTAATAACTGGCTTGATCTAATACTGTCCTGAGTGAGTCCTGGTTAGTCCTGAGTGAGTCCTGGTTAGTCCTGAGTGAGTCCTGGTTTAGTCCTGAGTGAGTCCTGGTTTAGTCCTGAGTGAGTCCTGGTTTAGTCCCGGTTAATAACTGGCTTGATCTAATACTGTCCTGGATGAGTCCTGGTTAGTCCTGGATGAGTCCTGGTTAGTCCTGAGTGAGTCCTGGTTTAGCCCTGGTTAATAACTGTCTTGATCTAATACTGTCCTGAGTGAGTCCTGGTTAGTCCTGAGTGAGTCCTGGTTAGTCCTGAGTGAGTCCTGGTTTAGTCCTGAGTGAGTCCTGGTTTAGTCCTGAGTGAGTCCTGGTTTAGTCCCGGTTAATAACTGGCTTGATCTAATACTGTCCTGGGTGAGTCCTGGTTTAGTCCTGAGTGAGTCCTGGTTTAGTCCTGAGTGAGTCCTGGTTTAGTCCTGAGTGAGTCCTGGTTAGTCCTGAGTGAGTCCTGGTTTAGTCCTGAGTGAGTCCTGGTTAGTCCTGAGTGAGTCCTGGTTTAGTCCTGAGTGAGTCCTGGTTTAGTCCTCAGTGAGTCCTGGTTTAGTCCCGGTTAATAACTGGCTTGATCTAATACTGTTCTGAGTGAGTCCTGGTTAGTCCTCAGTGAGTCCTGGTTTAGTCCTGAGTGAGTCCTGGTTAGTCCTGAGTGAGTCCTGGTTAGTCCTGAGTGAGTCCTGGTTTAGTCCTGAGTGAGTCCTGGTTTAGTCCCGGTTAATAACTGGCTTGATCTAATACTGTCCTGGATGAGTCCTGGTTTAGTCCTGAGTGAGTCCTGGTTTAGTCCTGAGTGAGTCCTGGTTAGTCCTGAGTGAGTCCTGGTTTAGTCCTGAGTGAGTCCTGGTTAGTCCTGAGTGAGTCCTGGTTTAGTCCTGAGTGAGTCCTGGTTAGTCCTGGATGAGTCCTGGTTAGTTCTGAGTGAGTCCTGGTTTAGTCCCGGTTAATAACTAGCTTGATCTAATACTGTCCTGGATGAGTCCTGGTTAGTCCTGGATGAGTCCTGGTTAGTCCTGAGTGAGTCCTGGTTTAGCCCTGGTTAATAACTGGCTTGATCTAATACTGTCCTGAGTGAGTCCTGGTTAGTCCTGAGTGAGTCCTGGTTAGTCCTGAGTGAGTCCTGGTTTAGTCCTGAGTGAGTCCTGGTTTAGTCCTGAGTGAGTCCTGGTTTAGTCCCGGTTAATAACTGGCTTGATCTAATACTGTCCTGGGTGAGTCCTGGTTTAGTCCTGAGTGAGTCCTGGTTTAGTCCTGAGTGAGTCCTGGTTTAGTCCTGAGTGAGTCCTGGTTAGTCCTGAGTGAGTCCTGGTCTAGTCCCGAGTGAGTCCTGGTTAGTCCTGAGTGAGTCCTGGTTTAGTCCTGAGTGAGTCCTGGTTAGTCCTGAGTGAGTCCTGGTTTAGCCCTGGTTAATAACTGGCTTGATCTAATACTGTCCTGAGTGAGTCCTGGTTAGTCCTGAGTGAGTCCTGGTTAGTCCTGAGTGAGTCCTGGTTTAGTCCTGAGTGAGTCCTGGTTTAGTCCTGAGTGAGTCCTGGTTTAGTCCTGAGTGAGTCCTGGTTTAGTCCCGGTTAATAACTGGCTTGATCTAATACTGTCCTGGATGAGTCCTGGTTAGTCCTGAGTGAGTCCTGGTTTAGCCCTGGTTAATAACTGGCTTGATCTAATACTGTCCTGAGTGAGTCCTGGTTAGTCCTGAGTGAGTCCTGGTTAGTCCTGAGTGAGTCCTGGTTTAGTCCTGAGTGAGTCCTGGTTTAGTCCTGAGTGAGTCCTGGTTAATAACTGGCTTGATCTAATACTGTCCTGGGTGAGTCCTGGTTTAGTCCTGAGTGAGTCCTGGTTTAGTCCTGAGTGAGTCCTGGTTTAGTCCTGAGTGAGTCCTGGTTAGTCCTGAGTGAGTCCTGGTTTAGTCCTGAGTGAGTCCTGGTTTAGTCCCGGTTAATAACTAGCTTGATCTAATACTGTCCTGAGTGAGTCCTGGTTAGTCCTGGATGAGTCCTGGTTAGTTCTGAGTGAGTCCTGGTTTAGTCCCGGTTAATAACTAGCTTGATCTAATACTGTCCTGGATGAGTCCTGGTTAGTCCTGAGTGAGTCCTGGTTAGTCCTGAGTGAGTCCTGGTTTAGCCCTGGTTAATAACTGGCTTGATCTAATACTGTCCTGAGTGAGTCCTGGTTAGTCCTGAGTGAGTCCTGGTTAGTCCTGAGTGAGTCCTGGTTTAGTCCTGAGTGAGTCCTGGTTTAGTCCTGAGTGAGTCCTGGTTTAGTCCCGGTTAATAACTGGCTTGATCTAATACTGTCCTGGGTGAGTCCTGGTTTAGTCCTGAGTGAGTCCTGGTTTAGTCCTGAGTGAGTCCTGGTTAGTCCTGAGTGAGTCCTAGTTTAGTCCTGAGTGAGTCCTGGTTAGTTCTGAGTGAGTCCTGGTTTAGTCCCGGTTAATAACTAGCTTGATCTAATACTGTCCTGAGTGAGTCCTGGTTAGTCCTGGATGAGTCCTGGTTAGTTCTGAGTGAGTCCTGGTTTAGTCCCGGTTAATAACTAGCTTGATCTAATACTGTCCTGGATGAGTCCTGGTTAGTCCTGAGTGAGTCCTGGTTTAGCCCTGGTTAATAACTGGCTTGATCTAATACTGTCCTGAGTGAGTCCTGGTTAGTCCTGAGTGAGTCCTGGTTAGTCCTGAGTGAGTCCTGGTTTAGTCCTGAGTGAGTCCTGGTTTAGTCCTGAGTGAGTCCTGAGTGAGTCCTGGTTTAGTCCCGGTTAATAACTGGCTTGATCTAATACTGTCCTGGATGAGTCCTGGTTAGTCCTGAGTGAGTCCTGGTTAGTCCTGAGTGAGTCCTGGTTTAGCCCTGGTTAATAACTGGCTTGATCTAATACTGTCCTGAGTGAGTCCTGGTTAGTCCTGAGTGAGTCCTGGTTAGTCCTGAGTGAGTCCTGGTTTAGCCCTGGTTAATAACTGGCTTGATCTAATACTGTCCTGAGTGAGTCCTGGTTAGTCCTGAGTGAGTCCTGGTTAGTCCTGAGTGAGTCCTGGTTTAGTCCTGAGTGAGTCCTGGTTTAGTCCTGAGTGAGTCCTGGTTTAGTCCTGAGTGAGTCCTGGTTTAGTCCCGGTTAATAACTGGCTTGATCTAATACTGTCCTGGGTGAGTCCTGGTTAGTTCTGAGTGAGTCCTGGTTTAGTCCCGGTTAATAACTAGCTTGATCTAATACTGTCCTGAGTGAGTCCTGGTTAGTCCTGGATGAGTCCTGGTTAGTTCTGAGTGAGTCCTGGTTTAGTCCCGGTTAATAACTAGCTTGATCTAATACTGTCCTGGATGAGTCCTGGTTAGTCCTGAGTGAGTCCTGGTTAGTCCTGAGTGAGTCCTGGTTTAGCCCTGGTTAATAACTGGCTTGATCTAATACTGTCCTGAGTGAGTCCTGGTTAGTCCTGAGTGAGTCCTGGTTAGTCCTGGTTTAGTCCTGAGTGAGTCCTGGTTTAGTCCTGAGTGAGTCCTGGTTTAGTCCCGGTTAATAACTGGCTTGATCTAATACTGTCCTGGGTGAGTCCTGGTTTAGTCCTGAGTGAGTCCTGGTTTAGTCCTGAGTGAGTCCTGGTTTAGTCCTGAGTGAGTCCTGGTTAGTCCTGAGTGAGTCCTGGTTTAGTCCTGAGTGAGTCCTGGTTAGTCCTGAGTGAGTCCTGGTTTAGTCCTGAGTGAGTCCTGGTTAGTTCTGAGTGAGTCCTGGTTTAGTCCCAGTTAATAACTAGCTTGATCTAATACTGTCCTGAGTGAGTCCTGGTTAGTCCTGGATGAGTCCTGGTTAGTTCTGAGTGAGTCCTGGTTTAGTCCCGGTTAATAACTAGCTTGATCTAATACTGTCCTGGATGAGTCCTGGTTAGTCCTGAGTGAGTCCTGGTTTAGCCCTGGTTAATAACTGGCTTGATCTAATACTGTCCTGAGTGAGTCCTGGTTAGTCCTGAGTGAGTCCTGGTTAGTCCTGAGTGAGTCCTGGTTTAGTCCTGAGTGAGTCCTGGTTTAGTCCTGAGTGAGTCCTGGTTTAGTCCTGAGTGAGTCCTGGTTTAGTCCCGGTTAATAACTGGCTTGATCTAATACTGTCCTGGATGAGTCCTGGTTAGTCCTGAGTGAGTCCTGGTTTAGCCCTGGTTAATAACTGGCTTGATCTAATACTGTCCTGAGTGAGTCCTGGTTAGTCCTGAGTGAGTCCTGGTTAGTCCTGAGTGAGTCCTGGTTTAGTCCTGAGTGAGTCCTGGTTTAGTCCTGAGTGAGTCCTGGTTTAGTCCCGGTTAATAACTGGCTTGATCTAATACTGTCCTGGGTGAGTCCTGGTTTAGTCCTGAGTGAGTCCTGGTTTAGTCCTGAGTGAGTCCTGGTTTAGTCCTGAGTGAGTCCTGGTTAGTCCTGAGTGAGTCCTGGTTTAGTCCTGAGTGAGTCCTGGTTAGTCCTGAGTGAGTCCTGGTTTAGTCCTGAGTGAGTCCTGGTTAGTTCTGAGTGAGTCCTGGTTTAGTCCCGGTTAATAACTAGCTTGATCTAATACTGTCCTGAGTGAGTCCTGGTTAGTCCTGGATGAGTCCTGGTTAGTTCTGAGTGAGTCCTGGTTTAGTCCCGGTTAATAACTAGCTTGATCTAATAC
The DNA here is from genome assembly GCA_021464625.1 of Proterorhinus semilunaris. NCBI lineage: Eukaryota > Metazoa > Chordata > Actinopteri > Gobiiformes > Gobiidae > Proterorhinus > Proterorhinus semilunaris. The sequence continues at coordinate 37,994,254 of CM038350.1, forward strand.
TGTCCTGGATGAGTCCTGGTTAGTCCTGAGTGAGTACTGGTTTAGCCCTGGTTAATAACTGGCTTGATCTAATACTGTCCTGAGTGAGTCCTGGTTAGTCCTGAGTGAGTCCTGGTTAGTCCTGAGTGAGTCCTGGTTTAGTCCTGAGTGAGTCCTGGTTTAGTCCTGAGTGAGTCCTGGTTTAGTCCTGAGTGAGTCCTGGTTTAGTCCCGGTTAATAACTGGCTTGATCTAATACTGTCCTGAGTGAGTCCTGGTTAGTCCTGGGTGAGTCCTGGTTTAGTCCTCAGTGAGTCCTGGTTTAGCCCTGGTTAATAACTGGCTTGATCTAATACTGTCCTGAGTGAGTCCTGGTTAGTCCTGAGTGAGTCCTGGTTAGTCCTGAGTGAGTCCTGGTTTAGTCCTGAGTGAGTCCTGGTTTAGTCCTGAGTGAGTCCTGGTTTAGTCCTGAGTGAGTCCTGGTTTAGTCCCGGTTAATAACTGGCTTGATCTAATACTGTCCTGAGTGAGTCCTGGTTAGTCCTGGGTGAGTCCTGGTTTAGTCCTCAGTGAGTCCTGGTTTAGTCCCGGTTAATAACTGGCTTGATCTAATACTGTCCTGAGTGAGTCCTGGTTGGAAAAAAAAAATCCTTGTGATGAATTTTGGTTATTTTTCAAATAAAGCAATAGATACATAAATATAATAAATTAGTAAATGTATTACAAGCTTAAAATTGGGAGTGTTTTAAAATTGTGTATTTTAAGAGTAAAGTAATAATAATGTAGCCTATGTTCTAATTTTTATCATTGTATAATAGGAGATTAAAGTAGAATATGCTCATCTAAAATACACCAGATTGCACTAAATTACATCTGTGAAATTACAAATTTCCTGGGGAGGATTCCCAGACCCCCCACATAAATATAATTATATTATAATTATATATTCACCTATATTACTTCTAAACCCCTGGCAGCGGCCCTGCTTGCATAGACCTTTAAAAAGGAATACAATTATTCATCCTTATTATTATTTATGAGGCTACAGTCCTGTAGGACCAAAATATATACACTGCGCAACCTGCCATCGCAGGTCAATTTCAGCCCACGATCCAAAATGCTTCAGGGGCTAAGCCCCTGATGATTGGAGTGTAGCTCCGGCCCTGATCAGCATCTGCCTGAGAAAAAAACCCATATTGGTTGACCTCCAGTTAGGGAAGACTTTACTGTGGTTGTGGAAGGGCCTCTGTGAACACACACACACACACACACACACACACACACACATGTGTGTGAAGTGAATAATGACTTCAGTCAGTGCAGCTAAGAGAGGCTTGTGGAGTGTGTAAAGTGCTAAACAAATGTACAACACTAAGGCGATTATTTAGTGTCCTCCAATGCACTGCCCGAAGTCCAGAGTCTAATTGATAACAACAAGATGCATCAAATTAGTAGACTCTAGAATCACAAAGCCTTTAATGCCTCTCTAGTTTGGTCCTGGGATGAGACGCCACATTGTTGAAAATAAATAAACAAAACAAATGGAAAGAGAGAATTTGACTGCACTTATAGGAAGCGTTGAGTTGGTTTCCTGTTGGCGTCCAAACACGTGGTCTACTTTAAATGTGTGAAGTGTTCACTCGATATTCTCGCTGTCGGCCTCCTGTGTTTTCCATCAGCCTGTTAATTCACATCTGTTTTTAAAAAAGCTTTTAGGAGCGCACAGAGCCAAACAATAGGCTGACTTATGGACTCGTCCTTCTGAACAAAGCCCTAGCTCTGCAGAGTTATGGGCTGGAATTCCACAGTGAACCATCATTCAAATCTCTCCAAAACAACTAAAGAACTTTCCCCAAACATGATCCAAAACTCTGCATCTGAGAGACTTCACCAACCCTGATCTGTAAAGATGCCGTCGCTTCACTCTTGACTGATGAAACTCTATATCTAAGCAGAAGGTAGTTGGTTTGAGGATCAGCCTGTTGTGCATGTTTTAAGTTGATGGGACGCAGGTGCAGGTGTTGATAACGCACACAACATGGCACGGCGTCGGGACTCTTTTCTAACAGTTGTAGCTAGTGACGGGCCAGGATCTCAGGATACTAGATGTTCACCAGGATGTTCTTACTGTAGGCTGCTTAAAGATGTTGATTTAGTTAAAGGCACATTGTGTAACATTTTGGATTCTCAACACGAACCTGCTCCTAATGAGCAGCTCCATACAGAAAGTACAGTGACTAATCAAAGAATGGAGTTGCATCTCATATTATTGCCTTGAGTCACATCTCCATGGAGACGAGCTGGAGACGTCCCATTCCCAGTAAAGTCACAGTCAGGTCTTAGAGAGCCCGAAATGTTCAAAGCAAACACACAGATGGAAACTAGCTATTTAGCTATAATCTGGTGCATAACATTTGATTTCATTCATTTATTTATTTATTTGAGCAGAAAAATAAGACATTTAAAATTTGAAAACAGAAAAAACAAGACTTTTGCTCAAAAGGAGTAGGAAGAAGTTCAAAGAATAATTATAATTGACCTACCCCTTATTTCTCATCCAAGTGACATCACACAGATAAATACATTGGAAACTTTTTTTTTTTTGTCCATTGTCATGAACAACTTGAGAAAGCTGACCTTATTTTAGGGTCACACAAAATTAATTCCCAACACACTAAAGTTTACTGTTGTCAATGTTCAATAATACAATAGAGTCTTAACTTTCTTTATAATACCTCAATCTTCACAACAACAACAAAAGACATATCTGTCTTTGAGCTTAATGTCTCTGTGCACTTTCCCTTCAATAAAAAACAAAAAAAACAACACATTGGTTTGCCCATTTTCAAAGTATTTTTTGAAGTAATAAAAATATGATGATTACTTGTGTTTTTGACTATTTATTGGATGAATTGTTATGCGGTGTTGCATTATGACCCACCATGTTTTACATCGTACTGTATATATTAAAGGAAAAAGGATGAGCCGAGGCACTCTGAATTGCAAAAAGAAGGTGTTTATTTAAAAAAAGCGTGTGCGTGTGCCAGTTTTAAATAAACACCTTCTTTTTGCCTCGGCTCATCCTTTTTCCTTTAGTATGCTTTGCCCCACAAGTTTGAAGAGCACATGATTTGTAAGTTCGTTTTGCTATTTTCCTTTAGCAAATTTACTTTTCTACTATGCGGTGATCCAGTGAGCACTGGTTTGGCTTGCACTTTAAAAAATAAATACATAAAAAAGTTCAGTATAAGGAAATATTGATGTTTACTTATTGGAAGACTCGCCTCGTCTCGATTGTTCTCGTGAACCCAACCTTGTGTATGGGCTCGTCTCGTGGAGCCTGAGTTTTAAAACACGTCACAGTGTTAAAGTTTATCTTGTGAGCGCCAAGAGCAGGCCACATTATGTAAAAACAAAAACAAACGTGCATCAAATGTGTGTCCTACTCCTTCAGTGAAGCTTGTTAGCTGCAGCTTAGCGGATTTTCAGCTAAAATGTTTAATGCTTGCAATCTTATTTAACCTTTAAAAATATATTATTTAACAAGAAAACGATGTTGGGCCATGCCACGATTGAGGTTCACTGTAATCAAAACCTAAAGTATCATTATTTAATATTACTTTGCCTATTTACAGTAAAGGTGACAATGGAAACCCTCCACACCAACAAAAGAGCGCAGCAAGTAAACAGAACGAGTGCTCAGTGACTGACAGCAGTTCTCTGCCCACACAGTTTATAGCGCTCCCTGTAATGAGGTAAGGGTCGAACCTGCAGGATCAACCCCCGGGTCCGGGCTGGTACCTCAAATATCAGACAAACTTCACGTGTGGGTGGGTCGGGTTCAGAAGAGTACATAAAAGTACTGCAGCGGTCCCCTCCTGGACCCGCTGCAGTTCGCCTACAGAGCCAACAGGTCTGTGGACGACGCAGTGAACCTGGCCCTCCACTTCATCCTGGAGCATCTGGACTCCCCAGGAACCTACGCCAGGATCCTGTTTGTGGACTTCAGCTCTGCCTTCAACACCATCCTCCCTGGACTGCTACGAGACCAGCTCTCCCAGCTCAGCGTGCCCGACTCCCTCTGCAGGTGGATCACCGACTTCCTGACGGACCGGAGACAGCACGTGCGGCTGGGGAAGATCGTCTCGGACACTTGGACTACAACTCCTCAGGGCTGTGTACTTTCCCCCTGGCTCTTCTCCCTGTACACAAACTGCTGCACCTCCAGTCACCAGTCCGTTAAACTGATCAAGTTTGCGGACGACACCACCCTCATCGGGCTCATCTCGGACGGTGATGAGTCCGCCTACAGGAGAGAGGTGGAACGGCTGGCGTCCTGGTGCAGCCACAACAACCTGGAGCTGACAGACTCTCCCACCCCCATCTCCATCGTGGACTCCTTCACTACCACCCAGCACCTCAAATGGGAGGTCCAACCATCTGCTCCCTCATCAAGAAGGCCCAGCAGAGGATGTTCTTCCTGCGGCAGCTGAGGAAACTTTAGCTGCCGACCAGGATGCTGGTGCAGTTCTACACGGCCATCATCGAGTCCATCCTCACCTCCTCCATCACCGTGTGGTCCATCCTCACCTCCTCCATCACTGTGTGGTCCATCCTCACCTTCTCCATCACCGTGTGGTCCATCCTCTCCTACTCCATCACCGTGTGGTCCATCCTCACCTCCTCCATCACCGTGTGGTCCATCCTCACCTCCTCCATCACTGTGTGGTCCATCCTCACCTCCTCCATCACCGTGTGGTCCATCCTCTCCTACTCCATCACCGTGTGGTCCATCCTCACCTCCTCCATCACCGTGTGGTCCATCCTCACCTCCTCCATCACCGTGTGGTTCCCCGGCGCTACAGAACGGGACAAGCACCGTCTGCAGCGCATTGTGCGTGCTGCAGAGAAGGTGATTGGCTGTGAGCTCCCATCTCTCCAGGACCTGTTCACCTCCAGCACCCGGAGGCGTGTGGGTCGGATCACAGCTGACCCTTCTCACCCTGGACACGGACTATTCACCCCTCTCCCCTCAGGCAGGAGGCTACGGTCTATCCAGACCCATACCTCCCGCTACTTGAAAAAAAACTCCCCTCCGCCATCAGACTCATGAACAATAATAAGTCACATCTATGTCTTTGTCAAATGTTGTCGTCTCACCATAATTTCCTTTTTATTTTTTATCTTATTTATTTTAATATTCTTTATTAAAAGAATATTAAAACGTTAAGCCTTATAGTTTAAAGTTTTATAGCTCATTTTTTAATCAAAATTCTGTGTTATATGTTTTATGTTGCACGTCTGCACCGAGAAAAATTCCTAGTTTTTCAACCTGTTCCAAACAATGGCAATAAAACCTATTCTGAATCTGATCCATAAATGTTGTTTCATGGGGTAAACGTATCATTATCATGTTTTGTTTTGTCATTGTGCCCAGATAGAAATGTAGCCTATAGCTCTTGTATAACTTTGATCTCGGCTCCAAGCACATGTGCGACAGGCTGGGACGTTTGGATAAAAACAATGCAGCAGCAAAAAAGCAAGGCACAGCTAAAATAACAAGGCGAGAGCTTCTTACTGACCCGAGGAGTGAGCAGCTGCTTCTGGGCCACTTCAGGTCCAAACTCCTGTTCAGTTTGACAGAAAGAGTTGTCCATGGCGTGGTGATCGTTTCTGCTCCTCGTGTCCTGAGAAGTCCATAAGCGATTTCAGAGGCGTCCTCGGCGGCTCATCTGTGCAGTAAACGGGCCAGCTGCAGAGCGGGGTCGGGTTGGGGCTGGCTCGGTAAATTGAGACCCCTTTCTTTAGGTTGTGTTGGATTTCCATTTGGTCGGTTTGGGCAGGCTCGGGGGAACAAGCCGCCCCACGCTCGCTGTCTGTATTCACTGCTGATGTGCGATTTTGGAACTTGGCCTCCGCGTCCAAATAGAACTGATTTGGGCACGGCTGTGTGCCATGTGTGCCCTTCCCGAGACAGTACATGGGACTTCCACTCCGTACATTGAAATGAATGTTTATGTATCTGGCAAATACAGGGTAACATTATGCAAATGTGCTGCTTTACAGAATTCACAGTTAAACTTTTTAAACTGCTGTACCCCATTTTATTGTGCTTTTATTCTGCCCCATGGTTTGGTAGATTGTGTTTCCATGGCTCATTCTGTAACACAAACATGAATCTACTTCCCTAATGCCGGCTTTAAGGTGCGTTTAAAAAGTCAGTGAATCCTAAACTAGGCCTGATGCTGAAGCAGGCTGACTATGTGGTCATTCTCTAAGGACAGAAGTCACAAAGGCGCTCGCCCTATAATCTTCCCTTCAAAATAGCTCTCGATCGTCCATTGACAGTGAGCTGACGTGTTTGTGAGTGAGACGGGACTTTTTCCTGTGCTTCTAATCACTGGTTCGGAATCTTTATGGAGAAAAGATCTGAGAATTTGCCAATGAGTAACAGGAACATTTCCTCTAATGTCGGGGAATAAGGACCTTGCTATGGACACATTCTGACACATTGCTGATCGACATTTGAAAAGTCTAAAGTTCCCAAAATGGAATTATGAATGAAACCTATGAATGACACCGACAGGAGGGTGTTGTAATGTCACGTGAAACCCAACAATAGTCCTGTGCATGTGAACCTTTAGCCTGTCGTCATCTCTGGGCTTCCCACGCTCCGGGCCCCTGGCAGTTAGTCCCGCGAGGCCCCTCTCCAGCTGGACTCCATATTTCAGTATCGCCTCGTCCTTTTCAAACTCCGATGAAGACTTTCCACTAGTCATCGCCTTTTCTGATGACCTCGGCGCTCATAAGGGAGAACATGCAAACTCCACACAGAAAGGCCCCGTCCAGGTGGGAATCGAACCCGGGACTGGAGACTAGCCTGGGACTAGCTGTGAAGCGCTAACCACTATGCTACCGTGCTACCGAGTGCCACTGATGACATTCACTCTTAGGACCTGACGGAGGGTTCACTCGTGTGCACGTGGGTAGTTGGTGCTAAAGTGCTGACAGTCGTGTTCCTCACAAACGCTGGAAGGCACAAATAATAGAAACAGTTTGAAACGATAAATCAGGTGCAACATTCTAAACGATGCTGAGTTCAGTTCTGTCGCTCCTGGTTAGTGAGTCTGGCTCTCAGTGGTTCCGGTGGTTTGGTTAATGAGAGACACAAACCATCTGACAGTGACACGTTAAAGAGTGGAGTGAATCGGCTCCAACAATTCGCTGAATGTCTCTCCCCGCTCCTCTAAACTAAATTAAATATGTCAAAATGAACCTATGGGCCTTGAAATCAACAAAAAGAAATCCTCTGAGCCATGTAAGCAGCTGTGAGGTTTGTTGGTTTAGCGCTGTGTTTCCCTCTCTGTCTCTCTCTCTCTGTCTCTCTCTCTGTCTCTGTCTCTCTCTCTGTCTCTCTCTCTCTCTCTCTCTCTCTCTCTGTCTCTCTCTCTCTCTCTGTCTCTCTCTCTCTCTCTGTCTCTCTCTCTCTGTCTCTCTCTCTCTCTCTGTCTCTCTCTCTCTCTCTCTGTCTCTCTCTCTCCCCTCTCTCTCTGTCTCTGTCTCTCTCTCTCTCTCTGTCTCTCTCTCTCCCTCTCTCTCTCTGTCTCTCTCTGTCTCTCTCTCTCTGTCTCTCTCTCTCTCTCTGTCTCTCTCTCTCCCTCTCTCTCTTTGTCTCTCTCTGTCTCTCTCTCTCTGTCTCTCTCTCTCTCTCTGTCTCTCTCTCTCCCTCTCTCTCTCTGTCTCTTTGTCTCTCTCTGTCTCTCTCTCTCTGTCTCTCTCTCTCTCTCTCTGTCTCTCTCTCTCTCTCTCTCTCTCTCTCTCTCTCTGTCTCTCTCTCTCTCTCTCTGTCTCTCTCTCTGTCTCTCTCTGTCTCTCTCTATCACTTTCTCTCTCTCTCTCTCTCTCTCTCTCTCTCTCTCTCTGTCTTTCTCTCTCTCTCCCCTCTCTCTCTCTGTCTCTTTGTCTCTCTCTCTGTCTCTCTCTCTCTCTCTGTCTTTCTCTCTCTCTCTCTGTCTCTCTCTCTCTCTCTCTCTCTCTGTCTCTATCACTTTCTCTCTCTCTCTCTCTCTCTCTGTCTCTCTCTCTCTCTCTCTCTCTCTCTCTCTCTCTGTCTTTCTCTCTCTCTCCCTCTCTCTCTGCCTCTCTCTCTCTCTCTCTCTCTCTCTCTCTCTCTGTCTTTCTCTCTCTCTCCCTCTCTCTCTGCCTCTCTCTCTCTCTGTCTCTCTCTCTCTCTCTCTCTGTCTCTCTGTCTCTCGGTCGGGTCGGACTCCAGTCTGTCGTTACGAGCCTCGAGGGCGCCGTAAACATTTACTCTCCACAAAAACTCCCTGTGATCTGATGGCTCCTGATGACAGTCGTTCCATTAACGCAGCAGAAGAAGAGAGAGGGAGGGGGAGATGGATGGAGAGATACATCGATAGCTACATAGATGGAGAGGAAGGGGGAGGCCGTGAGAGTAATGCATCGTAAAAGCAGACATTGGTATTTTTCACTATTTTAATTTCCACTCCGTTCTGAATAATGGATGTGAAAACCCACCCAGACTGCTGCATGGCTGCTCCTGAACGTCTCTGTGAAGAGCTGGCATGTTAAGGTTTAAAATGAACATGCTCTTTTTTTTTTTTGGTTTGTAAGTCCAAAGATCTGGTTTAGTCTCTTTCAGACAAAGAGAGGGAGACGGACGAGAGGGTGGAGAGAGCGACATACGCAGAGATAAACATTTTTCAACTGTTGCCGTGCCGACCATGTTTTATCAATGAGAAATGAGTGAGTCAGAATCCTGTGGAATCATCTCTGTCTATGTCAGAAACTATGCCACTGTTCGTATTAGAGTGTATTTGAGCGTTCAGTGACTCAGCGGCTGCATGGGCGGTTAGCGTAGCGCCTCGTGTGTGGTAACACTGTATTTGACACTACCTTGACACATTGTACCAAACTAAATTTAGAACAATGTCATCTGCTTTGTGACAATCTGTAAGAACTAGCTATGTCGTACATACACAATCCTCTAGACTACAAATACATATTATTCCAGCGTGTATATAACCCATAGGTACTACTTATTACAGATTGTTACAACACATTACATTGGACTAGGTTTGGCAGGTACAATGGATCAGGGGTAGAGTTAAATAGGTGGGAGGTTTTTATTGCTGATGCATCTGTGTCCATCCTCAAAACCTACCAGAAACCCTTTTATTTATTTTTTATCCTGGAGCAACACAGAGGCCACTGTGATGGAAAGTAAAGGCGCCATGTTAACCCCCCAAACAGCCACTGGGTCACTGAAAGGTCAAATACGTACTAATATCACCCTTATGCTCGCATAAAAAAAGTCATAAAAATAACTTTTGTCCTTTAATTAGCTGCTTCACTGAAATAAAACTAACAGATGTTATCCATCTAAGTCATTTAGATAACTAGTTCAATTAACATTCGGTAATATAAAATGACCAGTTAGAGCAGGGGTTGGGTATTTGGTCGGGACAGTGCAAGTTAATGAACAAGCCCCACCGGATTGTAGCCTTGGGCTCATTTCCATCCGTCATCCCCATGGGCACTCTCATTCATCCTGGCCTATTGTACATGTTTTTAGTGGTAGGGGAAACCGGAGTACCCGGAGGAAACCTACGCAGACAGAACATGCAAACTCCACACAGAAAGGCCTCGGCGGGAATCGAACCCAGACCTTCTAGCCGTGAAGCACGAGCGCTAACCGCTGTGCTACCGTGCCGCGACGGTAAGGAGGCTCCTCCCTCCTTAATCATCCAGACGGGCAAAAAAATATTGAATGTGGAAAACCTGCTTGAGTTTACTGTAATAAAGGAGGAAATAAATACAATAATACATGTGATATTCCCAGTGTTTTCAATCGCGTTAACGTACACGGCTCCAAACAGAGCTAGTTAGAGTTAGACAAATGTTCAATTCACCCTTCAGCAGTGGCCAGTATCAGGAAGGACTGGAATGACTGATACTGGTCATTGGTATCATATTGATGAATAAAATGTGCTATTGCCCATCACAGTATAGATACATAGAAAGAGTGACAGAGTATGTTGTAAAGAGAAGGTTAAAGAGTGATACAGAGAGTGAGCGCAGGACCTTAGCGTTTTGTTAGCACATCTCCTCTCAGCTGGACCTGGATTTATGAGCTACTTACACTTTTTACCTTTGGAAAAGAAACCATCAATAAAGGTGTAAAGCTATTTCATAATTTAAATGTCAGCTCTTAAATGAGGTTTGGTGTGATTTATGGCATGGACAGACTCAAACCGTGAACTCATACCACAACATTAGGCTTTGGGCGCTTTCAAGGTACAGAGAGTGGGTTTAGGAAGTCTTTACAGCCTTATTCCTATGTTTTATGATTTCATAAAAAAAACAGCTTCAGACTTATATAGAGGTTAGGGAGCTGCACAATAAGGAAAATAAAATAATATATATATATATATATATATATATATATATATATATATATATATATATATATATACAGGTCTCACTGAATTTAAAATGTAGTCATTTATTTTTGTCTTAAAAATACAAAAAAACCAAAGCGAGGCTAAAATTGAATTAATGAGGAACAATGACTGAAACGGAGCTTTCGACTTACTATGAGTTGAGTCTGGGTTTGCATAAAACGTTTAAAGTGTGATAGGAGACCTCTGTGACTGTGATATTGTGTCGTGTAATACTGGTGTAACAATCATTTGTCGAATTTGGCTTTGTCATCTGTACTGGGATGTTTAGTCAGCAACTAAAGACATTTTGGGTAAAAATGGAAGGACGGGACATGAGAGATATACAAAAAAAGGGGAATTATCCCGGGATCCCGACTTATTAAGTCTGGGGCACAAAATAAAAAAGATGGGGCCCGACTTAATAAGACGGCTGCATGAGATATTTAAGTCGGGGAATGAGATAGTGATCCTGCATCGGCACAACTCCAGCAGCATCCACGACAACATGACGACTGATGAGAAAATGAAGCTTTATTTCAACCTTGGACTTAGTAAGACTTGGGCGAGATCATTACCCCTTTTTATCCCTCATGTGATCCTTCAATGTTGCACCCATTAAAGACCCTAATGTAAAAAAACGTACACTTCAAAAAAGAGCCTGAAAATTACCACACATTCATATTTTTTTCTGCTTCTTTTTACAAAAATCCTTCAGTGGCGTTTGGTCCATTTGGATGGGCTTTCGGGTCAAAATGACCCAAGGACCACACGAGGGTTAAACACAATCTCTGCACAGCTCAAGTTTGCTTCCACAGTTTAGTTTCTTGCACCAAGTCGTAACGTTTCGGGCGTCAAGCCAGCCCTTCCTCAGAGATGAAGAAGAGTGTGGACACACCCGTTTATATATCTCTAATGAGGTCACATGATCTCAAAAAAATGTTTTACACACACAGTGTGTGCGAACCCAAGGATGAGTATTAACAAGTTGTACAGAATATTGTATAAAAGGACTTCAAAAGTACCTTTGTTACACTTGAGTAGTTGTAAAGCAATGCATAACATCAGAGAAGTATCGCCTACAGCAAGGCTTATATTAGGTGTATCCAGACTTAGGACAAGGAGGAGTACCCACAGTGTGAGAGTATTTTTTTTTTAAAGAAAAGCCACACAAATTTTTGGCACAAACAGAAGAAAAGAGTATTTACATATTATATACAATGTTATATACAAAATGATATACAAACACGTCGGGAGGAATGACACAATTCTACCAACAGTACCACAGTGACAATATGATACAAACAGCACCTGTGGTAAAGATGTGAGGACTACTGAAATCACAAAAGTAAAATGAATCACAGAAACAGTCGTAGTCCCCTTTGTTCAAAGCGTTTCTGACGTCTGAACTGCAGATACGTCGGACGCGGTTAAATTGAGGCCCAGGAAGGCTCTTCTTCAGAGGTGAAGATGAAAAGAATTGCCGTGTAGTACGGAGTTGCGATCGGTGCTTCTTCTGTACAAACTCGAATGTAGTATGTTCGACTCTTTGTATGTTAGAATGTCCAGAAAGTTCATCATCGCTTTCTATGGTGAATCTTAGGTCGTAGTCATTGGTGTTGATGAAGTGCCAAAAGGGCTGTGTGTGTATCATGTGACCTCATTAGAGACACAATATAAACGGGTGTGTCCCCACTCTTCTTCATGTCTGAGGAAGGGCTGGCTTGACGCCCGAAACTTCACGACGTTTCACTTTTGCCAAATGCTCAGCTCAGAGGTCACTGACCTAATATTTGAACGGAATCCAGCTGCAGCTGAAAGAGTGTTAGTTTGAAGGTTGCATCAGACTGTAGTTGGAGAGAAGTAATAAAACATGCACAACGGGCTCGCCTCCCGCTAAAGTACTGGCACATTTCCCTGAGACAAAGTTTGCCCGAGATTCTGACATGAAAGGTACACGTTTCATCATCAAGTGTGCCCCCAGGGAGTGACCGATCTTTTTCTGCTCAGGAGTAGCTCATGTGGTGGATGTAGTTTTTGACGACCTTCGGGGAATTAAACCTCTGACCTCCTGCACCAGACAGGTAGAACAAGTGTAACGGTTCACTTTCCTCGGGGAAAGCCATTTCAGGCTCCAGGCCTCGTTTCACCTGAATGTTTCCTTTAGCCGTTAGCAATAGCCATCAAACTTCTCAAATTTAAAAAGGGCCCTCGGAGATGAATGCTAAATCATTTTCAATTAAGTTTCTGCTTTTTGATGTCGGATAAACATAATAAACCTCTTCTACAAATGAATGATGGAGAAGCCACAGAAATGACAGAATGCCATGAAGCGGACACTCGCCATACTTTAATATAGGGACTGGCTTCACTTTTCGTTTGAAAAACAATAACAGGTCTGATTTCTATGAGTAGGTTTTACTGGTCAACATCATCGTGTAAGATGTTTTATATTTTTACTGACCTGTAGTGAAGCTTCAAGTATCGTCGACTGGACTGAGTTGATTTCCTTGAGGAGGTTTCTCTTCTTTGCTCCTGTGGTCAGAGTGTATCACAAGTAAGCACTTAAGTAACTGGAACAACATGTGAAAGGGCCACTAATTCAAACATGTCCCACACTGCCTCGATTGTTGTTTGGTTGGTTGTTTATGTAATCATATCTTATGAAGACACTGGTGGCCGTGTATTTTCTAAAACACATTGTTAAAGTAGAAAAAAGAAAGCGTTAGAATTGACAATCATCTGCCAAAGTACCTCATGTTAGTACCTTGTTAATAAATGCCATGATATTTCCAAACAGACTTTATAATATTACATTGCCATATCAGTATTTGGTGTTCCTGATTTCAGTGCAGTGTGCCTCCGTGTGACTACAGCATCATTTTTTACAGACTGACAACATTCTGTCTGAGGCCTGGTGCAAATGAGTGTGAAGCTTTTAGCAAACGACATCTGCGCCATGCCTCTGGGATTTTGCTCTTCTCATAAAACAGCAGCCTCCTTTCTCTTCCAATCCCTTCGCTCCGACGCTCCTTCTCCATCTAAACTTTGTGCACAAACACGTCCAAGCGTTTCCAAAAATCCTCCACGTTGGTTGTCTAGACCATTCTCTTTTATACTTTTGAAATGGATTAAAAACATCAGCAGTGCTTTGGAGATGGTTCTGTAGCTTTAATATGGCATGACAGGGGCAAAGACACTCCAAGGACGTCTGCCATTTTGACTTTTTACCCAAGGTCCCCATCCCGTAAGGAGAGGGCTTTAGTCTAGACCTGAGCCAAACACAGAAACCCCAGATCCAAGTGGCGACTATTCTCAGGCCATGCCCAGCCCTTTATCTAATCGTGTAGCATCACCTCTTCATGCTCCTGTCTCTGAGCCCACTGCACCTGTCCTCAGTTGTGCAAAAACAATTCCCCAGTTCGCTGCCCCTCCAAACGCGCCTTCACACTGCCCCCGCGCTCCCTCGCTGCTGTGAGGAAAGGCACTTTGTTTCCGCGGCTCGCGGCCCAGACAGATTCCATTTTCACACACGAGCCCTCTCGCTCCCGCCTCGCCGACACACTCCACCGCCGTCTCACTTTGCTCCTTTCAACCCCTTTTTCTCCTCCATTTCCTTCCATTTCAATAAGCGCTCGGCCGCGGATTCAATTGGAAGTTGCTAAGTTGTCCAGAGAGAAAAAGTGAACCTCAGCACTCTCCGGTTCCTTCGTCTGAAGAACACTTTGGAGTCGGACACATTGGATTGATAACGGCGGCGTTTTTAAAGGACTTTTTGGAGCTTTTAACCATGGTATAACATTGTCTCCTGCTTAGAGATGGGACGATAACTGGGTTCAAGGTACACCGCGGTATTAAAATGCTACAGTATCCATTGTGTGGCATTGTAGTGGCTGTACAGTTGATTTCCACTGAAAAAGCTGAGCTCCTGCAGCGCCCGCTACATCCCACTTATATGATGCGACTATAGTGAAATGTGATATACACTTTTAAAATACACTGGTAAACTAGAAAATATATAGTAAACAATATAGCTTCATTAAACATGGGTTTCCCTGTACTTATTTATTATTGAATAATAGACAAAGGTTTGTGCAAATATTGATCTTCAAGGAAAGGGCCTAATTATGGAAGAACACAGTCTTGTTTAAACACATACCATTAAGGTTAATGTTATCGTACTTTATTGTCCTCTGCATTTGACCCATCCTTCGATGCCGCTGGAGCGACTCGTAAGGAGCAGTGGGTGACCGCGGTTCAGCGCCCGATGTGGAGTCAGGCTGAATCACCTGGCTGGAGGATTCACCTATTGTACATGTTTTTAGTGGTAGGGAAAACCAGAGTACCTGGAGGACACCTACACAGACATGGAGAGAACATGCAAACTCCACAGAAAGGCCCCGTCCGGGGTTCAAACCACGGGCCCTAACCGCTGCGCCACCGTGCTGCTGTGGGAGGTGTGAGGGAGGAAGAGACACTCCATATTACAATATGATCCTTTATTCTTACATGGACAAGGAGGTGTCTTCATCAGGGTTATTTCAAGAAATTCATACTTCACCAAAATCATATCGGACGATAAAAATAATACAAAAGTTGACAACCTTCTTCATCGTAATCCCAAAGCATTCCGTGAAACTCCCTCAGATTCCCTCTGTGAGGCGTTTGCAGACCAGGGGAAAGATAGACACTATCAGATGTAATATCTACCCAAAGTAACACGGCTTTAAACACATCTGCTTGTCTACTTGTTCCAGAGGAAACACTGCACAGTTTGCCTGAATTATTCCCTTATATAATGGTTAAAATAATTTCAATTAGATGCATCTGAACCTAACAAGTCCTACAGATCTAAAAAGCCCAGGGTGTCCTGAAAAAAACAAGATATAACAAGTGATGTATAATATTGAAATAATGGACAAAATCTGCAATTAAGTGGGAAAAAATACAGGCGAGAATCCCAAAATATAGCCCTCAGATGCCTAAGGGTTATCTGTACCCAGCCTGATCTCAGCCTGATCTCAGCCTTATCTCAGCCTTATGTCCATTGTGTCCATTGTTTTACCTTGAGTGTGTGTGGTGTGTTTCTGTGGAGGTGGGTGGGGGGAGTGTGAATGCGACAATGTGTTTGTACTTGAGGGAGGAGGTGGGTGTGAGAGAATGTTTTTAAATCTGTAAAGCACTTTGTGTTACATGAAATGTATGAAAAGCGCTAAATAAATAAAGATTGATTGATTGATTTGGCGGGACGGTGCGTGTTAATGAACACAGGAGACCCATGCATTAAATACGCCACACTGGACTGTAGCCATGGACCAATTGTCCCACAACTGCACTCAATCGTCCTGGCCTGTTTTTAGTGGTATGGTAAACCTTCACAGGCACGGAGAGAAAATGTGAACTCAGCACCGAATGGAACCAGGGACCTTCGTACTGTGAGGCAAAACCAGTCCATGCTACAGTTTGCTCAGAAATAAGCTAACGTTTTCCACATTTGAACATCTCTAAGTGTTTCAAATATGCTACGGTGTCCAAAAGTCTCCCTAATATGACGTTAATGAGCGTTTGAGCCGTCCAAGGCCACAGGGCGATGGAAAGTGACTCCACTCCGCATCTCGGCCTTCATCTGTGGAACATTTCTGGCGATTTGAAAACAAAGGAACGGTGATTGCGACAGGTCCTGTGTGTTTTGATAAGTCTATTTTGGGGTTGGTTCTGTGGCGCGGGGTTGACCTGAGGGGAAGTAAAAGCTGATCCGAAAAAAGGATTTAACACAGAGTGACACGGGCAGTGATGTAGTCTCAGTGATGGATTTCAAAACAACGAGCCAAAAGAGTCATTTAAGATCGGAGCAGCCTGGAGGAAGATACGGCAGATACAGGATGAAGGATGGAAATATGTCATCGCGGCTGTTTTTCTGATAAAGGGAGTTATGTTAAAGGCATTTTGCTAACATGAGGACGTCAGACTTTCCACCTGAGACGGTGAAGTATCATTCTTTTGCTCGTCTCCATGCTCTGACTACAGGCTCCCAACATGAGGTTCAGATCATGAGGTGCTTATCAAGAAGAACTTTATGATGGCAAGCACTCACTGATGTCTCAGTGGTAGAGCTGCTACGAAAGGCTGAACAATAACTTTAAACTCTAAGAATGCAATAAAAATAGAGAAAGGCTTGTATCGTTTTCTGCTTGGTTGTTGTAGACATTTCAAACTTGTGTTCCCTTTGAAAACACGGGCCGTGTGTAACATTAGTGGCATGTTATGCTACTTTTTTTCACCGCTTTTAAAGGAGCATTATGCAACTTTTTATGGGTGGTCAGCATGGCACCTTACTTTCCATCACCGTGGCCACGATGACGCTCCAGGGTCAATTGTTTTGCAGGATTTCAGGTGAAACGGTCCGTCAGCAGTGAAAACCAACCAGAAACTCCTAGAGCATCATCGAGGCCATTGTAATGAAAAGTAAAGGTGCCATGCTAACCACTCAGAAGCCACGAGGTCATAGAAAGGTCAAATATGCACAAATATGAAGTGTTTTATTTTCACATTAAAATAATTGTTTTTGTATTTTACAACACCCTTGGGCAGGTCAAATATCAGTAACAAGTTTCACTTTGATAGTTTTCATGTTTTCTTCCCAGTGTTTTGTTGGTGGCATTTTCAGACCCATTGACTTCCATTATAAACTCACTTTTTCATCGCTCCGCCGTTGACAATATTATATTTGGCTTCTCTTGTTCAGAAGAGGTGATTTTGATTGTTCATACTTAAATGTGAGTGTTTACAGTAAAAACACGAGGTTGTATTTCTCATTGATATCCTGGGGCTCTCTGCAGCAGACGGCTCAAAGCACATAAAACATATCAAATGCCAGGAAGGGCACTTGATATGTTAATTATATCAAGTGCCACACTTGATTATATACATAAATTATTATATATAATAATATCAATGTTTATATTATTATATATATATTCAAATTAGGCCTATAGTGTATTGTGCGATTAGGTTTTAAAACAGGGCTGTCCAAAGCCCGTTAAAAGCATTCCATGTGAACAACTTTTGCTTAAAAGCTAGAAACGAGTCAGGGCTGCGCATAATTGTCTTGTAAATTCAACTTCTTTCAGTACAGCTCTAAATTCACGCTCACGCTTCAGTCAGCTGCTCCTTTAACTTTCCCCGAACACGTCTGATTGTTGAAAGCCGGTCATGCCCTCCTTGTTAAGCCTGTGTATTTTCCTTCATCACGTTAGAACACGGGAACTGCATTTCCACGCACAGACCAGGCCTTTGTTTACGCTCAAATTGGAATCATTTGCTCCGAATCTGAGCTTGAGCCCGGTCCCCAGGTCCCGCCCCGTGGTGCAGACCCACTGAGCAGCTCCATTTCCCCAGAAAACGCTGCTCCATTCGTGACAGATTGAGTTGTCCACCATTGCCTCTTTTATCTCCTAAATGCACTCTTCAAAGCTGCTCCGCAGACCAGAACTTGATTTACACGTGTCCATAAACATCTAATGCAGTCTGTAAATAGTTTCTGAAGAGGGACGGGGGGTGACGGCGAGGGGACCTCCAGGCCGGGCCATCCCGCACCTGCCTGAGCCTCGGCGGAGAGGGGAGAGGGGGAAAGGAAGTCTAACAGACAGGATAGCAGCGTTTTCTCATGGCAATATTTCATTCTGTCTGGAGGTCTGCCAGAGGAATGTGCAGATAGAACATGTGATTTTTATTGAAGGACTGAGCGGCTGCTTCCCCTGAAGAGCCTCTCAAACATGTCTCATTATGGTTTAAGTGGACGTATAAATCATTTAGTTTTTTGTTTGCATCAGCGTTCATATTTTTTATTTTTAATCGAGACGGACAGATCCAGCGTTTCTAATTCCAATACTGATGTTTGGGGTTTGAGTATCTCCAAATACCGACCAGCGGGCCACAAGGCTTTTGGTCTTCTGTGTTGGCTTGCACATTATTTATAGGAAACTGGTTTGCTGTGAAAAAGCGATTGGTCTTTGCAAACTCCAGGGCTTTCCATTAAACAAGCGTGATATGAGGTTGCCGCCTGCCGGGTAAATGAATGCCTTGGCAATTTGATAAACTGGAATTGAAAAACATGAACGACTATCACAGGACTTCACTGCAGAGCGCTGGCAGCAGGACACGGTAAACAACGTGTGCATTGTGAATACATCTGTAATTGTGTTTCATAAAGTACAACAGTTCATATTATGTATTATGCCATTACTCTGGTGTGACTCCAGCCTAGATTAGTCGACCCTTGCATTAGCACACTGCTGTTAACTGCAGTCACTGGCACAAATAACAGTTATTTTACTGGGTGTAAAACAAGCCAATGGGATATTTGGACTCGCTGGCTGATCCAGTATCCTTTACTGGACGGATCCCCCCTAATCATTATTTCTGTGTTTTAATAGAACAATTTATGATAATGATAATAATCATGATGATAATTAAACCCAAATTCAAATTATACTGAGGATGGTAATGACTACTGGGATAAGATCTCGGAGTATAATATCTATTAATGTACCTTTATAAAATAAAAGTAACTCTCGGTAATCACGGGTAACAATCTGAAAGAAATATATTAAGGATCACATTTTTTGACTTGCTTTGTTCTAGACATCGTACATGAAAACAGATCGTTGTTGTAGTTGTGCTTTGTTTCAATTAATTATATAAACAGTTCAAATATTGTTTTGTAAGTTTGTAAGTTGGTCTGTGCTAATGTAGCTGCTGAAATGTTTCAATTTCTCTTTGGATGAGGTCTTGTTGATGTTTTGTTCCTTCTGGACCATTGTGTGAAATGTACTTTTTTTATTGCACTGAATTTGGGGGTGGGCGCTCATAAGCTTCAGCCCACTCCTTTTGAGCAGAATGTGTACTGCTCAAATAAACAAATAAACTAAACTAAACTAATTTATCACCAAGGATGGTGTTGGTTTGCATGTCATTGTTTAGCTGGAGCGCTCTCTACAGGCAGCAGTGGGAGTTGTTTGTCTAAAGCCGGGCGAACACTGCAGACCGTAGGTCGAACAGTGAGACGTCAGTGTCTGAGAGTTTGGGACGCTGGCCACAGACTGAGCCTCCTCTCGCAGCAGCGATGATCTCTGTCAAGAGTCTCCTCGACAAAACACAACATCTGCACAACGTCGTCACAAGCCACACGGGCCAGACATGAACGGGTCTGGCTACGTGTTTTACTTTCCGTGCACCTTTCCCTGGAAGTAAACACGGCTAGCATGAGCCACTGGAGCCTGAACGTCTCCCACTCAGACTGGTGAAAACGAGTGCAGGCACAACTCTACCATCCCCATGTCGGGCAAAGTGACATCTTAAATCTGCAATGTCCACCAGGCGTTAGACGGAAAAGACACGCTTTCATTTTGAGGCAACCCATTTAGTACTCTGTTAATGATCTATTTTTTATTTATATATTTTTTTGCCATCTTTTGACCACCCTTGACATTTCCTTCACCTCCACTGTAATCCCCGTCTGTTCTGACCCGGCGTTGGCTCCATGTGTTTCTGGTGAAAACAGTGCATGGCTCCTGCATCACACGTGTGTTTGTTTCCGCAGGGACAGATTCCCAGCACGCTCTGAGGCCACATGTTCACATCACCAGTCCGAGCTAACGGATGATGGCAGCGCTTTAAAGGTTCAACATTCATCATGACGTTTAGAATCCTGTGGAGATATAACAAGTGGTGTTTTGACCTCTTCACTTTGGTCATTTCTTCTTCTTCTACTGTGGAAGCGCTTCCATCTGTATTACTGAATTTTGTTGCATAACAGAATTCCAGAATTCCATAAACTCACAATACTCAGACTGGGGTTATCATGGCGCCATCAATTTGTTAGCACGCAATCATGTATGATGATGATAGTTGCAAAGATTTGCTCAGAGGGGATTTTGGATATCTTTACTTGTTGATTATGTATAAGTACAACGTTCGATATCATGAGGCTAAAACGATAAACGATATTATTAAGGACCACAAACTAAAGAAGTCTCAGGAATCCCCAGCTCTAAATGACAAACGTGACAGGTAAAACTGCATCACAGTGTTTATCTGTCATTGAACGATAAGTCCATGGAGTCATGGTCGTGACAGGCCTAGTTGTTCAATAAGGTATCAAGGTAATAGTGAAACAAAATCTGTAAAAAGAAAAGAAAACTCCAAAACGATGTTAATGTTAAGTACAGAACTAGAATGCGGGATCTGTTCATTTCAAAGAGCCGTTCAAAAGTCTGGCTCTTTTTAATGTAGAGTTTTAATAACTCCAACCAGATGAATGAAAGGCACATTTTATTTAAATCATCTACAATAACATCGGGACGGATATTTACACTTTGAAAAACGTGTTTGGGAATCAAATCTTGCGGCACAACTAATATAAAGAGGCTGCAACTTTCTGACTGATCATTTTAGTTTTGACTTTAGTGCAAAAAGCTGTCACTTGTGTGGCCTGGGTAAAATTAACAGACCCCCCCCCCCCCACACACACACATTTCACCTAAAAAGGCGTTCAAAGATGTCGATTCCATAATGTAAGAAAAAGGTTTTTATTCTCCATTTTAATCTATGGAGAAACGTCTGCCATGTTGAAAGAGCTTATTGTAAAGATGTGTCCATTTTGTTTCCAGGTGAAGAAAAACAGCCGTTTTCCTGTGTTGTCCTTGTACACAATAAAGAGTATCACTACGACGAGTTTACTTTTCCCCTATTTTAAACATTACCTTTAATTGACAACACTGCGCATTCAAACTGAAAAAGGAGTTCAGAACCGTCAAAATTCTACGCTACGTAAAACTAATAAAAATACATACCAGGAATTGATGACAAATCAAGGAGTTCAACTTAGACGTTTTATTCCCTAACATGTCATCTTAATACAGAATTCTGTCTTTCCCAGTGCCCTATCAAATGTGTCTGTCAGCAGCCGTTCCCAATGGGCATACTGACTCTTCCTGGGGAAGCACAGTATTTTTACACATTCCATTGTTTACAAGATTTATGAGTCTAAGACCACATGTAATGTTTTCATCGTTCCCATTGGCTCCCACAGCTGTGCATTCAGCTCCACCTTGGTCTCCCTTGTAATTTGAACCCTTTATTGACCATGTGGCCAGTGGACTGGGTGGGGGTCGCTGTGTCTCAATCTTCCCTGAAACAAAGAACTTTTTTGGGGAAAACCACACCTTTTACTGCACTGAATGAAAACTTTTGGTTAGTTTGCTAAATAGCCAAAGGAACAAAACATCGTATAAAAATATTATCTCTTCACAGGTGAAAGTGTCCCAAATGCAAACTGGCCATAGAAGTGTTTTTTTCCCCCGCTGTGTCTGTCTTGAAAGCATGAAAGGCCGTCATAGATCGAGTGACTCTCAGGGGATTTCAGACTCGCTGAAATGCCGGTTCAGATCAGAGGGCCCTGCCTGGTGCTGCTAACGTTACTGACTCTTGCAAATCCGCTGAAGCTTCGCGTTGGCCCCACTTGAAAGCCCTGAGCGCTTTGGTCAGTAATCTCAGTAATGAGGAGCAGATGATGTCACTGAGCTGCTCAGAAGAAGCTAAATGTTTTCACTTCAAAACACATGGCGAGCGGAGCAGCGTGCGTCCGTGTTAGCGATGTGGAGGCGTGAGGAGAAAGGAGATGTCAGGGGGGCAGGGTTTCACCTGGGGCCAGATGTTTCAATCTCAGCCTTTAGGGTCAGGCATTACGTAAGGCTCCACACAAGTCTGTACGTGCACTTCTGTTATGAGAGCCACATTCTTTATGCCCCATAAACGTGTGTTGTAAAAATAGTCATTTGTGGAAAAACGGCCTGATGTGTGAGGTGTGTATTGTGATGGCCCACATAATCAGGGGTTGGCCTGTTTCATCACATTTTGACTAAAACGGTAAAAAATTCAGTATAGTGCCTTTTTGAGTAGTATTCATGTTGAGAACTTATGATTTTAACTCCACTACTTTTGAGAAATATAATAATAATACTAATACTAATACTCCACTACATTACTATAAAGGCTTCAAAGCAAATGGTTAGAATGGATTTGTCCCATTTAAAAGCCTTTTAACTCCAAAGTCCTTCATTACGATACACTGCTGTTGTGTCCTTGGGCAGGACACATCATCTCCAGTGTCTGCGCACATTGGTGTCGGGACGTGTGAATGGGTGAGTGCGTCCCTGATGTGAAGTGCTTTGGGTAAAGCATTTATAATTTTGAAACCACACAATAATGATTCACTCTTACTCGATGTGTACTTTTGAACTGGAATACTTCCCACAAAGACGTCAGTATTTCCACTCAAGTGAAGATCTTTTACTTTTATTAGAGTAATGTTTGATCTGTACTTTTACTAAAGTAATGAACTCTGGTACTTTGACCGCCTCTGGTGAGGATTTCAGGCATTGTCTTTATAAACTGTGGTCTCTGCATTTGACCCGTCCTTCGAGTGTCCAGGTTGTTGTTCATCTGAAGATAGAAGCCAAACGTCCAGCTTTAAATCTCTACTCAGATGTAAAACTCCTGAGCGACTGAGATCTTTTGCATTGTGTGCTAAAAGTGGAGGAGCTCATGCTTTGTTGTATGTGTGTAGGACCTTACGCCTGTCCCCCGCCCTCACAGTGGGGCTGCAGAGGGTTAATCCTTATACAAAGGAATGTTGAGAGTTGTTTTTTTAATTTTATTTTGCCGGTTGCCAGATGTTCCCGTCTGACGTTGTTTAAAAAACAGACTCATAAAGACTCATAAATATAGTGCATACATATTTTCTTCCTTTTTTGGCATCATTTGGGCTCGTTGGATTTATTGGATAAGACGGCACAGGAGGAATGGAGTTCAAGAGCGGGGAGAGACTTTCAACAAACTGTCGGTGCTGGGACTCAAACCCATGACGCTGAAGCTGGAGCTATATCTACTGGAATACCAACTGTGCCGTGGAGCAAACATTGTGTCTGAATTGTACGGCCTAAGAGAAAAAAAATCGATCTCTGCGTTTGACGCAGTTTATAGAGTTGTTTTTATAGTTTATAGAAATGGAATCCTGCAAAGAGGAGTTTGACCTGGTTCCAGATGTTCCAATGTGCCATCTGCATCGGACGTAATCGTTAATATAGTTAATCTGCCTCGTTAAACATGTATTCTTATAACTAATAATAATATATAGAAATCTAATCTAATGGATTTTTCTCAGGACAATGCCGATATGCACCGCTGATATTTTTGGCAAATGTTTAAAAATGTCTGGTCTATAATCCTGTGTATGAAGCTTGTAAACGTGTCAGTGTTGAACAGCAGGGGGCGCTATGAGAGGCATAGGGCTGATTTATTCAGGACATTCATTAGTGGGTATTTCAGCAGGTGCTTGTTTGAAGGACAAAAATCAGTAGATTCTAAAACAAAAAAGTATAGCTCTTCTGAAATTATACACAAAAGTCTACAACATAAAACATATACAATAGTTGTACAAACTTGTGACCGATTTTCACCGCAAGGTTTCTCCGCTCCCCTGAGACCGGGGAAGTCTATCACTTCGGTTCTGGAGATATCTGCCTTTTTATTGGCCAAAGCTGATAATGAAAATACCAAAATATCGGCTCGATATATCAGCTGACCGATATATCGGTGACCCAGCTTTCAACGTAAGGAGCAGTGTGAGATCTGGATTTAGGGCCAGTCCAGACGTAAAGGCCATGTTTGGTAGTCCGGAAAAATCCAGACTGGTACAGTCTGGTAAGAGTCAACCTCAACCTCAGCCTCAACCTCAACCTCAACCTCAGCCTCAACCTCAACCTCAACCTCAGCCTCAACCTCAGCCTCAACCTCAGCCTCAACCTCAGCCTCAACCTCAGCCTCAACCTCAACCTCAACCTCAGCCTCAGCCTCAACCTCAACCTCAACCTCAGCCTCAACCTCAACCTCAACCTCAACCTCAACCTCAGCCTCAGCCTCAACCTCAACCTCAGCCTCAGCCTCAACCTCAACCTCAACCTGAACCTCAACCCCAGCCTCAACCTCAGCCTCAACCTCAACCTCAACCTCAGCCTCAGCCTCAACCTCAACCTCAACCTCAACCTCAGCCTCAACCTCAGCCTCAACCTCAACCTCAACCTCAACCTCAGCCTCAGCCTCAACCTCAACCTCAGCCTCAGCCTCAACCTCAACCTCAACCTGAACCTCAACCTCAGCCTCAACCTCAACCTCAACCTCAGCCTCAGCCTCAACCTCAACCTCAACCTCAACCTCAGCCTCAACCTCAGCCTCAACCTCAACCTCAACCTCAACCTCAGCCTCAGCCTCAACCTCAACCTCAGCCTCAGCCTCAACCTCAACCTCAACCTGAACCTCAACCCCAGCCTCAACCTCAGCCTCAACCTCAGCCTCGACCTGAACCTCAACCTCAGCCTCAACCTCAGCCTCTACCTCAGCCTCTACCTCAACCTGAACCTCAACCTCAGCCTCGACCTGAACCTCAACCTCAGCCTCAGCCTCAACCTCAGCCTCAACCTGAACCTCAGTCTCAACCTCAGCCTCAACCTCAGCCTCAACCTGAACCTCAGTCTCAACCTCAGCCTCAACCTCAGCCTCAACTCTACAGCATAACATACGCAAACTAACAGGAAGTGGAGTGAACCAATCAGCAAAGGCCAGTCAGTGGCGTTATAGGTGCGTTTGTGTTAATATTCTAAAAGAATTATGAATCACAAAACTCACCTACTGCCCATGTGTTTTTGGTCATTTACCGCTGATTAGAAAAAAAACACTCACCACTCCGCCCGTAGATTGTTATCGAGGGGACTTCCTCAGTCCAAGCGTGACGCTGCTCGTGAACAACACGTGTCGGAAATAAACGATCCCGATTGAGTTCAGCAGGAGCGGCAACAGCAGCTCCCTGATACCCCTGTGTAAAATATACAGAGGAGGATCATGGCTCTCCGTGGTGCTCTCTGTGGTGCTCTCTGAGGTGCTCTCTGTGGTGCTCTCTGTGGTGCTCTCCGTGGTGCTCTCTGTGGTGCTCTCTGTGGTGCTCTCTGAGGTGCTCTTTGTAGTGCTCTCTGAGGTGCTCTCTGTGGTGCTCTCTGTGGTGCTCTCTAAGGTGCTCTTTGTGGTGCTCTCTGAGGTGCTCTCTGTGGTGCTCTCTGTGGTGCTCTCTGAGGTGCTCTCTGTGGTGCTCTCTGTGGTGCTCTCTGAGGTGCTCTCTGTGGTGCTCTCTGTGGTGCTCTCCGTGGTGCTCTCCGTGGTGCTCTCTGTGGTGCTCTCTGTGGTGCTCTCTGTGGTGCTCTCTGTGGTGCTCTCCGTGGTGCTCTCTGTGGTGCTCTCTGTGGTGCTCTCTGTGGTGCTCTCTGAGGTGCTCTCTGTGGTGCTCTCCGTGGTGCTCTCTGTGGTGCTCTCTGTGGTGCTCTCTGAGGTGCTCTTTGTAGTGCTCTCTGAGGTGCTCTCTGTGGTGCTCTCTGTGGTGCTCTTTGTGGTGCTCTCTGAGGTGCTCTCTGTGGTGCTCTCTGAGGTGCTCTTTGTAGTGCTCTCTGAGGTGCTCTCTGTGGTGCTCTCTGTGGTGCTCTTTGTGGTGCTCTCTGAGGTGCTCTTTGTGGTGCTCTCTGTGGTGCTCTCTGTGGTGCTCTCTAAGGTGCTCTTTGTGGTGCTCTCTGAGGTGCTCTCTGTGGTGCTCTCTGAGGTGCTCTCTGTGGTGCTCTCTGAGGTGCTCTTTGTAGTGCTCTCTGAGGTGCTCTCTGTGGTGCTCTCTGTGGTGCTCTTTGTGGTGCTCTCTGAGGTGCTCTCTGTGGTGCTATCTGTGGTGCTCTCTGAGGTGCTCTTTGTGGTGCTCTCTGTGGTGCTCTTTGTGGTGCTCTCTGTGGTGCTCTTTGTGGTGCTCTCTGTGGTGCTCTCTGTGGTGCTCTCTGTGGTGCTCTCTGAGGTGCTCTCTGTGGTGCTCTTTGTGGTGCTCTCTGTGGTGCTCTCTGAGGTGCTCTTTGAGGTGCTCTTTAATGTGCTCTCTGTGGTGCTCTCTGAGGTGCTCTTTGTAGTGTTCTCTGTGGTGCTCCTTGAGCTGCTCTCTGAGGTGCTCTTTGAGGTGCTCTTTGATGTGCTCTCTGAGGTGCTCTTTGATGTGCTCTCTGAGGTGCTCTCTGTGGTGCTCTTTGTGGTGCTCTCTGAGGTGCTCTCTGTGGTGCTCTCTGAGGTGCTCTTTGTGGTGCTCTTTGTGGTGCTCTTTGTGGTGCTCTCTGTGGTGCTCTTTGTGGTGCTCTTTGTGGTGCTCTCTGTGGTGCTCTCTGAGGTGCTCTTTGTGGTGCTCTTTGTGGTGCTCTTTGTGGTGCTCTCTGTGGTGCTCTTTGTGGTGCTCTCTGTGGTGCTCTCTGAGGTGCTCTCTGAGGTGCTCTCTAAGGTGCTCTTTGTAGTGCTCTCTGTGGTGCTCTTTGAGCTGCTCTCTGAGGTGCTCTTTGAGCTGCTCTTTGATGTGCTCTCTGAGGTGCTCTTTGAGCTGCTCTCTGAGGTGCTCTTTGAGGTCCTCTGAGGCAGTCGCTCCAGTATGTGACTTTTACTGCCAGCTGCGTGCATTCAAAAGGCCATCGCTCCAGCGTGTGGAGCTGAACGCCAACACGTGAACAGTGAACACGGACACGGAGCGTCACGCATGGATTGAAACATTTATGCAACGCGATAATCCCCCTGAGACGGCCGGCTCTGTTTAGTGTGAAAAAGACGGAATCAGTGATTTGACAAAATGCTTACATTTTAGACGTGTTTGTTTTTCCATGATTCAAGTTATGTAAGTTGGCATTTGGAGCTGGTGAAGAGGAGGAGATGGAGAGGCTGTGGAGGCTAGTGTTCTGCTGGTGACACGGTGTCCGAGTGGTTAATGCTGTCGCCTCACTGAAGGAAGTCCCAGGTTTGACTCCTGGACAGTGGGCCTTTCTATGTGGAGTTACATGTTCTCCTCTCATGGATTCTTCTATTTACTCTTCTCCTTTAAAATAATTGAGCGCCTGGGTCTGAAACTTGATGCTCCATAAGCCCCTCCCTTTGATCTCAGACACTAATCCGAAACCTGGGGCCGTCACTTTGACCAAGGAGACGAGTGAACCGGCCTGTCAGGTCCAATCAGGACAGAAGCTTTGTCTCTCCTCACCTTGCAGACTATCACTTTAAAAGGGAAACACACAGGTAAAGATTAAAGGCCCTATTCCTGATTTAGACACACACAAAAATGATCTGTATAGCAAACATTTAAAGAGAAATCCACACAATGTAAATGTTAGTTGTGTTCAAACTCATTCCTGACTTTCCAAACATATTTGTAGTAAGCAAGGTCAGTTTCACAGAACTGCTTTAAAGCTCGCCTGCAATTTCATAGAACATGTTCCAAATGTTTTAAAATTATAGGCACTTTTTTTTTTTTTTTTTGTCAGACAAATTCATCCATCCATCCATTTTCTTCCACTTGTCCATTGCCGGGTCGTGGGGGCAGCTGTTGGAGCTGCTCCAGCCCCTATGGCGCCCCATTCAGGTGATGGATCCACAGAAGGACGGCCTCATGGTTCCAAACGGGCCTGTTGGTCTCTCATAAGGGTCTTCACACTCTCATTCATACACCAGTGTACGCAGACACTTGAGGCAAGGAGGGTGAAGTGTCTTGCCCAAGGACAGAACAACAATGTGCACCTTCAGGAGGCAGGATTCGAACCCCCGACCTTCCGATCATGAGACGACCCGCTCTACCATCTACGCCACCGTCAGACAAATGTCTTAGTTTAAAGGAGGACAAAGCAAATTCCATGTAATTATTTTCATTTTTTAGCTTTTGTTGGTCAGTTTGCCTTTAACACATAAACCTTCACCTGGGAACAAATAAATTGCCTCATCTTAACGTTTCTCCATACATTTATCCGAGAAATATTAAATATGAAAAATGATGAACTCTTCCTGGACGAATGAGAGCCTTCACAAACAAACAAACATGATAAAACAAAAATGCTTTGCCTGTTTTACTGAGATTTGAACCTCCAGAAACAAAACTGAAGAGATAACATACAAATCCCATTTAATGCAAACCAATCAGATGGACAGGTTGAGGAGGCTATTGGTTCTGCTGCCGCGGGGGTAATGGGGCAGGGGAGAGTTGTGGCTGAAATGGAACGCAGAAAACCAAAAAAACTGTACATGCATTTCATCAAAGACTCTTGGCAAAGCCAGTAGTGTTTATGATTTATTATAGCTGAAAAAGACATGTTTCATGTCAGGACCCGCAGGAAAGATTTGTGAAAACATCTTTTCATTTTCTCCGTGTCCTGACTGTGTTTGTAATGTCCTCTTCCGCTCTGTTCTCGGGCACGACTACCTCATCCATGCAGTTCTCTCGCAGCGCTTCCATCTAATAAAAACTAAAAACCACAAACTTGTATCTTTAAATCTTTCCAAAACCGTAAATTTCTTGTGCGCGCTCAGACACAAAGGACTTTTATGGTTTTTCAGAGAACGCGGTTTAGTGGAAAGATCATAATTCAAATCGAAATGACAATACTCCGCGACGGGGAAAGCTTGCTTTCATTATGTCGTTAAGTCCCATAAAATGTTGCTATTTCGGGACATTTCTCGGAGAGGATCAGCGGATGGGTCCGGGAGTCCGAGGGGGAACGTCAGGTGTGTCCAATGTCTCCACTTTTATTTGCTCGACTGACTTTTGTAGACGCGCTGAGAACCGGTTCTGGCTGCAGTTGAAAGGACAGCTGAATGTTGGTGGATTTAAAACTGAAAGAACTCCGGTGGTGACCAGGATTATAGCTTTATTTTGCACAGTTGGAGCAAGTCCCGGATATGTACTCGAGTGTATGTCTACATTTGTTCAGGAGTCTTTAATAGAGTAACATTACATAGCCTGGCCAGCCAGACTAAATTACAGGCTTTACCAATCCTTTACAAAGATGTATAGTCTGGTGATGGATGTTATCTACTCGAGTTCTGAAGGGACAATCAGAGAAATGCATGGTCCGTGCAACATGGCGGCTTTTTCTGCCATTGTACAATTGTACGACAAAGGGGATTTCAGGTGTTGTGTTTGTGTTTGTATTTTTGGAGGTCTGCCTTCAGTCTCCTCTGAAACGGTGAACCGCCTCCTGGGCTTGTCCCAGTTTCAGAGCGTGGTGTCCTGCACTGGTCAGCTCCTCCACATCCTCCTGAGCCTCTGACGCCATTCTTCACCTGAGGGTCACCGGGGAAACTCCGCCGCCACAGATATAAAACAGCACAGCCTTTCACCATCTTCCAATAACCCGTCTCATTCCACAGTGAACGGACATTAGCCAAAGCAATAGTAGGGATACAGGCTTGTGTGGCTTAGCTGAGTCTTGCCCGGATACCTCCTCGTTTGTCCCTTGCTTGTTTCCTGTGGCTCCTCTTGTGACACCCCCACTGTGCTGCAGGTGTGCGAGGCTCTTTGTGCCTCCTCGGTGTTTTAGAAAAAGAAATGTGTGGGTTTGTAGGTCTGACATTTTCTTCATAAGTTTGTTCTGAGTGATACATGATTTGAGATTCTTCTGCAATTGAGTTTTTGATTGATCCAATTATTATCATTCTTTTGTTTCACCGGAACTTTCCATTGTCTTATTTACTGTTCTGTTTTATTGCCTTAATGTTTGTTACAGCCCTATGAGGCAACTCCTGTTGTGATATTGGGCTATACAAAACCATTGATTGATTGATTGATTTTGTTCAATCGAACTGAGAGGAAGAACAAGCCCTTTTAGATCAAATATAGATATGCTTTAAATGATAGCCCTCTCTTAATGGATTACTTTGAGGAACTTGTACTCTAAGGAAGCTTGTAAATCGTAACGGCAGAGAAAGTTAAAGGCACACACACGGCCGCTCTGTTGAAGCAGCTGGATTGTCCTGTTTCCCTCGGCCTCGCTCTGTGCACCTGCAAGTCCCACACTTGTCCCACACTGCACCACACCAGCCCCCCAGGAACCCCTCAACAGCTTCTCAGTCCGTCCAACCAGATTTATGGACCCAAACCACTCATTTTAGTCCCAGCAGCTGCACGATTTTTGGAAATAGTTGTTTGACACGCTTTGCAAACGCGATGAGATTGATCAAGATTCATTTTCCAAAAAATGACCTGCTCAACTAATTTAAGAAAAATATTACAACTTTTATTTAATATTACTACTATACAGGGTTTTCCCCATGGCATTAAAAAAGACAAAAACATTTCTTAAAAGAAAAATAATAATAATGTTTTGCTCAGAGACAGAACCCACTCAATGACATCACGCATTTGTCAAAAACACAAAAACCATGGTCTGAAACAAATTCAGTTGCAGTCGTGACGCTCAGAAGTTCTGTCCAGTTTTGAATCATTTCCCCTGAACGTTAACAAATCTTTCACAATAAAATATTCCATGATTGTTGGCAAAGGCTGAGAACCACTGGCCTAAACTACAGGTTATTAAACACAACAACTCCACATGGACACGGACACAAAGAAACAGCCAGGCGGCAGAATGAATGAGTGGGAGCTTTTTTCTGGTATTTTTGATGATTGCAGCTGTGGTCTAGTACTTGATTTCATTGCTTGAGTCAAAGTGCTTAGGGCCCCGAGGCAACCAGGGGCCCCCCAAGAGAGCCTACATGTTTTATTGTGGTACAACGCTTAATATAGTAAACAAAACAATGACATTCTGTTTATTTAGCCTAACCTAGCTAAATGTATGTTGCCTATATTTATTTTTGAACTGTTCGTGCCAATGTTAATAAAAGTAATCAGTTCACAGGTACACCACCTCAAAACCTCTATTTAAGTCCATTTACTTTTTAACCGGCCCCTTCCGGAGGATTGAACAAAGTAATCCAGTCTACATTAGCCATACCAAAGGAAATCCTGTGCTCACAGTTCGGAAAACAAAAAATGATTCCATAATGTCACTTTATACTTCAGTCCCAGCTACGCACGCCTGTGAACCTCAGTTTGTCATGAGCGGTGCATTCACGGGCGCCTGCGGACACGAGCGGGACACATCATACACAGCTGTAATTCATTAGCAGCACTTAAACGCCTCACCAAGGGGTCGCCTTTCTCCAAGAGTTTAGCAAAACAAACTGAGATTCTGAGGGGAAATCCAGCTCTTTCTTTTGGTCATTTCCGCAGACGATGGAGGATGATATAACTGTACATTACATAACCATGAAGCCACTCCACTGTCCTCATACTAATGTACGGGTATGGGGTCAGGGGTCAGGGTGTGGAGATTAACATTATTATTATTGTTCTATGACATTTTTTTAATTGGTATTTGGTCTGATAGCTAATGTTTTTTGTTTAGTTTTTTTCTAACTTGTATTTATTATTATTTTATATTTATAACATACAAATGTAAGTCTACATAAAAACACCGGATACACTTATGCAATTTAGCAAATAAATAACTGGGCCGAAACAGCCGGAGTGCCACAGTCCGGCCATCACTGCTTAAAGTGCATATGGCATTTGATCAAACATAGTTAACACAGTTATGTTCAAGATTTGGCTATAAAATGTTTCCTAGCTTTCTTTAGTTTGACCATATTGTGATGTTTATAGTTTCACTTCCTCATTGGACACCGACAGGAAGTGACATAGAGGCAAACCATTAAAGCGTGCCGACCATGTTATGGCAATTAGAAATGGGTCAAAGTCATATTTTCAAAAGCATTCAAACCTGTCATATACACTTGAAAGCCAGAGCTCTCGGAACTGTCCCACGTGACACTAAGGCCCCGATCTTGTATTTCTAAACGGGGGAGTGGGGGCGCACGTTCCTGCGGCGTGTGGAGCCCTGAGCCCCACGCGGTGCTCTTCAGTACCAGAGCCAGTGTGTGCAGAGCCAGCTTGCAAACGCTGAATGAATAGAAGAACTTTATTGTCATTATTGTACAATTGGGTAAGTCCTGAGTCGCTGCGACTGCACTGTGGGCCAACCTGAGCAGCATGTTTTTAGTGGTAGAGGAAACCCAGAGGAACCCTGCACAGATACGGGGAGAACATGCAAACTCCACACAGAATGCAAAGGCAACTGTATTTATACCGCGCATTTCCATGCGCTGACCATGTTGAAATTCTCTATTACAGATTTTCGTCAAATTGAATAATTAGGTAAAAATTCTCTTAACTTGATATATTGTCGAGAGACAAGTCCAAATGAGGGTGCTTGTGTCAGGACAGAGTGTTCAAGGCGAAACCGCTCCAGAACATTTTCAATAGCAGACTTTAACATAATAGCATTGGAATAAATAGAGGCTGTGTTAGTCATTTCACTCACTCCATTGTCAGCTCTACACCTTTGAAAAATTCCCAGAACAAACAGAATATGATCTGAGAGTGAAATGTTTTTCCCATAGAATCTTGTTTATTACTGGACTATCTTGTGTACTTTGTGCTAATGAGAATGTATTGCACCTACGTCCAGTGTCTCCTCGCTCCTACAGGCATTTGTACTTTTACAAAAGGATAAAATATTGGTAGTGGATTCAACTTGCTTTAACTGCAGCCGTTGTGCTCTGTTGGCAATCTTTCTTCGTATATAAAGTATTTTTATTGATCAAGAACCAAAGCGACAGCGGCACAGGTACATTAGGTAGTTAAGCTTTATTACAGACTCAAGGTCCCGACTAAAGATATAAAAACTGATCTCTTTCGGAGACCCATTTTGAATGTTTTTGGGCAGTCGCTGGATTTGCAGTTTGTACAAGTCTGTGATTGAGCTGGACTTTGGAGGGAAGTCCAGTCTCTATGAGGCAGTTTAGGACTGCATTATCTGTACAGTGATGGGGTAAGTTAAGTACTGCAGCAGATAAAGTCATTGTTTCACTATAATACTTCAGTTGGATTGAAATGTAGCCCATATCTATCACATAAGGTTTGTTGTTTTCATCATGGGCTTCGCGTGACTCGGATCATTTGTTTATGCATTTTACAGACTTAAGGTAGAGTCAACAAGCAAAGGGGAAAGGATTTGAGTTTATTATTTTATAGAGCATACTATAAACAAAGAGTCCAATATGGCCCCACAAACTTTAAATATTGTGTTTCAGGATTCAGTCGGCACAGGAAAAATGTCTGTTTATTGAATGAAATAGTTTATTTCTGTGAATAACTGAAACTATCAGGCTACACATGTCTATGCACAATTCAGGAGGTGGTTTATTCCAACCTAAAAAGCCTGACAGAAACAGAGTGGCGTTAGGAAGGTTTTATTGCACATGAATCATAATTGTGGCTCAGACCCCGGCAGAAGATTGCGTTGACGATATGAAATATATGGCGATGATGAATCTCCCCCGCACACTGGTGGTGGTAGAGGATGAGACCCGGGGCAGCCAGTTGAAAATGACGAGCAGAGTCGAGGAGGGGCAGAGGAGGGTCGCAGCACAGCTGGAAACAGCCGAGTGATGGACGAGGAAGCATAAAGGAGCTATACCTGAAATATTTTTCTTTTTGTAGGGTGAACTTTTTGCTGTAAAAGTAGTCATTTGTGAAAAAATCAGCCTGATGTGTGAAGTTAGCGCCGTATTATGATTTGTTGATATTGTGTATGGTCAACCCAAATAATCAGTATGTGAAGAAAAGGGGCTTACCTCATCGTCACATAGTGACTCTGAAGGTCGGTCGTGACGGTAAAAATGATGAATGGTTGGAATGAGCAGCTGTGGGATTGGCTGTCGCGAAGGTGATGAGGCAGTGAATGAATGCTCCAGGTAGGTCTTCAAGGTTGAATTTGCACTGAATTTGAGCTGAAGCATCATTACATGTATGTATATATATATATATATATATATATATATATATATATATATATATATATGTATATATAATGTCTGTGTAAGTTCTCAGTCGTACAGGAGTTGTCCATCTTCAATGAAGGTACTTGATTCATCTTCTGTACTCTTTCAACTACTGAGTACAGAAGATGAATCAAATATATATATAATGTATATGTATGTGCTCGTCATATAATTAGAATAACATGAAAAAGTGCATTGACTTCTGTTATTCAACTTAAACTGTGAAACTAATATATGATATAGACTAATTACATGCAAAGTGAGATATCTATAGCCTTTATTTGTTATAATTTTGATGAGTATGGCTCAGCTTGTAAAACCCCCCCAAAAAAAATCTGTAATCTGTAAATCATAATTTTAGCTGCTCAAATAAACAAATAAAATAAAATAAACTAACCTTTTCATTGAGAATGGTGCAGCCCTAGTGCCATGCCTATTTTAATGTAAGGAGAGCTGGAGCTCCTGGAACCGCCACCTTAACGTGGTGGAGGGGTTTGAGCGCCCGAATGATCCTGGGGGCTCTGTTGTCGGGGGCTTCGTGCCCCTGGTAGGGTCTCCCATGGCAAACAGGTCCTAGGTGACGGGTCAGACAAAGAGTGGTTCAGAAGCCCCTTATGAGAGACCAACAGGCCCGGTTAGAACCATGAGGCCGTCCTTCTGTGGACCCACCACCTGCAGGAGGAGCCATAGGGGCTGGTGCAGCTCCAACAGCTGCCCCCACGACCCGGCAACGGACAAGTGGAAGAAGATGGATGGATGGATGGATGGAGACCTGTTGTTCCAAACGCCCGTCTCCCCAGACACGTGAGTGTCCAGCTGATCGGTGCAGAGGACGCTGGAGACAGGTGCCTGAGCTTCAGCTGCTCCTCACAGTGTGTCCATGAGAACATTCCAGCCGCTGAAGGGGAGGCTGTGATGTATTGTGTTACCGAGGTGCAGATACTTCACACTCGCTTTCAAAGTCAAACGGAAAGGTCAAGGATTCCACCAGAGCTGTCTGCCTGCTCTGCCCAATGAGCTGCAGCCATCATAAAGCAGACAATTGTACTCATAAATGTACTCGTATTTTAGAGGAGTTTAGAATGGATTCATTGCAGTTGAATCTGCAGGTTGAATATCAATTGTTGTTCTTGTACTAAAGTAAACTTCATTTGGTTCCACAGATCTACATTGCAAAAGCGATATGTGTGACAGAAAAACAGACCATGAGCCTGTTGTTTGTTGAAATGTGTGAACCAGGAGGTCAGAGGCGAAATTAGCGCAGTGTTAGCATTGGTGCTATGAACTCCGGCTGAGAAGTGCCTCTAACAAACTCAAGTGGGATCAGATGAGAGCCACAAATTCAGGCAACAGCTGAGAGATTTGACTCGACTAGCAATGACTTTCATGGTTTGTTTCAGGTAGTGCAGCTTTAAGCTCGAGAGCAAAGATGTTTGTATCAGACTGCAGCCTTTTCAAGCTAACTTCTGTCTGTACTCCAAGGGACACACTGCACAAATACACTCCTTTCTGACTATTTCAGCTCTCAAATTGTACTCAAAATTGCCAGCAGACCATGAATCCAGACGTTGTGTGCTTGGAAAAAAAGACTGAAATACTTTCCGTCCACAGTGTTAGGGATAATAACGCCTTCGTTAGAGTAGCGGACAGTAACGTGTTAGTTGGGGTTGTCTCCTCTCAGCCTCATGTCCCGCTCCTGATGCAGCGGCGTTAGAGACATGAGAGAGAGCATGTGCCTGGGCAGCAGAGGAACAGAGGTTTGGTGAAAAGTAGATCCATACAGTATTACAGCTGTCTGAATCTGCTTTGTTGAGCTCCCGATCCAATCCCATATTTGACTTGATGCTGGCCCATACTGATCAGAGTGATATTATTATAATTCTATTAAAAAGATGTCTTTTAATAGATAAATAATAACATATTTATATCTTTTGTGAGACTAATAAATCATAGACCTATTGTATATTACAGTAGTTTCACCAGTTGACATCTAATACAGGCCTTTCTATAAACATGTAAGAAGTTTTTGATTTTTGATTTTAAACGAGAAGGTAATGTTGAGTAATATACAGAGTGAAATGGGCATTTTATATGAAAACAATAACCATTGTATATTTGCAGCTATTTAAGCCCCTTCACAAAACAACAGCAGCAGATTATAGTTTCAGCTCCATCTGCTTCTAAAGCCCATTCAGGGCTCTTCATTATGTTCAGGGGCTGTTAAAGAGCATGAGGAACGTTTTTTAGGACGATATATCGTCTCAGAAAATATCGCAATAAACAATAATATTAAATAATAATGTAGGCAATAAAAAGAAAACTGTAAGCAACTATTTTAATTGAAATGTATTGAACTTCTGACATTCAATATTAACATCTTATACCAATCAAAGTGCAAACTAGAAGGGTCGACATATTCTAGGACACTGTTTCCATCTGTGCTTCTCAACCTTTAACATAACTTACACTCTCACCAGGTTCTGTGTTTGAACTAGGCCAGTCACAACATTTTTGTTTTTGTTTTTTTAAATAGTCAATATACAGTATCATCTTTTAAAATATCCCAATAACAATAATATTGATATTTCATCTGCATTATTCTGGTTAAATATTTTCAGACAAAAACTCAGTTCTGTGTTGAAATAAAATCTGGTTAGAATAAAATGTATATTAAATGTATGAACTCAGATAATACTGTATTACTGCAAAAGCAGAGTAGCCATGTGTTGTTCATTTTCCTTTTCTTTTAAAATATAACCTTCTGTACACACGGCTGTCGGAGTGAAGCAGCTTTTTTGGGAAACTTGTGGACTGTTTGTCAAACCGCTGCAGCATTTCTCTGTAACATAGTCCTAAGCCCTGAGTAATGTTCTCAGGACCATCGCGCTTGTATTTGGACAGTAACATAGTCCTAAGCCCTGAGTAATGTTCTCAGGACTGTCGCGCTTGTATTTGGACAGTAACATAGTCCTAAGCCCTGAGTAATGTTCTCAGGACCATCGCGCTTGTATTTGGACAGTAACATAGTCCTAAGCCCTGAGTAATGTTCTCAGGACTATCCCGCTTGTATTTGGACAGTAACATAGTCCTAAGCACTGAGTAATGTTCTCAGGACTATCGCGCCTGTATTTGGACAGTAACATAGTCCTAAGCACTGAGTAATGTTCTCAGGACTATCGCGCTTGTATTTGGACAGTAACATAGTCCTAAGCACTGAGTAATGTTCTCAGGACTATCGCGCTTGTATTTGGACAGTAACATAGTCCTAAGCCCTGAGTAATGTTCTCAGGACTGTCGCGCTTGTATTTGGACAGTAACATAGTCCTAAGCCCTGAGTAATGTTCTCAGGACTCTCGCGCTTGTATTTGGACAGTAACATAGTCCTAAGCCCTGAGTAATGTTCTCAGGACTCTCGCGCTTGTATTTGGACAGTAACATAGTCCTAAGCCCTGAGTAATGTTCTCAGGACTATCGCGCTTGTATTTGGACAGTAACATAGTCCTAAGCCCTGAGTAATGTTCTCAGGACTATCGCGCTTGTATTTGGACAGTAACATAGTCCTAAGCCCTGAGTAATGTTCTCAGGACTATCGCGCTTGTATTTGGACAGTAACATAGTCCTAAGCCCTGAGTAATGTTCTCAGGACTCTCGCGCTTGTATTTGGACAGTAACATAGTCCTAAGCCCTGAGTAATGTTCTCAGGACTATCGCGCTTGTATTTGGACAGTAACATAGTCCTAAGCACTGAGTAATGTTCTCAGGACTATCCCGCTTGTATTTGGACAGTAACATAGTCCTAAGCACTGAGTAATGTTCTCAGGACTATCGCGCCTGTATTTGGACAGTAACATAGTCCTAAGCCCTGAGTAATGTTCTCAGGACCATCGCGCTTGTATTTGAACAGTAACATAGTCCTAAGCCCTGAGTAATGTTCTCAGGACTATCGCGCTTGTATTTGAACAGTAACATAGTCCTAAGCCCTGAGTAATGTTCTCAGGACTATCGCGCTTGTATTTGGACAGTAACATAGTCCTAAGCCCTGAGTAATGTTCTCAGGACTATCGCGCTTGTATTTGGACAGTAACATAGTCCTAAGCCCTGAGTAATGTTCTCAGGACTATCGCGCTTGTATTTGGACAGTAACATAGTCCTAAGCCCTGAGTAATGTTCTCAGGACCATCGCGCTTGTATTTGGACAGTAACATAGTCCTAAGCACTAAGTAATGTTCTCAGGACTATCGCGCTTGTATTTGGACAGTAACATAGTCCTAAGCACTGAGTAATGTTCTCAGGACCATCGCGCTTGTATTTGGACAGTAACATAGTCCTAAGCCCTGAGTAATGTTCTCAGGACTCTCGCGCTTGTATTTGGACAGTAACATAGTCCTAAGCCCTGAGTAATGTTCTCAGGACTATCGCGCTTGTATTTGGACAGTAACATAGTCCTAAGCACTGAGTAATGTTCTCAGGACTATCGCGCTTGTATTTGGACAGTAACATAGTCCTAAGCCCTGAGTAATGTTCTCAGGACTATCGCGCTTGTATTTGGACAGTAACATAGTCCTAAGCCCTGAGTAATGTTCTCAGGACTATCGCGCTTGTATTTGGACAGTAACATAGTCCTAAGCCCTGAGTAATGTTCTCAGGACTATCACGCTTGTATTTGGACAGTAACATAGTCCTAAGCCCTGAGTAATGTTCTCAGGACTATCACGCTTGTATTTGGACAGTAACATAGTCCTAAGCACTGAGTAATGTTCTCAGGACTATGCGCTTGTATTTGGACAGTAACATAGTCCTAAGCCCTGAGTAATGTTCTCAGGACTATCGCGCTTGTATTTGGACAGTAACATAGTCCTAAGCCCTGAGTAATGTTCTCAGGACTATGCGCTTGTATTTGGACAGTAACATAGTCCTAAGCCCTGAGTAATGTTCTCAGGACTATCGCGCTTGTATTTGGACAGTAACATAGTCCTAAGCCCTGAGTAATGTTCTCAGGACTCTCGCGCTTGTATTTGGACAGTAACATAGTCCTAAGCCCTGAGTAATGTTCTCAGGACTATCGCGCTTGTATTTGGACAGTAACATAGTCCTAAGCCCTGAGTAATGTTCTCAGGACTCTCGCGCTTGTATTTGGACAGTAACATAGTCCTAAGCCCTGAGTAATGTTCTCAGGACTATCGCGCTTGTATTTGGACAGTGGCTAAAGCGCTCGGGTTCCTCTCGCTAACAGTAGCGCTGATTAGCTTTGATACACCAACTGGGCGGGGGTTTTGTTTTGCTCTCATGTTGGACACACCTGCAGTCGCATTAATGTTGTTATTCTCTCCGTGATGCGTTTTCTTGGCTAGAATTAAGTGTTTTCTCACGAGTCCCTCTTGCTCCGCAATAAAGTTCACAGAAAGTGTCGGAATCAGCAGCTCCGTAGTAGCACGGCACTTTGTTTACACCCCGCCTCTCTCCAAAAGCAGCGCGGATCTATAAATGATCTGGATACATGCGGGACACGGCTGATGTGCTCAATGCGGGGTTGGATGGACGCGTTGTAGGCCTAACGAGGAGTACTAGCACTAGGATCTCAGATGCAGAGTGAGTGTTAGCGGTAGTAGCATAGCAATAGCATTAGCAGCGCTGTGGTAAACCTGTGGGCCCGAGCCACTGCACATTCAGGTCACAATCGCCTTTCGGGGAATAGGACCCAATCCAGTCATTAAATACAATCCTCTCAAAATACCTGGAAGACCATCCATCCATGCATCCATCTATCTTCTTCCACTTGTCCGTTGCTGGGTCGTGGGAGCAGCTGTTGGAGCTGCACCAGCCCCTATGGCTCCTCCTGCAGGTGGTGGGTCCACAGAAGAACGGCCTCATGGTTCTAACCGGGCCTGTTGGTCTCTCATAAGGGGCTTCTGAAGCTCTCTTTGTCTGACCTGTCACCTAGGACCTGTTTGCCCTGGGAGACCCTCCCAGGGGCACGAAGCCCCCGACAACAGAGCTCCAGGATCATTCAGGCGCTCAAACCCTCCACCACGTTAAGGTGGCGGTTCCAGGAAGGGCCTGGAAGACCAATGTCTTCAAATTTAACTATGGTATCTCTTCTGCTTGTTCTGATATCAAGCTGGTGTGTGTGTGGGTTTAGCATCGGTTTATGAAATGGAGCTTTCAGCAGAAAATATGATGGACAAATACAGGCTGCTAAAGATGTTTATTATCATGAATGCGTTAATAGTAAATAGTAAAGTAGTGTGGTAACATAACTTTCCAGAGGCTGGATAATGCAGAATATCAGGCCTTTGTCTATATCGCATCAATGAGAAAGTCCCTGTGGCGTTATCAGCTCACATTATAGCTGTAAATATTTATCAGCTGTGAATCCGAGGCTTGAGGCCCACGGCGCTGACTCAGATCCACCGTGCGTCTGTGAAAAGTCGGTTTCAGCGGAGCGAGGACGGAGCTCACTGTCCGCATCGATTCCTCCCCTCTCATCGCAGCGCTCCGGTTGATATTCTCTGATGAATATTCCCGAAGATAAATGGTTTCATCTGCGCACGTATCGAGCCCTGTCGGGGGGGGGGGGGAGGTCCGCGGTTTACATCTGAGGCATGCGGAGGCTTGGGAAGGATGGATTAAAAGTGACGGTCCGGGGGGATAAGAAGAGAAAACACTTTGGAACAAGCGGCCGGTGCACGGGGGATCTGCTGACAGGGCGTTTACGTGAGTTTGAGTGGAGAATAAGCGGCTGATGGGTTTCATTTCACAGATCAATACAGTGAGAGTGCAGACCTGCTGGAGTTTAGGAGCGAGCTCTAGTGACGCAACTTTGTGAAGCAGTTATACATCGTATGTCACACATTATTGTGTAGCCCTATTGTGTAGGACTTGTGTAGGGGGGGTCTCATGTTTGTGTGTATCAGATTCAGATTCAGAAAACTTTATTGATCCCTTAAGGGCAATTGATTTGCTGCAACCTCCGACAGATGTTTTGTACAAACACATCACAACACTCACTGTGTGTCACTTCCAACAATACAGACAATGCAGATAATTAAAAGAAAAGGACACATTCAAAAAAGGTCGATGTCACTTAGTAAACACACTCCCTTCAGAATTCAACAGTTTAGTGACAGAGGGACAAAAGAGTTGGCAAAACGATTTGTTTTCCGAAAGGGTACATTAAAACGACGTCCTGAAGGCCTGAGCGAAAACTCAGAGGACAGAGCATGGAGAGGCCGACCCAAGATACATTTAGCTTCTTTAGCGCCTGCTCCTCCCAAAGAGACTGTATGTCTCTTTGTTTAACTTTTAGATAATTTTAGAGCAGATTTTGATAATGTTTTGCAGTTTGTTTTTATCTTTCACAGACAAACCCTTGAACCAGCAAACAAATGAAAATGTTAATAGGCTCTCAATGAAACAGCAGTAAAAGATGCAGAGAATCCTTTTATTTACATTGAAAGAGTTCAACTTCCTTAAAAGATAGATTCTCTGCTGACCGCGTTTAAAAACAGAGTCTGTATTTGCGTCAAACTTGTTGTCCATCCAAAAACCAAGATATTTGTAGGGCGCTGTGGAGCGTCTAAAGTCAATAACCATGTCCTTGGTTTTTCAGACGTTTAAATCCAAGTAGTTGCTGTCGCACCATTGGACAAACTCTGTCAATGCAGGGCCGTGGTTCATTTCAGATCCTGAAAGCAAGGACACCAGGGCTGTGTCGTCTGAGAACTTAACCAGGGATCTGTTCTCCTGAGTGACCCGGCAACTGTCTGTGTAGAGTATGAACAGCAGAGGGGACAGGACACACCCCTGAGGGATCCTGTGTTAGAGATAGACAACAGTGTAACAATGGTCTATGGTCTGGACTTCTCCCCTCTAACAGGGGAGAGGCCCTGACTTCTGAGTCAGAAGGAAGTTCATTTCTTTCTTTCTTCAGTGACATGGAAATATATTACAGAACTTGTAAACCAATGCAGCTCCAATGAAAAGGCGCTAAGAGCCCCTTTTACTTTGCCTGTCCAGCTGACCCCTCCTGCTGGTTCTATCTGTCCAAAAGCAGAACTGTCTGGAACTTTCCTAACAGCCAATCAAATCTCCAAAAGTTTTATATAGATCCAATCACAGGAACTGAAATAGTATCTAACAACTATGTACCTGCTTCATCTTCTCTCAGAGGATTTTCCTCTTGTTGCCATCTATCAAAGGTTTTTTGTGGCAAAAAGAACATACTGTAGATTGTTCACATTGTTCTCACCTCTTCTGGCTGATGTCATTGCAACAAAATGTGCCTCTAACTAAAATCCCAGGCTACTTTTTGATGTTTCTGTGACGGTGACCCTGAAAAGTGACCCCACCCTGTAAGTTGTGAAATGTGTCTTGAAACTCGTTCCTGTGAAGAATTGGGATGCTACAAATATGTTTAGAAATCATTGTTTGTTGTAGAAAAAAGATCAGGTATATTTGAATCGGACACAGCTGATGGCCTCCATGCTGTTTCTGATGTGAACACAGGTCGCTCTGTGACGTCAGAGCAGCACGCTGGCAGCGATGTATTTATGTCCACACTCAAACCGGAGGATTCTTACAACTTTATTAATATTCTTATACATCATTACAGATACAGAAGCAGTGTTCGATCCTATGTCGATCCTAAGGTCCAGGAGACTGTTAGCATTACCATCAAACATCGCACTGTGAGTGTCCTCTGAGCTAAATGCTGACTTAAATTCAACAGCCACCAAACTTCATCTTCAAATATGTCAACGATAAAGAAACCACAGGAATGATATACTGTCAATGCCATGAAAAGGACAAAACATGCCTCCCCATACTTTAGTATTGCGCCCGGCTTCCCTATTCCTTTGTTTGGGGTAGAGCATTACTCCTCTT
Organism: Proterorhinus semilunaris; assembly: GCA_021464625.1. Taxonomy (NCBI): domain Eukaryota; kingdom Metazoa; phylum Chordata; class Actinopteri; order Gobiiformes; family Gobiidae; genus Proterorhinus; species Proterorhinus semilunaris. The sequence goes on from CM038350.1 coordinate 38,037,419, forward strand.
CCTCTTACTTGGACATGAACCTAAATGTAAAACTGTGTAAGGACGTTAATATTTAATCATGTTCATTGTTTAAATATTTATATTGTGTATCTGTTCATTTGCCAAGGCCGCATTTAATCATACAAATGTGCATGAATGTTTCATGTATTTGTAACTCAAAATAAATAATAATCAATAATAATCTAAAAAATAATCAGTTGTATGTGCATTTAGGTACAGGCTCAGATGGCTAAAGGCATTTCTGTGATGTCCAGTGAATAAAACCTTGCAAATTCACTTCAGGGAGTGTCCCTTTGACCAGCCTGGAGGAGTGGCTGTCGCCTCATGACACCAGCAGGTGGAGGCAGGTGGAGGTGTTCTTGTGATCAATCAACGATTGTGATCAATTATTTGAACTGAAACAACCAAGTCACTTCCTTTAATGCTGTCCCTGGACCAACAGCTTCAAAACTTGGACTCTAAAGATATATATATATTTTTTTTTTTTCTGATGAGAGCACATTATAGGACATTAGAGGTCAGCTGATATAGGGACATATGTCGCACAGACATGTGTGTCCGGTTACATGAGGAGCTCTTGTGCACAGACAGCTGCACGTCGGCCTCACCACAGGCTGATACCTCACTCAAGGAAAGTGTCACTCAGCGGTTCCAACCTTTTTCCTTAAAGCTGTAGTCGAGCCACACCCCCCCAGTCCAAAACTATGGCCTCACAAATGTATCAAAACATGACAATAAATGATAATAAGTATTTATTTCAACAAATACATGGACGTTGGAGTGTTTAATGCATATTCAGTCCTTTCTCAGTATTTTTTTTAGGATTTGCAACCTGACCCTCTGACCAGGCAAAGCTCTGGCTCAATCCCAGGTGCCCCCCAGGCTGGGAACCACTGCTCTCTGCTGATTAAAGGCCCTGTTTATCAGTTTATCAGCAAAAAATCTCCCGAGACACCCTACAATCTTCTATTTGTTTTATGTCAGGGTTTGAGACAGAACATGCCACACAAAACCTGACCATTGTTATGATTCTGTGAGACAAAACCATGAAACAAAAACATCCAAAGTAACCTGAGGGAAAGAGGCCCCAGGACTCTCTCCAAGCTAACAGAAGCTACAGGTCATTGCCCTGGCAGTATTTTAAAAGCTGATGTTTCCACTCTATGTGCCTGATCCGCTGCATACCTTAACCAGACATGGGTGACTTTCTTTAGACAAATGGCAGGTTTGCAGCCCCTCTGACTGGAAAGTGCTCCAGGTCCAATGCTTTAAGCGAGTCCAGCAGCAGAATGTTCTCTCAGCTCGGCCCAGAACCAGCGGGACACAGACTTCAAGCATCGCTCTCAGCGTTTCCACTGCAGCGAGAACACATCCGCCAACTGTACCACGTCACTCACGCTTTCATATCACCGGGTCATTTCTACAAACATTCTCCTTTATAGCAGTTATCACGCGGCACACGCTGTTGGTCAGAAAATAAAAATGAGAAATTGTCTACGTCTACATTTACCATTTTCCCTCCCAGAATCCTACAGTGGAAAACCTCTAATAGACTAATTTATAGCCTAAAATATATCATTTATATAGAGCCTATAGGTAATATGTAATGATAAAAATGTTAAGAATACTGTGTCAGATTTGTATCAGCCAACATGACGGGTCAAAAGAGGCAGAGACCGGCTGCTCCTGCGACCCTCCTTTGACCCCTGACCCCGCTGTAGAGACGACCTGAGATGACCGAAGTCAGACGTGTGGAGAGAGTTGGTGTCGATTCTGCAAGAAACAGTGAAAAAAAAAACCCAAATCTCCAGCCAATGTTTTGTTTGACTAAAAGCCTTTGGTAACCGTTTTAAAACTGCAGCCGTAACATTTTAGAATCCCGTAAAAGCACGCCTCGGGAGCCTCGGGTCATCTCCCTCTGCGGCCCGGGCCGGCTGCACTCCGCGCACACGTTTCCACATAAACCCAGCGCTTTGATGACCACACGCACAAGCTCGCGCTGCTGAGTTTCTGACCACTCCGGAGACGTTTTCCTGTTCCAGAGAGGGACCATTACAGTCCTGGTTGGGCGCACGGTGAGTGGAAAGATCCTGATTAAAGACGTGAAGACGTGGCCAGAAGTCGCTAACAAGGAGTCCAGGGCCTCTTAAAGGGAATGTCGGAGAGTGAGCCGCTTAATCAGGGGCTTGTCTGCCAATGCCAATGTTCTTTTTACACTGTTCTGCAAGGAATACCAGGGCATGAGGATAATGTCACTGCCATAAACCTAAAGTAAACTGGCTTGTAGTTCCAGTATATTCTGTTCTGTGACTTGACGCTGCGTACCCCTGGCATGGCGGTTACAGGAACACCTCCGGCCCGATGCCCCTGACGTGCAGCCCAGGGCGCAGTGTCTGGCGTGAGTACAGCGGAGACGCATGGCGGCGTGGATTGGAGCTGACAGCTCATTCATCCCACTCTGTTTAACGGTGACCAGCTGCAGACGGACATTTAGACCTCACTGACCGCAAGGACACTGCTCGCCAATGGACTTTTCAAACAACCAGGGCTGAATCCTCGCTGTTAGTCCGTTGCCAGAGCAGCAGGTTTGTGCTGCAGCTGTAGCCTCTCCGGACTCAGAGCGAAGGCTTTTCCGAGGTTAGCACAGAGAGAGGGTGACGCGTGAGACGCTCTGTTTCTCAGTCTGGTTAAGGTGCGCAGTAGATCGTGGATGTGTAGTGAAAATCAGATCAGCCTTTATAAAGTAGCTTTGAGTTAGCCGCTGCGCTAATCACTTGATTCAGAGTCCCGGGCCACGCTGTACTGATCACAGGAGCTCCTGTGGGGACGATAAACTCACCTCAGACTGGAGGCTTAGGTTTGGGAATGTTTTGGAAAAAAATAAGAACAATATGTCGCAAGCACTGAAACACAATTAAAAGCAAAGAGCAAGAAATGTTTTAGGCATTTACAAACATATATCAGTATAAGATTATTCTAAATCAATGACCGTGGGGCTCGTCTCTGAGCCGATGACATTTCATTTATCCCAGTCCATGCGGTGGTTCGAGGGGGCGCATCATCTTTCTCACACCTTCTGAACACGTGGGACTGCAGATGGCGCTGTCAGCCTGACACCTCTGAGGAAGGAGCAGCCAAAACTGTCAAGGAAATAACACACAGGTCAGGGCTAGAAGAACACATTATCACTGCAGTGGAAATAAACGTCTAAAATAAGATACTTATTATGTACCTATTTATACACCATTGCTCTTTTACCCCAGTGGATCTCAGATGTGAAATGCTGTTTTACTGTAACATAAAAGCCCTTAAAGCAGTACCAAGTAATGTGTTTACCTTAATAAATCCTTTCCCTCTGGGGGTAATACAAGTGTTAATGGGATGATCTCTCATCTCCCCCTGCTGTCTCTGGCCAGAAAACCACAATTGCAACTTCTTGCGGATTCTTTCCGTTGCCGCCGTAAGGACTCGGTAACTGGACTTGGACTTCGCGGAGCAGTGTGAGTGTGCAACATTGGGTCTAATGACTTTCTAAGATCGCCGACGCCGTACCGGACCTTAATGCATTAGTTTTTTATACAGCGCTTTTCTGGACACTCAAAGACGCTTCACATTGCACTATTCATTCACTCCATACACAGTGGTGGTAAGCTACTATTGTAGCCACAGCTGCCCTGGGGTAGACTGACGGAAGCGAGGTAGCCAATCTGCACCATCGGCCCCTCCGACCACCACCAACCACTCACTCACATCATTATTATTCCCAGCCCATTGTACATGTTTTTGGTGGTAGGGGAAACCGGAGTACCCGGAGGAAACCTACGCAGACACGGGGAGAACATGCAAACTCCACACAGAAAGGCCCCGTCCAGGTGGGAATCGAACCCGGACCTTCTAGCTGTGAAGCACGAGCGCTAACCGTTGTGCCACCGTGCCACCTTAACCGGATTTAATGTGAACTGGCCGTTACTCTCATGGACAGTAAAAAAGTGCAACATGCTACGACACCTGCAGTGGCGCTTGTGGCCTCTAGGGGCATGAGTTACTTAGCACTGCTTTAAGTATTGAAAATAAGCATAAAGCGCTTCAAACAATACTTCTGTATCCGGCGCAGACCGGCCGGCTGCTAAACACATTCACGTAGGACCAAAGTCGGGGCCAAAGGGCTGATTTAATGACAAACAAACTGGAACCATAAAGAGCAGACGGCAGATGTGAACGTTAACATAATAACTGAGATAATGAAAAGAACGTGGCTCATAAAGAAGCGCACATAAACAAAAGGTGAAGGCAGTCTCATAAGAAGGCAAGGCAAGGCATCGAGAGAGTTAGAGCGTTTCTTTGGGCTAATATTGATGCTGCACTCAGCTGTGCCTCAGGCGACGTCACAGTCTTAAAGGGCAAGTATTTGATACTAATGTATCACTATCACTGTGTTGGTTAGAACACTTTTAAATGAACTGATATTCATGATCATTGATTGAGGTGGAGGTGCACTGCCGACTGAGGGCCACTTGTGCTTTCTCTTCGGTGCTGATAAAGTCTCTTCTGTAAAACTTGTTTAGTTTCTCCAATATAATGTTGTTTGCATTCTTCTTCTTTGCATCGAATAGAATAAACCACATTGCTTTGTTTGTGGCTCGGAGTTTTGTCTTTGGGATGAACTCATGTTTGTCTCAGTGTGTTCACCGGTTTGTGGTTCACTGGAATCCTGTGTTGCCTAAAGATTCTCTGAAGTTTCTCTGAGACCCCGGCTACATACGGCACTACCACTCCCTTTCTTCTGGGCTCTGGAGTCTGTCTGTCTTGTTCTTTGGGTCTTCTTGTAATTTGTGCTTTAGTGAAAGACCAGTTCGGATAGCCACAGTCTGAGAGGGCTCTCTGGACATGTTGCTCCTCTCTGGTCTTTCCTTCAGCACTGGTAGCACCTCTTTAGCTCTATGTCTGAGCGTCATGATGACCCCTAGTTTGTGTTGGAGTGGATGGTTAGAGTCAAACATCAAATACTGGTCAGTATGAGTTGCCTTCCTGTAAACCTCTGTCTGAAATTGTCCATTTTCCCCTATGATAACTTTACAATCTAAAAAGGCAAGTTGTTTCTCTTTGGCGTCCTCCTGAGTAAATGTAATGCTGGGGTCCACAGCATTGATGTGATCTGTAAAAGGTGCCACTTCCTTCTGCTTAATTTTGACCCACGTGTCATCTACATATCTAAACCAGTGGCTGGGTTTGTTTCCTGGGTATGAGGCCAAGGCATTCCTCTCCATTTCCTCCATGTAGAGGTTAGCAACTATGGGTGAAACTGGAGAGCCCATGGCACAGCCGTGGATCTGTCTGTAGAAGTTTCCCCTGAACTGAAAGTATGTGGTGTTAAGACAGATCTCCAGTAGTTGGCAAATGTGGTCAGGAGTGAGCTGGGTCCTATCAGCTAGAGTGACGTCCTCAGCCAGTCTCTTCCTCACCGCTGTGACTGCTGCTGAGGTTGGGACAGATGTAAACAGTGCTGTCACATCGTAAGACACCATGGTTTCATCCGTTTCCAGCTGCAGGTGTTTGATCTTCTCCACAAACTCCTTGGTGTTTTCCACATGGTGTTCTGTGTTGCCGACCAAAGGGGATAGGATGAATTTGAGGTGTTTCGCCAGATTGTAGGTGATGGAGTTGATGCCACTCACGATGGGTCTGAGAGGAAAACCTTCCTTGTGTATTTTTGGCAGGCCATAGATACACGGAATGGACTCCCCCGGGTAAAGCTTGTAATACAGTTTTTGGTCAATTATTTCCTCCTTTTTTAGTTTCTGAAGATGTTCTATAATGTTCTTTCTGTACCCGCTGGTGGGGTCTCTTCTCAGTCGCTCATACGTGTTTACATCAGAGAGTAACTGCTTGACCTTGGTCTCGTAGTCAGTTGTGTTGAGGACAACTGTGCATCTACCTTTATCCGCGGGAAGGATGGTGATGCTCTAATCCTTCTTCAAAGCTGCCAAAGCTCTTCTTTCCTCTCCAGAGATGTTGGAGGGAGGAGGTTTGGAGCTTTTGAGTGCTGCTGAGATTTTCAGTCGGAGGTCCCCTGCTTCAGACTCAGTCATCCTGTTGTTCCTAATGGCTGATTCTGCTGCTGTGATGACGTCCACTGTAGGAATGGATTTGGGTGTGATGGAAAAGTTCAGCCCCTTGGAGAGCATGCTCTTCTCAGCCTGAGAGAGTTCTCTGTCCGAGAGGTTCTTGACCCAATTGGCTGTAGTTTGAGGATTTCTATCTGTTTCTTCATTCCCACGCCACTGCTTGCTGTAACTTGCCTGGTTTTGCCCTGAGAGTTTTTGAAACTTACCTTTCTGTCTCTCTTTGGATCTTCGGTGTTGATCCATTTGAGCCACTTGTGTGAACTTACAAATCCTGAGGAAAACCTCTTCAGTTACGCACGACTCTATCTTCTGTTGGATAGTTAAGGCCTCGGAATTTAGTTTGTAGACTTCTTGATTGAGTCGTCTGATCCTTACATTAAGAATCTTCATAGCGTAGTTGTGTTGCAACTTCTCTGCTGTATATCCTGCTTCCAAAGCCTTCTGCTTCAGGCAGCTGGGGATCAATCTGCTCTGTCTACATCTAAGGTTGAACCTGAGGTGGTTCCTCTCGTCTGCTAATTTTCTGGTGGTCTTCTCCAGTCTGCGTGCCAAGAGAAGGGTGTCTCTCCCAAAGTTGGCAACAAGATGTCTGTGTAAGTTCTCAGTCGTACAGGGGTTGTCCATCTTCAATGAAGGTACTTGATTCATCTTCTGTACTCGGTAGTTGAAGTCTTCGGTAGTTTGTGTGTAGTTTACCAAAATATAGACATTTATTTTTATTTTCAGTTTGTACTTTTCTTTTTCCCTCTTTTCCTTTCACATAACCATATCCAATCATTACTTCTAAACACCAGTCACCATTCTATTAATTGACTTGATTTAGTTATTTAGTATTACATATTTAACACAACCCATTATTATTGTCATTCCCATTTCCACTGTAAAATATTGGTAGTGATTGTTTATTATTTTTGTTTACCTTGTTTACTGAGGTGCCTTAAAAAGTCAGGGTATCAAATAGCCAGCTGGTGGAGGGCAGTAGCCCCCCAACAGCAAGCCCTCACCCCGCTGCCCTAACTGGATGTTGTTGTAAAACAGTTCTGAGACCTATACTGGGTGGTGTATTAAAATGATAAGATTTATGAACCCGTTGAGAGGGCTCTTACTGAGGTATTTCATCCCATTACTGGTTTTATTGATGGTAGTACAGCGGTTAGCGCTCGTGCTTCACAGCTAGAAGGTCCGGGTTCGATTCCCACCAGGACGGGGTCTTTCTGTGGAGTTTGCATGTTCTCCCCGTGTCTGCGTAGGTTTCCTCCGGGTACTCCGGTTTCCCCTACCACTAAAAACATGTACAATAGGCCCAGGGACTTCAGGTGGAAATTAGCACAAGTGCTATAACCTGGTACAATAAAATAATACAAATAAATAAAAATATGTCATGTCAGATTTGAATGATGTTTTGAATCAATAAGGTACTTGTTTTCTGGCACAGTCTCTCTGGTTTGGGTGAAGAACAACTGTTTTAGAGGTATTTCATTGCAAACAGGAATGTCGTAGAAACCTGAACGATAGATTCTGTGAGCTTTTTTGTACCCTGGGAAATATGACTTTACCGGGGGCGGGACGTCTCCAGCTCGTCTCCATGGCGATGTGACTAAAGCAGTAATATGAGATGTTAATTCATTCTCTGTTTATTCTGCAAACACGAGCCGTGTCTGTGTGGAGTGGCTCATTAGCAGCAACAGGAGGATCCAAAATGTTCTGGAGTGTGGCTTTAAAGAGCAGCTGTTTGTTGTGAGCGCAGCAGCTGGAGGAGACTGACTCTGTGTGTGAGTCAGCTGGGGCCCCGTGCTCGGAGTCTGCTCCACAACTGAACAGAGACACTAATACAGCTGCTCTGCTGGCTATACGTCACAGAAGAAAGACATTATATAAAGCCCCGCTGTGGAACATTACCGTGTGTATTTCCCCATTTCAATGTTTGCTCAGTGGGTGGTACACTGCAGAAATGTGAGAGTTTGATTCCTGTTATTGTCTCTAAAAACATCTACAGTGGTAGTCCTAAAAATATTAGAGGCATTTGATTCCTGCCAGTGTTGCTTTTGGCAGCCATCTTACGTGTATATATTATATATGTAAGGATTAAACAACGAGGAGTCGTGCATCAGACGGTTATAATGCAATATAATGCACGGCTCCGAGTTGTTTAATCCGCTTATAAACAAGAAGAAACCTCCCTCTCTCCCCCTTTTCTGCGAACTGCATTTGTGGTTTCTGTTCCACATTGTTTTTCTGGATACTTTTGTACGTCTTTGCCGTGTTTTTGTGGAGGTTTGGTGGATTTGTTTACTTTGAGAGTCTAAAATGGTCCTGAAGAAAGCAGCTTTTTAAAGGTAAACAAAATGCTAGCTTATCAGCTAAACCCATTTGAGACCTACACATTTCTTCTTCTGAGACACTGAAGAGGCACCAAGAGCCCCCCCTGCAGCACAGAGGAGGCGTCACAAGAGGAGCTACAGGAAACAAAAAGGACAAACGAGAGATGGTGAAAGACTGGAGGAGGGAGCTGCAGGAGGAAGAGGAAGGAGGAGGAGCTGACCAGTGCAGGACACCACGCTCTGACCCAGGAGGCGCGGCACCGTTTCAGAGGATCAGAGGAGACGGCGAGAAAGGGCAGCCAGCCAGGTTTCTTCTGAGTGCTTCAGTTCCCCCGACCTCCAAGGTCATGCGGGTCAGGTTGACACAGTGGCAGCGCGGCTCAGCCGCAGCAGCTCAGGACTAACACCTGAACACTATTTCGTTGTACGTTTGTACAATGACAATAAAGTAACAAGTATGAAGGTACTTGATTCATCTTCTGTACTCAGCAGTTGAAGTCTCTCTCATCCAAAAGGCTTCGTCAGCGACAAAAGTCCGCAGCTGAAGATAAAGACCAACAGGGAGGAGCCGGGCCAACCCCAACTCCTCCCTGTTGGTCTATATCTTAAGCTACGGTTGTAATAATTTATATTTATAATTATTGAGAGGAGCCAGCTGAGGTGCATAGAGGGCCCAGGATACTTTGGAGGGATGACCTGGCCCCGGATAAAGCGGACAAAAATGGATGGATATATGTAATGATATATATTATAATGTTGTCATTTCCCTTTCTATTAAAAGCCATGATAAAGTGAAGAATGGCCTGAACTCGATTCTTCACTTTCTAATTAGTTTTATCTTCAGACCTTTGTGAGCTGCTGTCTGGGATTGACAGCCGTCTCCATGGAGACTCACTCGGGGAGGGGCGTTAGCCTGGTGCGAGTCTGAGGACACGGAGACTGGGAGTGTTTAAGCCGAGGAAAACGACATCACATAGAACAACAACAACATGCGGCTCTTGAAAGGCAGTGAAGGTTTACAAGAGGAAAGTCCTCAGGAATGAAGTGAGGGTTCACAAAGTTACGAGAGACAGTTATTCACTGGGGACGCGCTGGATAACAGGTTCATGTCTCCACATAACGCCTGAGCACCAGATAAACATTAGAGTTCAGAATGAGGATGAGAGTTTTCATTTCGGTTTGCTCATATTTGATTTGATTGGACATGCTTTTGCACACAGAAGATAGGCTAATAAAAACATTCCAGGCTCACACCACAATAGACAAAGAAAACTCCTAAAGTCTGGTCATGTTTGAGTCGACACATCAGTGAACACTGATTACTGCTCTAATGGCAAAACAACCCAGGATTTATAAAGGCCTTCTATTCACCAAATGGACAATCTGCAAACAAACAGTACATACACTAAAGCAGGGGTCCCCAACCTGTGGGCCGCGGTCCTGATCCGGGCTGTGGGCTGTTTGGTATTGACTGCAGGGAAAAAAGACTGACCATGTGATCAGGAGTGGGACTGAGAGACTGAAGTTGCACATTTACTCTCAACAAAACTGCTTGCACCAACTCCTCCTGCTCTGCTTTCAGCTCCGACCCTCTGTCCAGGTCAGGTGCTCTCTGCTCAAGGCTGCAGGCGTTTGTTCGTTTTCAGCACATTTTGAGTAATTCGTCCTCCTCAGATGTGTCCCATTTACCCGAAAGGGAGTATAAGGAGTGGATAAGTACGTTTAAAAGCAGGCCACGCTCAACCAGCGCCATCGGCCACGCCAGGGAGGGTCAGGGAGAGCCGGGGAGAGCCAGGGAGGGCGGGGGAGGAAGAAAACATAATCTAACCCCGGCTAAAACGGTGGTAAACTCCAAATATTTCAAATGTATTGTTTTCAATACTTTCCGAAGACACAAGTTGCATCACAAGAGCAACTAAACTGATTGTACATTCATTTAATGTCAACTCAGACAATTTTGCAGTGTATTTTTACAAAGAGCATTTGGATGAAGACCTATTATAAGCATCCATACATCCATCCATCCATTTTCTTCCACTTGTCCGTTGCCGGGTCGTGGGGGCAGCTGTTAGAGCTGCACCAGCCCCCTATGGCTCCCCCTGCAGGTGGTGGGTCCACAGAAGGACGGCGGACCCACCCCCTGCAGGTGGTGGGTCCACAGAAGGACGGCGGACCCACCCCCTGCAGGTGGTGGGTCCACAGAAGGACGGCCTCATGGTTCTAACCGGGCCTGTTGGTCTCTCATAAGGGGCTTCTGAACCGCTCTTTGTCTGACCCGTCACCTAGGACCTGTTTGCCATGGGAGACCCTACCAGGGGCATGAAGCCCCCGACAACAGAGCTCCAGGATCATTCAGGTCAAACCCCTCCACCCTTAAGGTGGCGGTTCAAGACCTATTATAATAAACAAAAAATAGATTGAAAGCGAGTTTGGAGCTGGGAGCTTGTCCTGTCCCTGGGCCTAGATTCTTTACTATATTAAAACATAAACCTATTAAAGGATCCGTACCTGTTCACACTTAAACCAATGTTTTAACTCTGGTCTGGTCTTCAGCCCGGCCGGTCATAAATTCCACAGCTCAGAGTTAATGTGATTCCTGGGCCCCGTTGGAGACTTTTTATCTGATCATTTGTTAATGGTCGCTCTCTCCTGTGTTCTGTGCAGATGGACCCGGTGCAGAAGGCCGTCCTCAACCACACTCTGAGCCTGAGCTCCAGTCCCAAGAGGAAACACATGTCCTGCAGCCTGTGCCAGCTGCGCTTCAACTCCCAGGTCTGACTCACACACCACATTAACAATCCACTTTGTACCGTGAATGGTTCATTTAAATGTACTTACATGTAGTAAGAGGTGGGAATGTCTTTCAGAGGTGCCCCCGCAGGTCAGTATGGTTCAAGTCGTGGATTTTAATTTTCATACATTTACGTATATTGTAAGGCTACATTTAATTCATGCAATAAAGGCTGGTGTTGGCAATTAAAGATGTCAAATACTGTATGTCAACACACAGTGGGAAAATAATGGCCGACAGGAAGATTAAAATGATCTTATGTTCTAAACTATCCATCCATCCATCCATCCATCCATCCATTTTCTCCCACTTGTCCGTTGCCGGGTCGTGGGGGCAGCTGTTGGACCTGCCCAAGTCACATGGCACCTGTCCCCTATGGCTCCTCCTGCAGGTGGTGGGTCCACGGAAGGACGGCCTCATGGTTCCAAACGGTTCCAAATGGGCCTGTTGGTCTCTCATAGGGGGCCCATTCACACTCTCATTCATACACCAGTGTACGCAGACACTGGAGGCAAGGAGGGTGAAGTGTCTTGCCCAAGGACACAACGACAATGTGCACCTTCAGGAGGCGGGATTCGAACCCCCGACCTTCCGATCATGAGACGACCCACTCTACCATCTGCGCCACCGTTCTAAACTAAATATATATATTTTTTATTTTACAAAACACTGCTGCTTAACAATCAGAGTGAGTGGGGGCCCAGACCCCCAGGCCTCTGCTGCCTGTGCTCCGCCCCTGCTCTAAACTTCATTCGTGACTGTGAGGGGCCTCACACTGGACACTGGCTGAGAACACTAATACACACTGACTGAGCTGATGCAGTGACCAGTGTTTTAGGCCGTTCTCACAGGTCGCCTCGAGACCACCTGACAACGGGCATCGTCCTGTCAATGCGCCGACACTGACCCGCACGTACGGGCGCACTGCCCCGATGTTAGAACGCACTGCTTTGGTGTCTCGACATGATAAAGATGAAATCAAACATTCATAAAAAAAGAACAATAGAATATTACATTAGAATTGGCTATATTTAGGTCTTACAGCATATACACTTTTCATATTTAGGTCTATCTGCTGAAAGGTGTCCCGATCTTCATGGGCCCTCGTCAGCCTCAGGCTCTTAGCATCGTCCTAACCTTCCGCCCCTTTACCCTTACCCCTTTGTCTGCGGCCTCGGGACCGAGGGGGAGAGATACTGACGCTCACTCAAGTGTTTTAGAAAGAAACAGGCTCTGTGCGGCTAGGACTGGATGTTTGAGCGACATTCAGGACTTTTAAAGTTTATGGGAAATATGTAGAAATTCTTATGCAAATGAGTAGCTAATCAGCCAAAGAGCTGCACTCCGATTGGCCAAAAGCCTCGAGTTGGCCACGCCTGTGCTCGCATGTTGTTTAGATAAAGTGAAAGCTTATATTGACTGTTGAAGTGTAATCTGTCAGTGCTGAGGTTCCCAGGAGAAGGTTTGGAAGCCTCATTTATGCAGGAAAGGTTTTTATCCAGTGCAGATATTTGACCACGAGGAAATGGACGTAAAGACCAGACAATGACAGTCGCTCTGACGCCGCCGCGGGTTCATTCTGGCTGTGGTCGCCATGGTGATCACACGCTTATGTACGCCGGCGATAACGCGAGCGCTTCATTAAAGTCCCTCCGGCGGCGTGAGGCGAGCTGTCAGTCACCGGGACGGGACGGGCTGTCGGAGGCGATGAATGAAATGTGATAAGGGTTCATCAGGAGTAATGTTCAGGCTCAGGCCTGACTCTGTGGACACGAACAACACTGTCTGCAAATTAAAGTGTCATCGTTTTTCTGACATTTTGACATATTTTGAGATTTTGACCAAGTTCTAATGAAAAACACACAGAAGTGGTGTTTTGTTTGTTTTGTTTGTTAAATGTGTCCGGGGCCCGCTCATGATCGGAAGGTCATGGGTTCGTATCCCAGCTCCTGAAGGAGCCCAATGTCATTGTGTCCTTGGGCAAGACACCCTCCTTGCCTCCAGTGTCTGTGTACATTGGTGTATGAATGAGAGAGTGAATGGGTGAGTGGTTCTGTAAAGTACTTTGGGCCTAAACGAGGGAGAAAAGCGCTATTTAAGTTGAGACCATTTATATTTCTAATGTGTTATCTCTTAAAGCAAGATGCTGCAGATGAATAGGAAAGTACAGTAAAAGCAGAGTTTGAATCAATTTGAATCTTTTACTGTAGATTACTGACATACACATGCTGGTTTTCTAAATAAAATAATCCACTTTTTGCTTAAATATGTCCTATTTTATCAGTGGCAAAATATGGTAACTGGTACATTGCCTATCTTTAACTAAGAAAAATGCCGCTCAAAGTGGTAATTACAGCGTGTACACTCAGAGGCGGTCAGAGTGGTCAGAGTACAGATATGAGAAGAAGGCTGCAATGGCGGCCTCCAGTGGAGAAGTGCAGCTACTGATAAAACTGTAAGAAAAGCACTGCATCAGTGAGGTTAACCTTTTGGTCACAGCTTTAATTGAACATATTTAGCATATTTTCAGTTATATGTGGCAGATTTTTATACTGGAGCTCGGTAGGCTTCTACAGAATGGATACTGGCTGGAAAACCTCGATGGGCCTGGTTTTGAACATTAAAGGCTAACTAATGCCCAGTATACAGTGGGGGGAAAGTATTTAGTCAGCCAACAATTGTGCAAGTTCTCCCACTTAAAAAGATGAGAGAGGCCTGTAATTTTCATCATAGGTAAACCTCAACTATGAGACACAAAATAAGAAAAAAAATCATATTGTCTGAGTTTTTTATGATTTTTCTATGGGGTTTAGATCTGGAGACTGGCTAGGCCACTCCAGGACCCTGAAATGCTTTGTTGCCTGGGCGGTGTGTTTGGGATCATTGTCCTGCTGAAAGACCCAGCCACGTTTCATTTTCAATGCCCTTGCTGATGGAAGGAGGTTTTCACTCAAAATCTCACCATACATGGCCCCATTCATTCTTTCCTTTACACGGATCAGTCGTCCTGGTCCCTTTGCAGAAAAACAGCCCCAGAGCCTGATGTTTCCACCCCCATGCTTCACAGTAGGTATGGTGTTCTTTCTTTCTCCTCCAAACACGACGAGTTGAGTTTTTACCAAAAAGTTCCATTTTGGTTTCATCTGACCAAATGACATTCTCCCAGTCCTCTTCTGGATCATCCAGATCTCTAGAAAACCTCAGACGGGCCGGGACATGTACTGGCTTAAGCAGGGGGACACGTCTGGCACTGCAGGAATCGAGGGAGATTATCAGTGGTCTTGTATGTCTTCCATTTTCTAATGATTGCTTCCATAGTTGATTTCTTCACACCAAGCTGCAGATTCAGTCCTCCCAGCCTGGTGCAGGTCTACAGTTTTGTTTCTGGTGTCTTTCGACAGCTCTTTGGTCTTGACCATAGTGGAGTTTGGAGTGTGACTGTTGGAGGTTGTGGACAGGTGTCTTTTATACTGATAACAAGTTCAAACAGGGGCCATTAATACAGGTAACGAGTGGAGGACAGAGGAGCCTCTTAGAGAAGAAGTTACAGGTCTGTGAGAGCCAGAAATCTTGCTTGTTTGTAGGTGACCAAATACTTATTTTCCACCATCATTTGCAAATGAATTCATAAAAAATCAGACAATGTGATTTTCTGGATTTTTTTTTTATCATTTTGTCTTTGATAGTTGAGGTGAACCTATGATGAAAATGACAGGCCTCTCTCATCTTTTTAAGAGGGAGAACTTGCACAATTGTTGGCTACTTCCCCCCCCCACTGTAAATATGCTGTGCATTATATCAGTAAAAATTAGAGAGCTGATTCTATGGCCAGGAAACTCCCCTGTAACAATACATACTTTTGGAAGGAAGTGAAAGGTATGACTCCACGTAAAACATCTCTGCCCTATGTGGTGGATGGTGCCTCTGGTACTGAGAACATTTTAGAACTATGGCGGCAGCATTACCGCAGTTTGTTTAATTGTGTTCTGAGTGAATCCTATACTGTGAATAATGTGGACAATGTTGATTTTATTCCAGACTCTATGTTAACTGTGTTATTGGTTCCAGTCATTTAAAACAAAACTGGGAAGGTTGGCAGTTCGGACAATTCCAGACCGAAAGCCTTGGCTAGAATAGTGTCCAAAATCATTCAACTGATTCTAGATTGTGTGAGATCTACAGATAACCAGTTTGGATTGAAGACCATGTTAGGCACTGCCATGTGTATTATGCTCTTAAAGAGCCAATTGCTAAATATAGAATACATGTATCTCTTTTTATGTGCTTTTTGGATGCTTCACAAGTTTTTGACATTGTAAATCATAAGAATTTTTTTTTTTTTTTAGCATACTGGTACTCACAGCAAACAGTACAGATTAAAAGAACGAACAGTGTATCTGTCCCTTTTAAAGTGAGCAATGTTCTGTTCCCAGTGTTAACCTGTATTTAGACGAACTGTCGACTATACTCAGAGCCTGTCACGCCGGCTGTGTCTCTGGAAGTATTCTTCTAAATCATCTTTTGTTTATTTTATTATTTATTTATATATTTGAACAGGGACAATATACATTAGCCTCAGAAAGGAGAGATGCATTGTACCAGGTTATAGCACTTGTGCTAATTTTCACCTGCAGTCCCTGGGCCTATTGTACATGTTTTTAGTGGTAGGGGAAACCGGAGTACCCGGAGGAAACCTATGCAGACACGGGGAGAACATGCAAACTCCACAGAAAGGCCCCGTCCAGGTGGGAATCCAGGACCTTCTAGCTGTGAAGCACGAGCGCTAACCGCTGTGCCACCGTGTATGCAGACGATTTAGTCGTGTTTAGTCCAAGTACGGCTGGTCTACAGCAGCTCCTCAATATCTGCTCTACCTATGGTCTGGAACATGACATTAAGTGCAATAGTTCGAAGAGTATGGTTATGATTTGTAGAACCAAGGAAGATAAGAACATGACATTTCCAAACTTTTGTCATCATCATCATCATCATCATCCCTGAGGACATGTCAGATGATGATGGCATTTATAGACAATGCAAAGTGTTGTATGCTAATAGTTTGTCTGTTGTACAGAGAGAGTGAAGCTGACTTTACTTAACGTTTACTGTACACCCTTGTATGCAGGCTGCAGGAGCCTATAATGATTTGTTCTGTTGAAAAAGACGAGATGATCAAGTGCTACAGAAATGTTTGTCAATTCCAGAGTGAACACTTTACAGGCCGTGCTACAAAGCTTTAAGTGCAGACTGAACATGTCTGAAAATGAAATGATCATGTCAATTATAAAATGGAGTGCGACCCGTTATCGGGTCTGTACCGATGTTCCCCGGGTCTGATGTTCCCCCACATAAATCCAATCTAAATCCAAATATGGTCATTTCCTTTCTGGGAGCATTAATAGGCTAAAGACGTACAAAAAAACAAGCTTTTATGCTATTTTAGTTTTTAGTTTGTAAATCTGGGCTGTGATCTCGGCGGTGGTCCCGCTGTGCGTCTGCGGAGCTGTGGTTAGTCCTGGAGGTAAAAAAGAAAGCATTGTGTTTGCCAGATTTCAGGATGTTTGTGGCTTTTTATTGGACACAGTTGTTTCTGAGGGAAATCCTTAAACCGTATCCGCTGTCGTTTGTTCCTCGTCGTCTCGGGCTGTTCCCAACTGTTTACATTATCACAGACTCTCACAGACTCTGTCACAGCACGGCCTTTAACATCTGCTGTTTGTTAGAGAGATGTCTCTTCATCAAACCTATAGAAGAGCGGGCTTGTATTGAAAGGATCATTGAAATACTGATGTGTTTAATAAAGGGGAAACACATTAAACATTGGTCAGTAAGAATGCAAACAGAAGGACCCTGTCAATTTGGAAACACCCGTAGTCCGGCAGGTTAAATCACTGTTATATATCACACCGCTATGGGCGTCACCATGGCAACACGTCATACAGCTGTATCAGATGAACCTTTGGTTGGAAGGTGACGACAAGTGACTGAACGTAAAAAATTTTGGTCTGGTAAGGCTTTTAGGAGTTGCATTGAAGACGTGGAGATGGTAAAACCCTGAACCTGCACTCGTCGAGAGAACCGTAGCTCAGACCAACGTTCAGGAGCATGCGCCGCGTGTTAGCGGGGTTTATTTCTACAGAAAAGTGCAGAGAGAGTCAGATTTGTCCTGTTCATGTCTGATTCTAGAGGTTCGGCCATAGACTTTTATTTACAGACTGTCATTGCTCACTCCTCTGCATTTACATGAATGACTCTGGTCGAGAGGGAAGCCATGATGCAGCTCAGATGACAATAAAAATAAAACAATTAAAAGATCTTTCTCACCCCTCTTCGGGCGGTCTCTTTTTCCTCCAACCAGGAGGAAAAAGAGATAGATAGATAGATAGATAGATAGATATGGCTTTAAAGTCTCATTTATTTACAGAATTATTAAACCTCCAGCAGCCGCCCCGGACACTAGGGGGCAGTATCGCAGCAATGAGGACCTGATGTTGTATTTAGTTGCTCCCACAGACATACAGGTGAAAAAAATAAATTTGAATATTGTTAAAAAGTTCATTTATTTCTCTAATTCAACTGAAAATATGAAACTAATATATAATATAGACTCATGGAATGCAAAGTGACATATGTCAAGCCTTTGTGTGTTATAATTGTGATGATTGTGCCTTACAACTTGTAAAAAAAAATCACAAATTCAAAATCTCAGAAGATTAGAATATTACATTAAATCAATAAAATAATGATTAAAACGGAGAAATGTCAGTCCTCTGAAAGCGATAATCATGCATATGTACTTAGTGATGGGGAATTATAGAGTTCCGACCTTCTACATGACTTGTGGCCTCATAAACGTGGCACATTGTCTGTGCGTAGACTGTTAGTGCCTACGTGTAACCAAGATGATTTAACTCTCTTCATGTGGAAGTATCTCCAGATTCTGAATGATCAATGCCCTGAACACTGTGTTGACTGTTCAAATGTCTCCAGGCCTATATTACGGTAATAAACTTCTTCTACTTAAGACATCCAGACTTTGTCCCAACTTTCCCCTCATGTCTCTCCAGACTTCTTTAGTATTTCCCTAACACTTAATACTTGGTTTGGGTCTTTTACTTCGATGACTGCCTTAATGCGTGGCATGTGAGGAGATAACATTTCAGTTATTCTGTTTATAACCTTGTTTGAGATTCCTATGGTTAATTTGACACAGACACTAAACTATGTACAAGTACTTGATGCTTAATAGTTTATTCTTGATGCTTGATGCTGTGAGAGAGAACTGGGAAGGGCTCTGAAAGCAGCATGTCGTCTCTCTGTTGTTGAGCTCTTCTGATTGTTGTTCTTGCTTATAAATCTGGCTCTGGACCCGATCCGCTACTCTCCGGGTGTTTTTGTACGATGTAAAACTTCCACACACGGATGCTCTCAGCCTGTGGCACTGCTGAGGTGTTATGGAAGACCAGAATGCTTCAACCAGAGGAATACGAAATCTGAAGCCCATGTCCAGGATCTGTCTGTGTGTGGTCTACATGAACTGTACAACAAAGTGCCCTCTGCATTTGACCCATCCCTCGACACTACTGGACGACCCGTAGGAAGCCACCTACACAGACACAGAGAGAACATGCAAACTCCACACAGAAAGGCCCCATCCAGGTGGAAATGGAACCCGGGACCTTCTTGCTATGAAGCATGAGCGCTAACCGCTGTCACCTGCACCCCTCTCTTCAGCCTCATCCGGCATCCTGACTTTGTCACTTGGGGAAAGTAAATAGTTGTGCAGGATGCAAGCTGCCACAACAAGTGAGTCCACATGGTCAGGGTGTCAGTTTATGTCCCTCAGCATGAGTCCCCATCAAGCTGTGAGGATCCCAAAGGCACTCTCCCATCCGAGCCTGTGACAGTCTGTAATTGAAAATCCTCTTGTCGTGATCCAGATCAGTGGCTGCAGTAGATATGTCTTCATGGGAACGCTGCATCACCCACCATGAAATGTGGAAGTGGAGCACCAGGCAGAGTAGCACTTGGGAGCACATGTAGAGTTCCCTTTCCCCAGGTAGGATGACGCAAATACACCACCGTCACTACTCCTACCAAAGTCCCTTGAATGGCTCTGAATCAGTAGTCAGCGTGCACTAGAGCACAATAGAGAAATGGTGCTTGTAGTCAAGGAACTGAGATCCTGAGTGAGCCGGTGCCTGTATGTTCACCTTTATGCCATCAGCGGCTCCCAGGCAGTTAAGGAAATGACATGTTTCCCAGAAGCCACGTACCACCTCCGTACAAGGAATCGTGTGGGGTTCTACTCTGGTTCTCCGACTGGACTAGCTGGTCAGAAAGGGTGTGTCAGTGATGGCGAGGGCCTGAACTCTGTTGGCGACCTGGTGGAGAAGAGAATGTGAAGCCTAGGCTGTCCTCAGTAACAGTAGGCCCCTCGACGGTGCGATGGTAGAGGGGGTCGTCTCGTGATCAGAAGGTCGGGGGTTTGAACAGGTGGAAAAAGCACTATGTACGTTGAGACCATTTATCTCCTGTAGGACACTGAGGCCGCTCAGATTCAATCTACAATGGAAATAGTCTTGAAATACAAACCAATACATAAAAAGGTACTGTATCATAAACATGGTGTCAACATTGATATGATCTTGGTGCTCCCAGGTGACAGGTCAGCGCCTCGTGGAATAATGCGTTAGTAAGTTTGTAATAAAAAGGCATAAGATGAGTTAGGCTCTTATCCTTATGAACGACAGCTCATTCTTGCATATTTCTAATGGTTTGTAAGAGTCTGGCTTCATTGTTGTTATTGAGAAAGCCCCATCTTTACTTTTATCCCCGTCACGTTTAAAGTATAGCCTTCCCCCACACCGTCCTCAACAGAAGGTGAGAGGTTTTCTCTTGAGGAGGAAGGACAATACCCTCCAGAGCACTCCAACGCAACGCTTTTCCCTTTGCTGCCGCTCCCCGTCATGGCCGTCCGCGCCTTCACCAAAAACCACACTCTGATTGGAGAGAAACGTTATTTGGAAGAGATCAGATTCACAAACCCGCCACATTCATCTTCTGCTCAAAGTCCTCTCATCTTTGGAATATTGTCTCTGTCATGTGACCTTAGTTCATTTGTGCTGAGAGAGAAGAGTCTGGACTTCCATGCATGTAAACAAGCCACACCGGATTGTAGCCTTGGGTTTGGAGGTGGAGGAGAAAACCCGCTCTGCTGTCGCCTTCAGCTGAAAATGGCTTTGTGTTGTTTTGGTTTCACAAACACTGGAAAGCTGGAATGACTGTGTATACAACAACTTTGTAATGTCTAAAGTCAGGCCACACAGCGTAACATTTTGGATTCTACTGTTGCCATCAAAACAAAACCTGCTCCACTGAAGTCTATTGTTGCTGTTTGTGATCACAGAATGGATTTGGATCTAAATCTCATATTACTATTACTTTAGTCACATGTCCATGGAGACGAGCTGGAGACGCCCCACTCCCACTATGGTTCAAGTTTGTTGGGTCATTTTCCAGTACTTTGTCCACAATAATAATGTTTGCATCCAAATCATCGCTTGTATTCTATTGGTCGAACATAAATAGGCTGTTTTTCTTTGTTGTTGTCACGACCCAAGGTGGCTGAAGGGCCTTATCTCCAAGTGTCTGGACCTGCATGCAGATTTACAGGCCTCTGCAGTGTTTCTTCATTTCTATGTTAAACACTCTTGTCTCGTTGTCATCCTGACTGTGGCTCCGGGCCGCTCCATTGATTTGCATGTTACTGGGGTCTATAGGGTGCAGGCTGATCTATTGAAATGCATTATCTGTAAGGAAGGCTCCACATGAGTGCTGCTGGAAGCCTGTTACCAGCCTGACAGGTCACGCCTATTCTTTCGATTGTATTTGTGGACATACCGTAAGTAATAACATTATTAACATTGGACGAAGCATATTAGTGCAATGTAAAAAAAAAGGAAGGAAAAAAACAAAGAAATAATAACAACAAGAGTAAGAGCTACTTTATAAGAGATCAAATAGGTGTTGGTCTCGGTTATATACAGTATAGCCTAATGTAAAACATTGGTTGTGGTTTTGCCCTTGGTGTTTTGACAATGAGGAAAACTGCCTCTCCATGATGCCACCTTGCTCTGATCCCTCAGTAGATCTCGGACTTATTGTGGACTACTCTTCAGGGCACACCCTTTGGTCTTCAGGCCAAGGTCTCCTGAAGATCCTAAAAACTCAGTTTAAAACCTGGGGAGACCTGGCGTTCCAGACCCCAGTCCCTCCGTGAGCAACTTTTTCTTTTTTTAAGTTCTTAAACCCCACCTGAACCGAGTACATTTTCTCCAGTTTGGCTTTACCCAAATCTAAAAACAAAAAAGTGATAACATGTGACAATAAATGAAAACAAAACGCAACACAAAAGTGATGTTGTTTCATTGTAATGTACAGTTTGCATGTTCTCCCCGTGTCTGCATAAGTTTCCTCCAGATACTCCGGTTTCCCCACCACTAAAAACATGTACAATAGGATCCCCTCTGGTGCCATTATTAGATTCCTAATCTGTTTAATTAAAGAACACTTTACTGGTGTAGCTCCTTGAAGGAGAAACTGTCCTGAACTCTGGTGGAGGGTCTGAGAGGGCCCTGACGCCTCACCATGAGGCGAGAGAACAGCGGGGGGGACACGGTCGTTCACACATTTCACAATGATGTCTCTCAGTGTGACAGAAGCAGTTCAGATTTGACTGGACTTGACTCTTCCTGACTTTGAGACTTCAGGCGTTTATCCAAGATTACACATTTTGTTTCCTGAACCTCCTGAAAGTCTTCAGCCCCTTGTATTGTAGACTGTAAGAACCTCTTCTTGGATCCTTTAGGAAAGCCCATCCTTCATGTGAGAGCCACGACCTGCCGCACAAACACACGCCCCAGTCCTAAAGTGGGGCAGCGAGATTTATGAGCGGCTAAATATGGCTCCTGTTCTCCACCGGGGCTGCACACGGACGCCCCAGATCACTAGGACATACTTTATTATTCGGTGAATAAGCACAGTTATTAAAAACATCTCTAAAACTTCCATTTAAAATGATTGAATTAGAATTTTAAATTGAATTGAGCTCAATAAATCAGGTTAGAGATGAGATGTTAAGGTTTTTCAGCCTTCTTAGCCTTCCACACATATTTGACCCCTGATTTGTGTAATAATATTTCTTAATGGCATCATGGGGCCAGTGGTTTTATGGCTGGAGGGGCCCCTGGGCCTGACGTTGCCTATACCCCTGCAGCTCTAAATGTAAATGTAATGTTTCCCCTGTTTGACACAATCAAACATCAGATGTTCTCTGTTGGTCACAGTGGGGTACTGTTGGGACGAGCTTCTGTGTGATACTTTCTCTTTTACTGCATATCATTTCTTTAGACATAAACCTAGAAGGTGACATTTTGTACACAGCATTAGGCTGATGAAGGCTAGATACATTAAAGTGATTTAATACCAGCCCGTCTGTTCTTGTTTCTTCAATGATAGAAACTCACATGTTCAGTTTATAAGGCAAGGATTTCCTGCGAGGCGATATAATGTCAAAATACACATGCAGTGCCAAAACTTTAAACTTCATTGTATATGACAAACATGAACATCTTGTATCCACAAAACACAGTTGCCAGTCCTTAATATTCTGGACCCACTAAAGTGATGTCTAGGGCCTGTAGGAACCGACTATGTTCATAATGTTAATAATGTTATAAATTCAGCCAATAATGTTGGCCTAATCATATATTTATCTGACTTATTGGTTGGTTTAGCAGTTTGGTTCTACAAGTCAATTGTTATTACATTATTGTTAATTATTAACAGTCAACTGCCAATAATCATCCAGACACTCAAATATGCTTTGCATTGTATCACTCATTCATTATATACCCTACTATTGTAGCCACAGCTGCCCTGGGGCAAAGTGACCCCTGTGCCATCAGCCACTCTCTCACTCATGCACCACATGCATGTGTGTGGGCGAGGTGGTCCTGTGTGACTGCAGACACCTCAGTGATAGAGACTGTGTCCATGGGAAGGCTGTTTCTTCTCCAGGACACGACTCACGGGCGTCTAACAGCTCTGGGTGGGTGTGTTTTTGGGGCGGCGCAGCGACTAGCGCTCATGCTTCACAGCTAGAAGGTCCCGGGTTCGATTCCCACCGAGACGGAGTGTGCATGTTCTCCCCATGTCAGCATAGGTTCCCTTACCACTAAAAACATGTACAATACACCAGGATGAAGGAGAGTGTGGGACAATAGATGGAAATCAGCCCATGTGTGGTCTTTAACTGCACCGTACTGAATAAACCAATACATACACGTTTAACATGGCCGTCCCAGCGTCCCAGATGAGTGTGTTATCTGTGTTCAGTGGATCTCCTTGTGGGTGCTGTAGCCTTTCGTCTGGGAAACTCTCCCTCTCCCTTCTCATTACTCTCACGCGACAGTCCCACTGCGCTCACACAAATAGACGTGCTTACTTACGCCTTGTTCTGCGGGACCAGAGGTGCAGGTGTTGGACAAAGGACACGAGGAGGACGACGCCAAGGCTGTCCCACTTCCACCACCAGGAACTCTGCTCTACACCAGTTTAATGATATCCTTTATTGTGATATTCTATTTCCACAATATATCAAACTGTCAACATTGTTGTGATTGGACTGAATGACATGTTACAAAACAGTGCAAACAAGCTTTCACTTTCTGCTAGCGGCATACTTGTCTTTTATGGGGGCCATGATGAAGACACTCCTCCGAGCCGGTGCAGTGACGGATTAAGGGCTTTAAAAATGTTGTTTTGTGTACCGTAAATGATGCAACAGGATCCTTCAAAAGTGTGAAAATACAGGAAAGGGGATTTAGTGTGCTGCGTCTGTTATGGGGCAACGGTGGTGCAGTTGGTAGAGCGGGTCATCTCATGATCGGTTTGAATTCCGGCTCCTGGAGGTGCACACTGTTGTTGTTTCCTTGGGCAAGACACTTCGCCCTCCTTCCCTCCAGTGTCTGCGTACATTGGTGTGAGTGTGAATGGGTGACTGGTTCATTGATAAAAGCACTTTGGGCCTGATAAAGGTATAAGCAATTGAATACTGTATGAGACCATTACGGAACTTTTTATTAGTGTATTTGATCTTTTACCATGAATAATGCACCAGTCGACCAAAGACAAAACAACACTGGTTTATTTGTTTATTTGGTTGGAACCGTGCATGTTAAAGGCAATATATTTCTAGAAATTGAACAACATTTCTTTTGTCCTGCTTTAGTGTATTGTTAACTCCAACATTAGTGGGAAAACTGTGTGCATCTAATTATAACACATTTGTATCAATTTCATGAACTTTAAGGCAACTTGTTTGAGCATTTTTGCAAGACCCTGCAAGTTCTCAAATGTGCCGATAAACTTGTCCCTGTGGCGAATTCAGATGCTACAAATTTATCAATCACAGCATCAACTTTCCCAGTTTTCTAACTTGTATTGCAAAGGTTGTTGACGTCAACAAAAGTGCGTGTTA
Organism: Proterorhinus semilunaris; assembly: GCA_021464625.1. Taxonomy (NCBI): domain Eukaryota; kingdom Metazoa; phylum Chordata; class Actinopteri; order Gobiiformes; family Gobiidae; genus Proterorhinus; species Proterorhinus semilunaris. The sequence continues at coordinate 38,062,199 of CM038350.1, forward strand.
AAAATGTACTTAAGATGCTGAACTGACACTTTCAAAATGATCTAATGTGGCATTTTCTTTGAGTTACCAAATGAATGAGGTAAAGTCACTGTAGGTGCCGTAGATACAGGTGTTGTTCTTTATGCTGCGTTTACACATAAGCACGATGCGTTACGAATGCCACAAATCCACCTTCGTGGCCAAGGATCACGAATTTGATGATTCGGGGTCGAGGTTTCACGCGCCGCCACTAACTGTTGACCTGTTACTACGCGTTACGATTAATGGCACGAATTATTACGCACGGTCACGAATATGCATCCCGCGCTGCTGCGTGGCGTCCCGCGCTGCTGCGTGGCATCCCGCGCTGCTGCGTGGCGTCCCGCGCTGCTGCGTGGTGTTACGGGTCACTGGGAATATTCGCGTTCTGTCCGAAATCTGTCAAGAATTGGGCGAATGTGGAGTGATCTTCTTCCACCGGGTTGGAGGCGGAGCAGAGGCCGTGCTCTCCCCGGAGTCATTGGGCTCGTCTGGCTCCAACTCCCGAACATCAGGTACGACCCAGGAGGAAGAAAGGTCAGGGGAACACTTTCAGCACCCCGCGGAGCGGCAGCGGTAGGTGCTGTCCGTGGCCTGGAGCGCGGATTGGTCGACTTTGTGACACTTTTCCTTGGCGTAGCTACTGCAGGTACGAACATTTACTTTGGGCGTAGCGTGTGTTTCTGTCAATGTTGAGCGTGAAAACAGTGATTCTGCTACGAATGCTCTACGAATGCTCCACGAATGCTCTACGAATGCTCTACGAATGCTCTACGAATGCTCTACAAATGCTCCACGAATGCTCTACGAATGCTCTACGAATGCTCCACAAATGCTCTACGAATGCTCTACGAAGGCTCCACGAATGCTCTACGAATGCTCCACGAATGCTCTACGAATGCTCTACGAATGCTCTACGAATGCTCCACGAATGCTCTACGAATGCTCTACGAATGCTCTAGAAATGCTCTACGAATGCTCTACGAATGCTCTACCAATGCTCCACGAATGCTCTACGAATGCTCTACGAAGGCTCTACGAATGCTGTACGAATGCTCTACGAATGCTCTACGAATGCTGTACGAATGCTCTACGAATGCTCTACGAATGCTGTACGAATGCTCAACGAATGCTCTACGAATGCTGTACGAATGCTGTACGAATGATTCACGAATGCTCTACGAATGCTCTACGAATGCTCTACGAATGCTCTACGAATGCTGTACGAATGCTGTACGAATGATTCACGAATGCTCTACGAATGCTCTACGAATGCTCTACAAATGCTCTACGAATGCTGTACGAATGCTCCACGAATGCTGTACGAATGCTCTACGAATGCTCTACGAAGGCTCTACGAATGCTGTACGAATGCTCTACGAATGCTCTACGAATGCTCCACGAATGCTCTACGAATGCTCTACGAATGCTCTACGAATGCTGTACGAATGCTCCACGAATGCTGTACGAATGCTCTACGAATGCTGTACGAATGCTGTACGAATGCTCTACGAATGCTGTACGAATGCTGTACGAATGCTGTACGAATGCTCTACAAATGCTCTACGAATGCTCTACGAATGCTCTACGAATGCTTTACGAATGCTGTACGAATGCTTTACGAATGCTGTACGAATGCTCTACGAATGCTCTACGAATGCTCTACGAATGCTGTACGAATGCTCTACAAATGCTGTACGAATGCTCTACAAATGCTCTACGAATGCTCTACGAATGCTCTACGAATGCTGTACGAATGCTCTACAAATGCTCTACGAATGCTCTACGAATGCTCCACGAATGCTCTACGAATGCTCTACGAATGCTGTACGAATGCTCTACGAATGCTCTACGAATGCTCTACGAAGGCTCTACGAAGGCTCTACGAATGCTCTACGAATGCTGTACGAATGCTCTACAAATGCTCTACGAATGCTCTACGAAGGCTCTACGAATGCTCTACAAATGCTCTACGAATGCTGTACGAATGCTCTACGTATGCTCCACGAATGCTCTACGTATGCTCCACGAATGCTCTACGAATGCTCTACGAATGCTCCACAAATGCTCTACGAATGCTCTACGAAGGCTCCACGAATGCTCTACGAATGCTCCACGAATGCTCTACGAATGCTCTACGAATGCTCTACGAATGCTCTACGAAGGCTCCACGAATGCTCTACGAATGCTCCACGAATGCTCTACGAATGCTCTACAAATGCTCTACGAATGCTCTACGAATGCTCTACCAATGCTCCACGAATGCTCTACGAATGCTCTACGAAGGCTCTACGAATGCTGTACGAATGCTCTACGAATGCTGTACGAATGCTGTACGAATGCTCTACGAATGCTCTACGAATGCTGTACGAATGCTCTACGAATGCTCTACGAATGCTGTACGAATGCTGTACGAATGCTCCACGAATGCTCTACGAATGCTCTACGAATGCTCTACGAATGCTCTACGAATGCTGTACGAATGCTCTACGTATGCTCCACGAATGCTCTACGAATGCTCCACGAATGCTCTACGAATGCTCCACGAATGCTCTACGAATGCTCCGAATGCTCCACGAATGCTCTACGAATGCTCTACGAATGCTCTACAAATGCTCTACGAATGCTCTACGAATGCTCTGCGAATGCTCTACGAATGCTCTACGAATGCTCTACGAAGGCTCTACGAAGGCTCTACGAATGCTCTACGAATGCTGTACGAATGCTCTACAAATGCTCTACGAATGCTCTACGAAGGCTCTACGAATGCTCTACAAATGCTCTACGAATGCTGTACGAATGCTCTACGAATGCTCTACGAATGCTGTACGAATGCTCTACAAATGCTCTACGAATGCTCTACGAATGCTGTACGAATGCTGTACGAATGCTCTACGAATGCTGTATGAATGCTCTACGAATGCTCTACAAATGCTCCACGAATGCTGTACGAATGCTCTACGAATGCTGTACGAATGCTCTACGAATGCTGTATGAATGCTCTACGAATGCTCTACAAATGCTCTACGAATGCTGTACGAATGCTCCACGAATGCTGTACGAATGCTCTACGAATGCTCTACGAAGGCTCTACGAATGCTGTACGAATGCTCTACGAATGCTCTACGAATGCTCCACGAATGCTCTACGAATGCTGTACGAATGCTCTACGAATGCTCTACGAATGCTGTACGAATGCTCCACGAATGCTGTACGAATGCTCTACGAATGCTGTACGAATGCTGTACGAATGCTCTACGAATGCTGTACGAATGCTGTACGAATGCTGTACGAATGCTCTACAAATGCTCTACGAATGCTGTACGAATGCTCTACGAATGCTCTACAAATGCTCTACGAATGCTCCACGAATGCTCCACGAATGCTCTACGAATGCTTTACGAATGCTGTACGAATGCTTTACGAATGCTGTACGAATGCTCTACGAATGCTCTACGAATGCTCTACGAATGCTGTACGAATGCTCTACAAATGCTGTACGAATGCTCTACAAATGCTCTACGAATGCTCTACGAATGCTCTACGAATGCTGTACGAATGCTCTACAAATGCTCTACGAATGCTCTACGAATGCTCCACGAATGCTCTACGAATGCTCTACGAATGCTGTACGAATGCTCTACGAATGCTCTACGAATGCTCTACGAAGGCTCTACGAAGGCTCTACGAATGCTCTACGAATGCTGTACGAATGCTCTACAAATGCTCTACGAATGCTCTACGAAGGCTCTACGAATGCTCTACAAATGCTCTACGAATGCTGTACGAATGCTCTACGAATGCTCTACGAATGCTGTACGAATGCTCTACAAATGCTCTACGAATGCTCTACGAATGCTGTACGAATGCTGTACGAATGCTCTACGAATGCTGTACGAATGCTCTACGAATGCTCTACAAATGCTCCACGAATGCTGTACGAATGCTCTACGAATGCTCTACGAATGCTGTATGAATGCTCTACGAATGCTCTACAAATGCTCTACGAATGCTGTACGAATGCTCCACGAATGCTGTACGAATGCTCTACGAATGCTGTACGAATGCTCCACGAATGCTCTACGAATGCTGTACGAATGCTCTACGAATGCTCTACGAATGCTGTACGAATGCTCCACGAATGCTGTACGAATGCTCTACGAATGCTGTACGAATGCTGTACGAATGCTCTACGAATGCTGTACGAATGCTGTACGAATGCTGTACGAATGCTCTACAAATGCTCTACGAATGCTGTACGAATGCTCTACGAATGCTCTACAAATGCTCTACGAATGCTCCACGAATGCTCTACGAATGCTTTACGAATGCTGTACGAATGCTTTACGAATGCTGTACGAATGCTCTACGAATGCTCTACGAATGCTCTACGAATGCTGTACGAATGCTCTACAAATGCTGTACGAATGCTCTACAAATGCTCTACGAATGCTCTACGAATGCTCTACGAATGCTGTACGAATGCTCTACAAATGCTCTACGAATGCTCTACGAATGCTCCACGAATGCTCTACGAATGCTCTACGAATGCTTTACGAATGCTCTACGAATGCTCTACGAATGCTCCACGAATGCTCTACGAATGCTCTACGAATGCTGTACGAATGCTCTACGAATGCTCCACAAATGCTGTACGAATGCTTTACGAATGCTCTACGAATGCTCTACGAATGCTCTACGAATGCTCCACGAATGCTCCACGAATGCTCTACGAATGCTCTACGAATGCTGTACGAATGCTCTACGAATGCTCCACGAATGCTGTACGAATGCTCTACGAATGCTTTACGAATGCTGTACGAATGCTCTAGGAATGCTCTACGAATGCTCTACGAATGCTGTACGAATGCTCCACGAATGCTCTACGAATGCTCTAGGAATGTTCTACGAATGCTCTACGAATGCTGTACGAATGCTCTACGAATGCTCCACGAATGCTCTACGAATGCTCTACGAATGCTGTACGAATGCTCTACGAATGCTCTACAAATGCTGTACGAATGCTCTACAAATGCTCTACGAATGCTCTATGAATGCTCTACGAATGCTGTACGAATGCTGTACGAATGCTCTAGGAATGCTCTACGAATGCTCTACGAATGCTGTACGAATGCTCCACGAATGCTCTACGAATGCTCTAGGAATGTTCTACGAATGCTCTACGAATGCTGTACGAATGCTCTACGAATGCTCCACGAATGCTCTACGAATGCTCTACGAATGCTCTACGAATGCTGTACGAATGCTCTACGAATGCTCTACAAATGCTGTACGAATGCTCTACAAATGCTCTACGAATGCTCTATGAATGCTCTACGAATGCTCTACGAATGCTCTACGAATGCTCCACGAATGCTCTACGAATGCTCCACGAATGCTCTACGAATGCTGTACGAATGCTCTAGGAATGCTCTACGAATGCTCTACGAATGCTGTACGAATGCTCTACAAATGCTCTACAAATGCTCTACGAATGCTCTACGAATGCTGTACGAATGCTCTAGGAATGCTCTACGAATGCTCTACGAATGCTGTACGAATGCTCCACGAATGCTCTACGAATGCTCTAGGAATGTTCTACGAATGCTCTACGAATGCTCTACGAATGCTCTACGAATGCTCTACGAATGCTCTACGAATGCTCTCACGCTGAATAACGAAGCGCCACTACTCCTCACGAAAGGACACGCTCCGTTGCGAACTCCACGAACAGAGGGTGATTCGTGACATTCGTGGAAGATTTTTTGACAGACAAAAACTTTCTCCACAAACGTCACGAATGTCACGAACTGATGCGTTCTGTTAAGAATCCCATTGAGATGCGTTAAGTCACGTCACGAACGTCACGAATGAGGGGAAAATGACATTCGTAACGCATCGTGCTTATGTGTAAACGCAGCATTACATTTTGCACTGTATTGCTGCAATTGTTGATTTTGTTCTACTAAAACTAGGCTTTTGCCATAGTTTACATTTGTTTTAGTGTAGCATGTTATTTGCAAAGATAGAATCAAATGTAAATGTATAGGCTACTGAAAAAACTATTATTATTTGCAGTTATAGTATGTTTTTCACGCTCGACATCGCTGTGTCTGTCCCGCGATCCCACAGGCACATTTTCATTTTGGTCCTCGGAGACAAAAGGTTTGGGCCCCCCTGCTCTAAATCAAACCCTCAGCGTGTGACTGTTTTCCTCAGTGTCCACTTTAATAACGGCACTGGACACAAATGCAGAATGTGAGTTTGAGTCACGTTTGTGAACTGGGCACGGAATAAAAAGGTCCAACCACGTGTTTCCAAAAGGGTCAGACACTGGGAAATGAATGTTTAGATTTAAATCATTTATAAGGGCTTTTAGCAATATCATATTTATGTATACAGACCAAACGCTTAAAGCAGCATCATTTTCACATTAGAGTTATGAAAATCTTAGCTCTGACTTTAAGCTTGAACTGTTAAAGTGCATATGACACATTAGACACAGTTTTTGACAGGAAGTGACATAGAAGAAGTGACACCGTGGTCTGGGTGAATACTCGAGGAGGAACGGATGAGATGGATTTTGTGGTTAGTTTCAAAGTTTTTTTTGGCCAAAACAAAACCTTTGATGAGTGGGAAGTAGAGGAGCGTAAGCAGCTAGGTTAGCCTACTGTTAATAAGATCTGAGCTTTCCATTTCTATTGAAAACGGTCAAGGCACTATTCATTATTTTCAGACGTACATAGACTGGTCCGTGCACTGAAGCACATCTGGCTGGATTAGTAAAGACCAACATAACAGTTTCAGGTCGTGGGGCCGAGGTGTGAGCGACTCCACTGCAGATGTTTCCATAAACAGTTGAGCTACAGGTTGCTAGCTAGCTAGCTTCAGGTTAAACAGTGTAAAAGTGAAACAACTCCTGCCACATATCGGTGTTTCCTTCCACAGAAACGTGCAGGGTTAGTCCTGTTGTGATTCTGTGCTGATGTTGTTTCGTTGAGCCTGACGGAGAGAATGGCTCTGAGACGACTCGGAGCTGGTCACTTGAAGTAGTAGGATCTCTATCGCAGAAATCCATTATGACCAAACGCTGGTGAAGTCACAGTAGATGTAGTCTCATTGTGTTGGTGATCGGGATTGTTCCTCCTCCTCGTTTGGAATGAAGAGTGACGTGTCTCCTCTCTCTCCTCTGCAGAGCCAGGCCTTGGCCCACTACAAAGGGACCAAACACGCCAAGAAGCTGAAGGCGCTGGACTCGCCCAAGACCAAGCTCAAAGGCTCGGCGCCGGTCGCCAAGGAAACGGCCAATCAGGAGCCAGCGTCACCGATCCCCAGCGTCACGCCGGCCGACAGGAAAGGTGGGTGGCACTCACGCGGGTATCGTAAATGTGTTGGTGAAATGTGTCAAACCCATGCGAGAGAAGAGGAAAGTGTGGAACCACTGGGAAGTTCTGTACTGTAGTGAGGCACAGGTGCTGAAGCACTGGCACTGAAGTATTAGAAAGCACAAATCACTTTATCCCACCTGAGGAAAGCACCGTGAAGCTTTAAAGGCGAGACACGGCAGGAGAAACTCAGAGGTCAATGTTGAGATTTTGATCTAGTTTTCTCCCTTAACATCTTACTTTTCATCTCAGGGTATAAAAAAGACTAAACTTACCCCGAACGATGCTTATTTTACGTTTTGTCGCGAGGTGGAGCTATCCAGGAAGTAGCTACAACATCGCTTCACAAAGCCGGTTTTCCCTCATGTATTTATTCACAAATATTGACATATTTTATATTCACGTGTCCTGAAGGGTCCGCGAGGCGACGCTATATTCCAAATATGGTCATTTCCTGTCTGGGAGCCACCCGTATGAAAGACCACCACTTAAGTCGCTCCTACAGACTCCAAACGTTTATTTATTTTATTCAGAGGGATTGTTTAATATCTAATTCCCAGCCTGATTCATTGAGCAAAAAAACAAGACACAATCTATTTTTTACAGATTGTGTCACGTGTCAATAGCTTATTCAAAAACTAAACAAGATCTAAAATCCCCTCTGAACAAATCTTAGTAAGTAATGTGCAAACAAAATAATACAATGAATTTAAACCTGAGTCTATCAATCATTCAGATTTAGTCGCTGAAAATATTGGCAATTTTGACATAAAATATCTTATCTTTATATGAAAACCATATTCATGTCAGTAGTCTACAGCAGCAGTTGCATATTGATGTCACTAAATTGTAAATATTTTTCCCTATTCATTCATCCTATGCCATGTCTCTGGAGCCTTTATAGAAATGTAGTGGAGGAAGTATTACACTACATAGAAGGAAAAAGTATAAAATTCCAACAGAAATACTACTCCCTAAAGTACAGACCTTAAGCAAATTAACTTTCTCGGAATCAATCTCACAGCATTGAGTTCAGCATATGTGCTGACGCTTTAACCCATAGGAGTCTCTACAGATCCGAGATGCAGCCGGTGCAAACCAGCCACTGAATGTGAACGGCGACAGGATCTTTAGGGCTGTTTTTTGAAAACAGCCCTGCAGTTGGAAAAGGACCTTTTCCAGAAGGTCATTATGGAAAATAATGACCTTTAGAAATACCCATTTCAAACCTTTGCTGTAGATTACTGATACAAATGTAATATTTTCTTTCATTTTACGTTTTTATATAAAAATAAGGCATTTTGGGCAAAAAAGAAGAAAAAACAAAAACAAATGTGTGGTTTTATTTTGTAAAAAAAAAAATATATATATAAAAAGTGTCAGGAATTAGATATAATAAATAACATTCCGAATGTGGTTGAGTGGAGACTGTAAAGTGTGGAGTCTTATGGAGCGACTAAAGTGCAGATGTTGTTAAAGAGTGGAATGAAAACATTTGTAACTCATTATTTATCTTTAGCTGTTGCCAATGGCATGCTGGGTAATAAGCCAAATCAGCATCATCAGTACGCATGCGTGGTAATGTTCCGGTCAAAGTTCACAACAAAGCCCATTAAACCAAACTATCATAGTGGAACAACCGGCTATTTAGTGACTATTATGGCGCTTAAAGTGGTTTTACGCGATATGCCAGGTTCACTTTCATTCGGACTGCGACTGTCCTCATGGGCTTAAGTGTATGGAAGAGTTTTGCCCTAAAGGCAATAAAGTGCAATAAAGGAACCTCACAGCGTTTTATGCAGCCACCATACGCACTCATCACATTTCCTACTAAAAGAAAAGATCCAGAACGTCGTGACGAATGGATTAAATGTGTAAGTTTGACATAAAGCTAACTAGTAATGCTATTTGTAACCAATACGTCTACTTACTTCATTCTCGAAGACGGCGTGTACGTCACAGTCACTGATTACTAGGGTTGGGCACCGAGAACCGGTTCCTATTTGGAACCGGTTCCTAAAGTCCGGTTCCGGAACCGTTAAGAAGACGTTTGTATTTTGATTCTTTTTTCGATTCCTAAATGCCGGCGATGCGGCCCACACAGCGGCGTCGGAAGCGTTTGGAAGGTGGTGGGGGGGACACATTTCAAAAATGCTCAGCAGCTTTGTAAAAAAACTCAGTGAATGAAGCTCTTCTGAGACGGCGCTCGTGTTTGTATCCACATTTATTCAGAGCCACACCCGTTAACTCCTGCCATCGCAAACAAACATCTCAACACTTTTATCTTCACATTTCCCACAAATGCAGATAAAACTGAGTCAAGGGGTAAAGGAAGCAAACATGTATCCATCAAATGAATAATTCAGATGTTATTTGGTTAAGTTAGAGTCCAGACAGCGAGGTTTAACGGGCGTATTGACCGGTTGAACACTCGTGCTAGCCCGGGGCAGTTTCCCCAAACTCAGTTTCATCACTCGCTTTACAAACACGTCCAAAACTGATGTTCCTCACCTTAAAGTTACTGGTCAGGCCCTTTGTACCGATGAAGACACGCTGTCCACCTGCCGAGGACGTGAAAAGTCCTGCTCCTCCATGTGAGAATCCGTAAAAAACTCCGGAAACACGATGCACGAGTCCTTGTGCTTCGGTTTGTTCAAATCTGTCCATCGATAATCCTCCAGTATTCTCACTTCAGCCGTTTGTCAGCGTTTACAGAGACGTGTTTACATTTCAGCCGCTCTGAGGGGATGGTGGTGGAGCCTCAAACACAGCTACGCAAAGCGGAGCGACGCCAGACTGGCCAACAAATATTTTTTTAAATGTATGGAAAATAAGGCGCGGGTCATATTTATTTGTTTGCCCTCGGGGAGCCTATTGAAAAGGTCCAGTCTAAACTAGTAAATGTAAAGTCAATGAAAATTCACTTTGTGAAAGTGGAGGGGATTCCGGCGGAAAATATAAAATAATTACTCCGCCCGCAGAAAAAAAAAATACTGTTCCTTGTTTTTTAATTTCATTTGTTTTTATGTAAAGCACTTTCTGTTGCCTTATGGCAGGAAAGGTACTTAAGAAATAAAATGTTATTTGATTTTGATTTGAAGTCACCTGGCAAATAAAAAATGGCCTGTGTAAAGGCTTTTTCAAATTAAAAAATGATCTTTTTTTTCTCTCTCCTGCACCTCAAAGAATCGGAATCGAGAATCGTTTAGAACAGGAATCGATAGTGAGAATCAGAATCGGAACCGGAATCGGAAAAATGCAAACGATGCCCAACCCTACTGATTACTATGACAACGGCCAGCGCCAGTTTAGCGTGGTTTCCAGTTACCTGATAGCTATGGAAGCAAAGCTATAACTAACTAAACTTAGCTAAACTCTGCGGCAGGTCTGAGGACTAAACCAGGACGTAGTCTACTATAATATACATATTACATTTATTACACAGTAAAATAAATACATACAAATAAAGCAGTGATACATATCAGTAAACAGGCACATTATGATAATCTGCAGGGATATATAAAACTAATGAGGAAAAAAAGCATCTTATTTCAGGTTAAATGAAAATGATAAATTATATTTATCATCTAATTTATAATGATATGTTTTTTTTTAGCACAGATATATTTATTAACGTATAAACTCAAACCAAGGGGAAATGTAATTATTTCAAGAGAATTGTACTTATTTCTAGATTACTTTAGCAGTATTTAAAGCGAGTATTATTACTGTTATGATTTGATCATCCTGCGTTTCCCAGTGGGTTCCCAGTCCCTCTGCTGCCTGTGTCAGCTCCGCCCCTGCTCCGTCTGCTCCGCCCCTGCTCCGTCTGCTCCGCCCCTGCTCCGTCTGCTCCTCGCTGAGAACACAGGCTCCAGACAACACTAAAACTCACTGACTTTATGTTTTTCTTGCTTTAATTTCAGTCTGATTCAGAGGAAATACTGAGTGGAAAGACTGTGCGTGTGCTTTGTTACTTTTCACTTCCTTTCGAATAACTGACCTTGATGGTGGCTACGGCCATGTGGGCAATTTTGATCATTTTTATGGATAAAATGATGATGATGAAAACTTACCATAATTTTTTCCCTCATATTTATATCAGCAATCTACAGAAAAAGTTTCACATTTATATTGCTAAATATTATTTCCTTCCCTGCAGTTAAAATAAATGACTATATTTTCAGTCATTTTAGTTCAGATCTCTGATGCAATCAGATGTTCCTTATTGGTTTTATGGACAGGATGTTGTGATGTGGGTTTTTGGTTGTTGGTTTTGTCCTGGTTTTAGTTTGTTTCTCCCCTGTCCTGGTCTGTGTCTCTGTCTTGTGTTTATTTTGATAGTCTTGGTCTGTGTCTGTGTCGTCCTGCTTTCCCTTCCTCCTGTTGATTGCCTGCCCCGCCCTAATGTGTGTCACCTGTGCCCCGTTTCCTTGTGTATTTATACCCCTGTGTTCTCCCCTGTCCTCGTGGGATCATTGTATGTTTTTGCCGGTTTTGGTGTCTCTGGTTTCTCTACGTGCCTGTAAGTTTTTTGTTCGTTGTTGTTTTTCTGGTACTTGGACCTTTTTTCCATTAAACTTAAGTTCTGCTCCGATTCCTGGGCTGTGTGCATTTTGGGTCATTCCTGCCCCGCATCCATGACAGAATGATCCCACCAACTGAAGACCCAGCAGACAGCGCCTGGTATGCCCTCTACCGTTGGTTGGGGGGTCGTTCCCCCCCGGAGACACTGACGGCATGGTGCAAGCCGGCGGCAGCCGAAAGTGGGGGGCTGGGAGGAAGACGCGGGCCACGCAGAAGGCGTGGACCCCGGTCCTCTCCTTCCACTTGCCACCCCCCATCTACCTCGCCAAGACGAGCTGTTTGTGTCCTGGGGCAGCCGCCTGCCTCTCTCGTGGGCTCACGCCTCGCCCGACCGCCGCCTGGCTCGGCTCTCCTCCGGGGCTTCGTCCGATCTTCGCAGCTGCCGGCGGACAAGCGGGCCGGAGCGGGCCGGCCCACTCCGCGGTCTCCACTGCGGTCCCCGCTGCCTTCGTTTTGCCCGCCGCCTGTCCCCGCTCCGCGCCTGAGCTCCGCCCGGCCGCCGCCGCCTGTCCCCGCTCCGCGCCTGAGCTCCGCCCGGCCGCCGCCGCCTGTCCCCGCTCCGCGCCTGAGCTCCGCCCGGCCGCCGCCGCCTGTCCCCGCTCCGCGCCTGAGCTCCGCCCGGCCGCCGCCTGTCCCCGCTCCGCGCCTGAGCTCCGCCCGGCCGCCGCCGCCTGTCCCCGCTCCGCGCCTGAGCTCCGCCCGGCCGCCGCCTGTCCCCGCTCCTCGTCCGGGCCCCGCTGGGCCGGTGCCTGCTGCGGAGTACCCGGACCTGCCTCCGCCGCCTTGGCCCGCGGCGGAGTACCCGGACCTGCCTCCGCCGCCTTGGCCCGCTGCGGAGGATCCGGACCTGCCTCCGCCGCCTTGGCCCGCTGGGGAGGATCCGAACCTGCCTCCTTCTGAGACCCCTGACCCGCCTCGGCCGGAGACTCCAGACCCGCTCCCGCCTCGGCCGGAGACTCCAGACCCGCTCCCGCCTCGGCCGGAGACTCCACACCCGCTCCCGCCTCGGCCAGAGACTCCAGACCCGCTCCCGCCTCGGCCGGAGACTCCAGACCCGCTCCCGCCTCGGCCGGAGACTCCAGACCCGCTCCCGCCTCGGCCGGAGACTCCACACCCGCTCCCGCCTCGGCCGGAGACTCCACACCCGCTCCCGCCTCGGCCGGAGACTCCAGACCCGCTCCCGCCTCGGCCGGAGACTCCAGACCCGCTCCCGCCTCGGCCGGAGACTCCACACCCGCTCCCGCCTCGGCCGGAGACTCCAGACCCGCTCCCGCCTCGGCCGGAGACTCCAGACCCGCTCCCGCCTCGGCCGGAGACTCCAGACCCGCTCCCGCCTCGGCCGGAGACTCCAGACCCGCTCCCGCCTCGGCCGGAGGCCCCTGACCCGCCTCTGCCTCGGCCGGAGGCCCCTGACCCGCCTCCGCCTCGGCCGGAGGCCCCTGACCCGCCTCCGCCTCGGCCGGAGGCCCCTGACCCGCCTCCGCCTCGGCCGGAGGCCCCTGACCCGCCTCCGCCTCGGCCGGAGGCCCCTGACCCGCCTCCGCCTCGGCCGGAGGCCCCTGACCCGCCTCCGCCTCGGCCGGAGGCCCCTGACCCGCCTCCGCCTCGGCCGGAGGCCCCTGATCCGCCTCGGCCGGAGGCCCCTGATCCGCCTCGGCCGGAGGCCCCTGATCCGCCTCGGCCGGAGGCCCCTGACCTGCCTCGGCCGGATCCGCCTGACCCGGATCCGCCTGAGCCGCCTGACCAGTCTCCGGATCCGCCTGGGCCGCCTGACCCGGATCCGCCTGACCCGGATCCGCCTGAGCCTCCAGACCCGCCTGAGCCTCCAGACCCGCCTGAGCCTCCAGACCCGCCTGAGCCTCCAGACCCGTCGCCCCCGTGGAGACCCCCGGATCCGCGGCCTCCGCCGGAGCCCCCGGACCCGCTGCCTCCAGGGTAGCCCCCAGGACTCTCCGTGCCCCCTGGGGTTGGGGTTCGTGGTTCCCGCCTCCGGGCCCCCTCCGCCCGCCTGGGCCCGTCCGACTTTTGGGCTTTTTTTTGTTTTGGACGTCTGGTAGCCGTCCCTTGGAGGGGGGGTACTGTTGTGATGTGGGTTTTTGGTTGTTGGTTTTGTCCTGGTTTTAGTTTGTTTCTCCCCTGTCCTGGTCTGTGTCTCTGTCTTGTGTTTATTTTGATAGTCTTGGTCTGTGTCTGTGTCGTCCTGCTTTCCCTTCCTCCTGTTGATTGCCTGCCCCGCCCTAATGTGTGTCACCTGTGCCCCGTTTCCTTGTGTATTTATACCCCTGTGTTCTCCCCTGTCCTCGTGGGATCATTGTATGTTTTTGCCGGTTTTGGTGTCTCTGGTTTCTCTACGTGCCTGTAAGTTTTTTGTTCGTTGTTGTTTTTCTGGTACTTGGACCTTTTTTCCATTAAACTTAAGTTCTGCTCCGATTCCTGGGCTGTGTGCATTTTGGGTCATTCCTGCCCCGCATCCATGACACAGGAGGTCCAACAGGAACAGCAGGTTGTGTATTTGTCACACAGGTGGGCTGCGGTCTTTAGTGCGCTTTGACTTGGTGGGTTATTGGCCTCTGCTGTTGGATCGCTCTCCTCATCCCTGTTTTTCCTCGTTTCTCTGCGTGGCACTTGGTGAATTGGCAGGCGGCGGCCATATTGGAGGGCATTAACGCCGGCCAACCTGCCAAACACCCAGACACTGGCGAGTGGCACGTTCGGCGCCGCTACAGCCACATGTTTCCGCTTTAGGAGTGTTTACAGGCACAGTTTAACAATTTAACGCATGAGCAAATGATCCGTTTCCAAGTTTATACTTGTACCTCTAATTTTGGATGAATCTATTCAAACTGAAAAGGGCGAAATTAGAAACGCTCAATGGGTGAAACACAGGCAAAAACGTGGTCAACGTGGCAACTTTATTTATACCGCGCATTTCGTACACAAGGCAACTCAATGCGCTTTGATAGTGCATGGATCTGGATTAAACACAGAGAGAGAAGAGAGGAGAGGCTGGTGCAGGAGGTAAGAGACGGACCAGCGCGTAGAGAAGCTAAAGACGTACAATGCAAACGGCTCGCCCACTGTTTCTTAAACATTACGTTAAAATGGAGATATAAGCTCCAATTTACATTTGTATTGGTGTAATATGAGCCTTGATATTGAGGAGCAGATGATGCTCTGAATAAGTCGTTCTCTACGCACGAGTTTACACATTTCTGTTGTTAAATTGGTGTCACGACTCAGATGTTCAGATCATGTTTAGCCCATTTATCCTGACATAAACAATACAGGCGATATAAATGATCCATAGCGAAACCACTGCTTCAAAATAAAGTTGAAAAAAAGTAAGTACGATATTTTTGTTAAACTTTTGAAAGAATAACTGAAAACGGACTATATTATGGTATATCGTGATATAAAATAATCCATATCGTGATATACGTTTTTTCCATATCGCCCAGCACTACTTAACGCTGCTTTAAACTTCTCCACAGCTTTATCCCTGACCTCTCTGGTGAGCTTCTTGGCCTTCATGATGTTGTTTAGTGACCAATACACTCTGACCATAGCTCTGAGGCCCTCACAGAACAGCTGGAATTATACTGAGAGTAGATTACACACAGGTGGCCTCTATTTAATCTTCACAGTTGTCTGTTACTTGTGTGTAAACTTTCAGTAAAAAATTCAAAATAAAATCTTTACGTTAAAATGACGATCTCTCATTTTTGTGGGATCGTTTGATCACGGTTCTAAGCACTTCTGCACAGTTGTCTCTTTTCACCGTCAGTGACGTGAACCCAAGCCGCGCACTTACTGCTACGCAATGTCGGACGGTAATGCGAGCGTTTCAGCAGCACTTTCTACAAAGACTCAGATCTCACTTCAGCTTTGCCTAAACTCAACCATTAGATTCAGCTTGGGTTGGATTTCCTTATTTACAAAGGTTCTAAAGGCTTTAATGTTAATTTCATTGCCGCCTAATCGCTCTAGTTAAACGGACTCGCACTCAGTGTTGGGGAAAATGCACTTTTCTAATACTTTTGATGCATTTTAGCTTCTGAGCTCACGT
Source organism: Proterorhinus semilunaris (assembly GCA_021464625.1). NCBI lineage: Eukaryota > Metazoa > Chordata > Actinopteri > Gobiiformes > Gobiidae > Proterorhinus > Proterorhinus semilunaris. The sequence goes on from CM038350.1 coordinate 38,078,255, forward strand.
AACTTGGATGACCATGTACATATCAATGAGCTAATTAGTTTATTTGATTTCACATGCTGGAGAGCCATGGCGTAATGACTGTACGTTTGCGCTCCGACGCAAATTCCGTCAAGCTGAGCGAAAATGGAAAAAAGATAGGCTCCATGTCTCTCTGGATATGCTCAGGGACTGCCTTGCGGACTACCAGAGGGCTAAGATAAGATAGCCTTTATCTCACAATGGAGAAATGTACTTGTTAAAATGTGCATAATCACAATTCATGTGTAACCTTGTGTCTGTCAATAGCCATAGACCACAAGTGCTTTTAATGTGCTGAATAGGGTGGTAAACTGCTCCGAGTGTCTCAGAATCAGGTCTGCGTGTACTGTTGTTGACACTGTTACTGATCCTTCTGTTGGTAATGTTTGTCCAGTAGGTTTCTGTCACTTTGAGCCTGTGTCCCTTTCAGAATTCTCAAAAGTGATTCAAGCCCTAAGAAGGTCTTAGGCCCTAAGCCCTAAGACCTTCTGAATGCCCTCATGACAGCCTCCCCCCATCTATTGTGGATGGCTGGGTGAGGTATGCCAATAAACCTTTTGGAACACTGTGTTTTTCTGGTTCTTTGTGGACGCCTAATCACTGCCAGAGCGGACGTTTGCACAGGGCAAATCCTGGCCGCTACATTGCCTTTAGCTGTCATTTGTCACATATGAAATAAAGCTCAGAAGTTACTGTGCTATGATACAGTTACTGCTATCGGTCTGTGTGCGGGAGATAGCTTTTTTGGCGACTCAGTTTGTGAAACAGAGTATTCCTCATCGGAAAAAAATGATCGATAAGTGAAGGCTATATATAGATGTGTATTATAGTAGTAACGTAACGGGCTACTTTTCCACAGGAGTAACAAGCCAACTAATGAGTTAACGTTACCCAACACTGGTAATACATATAGTAGAGGGCGAAGTCAGAAAACACAAACTGGATTTGTAAGTATACATACGTTTCTAATATATTAGCTTGTTTTAATGATCAGGATTAGCACTGCTTAATAAAAGGCCAAAATAAGTAGCTCTAAAACGATTTAGATTTGATCCTCAAGCACCATAGTCTGTAATTTAGAAAATATTTCTTGAAAGTGCTTATCACAATCAAGGAAACGCTCTTTTCTCCCGCAGCAGACAGAAAGTGTTGTTACTTAATGTCAGCTGTGGACTGAAACATCTCCCGTTAGATCCTGTGGTGCCTGGAGTCCATTTTGGCTCGACCTGCCTGAGTGCAGCGAGCTCTGACCTTATTCCACATTCAAACAAAGTGCACAAGTGTCTGCGGGGCATTTGAGGAGAACGGCATCAGGACGCACTGAGGGGAGTTTAAAGGTCTACGTGTTGCATAATTCAGGCTTAGTTTGAGCTACTCTTAGAGCTGACCATGATATAAGAATCATTATCATCAGAAACCCCAACCAATCAATCAATCAATCAGATCAAGTTGTTTTGTCCAGCCCAATGTCCAAGCAAATGCATACCATGCCACTGTCAAACGCTAATTTAACAGTTTGGATAAAAGGAATTTAAAATATCAGTTAGAGTTATTCCACCTTTTTGTGTTTCCTCCAGAAATAAATACAGAGTTTTCTCCAGAAATAGAGCTGAAAATAAAGAAAGTGTTTCCTTTTTTTAGGGATGGGAGGGGTCTTTCTTTGTGGCGTTTGCATCTGTTTCCCCTGAAAGTGAAAACATGTACAACAGGTTCCTCCTAATGGGCCAGCCAATCTCAGTGAGAGCTTCCTGATTACATATAGGTCAAATAAAAGATAAGTGAGCACGGGCGAGAAGATGGAATTATGCTAATAGGTTCATAGAGGTCTCTTCCCCTCACCAGCTCAGAATACTGAATAATTCTGTACATAAACTTTATTTCTTTAGTAATAGAGCATAAACATATCAAAGAGTCCAAAAGGCCTGTCTCATGCACAATTTAACAGCTTTGGGTCATTTTCATTCATGTTTAACGCTCGGAGGCTCACCACTGTGAACATAAGCATGTGTCAGCTGAACGTATGTTTAATATTCCTCCAACAACTGGACACATAAGCACATTTACAGTCTGCAGCCTCGGTCTGGATGACGCTGCATTTTTGAGAAATCAATTTGACGCTTTTGCTGTAGATTACTAACATTGTTATGAGGAATAAAATGATTGAATCTAAATAATGGACCGAGCCAGGTTTACATGTGTGGTGTGATTGTGTGACATTGTTACAAAGATTTGCTCAAATGTTTTGTGTTGTTTTTGAATGAACTAGTTAGTTCATTCAAAGTTGTTTTTTTTCAAGCTGCAATGAATCAGGCAGGAATTAGATATTGAAAAATCTAAAAAAAACTTGAGTGGGAGTCTGTACGGTGTGGAGTCTGTAGGAGTACTTCACTTGACTAGTATTTTAGTTGAGAACTTTTACTGCATTCCTAAAGACTCCACAGTCTGAAGGCATTTGTCCGTGTGTTTGGTTCATTTGAAAATCCTAACTTCTAATACTTCAGTACTTTCACATAAAGCAACACCGTGTAACATTTCACCCAAATACAAGCAGTTATTGTATTGCAGATTATTATTGTTGAGAAATGACCAAACAGACTCGGCTCTCTAAGACCTGACTGTGACTTTACTGGGGGTGGGACGACTCCAGCTCGTTTCCATGGAGATGGGACTAAAATATGAGACTTAAACAGGGGAGGTCCCAAGCATCAGTATCACAGGGATCAACAGAGTGAGCATCTGTGGGATGTGCAGGAGAAGGATTTACACAGTGGTCACACTCTCCCATCATTAACCAGAGGCGGGTAGTACTCAAATACACGTACTCAAGTGCGTTTTTATTCGAGTAGTTGTACCATACCAACTGGAAAAATAACCGTCTTAAATGAGATAAATGATTTCAAATCGCTTGAATAAAAGGCTCCGCCTCCGAAAGTTCCCGCTGTGTCTCGTGGCTCCTTAATGCAACACAAACTACACAAACAACACAACGCAGAAGTCACACAGTTGCAGCGGCTCAGGACTAACACTTCAACACAATTTCATTGTACGGTTGTACAATTACAAATAAAGCACTTACTTATTTTGTGTTGAATTTGAGTCGGTTTGAACAAATCAAATATGGCAAATACGAAACGAACAGAAATCCCATTTGAAATAAGGCATATTAACTTTGACTTTTATATAGAGAGATTTGTGTCATTTAAAATGATACAAAATAATACAAATTTAGAAAAAATGTGCTTGTTCCATCGGTGATAAAAGGTTTGATCTAAGACTAGAGAGAGATTAGATTTCATCTCTTAATTCAAGTACACTGTAAACCCTAACATGCCGATTGGACTTAAAATTTTTGATGCAATCTGTTTCAACAAAACTTTAAAGTTGATGAACTGAAAACTTTAAAGTTCAACTTAGCTTAAAAACTCCTGATAGTTTTACGCTGAGTTCAACTTTAAAGTTTTCAGTTCATCAACTTTAAAGTTTTGTTGAAACAGATTGCATCAAAAATTTTAAGTCCAATCGGCATGTTAGGGTTTACAGTGTACTTGAATTAAGAGAAGAAATCTAATCTCTCTCTAGTCTTAGATCAAACCTTTTATCACCGATGGAACAAGCACATTTTTTCTAAATTTGTATTATTTTGTATCATTTTAAATGAAAACAAATCTCTCTATATAAAAGTCAAAGTTAATATGCCTTATTTCAAATGGGATTTCTGTTCGTTTCGTATTTGCCATATTTGATTTGTTCAAACCGACTCAAATTCAACACAAAATAAGTAAGTTTTGTTGAAACAGATTACATCAAAACGTGTAAGTCCAATCGGCTTCTTTTAACAAATATTTAAACGCAAACCCAAAAAACAGTTACAAAATGGCAGATTACAGTTTTTTTTATTTCATAAAATAATAGTTTACATACCTTATGTTGTAACATGTAGGCTGAGTTATTCACAACATAATTCAGAATGTAGTAAAGATGCACAATATTTGTGTGTCAGTCCTTATTGACTTCAAGCAGATTCCCTGGACTTTGCTTCCTGGCTCAACTGGCACCAACATCTGAAAAAATATGGAGAAAGTCTGTTAGTACAAAGCAAGAAATTAAACCAAGTTCAATGTCATGTGACTGTGTTTAAACTTACTGTCTTCTAGAGCGCACTCTTTCTCCTCTTCACATTCTGTGATATACCACTTGGCTTGTACAAGTCTGTAAGAAGAATAATAGAACAAACATCAAATGTCAGAAATTTTTAGCTTTACCACGTATAGTCCAATATTGCTCCAACACTTTCTAAACCATTCTGTAAAATGATCTGAGCAAACAGATGAACAATGAACACAAAGCTCTAGACTTTTACATTAACAGAGTAACAGCAAAGTTTTTTAATGGTAGCATTTTGTCCACAAATGTTATGAAAACATCCAAATAGTTGCTAATAAGTAAGTACGTTTTTTTTTACCATCATTTGCTCAAATAATATAATTTATGATCTGACCCTGCCCCCCCCTTGCAATCCCAGGCACCCCCACTCCAGGTTGGGAACCACTACTTTAGGCGACAGTTTGTGCTTCCTACATTTAATTAAGCTTGTCTAGTTGCACACTCAAAAATTATCTGAAACAAATTTGTCTAAATGTGCATGGAAATGCAACCACACAGAGAAAAAATATGACTCACAAAAGGTTGCCCCACTATGAGCCCAAAAAAACAATTACAATTTTACAAGTGAAACTCTGAAAATCAGGATATTGTTCAATGTGCATTTATTTCTGTAATTTAACTTAAACTGAAACTAATATATGACGTAGACTCATCATGCAAAGTGAGTTATGTATAGCCTTTGTTTGTTATAATTTTGATTATTATTACTCAGTCTCTGCTGAGACTGCTGTGTTTTCTTAGTTAGGTGCTCATTAATATATACTGTACGTTTGTTCCTTTTAGGCGTCGTCCTTTCTTGAGTGAGGCATTCATCTTTTTCCTGTTTATGAATCGCAGAATTACTGCTGGTTTGAGTCATTTATTTTTATGTAGCAACTGGTGACAAGCTTCAATGTCCTCGCTATTGAGAATGATCCCATGACTATCCATGAATGTAATCACCCGTTGCTCGACCGTGTCCTGCTCCTCCTCCTGCCGCAGTGCCTCTGGTGTAGGTACGAGGCTTTACCGCCAGGCCTGATGTGATCAGGTCGTTCAGGCGAGTGTATTGCTCCAGGTCCGCCAAGCGATTTTCCAAAACCATCATTTTCTGGTCCTTTTTTCATCATTAAGTATCCTTAGATCTCTCACTTCCAAGTCCATTAAAGTTTGTTGTTGTACTGACATTTTCTGCGCTTCTTCAGTGACGTTTTAATAGTTTCCAAATCACCCTCCATTGAAGCGGCGTGTCCCGTCTTCGTCCCCGTAAATGTCTTATGTCTTAGCAATATATGTAATCCAGAGTCCCAGAACAGTACGAGAGCTGCAGCTGAACCGGAACTAGGAATCATTTACTCAACTACCTGTTTGCAAGTAGTTTTTCATGCTGTACTTTTTAACTTGTACTTGAGAAATATAACAAAATTATTTGTCACTTAAAGATTTACTCACAATGGCATGAGTTACTATTTTATTGCTCTTGTAAGAGTACAGATATGTTATTTAAGTAGAAGTGAAAAGTACTTCAAAAGTACAATTATAAAAAGGTGACTTATGTACAAGTACATGTACTTGAGTAAATGTAACTGAGTACTATAACTCAAAAACACAGTAAAAAAGCTTTTCTTCCTAAATCCAGCTGATTGGCTGATCTGTGATGCTTGGCCAATCACTGCGCTCCTAATGTGGTGACTGGGACAGGCCGAACTGCTCCACCAGGACCTCCCGACTGGAGAAACACCTCTTGGTGTTATATTTATTTATTTATTTATTTGAACAGGGACAGTGTACAATATACATTAGCCTTAGAAAGGAGAGATGCATTGTACCGGGTTATAGCACTTGTGCTAATTTCCACCTGCAGTCCCTGGGCCTATTGTACATGTTTTTTTAGTGGTAGGGGAAACCGGAGTACCCGGAGGAAACCTACGCAGACACGGGGAGAACATGCAAACTCCACACAGAAAGGCCCCGTCCAGGTGGGAATCGAACCCGGACCTTCTAGCTGTGAAGCACGAGCGCTAACCACTGTGCTACCGTGCTCTATAATATGAGCCAGACTCCTCCACAAGTCCCATAAAAGTGTCGTCTTCATAGATCTCATTTGTCCAGGTCCAAGGTGTTTGTGGCCTGATTGCATTGGTTTGTTTAGTGACATTTTGGAAATGTGCCCAGTTTTGACACCACTCCGTTAGAGGTGGGAGATATATCGTTTTGACGATAATATCGAAATTGTTGTCTGGACGATATGCAAAAATGGATATCGAGATAATATTTCATAATTTGTACAATACGACCCCCAAACATGAAAAGAGCAGAAGGAAGTTAAAGAGAAAACAAATAACGCACACTATAACCTTCTAAACAATTATATGCAGCGACTTCAATAGTGTAGGGGTTTGGTTTGACTGTATTTTATGTTTTTTTGTACAAAATCACAATCGGTCCTCAATTGCACGCGCGTAAGCTGCTACTAATTTGCAAAACAACGACCGAGTTCTTACCGGTGTGTTATGGAGTTTCTTAGGTTGAAGCAACAATCCAAAAACATAAAGAGCAAAGCTGATGTACGATTAATAAAATAGCTGCTAAAAAAGGCCAAATCTGCGTTGTTTGCGAAAAACTGAAGTCTAAAGTTAAACATTTTTCTTAACCGTCTGTGGCGTCCTTAAGTGGCGAGCTTCGTGATTGTATCATTAGAAAATTGGGTTGTATAATATAAGATGGAATACATTTCCCCAAGAGATCCACCGGAATAGCCTCTGAACAGGGCTTCTTGTAACTTCTAAACATTTGTATTTATTATTACAGGGAACTGCCCATGATGCCTCTGTGCCCTTGATGCTTACGTCATTAGAGCGTGCCGTTAGTATGTTACTATCAATCACTTGTTATCTAGCTTCAAGTGCAACAACGGTGGATTACTCGGATATTCTTCGTTTTTTGGACGACTCCTCGCAACGGGACTTTTCTGCTGGCGACACAAGATGAAGTGTGGAAGCTGCCGTGCGTTTATGTACATAAGGAGGGCGCGATGCTTCTGAACGTGGGTGAGTCCATGTTTACACCACGGTTCACATCTGTCCGAGTTCAGCAAACTTTAGCAGGACATAAACGACTCCTTTATGCTCTCATATCATTTGGGTGAATGCATTGTTAGGTAATCTGCTGTTTCATAGTCTGCTGTTTAAATTATGTTTGACTGCCGTCTATAGTAAACTTTTGCCTTAATGTTGGTCTGATGCTCTGGGAATAAGCGTTGTTTGAATGCTTGTTCCGTGAGTATTTGCTGATACGTGGTCACATGCTTCTTTTTAGTCTGACAAGTGGTGGCAAATGCGTTTAGTAGATCTGATAGTAAAAATAAAAAAAGCACGAACACTTTGTGCAACAGCCCCACCTAGAGTTTACATCACCAGCCGCCACTGTACAATAATAGGTCAGATGCAAAAGACCAACCAGACCTTCTTTGCCAGTTTGCACACATTTCTTTGAAGGATTGCAAAAATATCGTCTGAATATCGATATCGAGATATTGAAAAAAAATATTGAGATATTCATTTTTGTCAATATCCCCCACCCCTACACTCCATTGGTTTCTATGTGTTTAACTTGAGCCTCTCTTTGGTAAATAATGCAAAGCGATTCCTCCTGATGCTAATGCTCACTGAAATCCCAGGGTTCTCTGACGTGGGAGGCTTGTAGCGCCGGATTAGTTTGCCTTTGGAGGAACGCGGCTGAGAAAATGAGATTTACATTTGAGAAAGTTGTTTTTGTAGAATACACAATGCAGTGATCTGGCACTTATTAAAGAAAGTGTGAACCAGAGAACTTTCTGTCCTCGTCTGACCCTCGCCCAGAGCTACTACTATCTCTGGGCTTCATCTCTCAAGATGACATGAATTGCATTTTACAAGCCTGTGTTGACAAGTTTCTGGAAGCGCTACTCCAGGGCTGTCATTTCACTCTCATTTGGAGTGGGGGCCAAACATGTAAACATAGACTGAATATGAATTTGACCACTTTATAATATTTGCTGTATCACTGGAAGTGATACAGTAATTACAACTTGTAAACTTGGAGATGTCCAGCCTGCTCCGAGTTCAGATACAGATTAAGGCAGTAACGGCGCCCTCCAGTGGAGAAGTGTAGCTAATGATAAATCTGCAACAAACCTTTTGAGCAAACACTCTGCTCAAAAGGAGTTGGCCGAAGCAAGCACTTCTAAGCCCCACCCCCAAAATCAATACAATTAAAATGATCATTTCACAAGAACATAGTGGAACAACAAAGGAACAAAATAGACCCTACACACCCACAGCATCCGACCATACCCCAACACAGAGCAATACTGATTACATAACAAGTAATTACGAAACAACTCTGATAAAGCTACATACTTACAAACTATTTACAAACTATTTGCAAAGAACTATAACTTACAAAACACTGTTTGAAGTGTTCATACATCAACCGAAAGAAGCACAATTACAACAACGGTCTAGTTTCAAGTACGAAGCAAGTAACAAAAGGCGATCATTACATTTCTTTCAGACGGTTACCAGGCCTAACATTGTTAGCATTACCAAAAGTCACTAGTTTTATGTTAAAAAGACAGATTAAAATACATATTATACTCTGTGAGTATTATTATGTAAGCCCTACACAATGTAGTGCGTTAAAAAGCCAGGTGTAGAGGGCAGTAGCTCCTCATCAACAAACCCCTACACAGCTGCCCTAACTAGCTGATTTTGTAGATAATGTTCCTATGCTGTCTGGTGCATTAAAGGACGAGGTTTACGAGCCCATTGGGAGGATCCCTCTCAACAGATCCATAGCTCGCCTACCCTAATTCTCTATTTGTAATTTTGAGCAATAGAATGACAACCGTTGAGAGCAACAACATTCTTCCTTAATTAATAAAAATCAATTTGATCCTATTGTGCCCCCTAGTGGCAACTCATTTCTTCTTCTCTATACTTTCCAAAAATCTTTTGCTTGAATTTATATTTGAACAGGTTGATGTTTGGACATCGTTTCATCTCCATCTCCAGTTTATTCCACAATTGTACCCTATTAACTGTCGGACTAAAACTTTTCAAAGTTGTGCTATGTTTCTGAATCCTAAAGTTTAATTCATCACGTAATTCATAATGACCAGTACGTTCTTGGAACCTTCTTTGTATTTGGCTTGGTAACAATTTATACCTTGCTTTAAATAACATCTGGACAGTTTGGAACTCAACAATGTCACAAAACTTCATGATCTTTGATTTTAAAAATAATGAGTTTGTGTGGTCACCGTGTGGTTCCCCGGCGCTACAGAATGGGACAATCCCGCTGTTGTTCATTGTCAAATTGTTGTTGTCTTACCACACGTCACTTTATTTTATCTTATTTATTTAATACTTTTTATGCATGCCCGTATAGCCTTATAGTTTAAAGTTCTTAGCTTATTTTTTATCTTAATTCTGTGTTATATGTTTTATGTCGCACGTTTGCACCGAGAAAAAATCCTAGTTTTGTGAACCTGTTCTCAAACAATGACAATAAAACCTATTCTGATTCTGATTCTGATTCTGGTCCGAAAACCCAACTTTATGAATTACTCGGAGAGCTCTTTTTTGCAGCATTACTATTGGTTTTAATGTGTTTTTGTAAGTACAACCCCGAACCACAGTGCAATAATATAAATAGGGCAAAATCAGAGAACAGTATAAGGTATGTAGAGCTTAATAAACTTTACTTTTGCAATTACTGAAATGCTTCTTGATATTTTAGTAGATATATATTTAATGTGAGATTTCCAAGTAATTCTGTCATCTATAATAACTCCAAGGAATTTGATTTCATGCACTTGCTCTATGACAACACCCTCTATCTGAATTGCTTCCTGGGGATTGGAATTACAGTTGCCAAATGTTGTTTTGCTTTTACTTAGATTTAAAGATAGTTTATTTTGTCTGAACCACGTTTCACATCAACTGAACAATCAACATCCATACAGGCTTGACTTTGGTGTGTGATAATTAAGGCTACATTCAGACCGCTGCATGGTCTGGAAGCTCAATTATGATTTTTTGAAAACAAGAAATGTTGGAAGGGCGTTCATATTACTCTTAAATGCGAGCTGTGTGTGATCTCCGTCGGAACGGGATCCGGCTGTAGAGGGCGCTGATCTCTGCTGTACACTGAGAAGTCAACAGGAAACAGCGCCGCGTATCTGGCTATGTTAAAGTTGTTGGAGCCAGTTTTTTGGACTGTGGCCTTTTGTGGAGCAGAGACAGCGATGTCTTTTATAACTAGATCTAGTTTCACAGTAAACATTTGTTTGAGGTTTTACTGTATTTATTTACACAACCTGTTCATTATGTATCAGTCACTCTTGTTGATAATGGACATTAGAGTCTGTTTTGTAAAAGGGGAATCCAGTGAAGCCTTTAGATTAGGGACCCACAGTTAAAATAGACATTAACATACAATATACACCATACAGAAGGATATAAATTCCCTCTGACAATCACCTTCCAAAAGCATTACATTTACCGAAGAGGAGGCTATTCTCGCCAAGAGCTAATTCACCCAGGTTTCTTGGTTCTTGTCAGGACTCGAGCAGCAGCGTTCTGGATGTTCTGCAGCTCTAACAGCTCGTTTAGAAAGGCCAGTGAGCAGCCGTTACAGTAGTCTAACCTGCTGGAGACAAATGCATGGATAAGTGTCTCTAAGTCTGGTTTTGACACTATTCCTCTGATCTTAATGTTTTTCAGATGGTAAAAAGCTGATGATGTTATTGCTTTGATGTGGCTGTTTAAGTTCAGGTCTGAGTCCATGATTACTCCTAGATTTCTAACCTGATTTGTTGGTTTTAGAGAGAGAGACTCAAGGTGACTGATAACACTTTGTCTTTGTGTCTGTGGGCCAAAAACAATGATCTCAGTTTTGTCTGAGTTTAGTTGGAGAAAGTTGTTTTGCATCCACAAACTGATCTGTTGGATGCAGTGACAGAGAGTATCTACAGGCCCCTGTTCACCTGTATCAGTGACAGAGAGTATCTACAGGCCCATGTTCACCTGTATCAGTGACAGAGAGTATCTACAGGCCCACGTTCACCTGTATCAGTGACAGAGAGTATCTACAGGCCCCTGTTCACCTGTATCAGTGACAGAGAGTATCTACAGGCCCCTGTTCACCTGTATCAGTGACAGAGAGTATCTACAGGCCCCTGTTCACCTGTATCAGTGACAGAGAGTATCTACAGGCCCATGTTCACCTGTATCAGTGACAGAGAGTATCTACAGGCCCATGTTCACCTGTATCAGTGACAGAGAGTATCTACAGACCCATGTTCACCTGTATCAGTGACAGAGAGTATCTACAGGCCCATGTTCACCTGTATCAGTGACAGAGAGTATCTACAGGCCCACGTTCACCTGTATCAGTGACAGAGAGTATCTACAGGCCCCTGTTCACCTGTATCAGTGACAGAGAGTATCTACAGGCCCCTGTTCACCTGTATCAGTGACAGAGAGTATCTACAGACCCATGTTCACCTGCCGTCAGTGACAGAGAGTATCTACAGGCCCATGTTCACCTGTATCAGTGACAGAGAGTATCTACAGGCCCATGTTCACCTGTATCAGTGACAGAGAGTATCTACAGGCCCATGTTCACCTGTATCAGTGACAGAGAGTATCTACAGGCCCATGTTCACCTGTATCAGTGACAGAGAGTATCTACAGGCCCATGTTCACCTGTATCAGTGACAGAGAGTATCTACAGACCCATGTTCACCTGTATCAGTGACAGAGAGTATCTACAGGCCCCTGTTCACCTGTATCAGTGACAGAGACCCATGTTCACCTGTATCAGTGACAGAGAGTATCTACAGACCCATGTTCACCTGTATCAGTGACAGAGAGTATCTACAGGCCCATGTTCACCTGTATCAGTGACAGAGAGTATCTACAGGCCCATGTTCACCTGTATCAGTGACAGAGAGTATCTACAGGCCCATGTTCACCTGTATCAGTGACAGAGAGTATCTACAGGCCCATGTTCATCAGTGACAGAGAGTATCTACAGGCTCATGTTCATCAGTGACAGAGAGTATCTACAGGCCCATGTTCACCTGTATCAGTGACAGAGAGTATCTACAGGCCCATGTTCACCTGTATCAGTGACAGAGAGTATCTACAGGCCCATGTTCACCTGTATCAGTGACAGAGAGTATCTACAGACCCATGTTCACCTGTATCAGTGACAGAGAGTATCTACAGGCCCATGTTCACCTGTATCAGTGACAGAGAGTATCTACAGACCCATGTTCACCTGTATCAGTGACAGAGAGTATCTACAGGCCCATGTTCACCTGTATCAGTGACAGAGAGTATCTACAGGCCCATGTTCATCTGTATCAGTGACAGAGAGTATCTACAGACCCATGTTCACCTGTATCAGTGACAGAGAGTATCTACAGGCCAATGTTCACCTGTATCAGTGACAGAGAGTATCTACAGACCCATGTTCACCTGTATCAGTGACAGAGAGTATCTACAGACCCATGTTCACCTGCCGTCAGTGACAGAGAGTATCTACAGGCCCATGTTCAAGATTACCGAAAAAGTAATATATTACTGATTACTCATTTGAAAAGTAACTTAGTCACTTTACATATTACTTCATTTTAAAAGTAACTAAGTTACATTACAAGTTACTTTATTAGTTACATTCAGATGCTGCCGACAACATCTCCACCGCCTCAACACACTAATGACAAACCCTTTTACCAACACTCACTTTCTTGGAAGTGTGTTTTAACAGTAACATCAACAAAGCCACGCAGACTCAGAAAAGTCACGTATTTCCATCTCTCTCCCCAGGGTGGGTGTTTTTAGGCTGAAAACATGACTTTGTTACGTCACTCGTCAAGATGCAAAAATAAATGTAATTTTTTCCAAAGGAAAATAACAAAATAGTAACTCACAGTGATTTGGAAAAGTAACCTAAATCTGATTACTTGTTTGGAAATAGTAACGCGTTAGATTACTAGTTACTGAAAAAAGTAATCCGATTACAGTAATTTGTTACTAAGTAATTAGTTACTGGCATCACTGGTGACACGTAGATCTGAGTGTCATCTGCGTAGTTGTGGTACGACACATTGTTGCTGTTTATTAGCTGACCAAATGGAATCATGTACAAGTTGAATAAGAGGCGTCCCAAGATTGACCCCTGGGGGACTCCACAGGTCATGGTAATTTGGTCTGAGACACAGTTGCCACGTCCTGTCCTCGAGATAGGACTTGAACCAGTTTAGCGCAGTACCAGAGATTCCCACCCAGTTTTCTAACCTGTGAAGTAAGATCCCGCGGTCCACTGTGTCAAAGGCAGCGCTCAGGTCCAGCAGAACTAAAACTGAGACCTTACCTGCGTTGGATTTCATACGGATATCATTTGTCACCTTGATCAGAGCTGTCTCAGTGCTGTGGTGGGGCCTAAAACCTGATTGGAAAGTATCAAACACATTGTTAGATAGGAGAAAGTAAGTGAGCTGTTGATATATTACTTTCTCCAGGACTTTTCCAAAGAATGGTAGGTTTGATATGGGCCGGTAGCTGTTCAGTATCTTGGGATCAAGGCTGCTCTTCTTTAGAAGAGGCTTAATGACCGCGGTTTTCAAAGCCTTTGGAAATGCTCCCGTCTCAAATGAAATGTTGACTAACTGAACAAGTTGTGGTAATAAGCTGGTCAGCACAGACTTCAGAAATCTAGTGGGTAATTCATCAAGGCAGCATGTGCATGAACTCAGACCGGAGATAACCTATTCCATTGTTTTGTCAGTAACAGGTGTGAAATGTGTCAGCTCAAGGTGTTTATCTGGTGGCAGGGTTGAACGATTTAAAATGACATTTAAGACCTTGATTTTAGTTAAATGCTTTAATGCTCCTTAATGTGCCGCAGAAACCCTGAGCTGCTCAGTTAATCCACAGACTCACGCCTTTAAGGAAACACAAATCACCACCGCTACTTTGCAATTGTGTTTGCCTCTGAAGCCTCACACCTTTCTGAAATGGTATTCTTGCGTCTTTACAATTCCTATTTTCTCTCAAACCTCAATGTTCCTTAAAAATATGCATAGCCGTCCTGATCTTTTGAGAAACATGTATAAATGTCCAGTCAGAAGCCTTTCCTTGAAGCTCATTGTGCGCTCCCCATGTCGTGGCTCTGACTCACGGGCCGATCGGAGCTGCAGCCTCTTCATCATCCCGAGCTCCGAAAGAGGCGTTCGAGTGACAGCCTGTGATCACACCGCCGCTTTCAGGGACCGCGGGAAATAACAACAGAACAGCAGTTTGTCAGCAGCTCGTGTTGTTCGAAAGAGAAGACTGACTTTTGCTTTTGGCTGATTCCTCCAGGAAGTCATAAACTCTTTAGTCTGCCTCGAGGCCTTGAAGCTAATGGCTCACTGGAACGAAGCTGCACAGAAACTATCGGCCATTACTTTACATTTGATTTACTTGATTAAATTTGACAAGTTTTGACACATAAAATGATGATGTTTACTCTCTGAAAACTGCCACAGTGAATGGAATATGAATATTTATGTTACTGGGCCAGACTGTTTGGAGGTCATAGGCCACTGGGCAAACCCCCCACGTTAGTAAACATTTGCATAGTTTAGCTAAGAAAATAGCCCCTTATGTTCTCTTTAAAACCCACGTGAGCAGCAAATACACTAACTCTCACTGTGACCCTTCCCAGCTCTATTGTATTATTACTGTTGTTTAATTGTTGAAGGCCTGACACTAAAGCACACACTAGAATCACTTGGCTACTATAAAGACCTAAGCTCTGTAAAGGTGATAAGAATGATCCGTAACAGTCTTAACTTATAAAGCACTTTTCCAACTGTTACAGCAAGGACCCACTCACCCATTCACTCTCTCATTCATACACCAGTGTACGCAGACATGACCCGCTCTGCCGCCACTGTCGCCCTATAATCATGTTTTTAGCAGCGCAGAGCCTCAAGGGGAGGATAAGCAGCTATGTTAGCGTCAGCCGCGGTATCATTAGCGCTAAAGTAGAGCTCAACAGAAACCTCCCTCCCTCCTGATACAACTTAATTTAAATAATAGTTTTTCTGGATACTTTTGTACGTCTTTGCCGTGTTTTTGTGGAGGTTTGGTGGATTTGTTTACTTTGAGAGTCTAAAATGGTCCTGAAGAAAGCAGCTTTTTAAAGGTAAACAAAATGCTAGCTTATCAGCTAAACCCATTTGAGACCTACACATTTCTTCTTCTGAGACACTGAAGAGGCACCAAGAGCTCCCCCTGCAGCACAGTGGAGGCATCACAAGAGGAGCTACAGGAAACAAGTAAGGGACAAACTAAAGATGGTGAAAGACTGTTGCGGGGCGGAGGGAGCTGCGCAGGAGGAAGAGGGAGGAGGAGGAGGAGCTGAACAGTGCAGGACATCACGCTCTGAAACGGGGACAAACCCAGGAGGTGCTGCACCATTTCAGAGGATCAGAGGAGACAGAGGGCAGCCAGCCAGGTTCCTTCCGAGTGCTACAGTTTCCCCGACCTCCAAGGTCATGCGGGTCAGGTTGACACAGTGGCAGCGCGGCTCAGCACTAACACCTGAACACTATTTCGTTGTACACTTGTACAATGACAATAAAGCACTTACTATTTACTTACAACAGTCCCACCCACTTCCGGTCCCGTGCCTGAGTTCGTACGTAAAATGTCCCATTTATTTTTAGCATACATGTTTCGAAAAATTCTAATATTAAGAGTTTAAAGCACGGGCTAAATCATGGGCATAAAACACACAAGGTTAAATTGAAGATTAGTCTAAAAAGTTCTTAAATAATTTCGCCGTATTTTCAAGTATTGAGTGTTTCTTTCTTGTCTAATATACGCGATGGTCAGTCTTTTAAACTCAAAAATCAATGCTATGAATGGGATTTCTTACGTGCAGACCCAGACCCGTGAGCGAGAGTGGGAGGGATTGTTTCAGAGTCGGCGTCAACCATATTTCCAGAGCAGAACGTACGCGAGCTAACAGGAAGTGCAGAAAACCAATCGCCGCACTTTTCTGCGTTAATATTCAAACAGGATTATGAATCCCCTTGATGTGTTCTTCCGTGTGAAGAACACACTCACAGAGCTGCACAGTTTGAGTGGAAAGCTTTGTTAAAACAGTTTTAGTATATATTTGTAAATTGTCGTCCGTAGAGTGCACGGATCTGTTTGAGTTTGGCAGGAGCAGACTGATATCCCCTGAGGGATCATTCTGCCTAAGCCTATTAGGTTTTGTCCCTTATGTATTTTTTAAGGGACATTACCAGTGGGCCAGCCCAGCTTGCCTGGCGGGCCGGATCTGTCCTGCGGGCCGTTATTTGAATAGGCCCGGCCTACAAATACTCTGCCGAGTATAAATGTGTGTAAAAGCTTTCATTTGTGTTTCCTGCTGGTGTTTGGCTGATTCATGAGTTTATTCTGGGAAGGTCTGTGTAAAATGGACTGGGGGAGAAAAGATCAGTTTCCACTGTGTGTGTCTCGTTCTTTCTAATGTCCTCCCAGAGAAAAGAGAGAGAAGCAGATGAGCCGGTCATGACGCAGCAGACAGGCCCGGGACGGGAGGAGGGGCACAGTGGAGGTGTCCGCCGGCGCTGGCTGCCATCTCTCAGTTCCACTCCAGCGCTCGAGGAAATGTAGCCTGATATGATCCATTAAAGAGCAGACTGTCCCCCCCCCCCCCCCCCCCCCCCCCGTACCCATTACCCACACACGCTCTCCCCCTCACGCCTGTGCCCTTCAGACTCCTCAGACTCCTCAGCACGCACCAAGGGAAACGTCCTCTGCTGATATGACTGTGAGAAGCTCTTCCCACGGGACAGTGAGAGGACATGTGTGACCTCCCTAACGTCTTTGTTTTAGAGACAGAGAAGAAAATAAATCAAGCTCTCCCTTCATGACGTTTATTCAATGATGTTTTGTCGGATTTCCCTCCAACATGGAGTTCACACATACTGACATGTTTGGTGTGCACGTGACGCTCGGAATCCCCCCGACAACGCTCTGTCATCCACATACGGTGCAAAACTTTAGGGCCGTT
This sequence comes from Proterorhinus semilunaris, assembly GCA_021464625.1. Lineage (NCBI taxonomy): Eukaryota > Metazoa > Chordata > Actinopteri > Gobiiformes > Gobiidae > Proterorhinus > Proterorhinus semilunaris. The sequence goes on from CM038350.1 coordinate 38,095,541, forward strand.
TTCTCCAAATTAGGTTTTCATTCCACTCTTTAACCGACTACAGACTCCACCTTTTTTCAGTATCTGATTTATTGAGCTTTGAACCCAAAAACCCAAGGCCATAACAGACTTATTACAGATTCTTTCATAAATAAGTAGCCACGGTCCATAAAGTGATTACAGATACGTCCAGACATGTGCCAGATACAACAACAAAACAGCGGCTGAGAGGTTAGTGTACTTGCCTCACTGCAAGAAGGTCCCAAGTTCCATTCCTGGACCGTTTGTGGAGTTTGCATGTTTCCGTCCCCGTGTCTGTGTGCCCCCCCATCAAAAACATGTACAACGTGTAAATCCTCCTGCCAGGGGATGCTTAACATAAAGGCTGAAATGGCAGAAGCTGCAGCCGGTGTATTTGACACAATAAAACAGAAAGAGCTGCCAATGTCTTACACTGCAGTTCTACTGTTCTTTATTTCAGTTCTTCACATTTAGAAATCATTATATCATTGTGCATTCTAAGTATCTATTCTCAACATGTTGGTACAGAGGTTAGTGCTCGTGCATCACAGCTTGAAGGTCCCGGGTTCGATTCCCACCTGGACGGGTCCTTCGGAGTTTTCATTTTCTCCTCTACCACTAAAAACATGTACAATTGGCCAGGATGAATAAGAGTGTTTGAGGGTCCATTGGATGAGGCGTGTTTACATGCATGTATCAACGTGTGTTCATTAAAGGGACTCACTACTGCCACCTCAGGTCTTATGTGTAACTGCAGTCTTTATATTAAGCCCGTGCATGACGGAGCTTCAGACCCGGAGTAACACCTTTCTGACAGAGCAGGATTTTAGAGGCAGTTGTGGTGAACAGGTCCGGGCTCATTCTACACATTAGGACATGGCTGGAACATGTGGGGGGTAAAATACATAGTTTTAACATTTTAACACACTGTATAGTGTCTCTTTAACAGGCACTGTCCCAAACAAATAAACATGTTTTTATAAGGAATTTCTTGAACATTGTCTTGAATTGAATCGTTTTGCAGTCTTTTAGCTCTAACTCCACATGAATCCCAATGACGGAAATACAACGCTGCTTTGCACTTTTGCTTTGTCTCTTTTGGAACAATCCCTGCAGATGCACTGGTCACTTTTACATTGCGCTGTTTTAAAGTCGACCACATCCTCCAATTTGAGTGCTTTTAACTTCATGAAGCTTGTTGGTATGTGCCCTGAGAGTTTTTCTACTGGCGGATAAATGTACCAACTTCAGGACTCTCTGTGAAAACAACTCACACTCCAGAGAGTTCCACCACCCGAGGCTTTTTATTTACAACTTACATGTATGCGCTAGAGCTATGACATCATGTGCACGCGCTCTGTGGCTGGTGTAGATGCTGCTCTGAGCACGTGAGAGCAAACCTCATCCTGCCCCCAAACAGCATCAGGGCGTCCGGTTGGCCCCGTCTCCCCCAGGGCCAAAGTGAGCGGAGCGGGCACTAAGCCTTATGTAAACAGACTGTATTACATTAGTCAGGTAAAGTGGGCCAAATGTCATTCCAAACCATTCAGTTGGATTCCCATTGGTTTAATGCTGAATATCTTGAAAAATAGTGACATTGCTCAACACATTTTACTGAATGAGTTCATCATAAAAACCAGAGTTGGTCTAAACATATTCCGCTGCAGGTTTGGCTGAATGTTTTGCTCAAAAGTTGCCTGTTTTGTTCAACTCTTTTTCCGTTTGCAAATCTTTTTCTTTGCAACCTTTTTTTTTCCTGCTTTGTGACATTAAAGGGACTAGATGCGACGTCATTTTTATACTCACTACTGCCACCTCAGGTCTTATGTGTAACTGCAGCTTCTATATTAAGCTCGTGCATGACGGCACTTCGGACCCGAATGAACACCTTTGTGAGTGACAGTGCAGGATTTTAGAGGCAGTTGTGGTGAACAGGTCTGGGCTCATTCTACACATTAGGACATGGCTGGAACATGTAGGGGAGGAAAATACTTTTTTTTTTTTTTTTTATCTCCATATAGTCCCTTTAAAATCAGAATTGGTTTTAATAACATTGTCAGCTAGGAAACTAGGATTTGTCTTTGGTGCAATCGTGCAACATGAAACATAACTCTTTATTTGTTTTTGACTATCTGTGGAAGTCTCTTGTCCTTTAACCCTGGGAAGTGTCCTTGAGTGGCCTGAAAAGTGCTGAGGAATAAAAAGAGTGACTATAGTTAGATGAAGTCCGTCGTCTTCACAAAGGATTTCAAAGGTTGATCGATTCACTTTGAAACGCCGTAAAATAGCCGCTGTGTGTGCGAGAAGCGAGTGGGATTACGCTGTTAAAGTTTTGATAACATCTTAACAGAAGCTCTGGTCGGATTGGGGATAATTGGGTCTTTTTGAACCGTCACTTTCCCAGCCTTTGGTACAATGACCACAGCGGAGCTTTGAGCAGAGCGATCCGGCTGCGGGGCGTGTCCCAGCGGGGGACAGCACCGAGCGGGACTGTAGATCCGAGCGTCTGAAGTGCTTTACCTCCCTCCCCTCACAGGACACAGTGGACTCCTGTCCCTGTGATTCCCTGGAAATAGGGAAACTTTATAAATGCAGAGAGATCAATTTGAAACGTCTGCTGTAAATTACTGACATAAATATGAGGAAACATTTATTTTCTGTCATTTTTACTTTCATCTAATAATAAGGCGTTTTATGCCTAAACATTTCTAAAATGTCCTGTTTTTTCAGTGACAAAATCTGATAATGGATGGAGCCAGGTTTAAATATATGGTTTTATTTAGTATTAGTTACAAAGTCTTTTCAGAGGGATTTTGGATCTTGTTTAGTTTTAAAATAAGCTGTTTATTAGTGGGAAAATCTGTGAAAATAAAAATTTCACCTTGAAATTCAAAGGTCAATAAATCAGGGATTAGATATTCAAGTCCAGGACTGTGAAGTGTGGAGTCTGTAAGTGCGACTAAAGTGGAGATATTGTCGCACCAATGTGAGAAAAGCGCATTTGGAGAAAATGGCCCAAATAAATCTATTGAGAAACGTTGATTCAGTGAAATAATGAAACATGTGTTTGTGAAGATGAAGGTCTGTTTGTTTGTTTCATATGTTAAGACCAAATTGGCCCAAAACCTGAACAAAAAAATGTTGAACCAGTTTATCGGGAGACAGTAGGACAGGTTGTAGAGAGTGATTGGGTGAGTGGTCCCTGGATGTAAAGCGCTTTGAGACAAATGGACAAGAGCTGCATACATGGAGACTGTTTCAAATGTGTTGGAGAGTAACAGAATACATGTGTTTACTCATTTTGACTGTAATCCAGTTACTTTTCCCTTTGAGAGTTTAGAGAAGAGAGACGAGTTTCCTTTCCTCAGTCATTCCATTTCACACACACACCAGGCAGAGAGCACCTGACTGTAGGACTGTGATCTAACCTGTGTGCCCTGTTGCTCAGTATTCACAGTGTGTTGTTGCAATGAGAGGCAGCGGTTAGTGTTTCACAAACACCTCTTTGTCTGTTACTCATCCATGATTAACAAAACACAAATAAAGATGTGTTTTTTCTCTAATATCCACTACTCCATTCAGCTTACCTTTACCTCTGTTAGTGTTTCTCTATTGTTATTATCTGTACGACTCTCTTGTTACTATTGTCATTTTACTCACCTAATGACCCAATGATTGGTTTCTCATGAGTTATTGATTTGTTCATTCAAACAAACACACAGAGAAAGAGCTCCTCGAGCCGTGGTTGATGTAAACACGTGGGTCATGTGATCTGCTGCTCCACGAGCATTTGCAAAGTGTGTTTCCTAATCAGTGGTGAATACATTCAGAACACGCTCTACATTAGTAGAAATGTCTCAAATTGAGCAGAATAATTTAAATGTGAGTTGTTTTGATGAGTTCAGATGTAGTTCACTCGATTATTTCACTTGTTCTGAGATGTTTCTGACTCATTTCAATACAATGTACCTTGATTTTAGATTATTTTCTTTCTAATTTCGAGCGAGACGACCTCAGAACCAGAGAAATGTCCAACAGCAAAAAAAACATCTGAATGAGTGAAAACCGCTCAAAACAAGATGAATATTCATTTAGAATCATGATCATACTCAGAATAATACTCTGACTGGACAAAGTAACGGAATATGTTACAAAACACACTCAAAGCCAAGTAATCTGTAACTAAATATAGTGTATTCTCCTCAACACTGTTTCCACATAACAACAACATTAAATCTACATTTCTTTGAACTTAATGTGTGCTTTTTTTACTCTACAAGTTGATCAAGAATACTAAAATAATGTTCCAGTTTGGAAATGAACTTAAAGACATGTAAAGACTACCAAAGGCCCAGCTCCTGACCCTAATGAAGTCCTAATTCAAGATATAGCTTTAACTGGAGGTTTGAGTGGTGGGCATTGTGGTCCTGAGGGTCAGTCCTATGGTTTATTACGACCTGGAGTTTGCCCATTGGATCTGGCAACCCAATGCAGACAGCGGCTCCCAAAACCTTTTCAGATACACGGCTGCTCTCTGCGACTCTTTCACTTTGGTCTAACTTTGTCCTGCTCTGTCCTCTCTCACCCACACCTCTGCAGATTGATCACAGTCATTAGGGTCATTAATGAGAGCGGAGTGAGGCCTTACCTAGTTCAGGCCAGACAGAGAGAGGAGAGAGAAGAGAGAGGGGAGAGAGGGCGAGAGGGGAGAGAGAGGACAGAGGAGAGAGAAGAGAGAGGGGAGAGAGGGCGAGAGGGGAGAGAGAGGACAGAGGAGAGAGAAGAGAGAGGGGAGAGAGGGGCGAGAGGGGAGAGAGGAGAGAGAGGGGAGAGAGGAGAGAGAGGGGAGAGGAGAGAGAGAGGACAGAGGAGAGTGAAGAGAGAGGGGAGAGAGAGGACAGAGGAGAGAGAGGGGAGAGAGAAGAGAGAGTGGACAGAGGAGAGTGAAGAGAGAGGGGAGAGAGAGGAGAGAGAGGACAGAGGAGAGAGAGAGGGAGAGAGAAGAGAGAGAGAGGGAGAGAGAAGGGAGAGAGGAGAGATAGAGGACAGAGGAGAGAGAAGAGAGAGGGGAGAGAGAAGAGGGAGGGGAGAGGAGGAGGATGAGGGAGAGATAGAGGGGAGAGGAGGAGAGGGGACACATATGAGAGAGAGGGGAGAGGGAGGAAGGTTGTCCTGGAGCAGCCACATGAATGAGCCGACCTGGTAGCTCCTGTCCGGTGCTGATTCGGAGGCTGAGGCTTTAGGAGTGAGTCAGGTGACACAGGGAGGACATCTTGTTAATAAGAGGGTGTGTCTACATGAAAGAGCCGACCTGGAGGCAGACATTGGATATGTCGCAGATAAAACATGCACATCAGGCTAATCAGATCCTTTTGACCAGGACTCTGACTGGTCGCAGTTGAAGGACAATGGATTTGACTTTGGGATTCTTGCGTATCCCCTGAAACATAAACACGTCCTCTCCTAAACCATAAACGGCTGAAGCTCCCCCCTCTCCTCGGGGCGGGAGGCGAACATGCAGAAACCCCTCCCTCAGATGACATCAGTCTGTATCGACCGCTGCAGACGCGGAGGAGCATCGACCGGCTGGAAGTGGCCCTGGTCCTCCACATCGATCTGTGTGTGCCTTCACAACATCACGACCACTGCCCTGGGACATGAAGAGTACTCCAGCAGTGAGAGGCAGCTTCAGCCAGGAGAGCCCTGGCTTCTGTTGTAGCAGTTGTATTCCGCTGGTGTGTGGGGGCCGCTGGTGTGTGGGGGCCGCTGGTGTGTGGGGGCCGCTGGTGTGTGGGGGGCCGCTGGTGTGTGGGGGCCGCTGGTGTGTGTGGGCCGCTGGTGTGTGTGGGCCGCTGGTGTGTGGGGGCCGCTGGTGTGTGGGGGGCGCTGGTGTGTGGGGGGCCGCTGGTGTGTGGGGGGCCGCTGGTGTGTGGGGGCCGCTGGTGTGTGTGGGCCGCTGGTGTGTGGGGGGCCGCTGGTGTGTGGGGGCCGCTGGTGTGTGGGGGGCGCTGGTGTGTGGGGGCCGCTGGTGTGTGGGGGGCGCTGGTGTGTGTGGGCCGCTGGTGTGTGTGGGCCGCTGGTGTGTGGGGGCCGCTGGTGTGTGGGGGCCGCTGGTGTGTGGGGGGCCGCTGGTGTGTGGGGGGCGCTGGTGTGTGGGGGCCGCTGGTGTGTGGGGGGCGCTGGTGTGTGGGGGCCGCTGGTGTGTGGGGGCCGCTGGTGTGTGGGGGCCGCTGGTGTGTGGGGGCCGCTGGTGTGTGGGGGCGCTGGTGTGTGGGGGCCGCTGGTGTGTGGGGGCCGCTGGTGTGTGGGGGGCCGCTGGTGTGTGGGGGGCGCTGGTGTGTGGGGGCCGCTGGTGTGTGGGGGCCGCTGGTGTGTGGGGGGCGCTGGTGTGTGGGGGCCGCTGGTGTGTGGGGGCCGTGCAGAGCAGACAGCTCCAGACTGTCTTTGCTGATGCACAACTCCAGTATGTATTCCAGAATCATTTGTCCTGCAGTGTTAAACCATCAGATCAAACTTTGAACACAGATGTTGACTGGGATTATGGTGAGGCTAAAGCTAAGGACTTCCTGACAAATGAAAGATGTATTTGAAACTGAGTTGTATGTAAAGGAACCTGACAAGAACCAAAGATCTCTGAGCTGTGAACGGGCATCCGTCCCCTGGCCTTAGAAACTCATTGTGTTATATTGTGCACAGTACGATGATCGTAGAGATGTATTGTTTGGTGAATTGTTTGTTCAAAAGCCTGACATGTTTTGGATCAGTGAAGACGACAAGATGGTTGATTAATTCTAACGTGTTTAAATTGGCTCTTTTGTTTGTTTGGTCAAATACGTTTATGTATCGTATATTGTCTTTTTGTTGGTGTTATTGGTGTGTTATAAGCCCATTAGGGCTGGACATACATGCAAGACACAATAATACAAAACTATTCATTCATTCATATAGATTTTTATGGACATACTGATTATTGTCTTCCTACACGCCTGCACACCGGCGCCGGGGCAGCAGGAGGCCCTCCCATGCTAGAGCAAACGTTGCTACGAGTGCAAAATAAATGTGTTTCATTTAGTCATCCTGAAATATTATGGATTTTAGAGTGAATATTAGGGAGTTAATATTAGGGTTCAGCTCTGAACACGGACACAGAGGAGGAGTCTCAGTGCTTTGGCTCCACTGAACACACTAATTCAGTAACATTAAAGAATATTATTATTCTTTAATATTCTTTATATTAAAGAATAATGTAATCAAAGTTCGTACCACACTTTAATAAAAGTAAATGTACCTGTAGGCCACCGTTCTCTTGGTCACCTTGACCACGTGTGTTTGGAACAGCTGCGGCTTATAGGCCTAGGTACGTTAAAAAAACGATCTTTATAAATGTTTTATTAAGCTGTGCTCAATACTCCAGAACTGACAGTAATCAGGCAGGTTTACTTGAGTTGTATTTTTGTTAAGAACTTTCTAATTCGCTGCATTAAAAAAAAAAAAGGCTCCAAAGTAAAAAGAATAAAGCTGGAAAACGTTATGAGCAGTAGGTGGCGCTGTGCAGGTGTACAGTCAATGCCACTGACTCGCGGCAGACACTCCCGCCGTGTTGCCGTATGGACGGGGGTCCGGCGCAAACTTAATACTTCTTTAAACGGTGTGTGTTGTATTTTGCAGAGTTTTCTCTGCACATAATGATGTTTGACAAATAGTCCCTGCACTTTCACTCAAGGAAAATCCAGCTCAAACCACTTTGGATTTCACAGTCTGACACTGCGTCTGCAGCACAACGGGACTCATTTCATCAAGTCCCTTCTGTCCAGTGATGAGATTTGTGGCTCTTTATTGGGAGCCGAGACTTTAGGATCTGAGCTGTTCAAAAGTCACACAAAGAACTCATATTGACCCCAAAATAAGACGGGACTGATGTTCACCCTTTGATGAGCGTGTATGTGAGTAAACTCATCATTAAGGGCAAGAGCTGTTCAGGGTAAATCTGTGTAAAGTTGATTTCACAATCATTTCTTATTCATGTGTTTGATTGGGACAGTGCATGTCAATGAACATACATGATATACAGTACACGTAAACACGCCGGATTGAAGCCAAAGGTTCATTTTGATCCATAGTCCCCCCTTCAACATCCACTTATATGTTCACCTTAGAGGATTCTGCCATAAATGACACAACAATAATGCCTTCTGCTTTTTAAGCAGCCGAGCAGGCAATAGCAGTGAAAGAAACCACATTTAGAACAAAAACTGTGACTGAGCTGATCAGAACAGTTTAGACGTTCTTAAAGACACGGAGCACTTGGAAGTTCACTTCCTTCCTCTTGGGTAGGGCTGAACAATTTTATCTCGATATCACACAACACGATTTCGGCCCATGCAGCTGAGGGCCGCGGCCCGTAGAAGTGACTGTAGCGGCGAGGGACGGCGGCGACGTCTGCTCCACAGCGTGCCTTTGTTTACTTCTCAGCAGATCGTGGATGTTCATGAAGATATCAGCGTTTATGATGCAGCCACGCGAAGGACTATTGCTTTTTTCTCTGTTAGCATTGCATTAGCTACAGCGCTAATCAGTCCCGGGCCTAGGCTCCACACTCTGATGCACCGATCACAGAAACTCCCTCACCTCCGACGGTCTCTGCCTCCACAGAGATGAAGCTGAGCCGTGTGCTGCTCTGGATACAAATAAACCTTCTGGATTTGTCAGAAAAGTCACTATTTCTCAAATCAATCTTTGACCCGGTCACTGCTCAGATATTTTGTTCCGCTGTGGAGAAAACAAGTGTTTCATTAACCTGATCTCCTGTATTCGTGTTTTTGTTGCAGATGTGGCTCCTGCCCCGGGCCCCTCGCTATCGGCCCCTGTAGTGTTGGCCCCGGGGCCCGTGTGCGTGCCCCTCCCAGAGCCCGTCCTCTCAGAGCCGGAGCTGGACCCGGCGGCAGAGGCGGAGCCGGGGCCTGAGGACACGGAGACGGAGGCAGAGAAGGCCCGCAGGCTTCTGTACTGCTCGCTCTGCAAAGTGGCCGTAAACTCCGCCTCCCAGCTCGACGCCCACAACAGCGGTGAGGAGCTTCTGACCTTCTGACCTCCTAGAATGACGCAAACACATCCTATCCCTAGACAGGAGGGTTGATTTCAGATTACAGATGGGAACTGAAAGCCAGTGTCCTGCCTGTGTCTGATCTGGTCATCCCGGGACCCGCCCCGGGGGGACATGTCCCTCTGCTGCCCCAGGTCATTAACACACAGTGGGGTCAATAACACACAGTGAGGTCATTAACACAGTGAGGTCATTAACACACAGTGAGGTCATTAACACAGTGAGGTCATTAACACAGTGAGGTCAATAACACACAGTGAGGTCATTAACACAGTGCGGTCATTAACACACAGTGAGGTCAATAACACACAGTGAGGTCATTAACACACAGTGAGGTCATTAACACACAGTGAGGTCAATAACACACAGTGAGGTCATTAACACAGTGAGGTCAATAACAAACAGTGAGGTCATTAACACAGTGAGGTCATTAACACACAGTGAGGTCATTAACACACAGTGAGGTCATTAACACACAGTGAGGTCATTAACACACAGTGAGGTCATTAACACAGTGAGGTCAATAACACACAGTGAGGTCATTAACACAGTGAGGTCAATAACACACAGTGAGGTCAATAACACAGTGAGGTCATTAACACACAGTGAGGTCATTAACACACAGTGAGGTCATTAACACACAGTGAGGTCAATAACACACAGTGAGGTCATTAACACAGTGAGGTCAATAACAAACAGTGAGGTCATTAACACAGTGAGGTCATTAACACACAGTGAGGTCATTAACACACAGTGAGGTCATTAACACACAGTGAGGTCATTAACACACAGTGAGGTCATTAACACAGTGAGGTCAATAACACACAGTGAGGTCATTAACACAGTGAGGTCAATAACACACAGTGAGGTCAATAACACAGTGAGGTCATTAACACACAGTGAGGTCATTAACACACAGTGAGGTCATTAACACACAGTGAGGTCATTAACACAGTGAGGTCAATAACACACAGTGAGGTCATTAACACAGTGAGGTCATTAACACACAGTGAGGTCAATAACACACAGTGAGGTCATTAACACAGTGAGGTCATTAACACACAGTGAGGTCATTAACATAGTTAGGTCATTAACACACAGTGAGGTCAATAACACACAGTGAGGTCAATAACACACAGTGAGGTCATTAACACACAGTGAGGTCATTAACACACAGTGAGGTCAATAACACAGTGAGGTCATTAACACAGTGAGGTCAATAACACACAGTGAGGTCAATAACACACAGTGAGGTCAATAACACACAGTGAGGTCATTAACACACAGTGAGGTCATTAACACACAGTGAGGTCAATAACACACAGTGAGGTCATTAACACAGTGAGGTCATTAACACACAGTGAGGTCATTAACACACAGTGAGGTCAATAACACACAGTGAGGTCATTAACACAGTGAGGTCATTAACACACAGTGAGGTCATTAACACACAGTGAGGTCAATAACACACAGTGAGGTCATTAACACAGTGAGGTCATTAACACACAGTGAGGTCATTAACACACAGTGAGGTCAATAACACACAGTGAGGTCAATAACACACAGTGAGGTCATTAACACACAGTGAGGTCATTAACACACAGTGAGGTCAATAACACACAGTGAGGTCATTAACACACAGTGAGGTCAATAACACACAGTGAGGTCATTAACACACAGTGAGGTCATTAACACACAGTGAGGTCATTAACACACAGTGAGGTCATTAACACAGTGAGGTCAATAACACACAGTGAGGTCATTAACACAGTGAGGTCAATAACACACAGTGAGGTCAATAACACAGTGAGGTCATTAACACACAGTGAGGTCATTAACACACAGTGAGGTCATTAACACACAGTGAGGTCATTAACACAGTGAGGTCAATAACACACAGTGAGGTCATTAACACAGTGAGGTCATTAACACACAGTGAGGTCATTAACACACAGTGAGGTCATTAACACACAGTGAGGTCAATAACACAGTGAGGTCAATAACACACAGTGAGGTCAATAACACACAGTGAGGTCAATAACACACAGTGAGGTCAATAACACACAGTGAGGTCATTAACACACAGTGAGGTCATTAACACACAGTGAGGTCAATAACACACAGTGAGGTCATTAACACAGTGAGGTCATTAACACACAGTGAGGTCATTAACACACAGTGAGGTCAATAACACACAGTGAGGTCATTAACACAGTGAGGTCATTAACACACAGTGAGGTCATTAACACACAGTGAGGTCAATAACACACAGTGAGGTCATTAACACAGTGAGGTCATTAACACACAGTGAGGTCATTAACACACAGTGAGGTCAATAACACACAGTGAGGTCAATAACACACAGTGAGGTCATTAACACACAGTGAGGTCATTAACACACAGTGAGGTCAATAACACACAGTGAGGTCATTAACACACAGTGAGGTCAATAACACACAGTGAGGTCATTAACACACAGTGAGGTCATTAACACACAGTGAGGTCATTAACACAGTTAGGTCATTAACACACAGTGAGGTCAATAACACACAGTGAGGTCATTAACACAGTGAGGTCAATAACACACAGTGAGGTCATTAACACACAGTGAGGTCAATAACACACAGTGAGGTCATTAACACAGTGAGGTCAATAACAGACAGTGAGGTCAATAACACACAGTGAGGTCAATAACACACAGTGAGGTCAATAACACACAATGAGGTCAATAACACACAGTGCGGTCAATAACACACAATGAGGTCAATAACACACAATGAGGTCAATAACACACAGTGAGGTCAATAACACACAGTGAGGTCAATAACACACAGTGAGGTCATTAACACACAGTGAGGTCATTAACACACAGTGAGGTCAATAACACACAGTGAGGTCATTAACACACAGTGAGGTCAATAACACACAGTGAGGTCATTAACACACAGTGAGGTCATTAACACACAGTGAGGTCATTAACACAGTTAGGTCATTAACACACAGTGAGGTCAATAACACACAGTGAGGTCATTAACACAGTGAGGTCAATAACACACAGTGAGGTCATTAACACACAGTGAGGTCAATAACACACAGTGAGGTCATTAACACAGTGAGGTCAATAACAGACAGTGAGGTCAATAACACACAGTGAGGTCAATAACACACAGTGAGGTCAATAACACACAATGAGGTCAATAACACACAGTGCGGTCAATAACACACAATGAGGTCAATAACACACAATGAGGTCAATAACACACAGTGAGGTCAATAACACACAGTAAGACACTGACATGTGACTGTGCTGCGGTGACTCTAACATTTATTTTGTCACTTTTATAAAGTTTGGCTAAATGTGCACCTGCCACAACAATGGTTGCCATGAATCCCTCGAGGGTGGGGGGTGGGGGGATTGGCGGTGCGAAGCATTCAGGCTCCTCCCCCACCTCCGACCTCACTGACAGCACTATCCGGACGCTTCTTATCATGCGGACGCTGATGCCCATCCCGTTTGCTCTATTCCGTCTTCTTCATGACTTTGGTGCTGTAGTTACACACTAACATGCTCTCTGACACTATGTATCCCCTCCGGCTGCATGCCTTAGCGAGTCCTTATTCCCTAATGTTAACTTAGAATGAGCAGTGGACAGACTTTTTACTCATAGGCCCCTTGCTACGCCACTGACATTGCCCAAACTAAAATTCCTTGGAGACCCCCGTAGGGAAGTGTTTTGGAGTTTCTTTAGATGTTCCTGTGACCGCACAGCCCTTCTGCTCGTGTGCACTCTCAACAAAATTCACATCTGAGTGAGAAATACAGTAATGATCCGTTTTGGGAGTTTTATGGCTTGTGTCCATGATGCACAAAGCAAAAGAGTCTAACTGGCCAGTTAAATGTGTCCAGCCTGCCCAGACCCGTCCTGTGTGACCCGTGTCCTTCACAGCCGTGTTTTAAAGAGTCACAGAGTAGATCCAGGTCACAGCTGAAGGCTCCTCTCTGATCTTTATCAATCAATCAATCTTTATTCATTTAGCGCTTTTCATACATTTCATGTAACACAAAGTGATTTACAGATTTAAAAACATTCTCTCACACCCACCTCCTGCCACAAATACAAACACATTGTCGCATTCACACTCTCCCCCCCCACCTCCACACAAGCACACCACACACACTCAAGGTAAAACAATGGACACAATGGACATAAGGCTGGGTACAGATAAACCAGGTAAGGAAACACCGTTCAAGGAGCCGTCTGCATCGGAAGCAGCACCTCGGCCGTAGCCACAGGGCACCAACACAGGGCGCCCGGAGGAGGCGCGGGAGAAACACCACACCTCCATCCAGACACCCACAGGACAGCACCCCAGCAGCCACAGTCAATGACCGCTCCCGAGGCAGAGGGCTCCTCCAGAGGAAACTGGGAGAGCATCAAAATTGTTAAAATAAGTAAAAAGTAAAAGTAAGAATATTAGGACCACTAAAATAAGACTAAGAGGTAAAATACATAAAGAAAAAATAAATATTAATAACAATTAAATAAATAAATAGGCCTAGCAAGAATAGATATCAGTTAAAAGCTAAACTAAAAGGCGGGTCTTGAGCCTGCTCTTAAAAACATGAACGTTCTCTGTGGTCCTGAGCTCCTCCTCAGGTCGTTCCAGAGGCGAGGGCCATAATATTGGAAAGACGCCTCGCCGTGAGTCTTTCTGTTGACTTTAGGAATAACTAGGAGACCCCTGCCACAGGAGCGAAGGGGCCGTGAAGGTTCATAAGGTAAAAGCAGTTCTGAAAGATAAGAAGGACCAAGACCATTAAGACATTTAAACCCATTAAAAGAACTTTAAAATGGATCCTGAAACACACGGGGAGCCAATGCAGCGACTCTAAAACCGGTGTAATGTGTTTACGCTCTCAAACATTACTCCAGGTTTATAATAATAATCTTATATAGCGCTTTTCCAGACACTCAAAGTCACTTTACAATTCTGTGCATTATTCATTCACTCCATACTTGGCTGTGGTAAGCTTTTTATGGTAAAGGGTCTGAACTTATATAGCGCTTTTCCACCTACATTAGGCACTCAAAGCGCTTTACAGCAAGGAACCTCTCACCCATTCACACACCAATGTACACAGACACTGGAGGCAAGGTGTGTGAAGTGTCTTGCCCAAGGACAAAAAGACAGCATGCACCTTGAGGAGGCGGGATTCGAACCCCTGACCTTCCGATCATGAGACGACCCGCTTTACCATCTGCGCCACATCCAACCACCAAACACTCACTCACCACATTCACCCAGGCTTCCTGGTGTTTCCAGACCAATGTCTCCAGCAAGGTCACTGAGGGGGTTCTTTCTGTCTGTGAGGAAAATGATATCTAAGAAATTCTGTTTTAATGTCAGTTTGAATCTAGGTTAATGCTTTTTAATGACATTTAGGCCTTGATTTCAACATCATTTATTTGATCACTTTTAATGCTTTTTAAACAGGAACCCTGAGTAATAAGGCAAACCTGAGGATTTTGGAAGAAATGACTGAAATATAAAGTGTTAAAGAAGAAACTAGAATCAAAGTGATTTCAGCATATGTTCGTAGAGTCTAAACTACAGGGTTAGCTGCACACACACAATACAATGAGACATTTGTCACGGGCAGTAGTGACTACAAACCTCAGCTATTAAAATTAAAATGTCATTCATATCGTATCATGAACAATCTTTAGCGGCTGCAAAGTTGCTGGTCTTTAGTGTAGAGTGTGTTTTTTTTTTTCAGGGACAGTGCAGGACAGACAAACTAAATCAATGTGAACAGTTATATATGGATACATGGACCAACAGTGATACAGCGCTCACACTCACTCACCCACATACACACGTCTGTATCTGAACCCTATTGTGTACAGTTTAGTTCACACATGCAGACATGGGAAACCTGTGCAGATCAGACAGGTCCTACACCTGGAGACTCTGCACTGCCCTCTGGAGGTCGAGCTGAGGATAGGATGGTACAACAGTCTGATCAAGTTAGTTGGTGCTGTTACTATTTCATGGCCTGAGTGTTGTGCTTGTAATGTGATTGATTGAATGTGATGAAGATTAATGTCACAATGGAGAAATTCAAGAAACACTCAGGGGTGCAAATAGTCAGGAAAAGCAAAAAAAAAAAAAAATAACAATAAGGGGGGTAGAAGAATATAAATAGTAATTAAAGCAATATTAGAACATACTATAAGATATATAAAGTATCAAAATGTCAACATTGGATGTGCAAAGTTTACACCAGGTGTCTCCAATCTTCTTACCTGGCGATCTACTTTTACGAAATAAAAACATCAAGGAGCTTCTTACGTTTCAAAGATATTTGTGTAACTGTGTGACAAGACACAAATGAAGAGGTGGTAGTTTAACATTTTGAAAACAAACAGAAAATGCGTCTAAAATGTGATGTACAGTATGTGAAGAAATGTAAAAAGTCTTTTGTTTCACAGTCCTAGTGCAGGTGCTTGATGAGGGCACGCTGACACAGAGACTATTACAGTTTCTTTTCACAGTCGGGAAGAGTTTGGAGCGAGGATAGCCGTTTGAAAAATCTGAACACAAGGCAGTGACCATGTTGTCTCTCCGTCCCCCAGGCACGAAGCACAAGACGATGCTGGAGGCGCGCAGCGGAGTGGGCGCCATCAAGTCCTTCCCCAGGGCCGGAGTGAAGAGCCGCCTGGCCCCGGGGCCCCCCTCCACCACGGGGCTCCAGAACAAAACCTTCTTCTGCGAGATCTGCGACGTTCATGTCAACTCCGAGACGCAGCTCAAGCAGGTAGGATTGACTTCTGTCATTATTATCACAGCAGTCTGTGTCCCCAACCAGTCAATGGAAACACTATGAGGCCAGATGAAGAGGAGGACAAATAAACCTGTGTAGATATCAATTTAGATTATCCATCCATCCATCCATTTTCTTCCACTTGTCCGTTGCCGGGTCGTGGGGGCAGCTGTTGGAGCTGCTCCAGCCCCTATAGCGCCCCCTGCAGGTGGTGGGTCCACAGAAGGACGGCCTCATGGTTCTAACCGGGCCTGTTGGTCTCTCATAAGGGGCTTCTGAACCGCTCTTTGTCTGACCCGTCACCTAGGACCTGTTTGCCCTGGGAGACCCTACCAGGGGCACGAAGCCCCCGACAACAGAGCTCCAGGATCATTCAGGCTCAAACCCTCCCCCACGTTAAGGTGGCGGCTCCAGGAGGGAATATTAGATTACGGACATAAATATAAGAAAAACAGGATTTGCATTTGCACCGACCACATCTAAATAATGGATCCTATTAGGTTTAAATAGGTTCAAAGTGATGGTTTTATTTTGTTACATATGAGTTAGAAAGGTTTACTCAGAGGATTTTGGATTTGGATTAGTGGGGGAAATCAAATCAAGTTATCCCTTTTTATTTGGGTTCAGAACTCAATAAATCTGTTTGGAATTAGATTTGTAAAAATCCCAGTGAAAAAACCTTCCAAATGTCGCCTCGCTGTTCGCCTGTAAAGTGTGGAGTCTCATGGAGCGACTAAAGTGCAGATGTTGTTAAAGAGTGGAATGAAGACGGCCCTAAAGTTTATTCCGTGTGTCTGCACATGCACATGTGTCTGCACATGCACATGTGTCTGCACATGCACATGTGTCTGCACATGCACATGTGTGTATCACTGCAGACTGTAAAGGATAATGAGCATATTTGGATCACAGAGTTTCTGTGCGTGGATACCAACAGTGTTCATTTCATCGACTTCAGTTTTTGAGTCAAAGTCATTTGTTCGCTGACTAAAATAAAAACTAAAAACTAAATTAAAAGTTGTGTATGAGACTAAAACTGTGACTAAAATGTCCAGAGATTTCCGTTGAGTAAAATCTGACAAAATATAAATGAAAAGAAGAGACTGAAATCATCTAAACTTCCACTGACAGTTGAGCCTCAGATCATTTCAATCCACGGAACAGAGGGTCAGAGGACAGTGGGCCAGATCTTGTCCTGGGGGTGTCCTGGGGGTGTCCTGGGGGTGTCCTGGTGGAGCGATGTGCTTTGCGCCTTCGCCACTTGTGAGAGGGCGTCACTGGAAGAGGGGACTGCTCTGATTGGAGCACAGCTGACCGTCACTTCCTCGTTTACATCGCGCTGCCTTAGCATAGGCTCTCACAGGTCAAACTAAAAACTTTACTAACCCCATCGTGAGCTAAACAAAGTTCAGGTCTTGAGAGAAAGAGATAGAGCCTGCTGTGGCGTGGATCGGGACGTGAAACAAAACAAATGCACATGTTCACCCCCCAGCCCCCCACAATCCCTCTCCAGGCCGCCGAGTCCATCTGGTGGGAGGAAGAAGCGAGTCCCCACCTCAGTGCTTCCCACTTAAATGCGCCAAGTCTGGAGTGGCAAGATCACTAAGTGCGCTCCTACTCAAAATATCACGCTATAGTCTGCCTTTGAGACACACGGTCTGAGACTTAAACTTCATTAACCCCTTAACTGCCATCTCCCCTGATCAGGGGGCTAGGGTTAGGGTTAGTTAACCCTAATCAGGATATAATTAGGGTTAAGAACGGCAAAGGTAATGTAAGTTGTGTTTCACTCACACAGATCTCACACATACTTTTAGAAACTAGAAGGTCTTGGCTTTCAAATTAGGTAACACACTGGCATATAGACTGTAAGCTCTCCAGTCAATACGCTTTGACACTTGGATATAAATAATTGTTAACCCTAACCCTAGGGTGGCAGTTAAGTGGTTAAACAATGTAATGAACCCTGCATACCAAACATGTCAGTATTTGTGCCAAGTCAACAAAACGTCATCAAATAAACACCGTAAAGGGAGAGTTTGGTCTGTTTTTACCGACATGTTCAGAAGAAAACACAAATCTGGACACAAAAATGACCACTGCAAGAAAAGTCTGTGTTTCCACTTGCAGAGTCTAGCATGACCACTGAATACACGACGTCCACATTTGCCCCGTGTGGTTCATCCACGCTGACGCTGTGGGAGAGGAGCTCACAAAGACTTCATGAGAGGCGCGATAGCAGCGGGGGGGTTTCTGAACTCCAGTTAGATCAGGCCCCTCCAGCCTCTCGCCAAACAGATCATCAACTCTGCAGGAAAATCTCTGCCTTTTGTCCGCGCTGAGCTGAGAAGAAAAACATCGTCCAGAGCTTTGGACAAATAAAGTGGTGGAATCGCATTAGCACTGCTGACAGAGTCCTCCCCCCTCCACGGAGCGACCTCCCTGGGCAGCCGGGCGATCGGTCACGGAGGATTGGGACGTGGACGATGTTCAAAGTGCGAGCGCGAGTCAGCAGATTATTTTTAGACAGAAATCCCCGGGTTAGAGCCCAGAGCGTCGGCCAAAACCCACGCTCCGCAACAAAAACCCTCAAACGCTGCGAGGAAACAAGCTCCTGCTGACGCCGGACCAAAACTTTCTCAAATCCTTTCATGCTCTCAGAGTAAGACGCGTGCATGTTTCGGATTATGTTCCACCGTGTCATGGAAACCAGGGCATGTGTAGTAGAGACACTGCAAGAGAAAAAAAACTGCAGGCCAGTTCGCTCTTAACTTTCACCCGGAAACAAACCCTTCCTCTGATCTTCACAGTAAATTGTTTAATGACTTTGTCAAATCTGGGCCATTTTCTCAAACTTCCACGATCGTAGCTCCCACTCCAAACATCGCAGGCTTCTACTTAAAGCATTATTTAACCTTTTATGTGAAAAAGGAAATTTGACATATGTTTTTATTTGACCTTTCAGTGACCCCACAGCTGTTTAAGTGGTTAGCATAGCCTTTACTTTCTATCATAGTGGCATTTTCGATTGCTCCAGGATCAATCGTTTTAGGGTTTCAGGTAGGTTTACTCTGCTGATGGAGCCATCTCCATGGTTACACATACATTCCAGACAAAAACCTGCAGCGTCCTAGAGGCTGTGGTGGGAAACAAAGCCGCCATTTTAACCACTCAAACAGTTTACAATGTTTTTAATAGTTTATTTTTATTTTTATATGAAGCTCAGGAATGATACACTGAAAATGTAGGTGATATGTCAAAGGACAGTTTAAGAGGTCGAGAACTGGCAAAAACAGATGTTATCGACAGGTGCTATCGCTGTTATCAGTTGTGAAGTATTTGAGTGTTTTGTATTATCTTTTGTCTCTAATGGCAGAAGCTTTACTTGAATTGGGTCAGACAAAATACGTTTCACTTCAGCCTAAACCCTCTGATCACTGATTGTTGTACAATAAACATACATAAAAAAGTTGAAGTTTGCTTCAATGGGATTTTTCAAATATCTGCCTGCTTTAATGAGCTCTGAACCCAAAACCCGAAATTTGAATGAATACAGATTTTTTTCACCATTAACTAGTTTATTCAAAAACTACACTAGATCCAAAATCCCTCTGAGAAAATCTTTGTAAGTATATATATACACCAACTAAATAAAACCAACATTTAAACCTGGCCATTTTTACCATAAAACTCGTATTTTCTCTCATACTTATGTCAGTGATCTCGAGCAAAAGTTTCAAGTGATATCTGTAAATGTAATCTGTGTTTCTTGTTCACCTGCAGCGTCTCTCCTTTACAGAACAGCTGTGACATACATCATCTCTCTTTTCACTCTCCCGGTCTCTTTCAGCACATCAGCAGCCGGCGACACAAAGACCGAGCGGCGGGAAAACCAGCCAAGCCCAAGTACAGCCCCTACAGCAAACCCCAGAAGGGCCCGGGCCAGCAGACGGTGAGCGGACGGCCTCCTATCCACACATCCATGGTTTTACTATGATCGAAACACATGATCTGAACTGGGCAAAAACAAAGCCTCAAATTACAACTACTTTATACTGCAGTCAAAATGTACATATTCTTTTGGAATAATCTGAGGAGATCTGAATATATGTTTTAGCCAGAGAGCTGCAAAGAGCAAGACATCACATTGTACGCTTTGATAATGTCCAGCATTAAGGATCGTCTATATCCTTATCCCAGTATGATGTAATGCCACATGTACATCGCCAGAAGCTGAATGTAGTTCAGTTTTAGCTCCACTTTAGCGTCGTCTTGGTCCTGATTTAAGTCTTGTTTTGTCGATTGGTTGACTGAATTTACAGTCTTGAAAGCAGAATATTGCAACATTATTATTGCAAAATGAAAGACGTTGTTTTTTCATTTACTACGCATTTACTTTTTTTACACTAAAATGAGGTGAAAGCTTGACAAACACTGGCCTGTATCGTTCTGCAGTCCATTTGTCAGACGCCGTGGCAGCTTTATTTCATAAGATCCACCTCGCTGCCTCTTTCATCGCTGATATTTCTGTTTCTAAACTCTCCGTTCACCGGGAGCTGCTCTTTCCCCTCGCCCACAGAGCAGGGACCCGCTCCACTGTGGGCCCTTTCACTCTCGTCTTTTTGTTAAATGTCATCTTTCATGGTCCGAGTCAGCACCTTTATGAAAAACCCCAGAGCGGGGCCCGGTCGATTTGAAAACATTATTTTCTTATTGATGAGACGACCTGCCCAGACTCGGCCCCCGCAGTCACACGGGTCGGCAGCGGTTTGGAGCTTTCACACGTCCAAATGTCAGGCCTGGAGTTAGTCCCACTCTCACTGGGACAGCTCCTGTGAAACGTCCACCGCTAAGGCTTGATCTAAATAGATTGTAAGCTAGCAAACATTGTTGGAAGTGTCACGAAGATGAAGTGGTCAGGGATGAAACAAAAAATGACTTAGACTGTGCCTGAATGTCCACCCTCGCCCCTAACTCCTCATTTACTGTAGGCCCTTTCAATGCCCACATCATCAGTGACATCATCTGGAGACAGAAAGTGAGTGGCGGAAACAGGACTTAAACTCAGACTAGGGATCAGGCGTGTGAAGATGTCTTTCTGTTCTGTGTTTAGGTGCAAGAACAGGAGGAGCAACATTCAGGGCTGTATGTTAAATATTCACAGCTAAAAGCCCGATCACATATGAATTCCCTTCACTACAGAGAACAGTTTTTTCTCTGGACAAAATGGCGTGACCACGATATATTGCACTATAGTGTGGACATTAGAGAGGACTATTCTACGGGTCTATAGCGCCATGTTGTAGAGGAACACGCAGACTCCACACGTCAAACCCAGGCCAAAGGTCTGCCCTCACACCACCTTCACACACAGAGCAGTGTCTCCAGTTATTGACTAAAGGAGCAGTTCTTTCAGCAATAATTGGGCGAGACACAAAACAAATATTGTAAACCTATTGGCAAAATAACTCTCCT
This sequence comes from Proterorhinus semilunaris, assembly GCA_021464625.1. Classification (NCBI taxonomy): domain Eukaryota; kingdom Metazoa; phylum Chordata; class Actinopteri; order Gobiiformes; family Gobiidae; genus Proterorhinus; species Proterorhinus semilunaris. The sequence goes on from CM038350.1 coordinate 38,116,945, forward strand.
GTTGTAAGGTTTGGGGGAAATGCAAAAGTAAAAGTCTTTGGAACCTTTTATAACAACTGGTGTTGTTATTGATGGGCAGTTAGCGATGGTTTCCATGTGTTCATGACAGGAGATACATCGTCCAGACTGTTTTGGGTAAAAGCTCATGTTTCAGCAGAATATCAATCAATCAATCAATCTTTATTTATATAGCGCTTTTCATACATTTCATGTAACACAAAGTGCTTTACAGATTTAAAACATTCTCTTCCCAGAGACACACCACACACACTCAACGTAAAACAATGGACACAATGGACATAAGGCTGGGTACAGATAAACCAGGTAAGGAAACACCGTTCAAGGAGCCGTCTGCATCAGAAGCAGCACCTCGGCTGCAGCTACAGGGCAACGACACAGGGCGCCCAGGGGAGGCGCGGTAGAAACACCACACCTCCATCCAGACACCCACAGGACAGCACCCCAGCAGCCACAGTCAATGACCGCTCCCGAGGCAGAGGGCTCCTCCAGAGGAAACTGGGAGAGCATCAAAATGGTTCAAATAAGTAAAAAGTAAAAGTAAGAATATTAGGACCACTAAAATAAGACCGAGAATACATTTAAAATAGGCCTAGCAAGAATAAATATCAGTTCAAAGCTAAGCTAAAAAGGCGGGTCTTGAGCCTGCTCTTAAAAACATGAACGTTCTCTGTGGTCCTGAGCTCCTCCTCAGGTCGTTCCAGAGGCGAGGGCCATAATATTGGAAAGACGCCTCACCGTGAGTCTTTCTGTTGACTTTAGGAATAACTAGGAGACCCCTGCCGGAGGAGCGAAGGGGCCGTGAAGGTTCATAAGGTAAAAGCAGTTCTGAGAGAGAAGAAGGACCAAGACCATTAAGACGTTTAAAAACCATTAAAAGAACTTTAAAATGGATCCTGAAACACACGGGGAGCCAATGCAGCGACTCTAAAACCGGTGTAATGTGGTCCCGCCTCCTGGTCTTCGTCAGGACACGAGCTGCTGAATTTTGTAAAAGTTGTAAACCTGAGATCCTCTTTTTGGGAAGACCAGAAAGCAGGGCATTACAGTAGTCAATACGACTGGTGATAAAAGCATGCATTAGCGTCTCCGTGTTGACCCGAGAGAGAATGGGGCGGGGCTATGTTCTTTAGATGTAAAAACCTATCTTTGTGATATTCTTAATGTGTGGAATTAAAGTCAGCTCAGAGTCAAACATCACACCCAGGTTCTTCACCTGTGAGGAAGGATTAAAAGACAATGACTGTAGTTTGGGTAAAAGTTTCTCTCTCTGGGCCTCAGGACCGATGACTAAAACTTCACTTTTGTCCTGGTTAAGCTGGAGAACGTTTTCTTTCATGAGACCCCGTAGTATTTTATCATTTCTAGATAAATATGTGCCATTCAAATAAAGTGTTCTTTATGACAACAGAACCGTGGGGCTGTTGCTGTAAAAGTGTTCCTCTCGCCTGCACTAGAAAAGTCCAAACCGGCGCTCGCGGTGCGGCTCCCGCCGGCGCGACATCGGGCTGGAAGCGTACGATTTATGGCGCTTTAATGTGCGCGGGACAAAGAGAGTTTGAGTTTTCGTCTGGCGGGGCGCGAGCCTCACGGGGCTGATGGCGGCTCCGTCTCCCGTCATTGGCTCGGCTAACGGGCTGCAGCCTCTTGATGAGCGCAGTGTAGTGCGCGTGTCCCCAGGGGGCGCCGAACGCGGGTCGGGGGAGTGATAAGGCGCGACCGCAGCCTCTCCATTACTGATGTACTAGATTAAACTACAGCAGCGAGGGAGGGGGGCCATTTTCACTCTTTACACTCGCTGGAAGGAAGGAAATAAATAAGTGTGTACTTCTCTGAGTAGAAGAGGAGTTTTACACCTGACACAAAAGTGGATGTGATGGTATGTATGTTGAAATCCCCTCGTGACCCCAGCTCAGTGTACCTCAACCCCCAGGGGGTCCCGAGCCTCCCTTTGGGAACATCTTCCCTTTCACCATGAAGATTTTGTCAACACTAGAATGGACTTATTTCCAGACAGAGAGGGGTTTATCCGCGTCATCAGCCTTTGTCCGAGGTCTGGCTCAAAGTGACCGGGCAGATACTGCAGAATTACAACTTTTACAAATGTTCTTCCAAAATGTGACCACAGACAATAATCACTACAGGGGCTTTTTGTCGTGGAAATCACTCTAGTTAGGTCAACCTCAAGGGGCTCTCGACAAGAGAACGGCACGTGTGGGTCAGTGGCGGCTGACTGAAGGGGGGAGTGAGCAGATATTTTTAATAAAACAGTTGCTCTAGAAAGGTACCCCTGTTCTGCCTCATCCTGTTTCTGGAGGGGGTGATCTGCTGCTTCAGTTATCTCTGTGTTTCAGGTATATGATATGCAGCCCAGTATTTCTACAGTATAATAACTCCGCCTCTTTCTCTCTCGGCATCAGGTGAACCTCTCTCTGGGGAAGGAGCTCCAGTCCATCAGCTCGCCCGCCATCTTGCCCGCACACCTGGCCGCGGTCGCCGCTGCCGTCGCCATGAGCAACACCTTCCCTCACCGGAGTGCCCCCACGTCCAGCCCCGCCCTCTTCCAGACCCAGACCCTCCCCGCCTCGCTGCTACGGCCCGCCCCGGGACCGGTCAGGACGTCCCACGGGCCGCAGGTCCTGTTCGCGCCCTACTGACCACGGCCCGCACTGGGACACGCCCAGGCGGACACGCCCAGTCGGACACTCCCCGTCTATGCATCATAACCAGATCCAGCGACCTTTGTACAGCGGCGTGAAGCCCCCGCGCCGTGAGGCCCCCGCGGCCTGACGGCTGGACCTAAAACATGGACCTTAACCTTTGGCAATAAAGACTACCAAGTGAACTATGCAGCGTCAGCCGCCCCTTCTGCACAGACACAGACAGGGAGGGGTCAAAGTCAAACCGCTCACACCAGTGAAGAGGCAACAGGTCTGGGTCACATGACAAAGTGAGAAAGGTCTTTAAGAAAACCCTAGGTAGGATATCTCCATAGTAACACAGTGGAATGAATGGCGGCAATGTAAACCAACAGGAAACACCATGAAAACAAAACAAAAGCCCTTTAAAGATTTATAAAACATGTTTTTTCAGAGTGAATATGTCTGACCTGAGATACTAGACTTTACAGAAAACCCTGTTCCCGTTTTTATTGGACTTTATTTGCATCACAAGATGGCCGCCACATTTGCCACGACAACGAGTGTCACGTCCTCTAGAGATGAATTAAAGACCTGTGGCTCTAGTATGTTATAGTAGTAACTAAGCAAACTTTCAAAAGGCAGATGCGAATATAAAACACCCTCTCTGTCGGCACACACTAAATAAGATCAGATGATTTTCTCATGAAGGTGTCCCAAAGAGGTGACAATATTTAAAAAAAAACAAGTGCGTTTGAGCCTTCAGATGAATATGGCAGGTTGTAGATTAGATTTAGATAATAATAGAATAGGTTTATTTATGGTTTATGTGCATGTTACTGAACACATGAGGCTCTCAAACACACTCATTCATCCGGGCCTATTGTACATGGTTTACAAATGCCACTGAAGCTGCAGAAATGACAGGGATGATGGGAATTGGGTAATGAAATATTCCTTTTCATCGTCTGCTATAAACGTCATTTTATTTTCTGGCAGTAAATTATAAAAAAAACAGCTGATCTTTTCATGGCCACAATCGAGAGACAGTTACTCTCTAAAGTTAGAAAGTCATCGCTGGTTTCATAAGGCAGCCCTTTATGAACCAGAAGAACCACAGAACATTAACACATCAAGGCTTAGGTCGTGTCAGCAGCTCGTTGGTTTATTTGGTCAGACATTAGGAATAGAGATGTTGGAATCTTTACCTCTACGTGATGTTTCAGCCGCCCCCTGCAGGCCGCCCCCTGCAGGCCGCCCCCTGCAGGCCGCCCCCTGCAGGCCGCCCCCTCCAGGCTGCCCCCTCCAGGCCGCCACCAGAAGTAACACCGGCTTGAGGATACTTCTGAATAACTTTCCAGGTGGCAAAGTTATTCAGGTCCACCTCGTCCACCTGTCCATGTGCCGCATTTCTCTTTGACTCACTCATTCTACCAAAAGCTAGCAGTGATGAGGGGAGCGGGGACCCCTTGTTTTACAGCACGGGGCCGGCGCTGGTTTTCTGGTGGATTCAGTGATTATCTTCTACTGCGACGATCGCGGTTATTAAAAAATGTGGTGATCGATGACATGCTACTCGATTAACTATATTATCATTTATCATCCCATCCCCAATGTACAGTATGGTTGTATAATGGTTGTATCATGGTCTTTAGTGTGGGAGTCTGTGCAGAAGGGGCCCCTCTCTCACCTCTCCGCCCGTCCCATTCGAGGCCTGGCTCTTGGACCGTACTTCAGTGGTGGAGTCTGTCTGCACTTTAGCCTGTCCGTGTTCACTGTAGCTGTACTGTCCTGATGTACATATATGTGTGTGAGCAAGTGAGTGGAGATCCTTTGGTCACATCCCAGAGACTGACACGGCCATTTAGGACTTCACACCCTCCATGCACATCAGCGACTATGACAAATGTCCCGGGATGGATTCATGCTGTTCATTATTCTTCTAAACCTACTCTGGTCCCGCTCTCTTCCACAGATTCTGCTCGCAGTAGGTCAAATGGCCATTAGAGGGCACCCCTTCAGCGGTGACGTCTCCATTTTAATTTGGATTTAGGATTTCACACTTAAAGGCCCTATACCTGATTTTCTTTATTGCAAACAATGAAAAAGAAGCCACTAAGTTCAAATGTCTTTCCCGACGTACCTGTAATATCTCGATTGTTCACAGGGATGGTTTATATGCACATTTCACATCTTGCAGGGTCACTTTTTACAATATACAAAAGAGGACAAAACTAAATTAGTTTAGAAAAAAAATCAGGTATATTGCCTTTAAAGAAATGTTGCCTTTTTGTGGTAAACCGTAACAAAGTCCCCATCACCAGCTGAGGATTCTGTGACGTGGAAACTCAAAGAGCTAAAACTGCTCTGGTCTTTTTGACTGAATTGAACACAGTTATTAACCTAATACAATATAAATCAGTCTGAATAAAACATTTAGTAAAGTGCAAAGACATTCAAAGGTTGGCCATTCACACTTATGTTTTTAAAAGAAAATGCCATGTCTGACAGTGGGCTAAATACTGATTTGAAATGCTAACATTGTTTTCAGTGTGTTGTAGACAAGACTCCCCCCCCCCCCCCTCCTTCATATACACGACGTCATCAGAGTACTGCGATACAGTACACATACAAACTCCTTCATATACACGACGTCATCAGAGTACTGCGATACAGTACACATACAAACTCCTTCATATACACGACGTCATCAGAGTACTGCGATACAGTACACATACAAACTCCTTCATATACACGACGTCATCAGAGTACTGCGATACAGTACACATACAAACTCCTTCATATACACGACGTCATCAGAGTACTGCGATACAGTACACATACAAACTCCTTCATATACATATACACGACGTCATCAGAGTACTGCGATACAGTACACATACAAACTCCTTCATATACACGACGTCATCAGAGTACTGCGATACAGTACACATACAAACTCATTCATATACACGACGTCATCAGAGTACTGCGATACAGTACACATACAAACTCTTTCATATACACGACGTCATCAGAGTACTGCGATACAGTACACATACAAACTCCTTCATATACACAACGTCATCAGAGTACTGCGATACAGTACACATACAAACTCCTTCATATACACGACGTCATCAGAGTACTGCGATACAGTACACATACAAACTCCTTCATATACATATACACGACGTCATCAGAGTACTGCGATACAGTACACATACAAACTCCTTTATATACACGACGTCATCAGAGTACTGCGATACAGTACACATACAAACCCCTTCATATACACAACGTCATCAGAGTACTGCGATACAGTACACATACAAACTCCTTCATATACACGACGTCATCAGAGTACTGCGATACAGTACACATACAAACTCCTTCATATACACGACGTCATCAGAGTACTGCGATACAGTACACATACAAACTCCTTCATATACACGACGTCATCAGAGTACTGCGATACAGTACACATACAAACTCCTTCATATACACGACGTCATCAGAGTACTGCGACACAGTACACATACAAACTCCTTCATATACACGACGTCATCAGAGTACTGCGATACAGTACACATACAAACTCCTTCATATACACGACGTCATCAGAGTACTGCGATACAGTACACATACAAACTCCTTCATATACACGACGTCATCAAAGTACTGCGATACAGTACACATACAAACTCCTTCATATACACGACGTCATCAGAGTACTGCGATACAGTACACATACAAACTCATTCATATACATATACACGACGTCATCAGAGTACTGCGATACAGTACACATACAAACTCATTCATATACACACCGTCATCAGAGTACTGCGATACAGTACACATACAAACTCCTTCATATACACGACGTCATCAGAGTACTGCGATACAGTACACATACAAACTCTTTCATATACACGACGTCATCAAAGTACTGCGATACAGTACACATACAAACTCCTTCATATACACGACGTCATCAGAGTACTGCGATACAGTACACATACAAACTCATTCATATACATATACACGACGTCATCAGAGTACTGCGATACAGTACACATACAAACTCATTCATATACACACCGTCATCAGAGTACTGCGATACAGTACACATACAAACTCCTTCATATACACGACGTCATCAGAGTACTGCGATACAGTACACATACAAATTCATTCATATACACGACGTCATCAGAGTACTGCGATACAGTACACATACAAACTCCTTCATATACATATACACACCGTCATCAGAGTACTGCGATACAGTACACATATCAAAACAAAGTGTTCTCTGTGTCTTCTAAAGAGACTGTGCTCTGTCAGAGTCTGGGCCGTGATCCACAGGAGGACGTCTTCTATTCGTGTGTGTTTCTTCCATTGAGTAGTCACTCTGTCACTGTCTCTGTCTGTCCCAGTCCGGGGCCCCTGGGGGACCGCTGGCCCCTGGGCCCCTGACGCTCGTGTAAATTGACTGTCTGTTGCTGTGTCAAAGTTGAACAATTTCAAATAAAGAGTCTTACTTTGATAATCCTTGCCTCTGTCAAATTCATCTGTCTTTTCTCCAACTGCAAGAGTTTCTGATATGGTCTGAACTGACATTGGCTTTCTTTATTTCCCAGAAGTTTAGTTAATCAAAGGAAAAGTGTCCCAAACTCTTGTGTCTGTCATTTCCGATTCCAGAGGTGTGCTGATGCTAATATGATGTGACCCGAGCGTAGAGGCTGTTTACCAGTATGTGCAGCCATAAAGAACATTTTATTTTGAGCTCAGACTGAAGTCATCATCGTATGTAAATGTCTGGGGAGGAGCAGTACCAATGCATAATAACTCCTCCAGACCAAGGCGAGTTCTCTCTCCGTACGTTCTTTATGGACCTGCAGTGAGTGTAGTCTGATGGTGTTTTGGGGCGATGGTGGCTCAGTGTGTCGAGCTCCCCCTGACCACAAGGTTTCTAGTTCAGACCATTCCCTCTAAACTTCTCAAGCTTTACAAACGTTTGCAGTTCTCGCATACACCTCTTTTAACTGATCAAAACCTTGAAAATAATGATGGATTTAAAACAGAAAAAAAAAAACTTCTCAGAACTATATGTCCTGAGCCAGGTGCACACCGCCCTCTGCTGGCCCCATGAGCAAATGACATGCTCCCAGTGCTTTATGTGAAAATATTTGTTTGGTAGGACTCTGTTTAGTCTGCTGCGTCTTCTCTGAGGACTAAACCATCCTAACATTATTTAGAAAATTGATTTGAACATAACCCACCCATCCATCCATTTTCTTCCACTTGTCCGTTGCCGGGTCGTGGGAGCAGCTGTTGGAGCATAAGCATCATAAGGGGCTTCTGAACCACTCTTTGTCTGACCCGGCACCTAGGACCTGTTTGCCCTGGGAGACCCTACCAGGGGCACGAAGCCCCCGACAACAGAGCTCCAGGATCATTCGGGCTCAAACCCTCCACCACGTTAAGGTGGCGGTTCCAGGAGGGGTGAACATAATCTACAATGTTATATTGTCACCCAATCCAACTCTTTGCTTAGTGTTGCCGAGAGCTCTCTTCTCATCAATCACATTCTCCTTTGAAGACGGTCAGAAAACCAGTCTGTGTCTGGTGTGTTCCTCACACAGAGGAGCATATTTCCTTCAGGACAATTCAATTCTCTGATGACATCGTGGTTGTGAGCCTCTTGGGTGAAGATCACCCATCAGTGGCGGCTCCTTATTGTATCCAAGGGAAGCTGAGCTTCCTCTAAAAGTACTTTTTTAAAAGTCTGCAATAATGTGCTCCATTTCATGAGAAGGTCATCGTTCATCAGCTGTCCTAGTGTGTCACTGAAGAGCTGCTTACGTCCTATGGAAAATGCACTTGAAGCTCTGTGAGGCTCATTGGGTGATGAGAGAGGCCAGAGAGGCACCTCTGGCCGCTCTCATCACCCAAAGAAACATCTTGGGTCGTGTCACCCGAGGCTCAATGAGAGGTGACTGTGTAATCCCTCTCAGAAAGAGCAGCTTCAGTCAGGCGGCCTGGTCTGTGAGAGCTCCCAGAGAGTGGAACTGTGTACCCGACACCATCAAACATTTATCCTCTTACAAACCATTTAAGAAACATTTGCATGAGTGGCTGGTGAACCAATTTACATGCACACACTAAAACCTGTCCATTTGGCCGCTCACTGTACATTTTTGTAAATATTGTATTATATATGTTGTGTTTTATTAACAATGTCTGTTTTTGTCCGTTTTATTGCCATTTTGACATCATGGCCGGGGGACTACAGATGAAAAATAGCCTCTTTGGCTAATTCTGGCTGTTTTACTCATGTTTTAATCATGTGTTTTATGAAATTGCGCTGTCCCCTTTTGAAAAATAAACTAATCTAATCTAATTATGGAAAATGCCCTTGAAGCTCTGTGAGGCTCATTATGGAAAATGCTGGCTCTGATTGGCTTGGTCAGAAGGAGGGGCGTGTTGTGATGCTCTCTAGTTTAACGGTGAGTGGCTGCCCCGTCCCCAGTCTAAGCCTGGAGCTAAATTGTGAGTGGGCGTTTTGCTCCTGATTTACTATTAGATTATTGACGATTATTAGTGCCGCAAATGTGATGAGCAAATGACTTAACTGCACGAGCACAGTCTGCGTGATAACGGATACATGACAGATGTCCCCAATGATTATCACTTTTTAATAAAAATACAAAATAAAAAGATTAGACTATAGTAAATAAATTGGCTTTAAATAAATAGCCTATAGACACAGCCTGTGATTTGTGTCTGTTGCCTTCAGTTATTTAATCGTGTACGTGCACATGTTGGCACAGGGGGAAAAACAAAAACAACCAGCCCTCCATGCGCTCATCCTGCGGTCTCCACGCGCTGCTCGGGGGAGCGTGTCACCTGCTGCGGTTCGGAGTGCACAGGCCACCGTCATATCTGGGATGGAAACAGTTCAGCTCAGGGCTTAAAGTGAAAACAAATCCTGAGCCTGAACTTTCTGAAGCTCAACCAGGACTTTTATCGATACTCCTTATTGATCCGGTACTGTAACGGTACTCTTGTCACTACTTTAAAGTAAAATACAAATGTTAGATAAAGGCTATAGTATATAGGCAATGTAGCATAGGCCTATATTTTTTATTACACCTTTTGTTACACGTTTACTCTACGTTTGGACCTAATTCATTTCCAATTTGTGCAAACACTTAATATATGGGGAGTAAAATACAAGTATAGACCAAAATGTAAATGTAAAAATATTTTTCTAAATTATCTAGTAAATAAAGGATTAAGTCTCATACATGTTTTGTTAATCAGGCGGTTGGTTAGATTTGTCTGTAGCTCTGGGATTGAGCCCAAATGAAAACTCAGGCAAGGCAAGTTTATTTGTAGAGCACACTCATTCACAAGGCAGTTCAAAGTGCTTCACAGTTGTATACAATTACAAGAAAACAGATAAAATCAATCAATAAAACATCAACATAAAGTTAATCAATGACAGTAAAAGGCAAGAGTGCAGATAAAATACTTTCAGTTTTCATATGCTCGGGTAAAAAGAGCCGTTTTCAGCCTGGATTTGAACATTGTCAGAGTTGAGGCCTGTCTCACATCCTCATGAAGACTGTTCCAGATTTTAGCTGCATGAAACTGAAACGCAGCCTCAGCGTGTTTAGTCCTGACTCTGGGAACCACCAGGAGACCCCTCCCTGAAGTTCTCAGGGCCCGAGATGGTTCATACGGCTCTAACATGGCAGAGATGGACTTTGGTGCTAAACCATGAAAAGACTTGTACACAAGCAGAGCTGTTTTAAATTCTATTCTCTGAGTGACAGGAAGCCAGTGCAGAGACCGGAGCACTGGACTAATATGGTGGTATTTCCTGGTTCTTGTCAGGACTCGAGCAGCAGCGTTCTGGATGTTCTGCAGCTCTAACAGCTCGTTTAGAAAGGCCAGTGAGCAGCCGTTACAGTCGTCTAACCTGCTGGAGACAAATGCATGGATGAGTGTCTCTAAGTCTGGTTTTGACAATATTCCTCGGATCTTAATGTTTTTCAGATGGTAAAAAGCTGATGATGGTATTGCTTTGATGTGTTTAAGTTCAGGTCTGAGTCCAGGATTACTCCTAGATCACTTAGTGCTGTAAAATGACCTGGAGCCAAAACCCTGGTCTGACACTGTGCTCTTGTGCGGCGCACCGGGGATGGACAGATGGACAGATGGACAGATGGACAGATGGATTCTTGAGAGCGACAGAGCCTTTTAGTGCCTATTTTAGCACGGGTGATAAGGGCGGCAACGTAGCAACCCCGTTAGCTGGACTGTACTCCACAGAATACGTATATAAACGCTACACTCAGTGGGGATCAGCCGAAGAACTTGTGTTGCTGTTCTTCGGTTCTTTATCCAATGATTGTCACCAGTTCACAAATGCGCGGAAAATCGGGACAAATATATAAGAATCCAGCGGGTGGCAATAGTGGTGACAGGGAGGTTGGAGGGGACAGGTGTGTTATTCAAGTCAAATGAAAGTGCCTCTGACTGTAATCTGCAGCCTGACAAATACACGGTGCTTACTTTAAGCCCTGTCAGCGTTACTGGATGTTTGTCCGAGGACTATGAGGTTTTTATCATGGACTCCTCAAAAGCAGAGAAGATCGATCCAGCAGGAATACCGGCCCGCATTTTGGAGACCCCCGGGGACAGGTGAACAGCGAACATATGGCTCATGCCTCCTCATGTAGCCTACCATCAACACGCCATCACTGTTGTGCACAAACCCCGTGGATCTCGTCAGAATTAAGGACTTTAAAAGGACATGGGACTGATCCGTGGAGCCTTTTAATTCGTGATGCCTTTGTAATGGACAGCGGTTGTCAAGGGAACAAGGTCGCAGGTAACGTGTACTTTATTTAAACCATTATTTTATCTTTGTAAATGAGCCAGATACAAACATTTGTAAACACTAAGAACACCACACTGGTGCACAAGCTGCATTATATTGTTCTGCGTGAAGGTTTACGCCGGCTTCTCCCACCTACTCATTTCTTTCTCATTTACTTCACACAGTGATGATAAATACGACAGCGAGCGCTAAACGCGATCATTTGCATTTTCCCTGCCTCTAATTCTGTGCATTGCAAATTTAGGACAAACTTGTTTTCTTAAAGGCACACGGCGTAACATTTTGGACCATACTGTTGCCGGCAAAACAAAACATGCTCCTAATGACACACCTGCAGTGGGAAATCAAAGAATGGATTTCAAATTCTACTGCCTTTAGTCACATCTCCGTGGAGACGAGCTGGAGACGTACCCAACTCCTGGTAAAGTTTACAGTCATATCTTAGAGGTGAGCCTTCCTAAATGTTTGTTTTTACATTTATGAGGTATTTTTCAATGATGAAAATATCTGTCATTAAATAAATGCTTGTGTTTCAATTTTTATTTATTTGGTTAAATTCTACGCGGTGTGGCTTTAAGTAGAGATGAAAGTAGAAACCTGCTATACAAGGTCCAGACATGAGATCTTTTGGGCCTTATTTGGCCCCCAGGCAGCCTATTGGGTGTCTCTGCTTTATAGTGTCTTTGGGGCAATGGGGTCCTGACATGAGCCAGAACAAGAAAACCTTACCTGAGACTTTGGAGAGAGCAGTGGCAGTCCTTCAAAAGAGCATTCAACATGTCGATTGCTGTTTGACCTGGATTATTGTAACGGAGGTCTAGCTCCTTTAGGGAGGGGGCAGGCTTCAGAGAGGAAGCCAAAGAAATACCTCCTGCTGCTGAGATCAGACTGTTTTGTTGGAGTTAACTCAAAATAAATGTTTGTTGGAGGCCCTTAGCGCTAATTCTGCTTTCTTATTGTATGAGACACAGACAGATACTAAACTCTACATACACTAACTATAAAAACAAAAATAATACATGTTCCTGTCATTTTGGCTCTAGTTGAGTCTGTGTGAACCAGAAAATGATTAATCGATTATTAAAATAGTTGTCAACTATTTCAATAATCTATTAGTCGTCTGGAGATATTTTATTCTTAAATTCATCCATCCATCCATTTTCTTCCGCTTTATCCGGGGCCGGGTCGCGGGGGCAGCAGTCTCAACAGAGATGCCCAGACTTCCCGATCCACACACACCTCCTCCAGCTGTTCTGGGGGGACCCCGAGGCGACACCAGGGCAGCTCGGAGACATAGTCCCACCAGCGTGTCCTGGGCCTTCCACGAGGCCTCCTCCCAATAGGACATGCCTGGAGCACCTCCCGAGGGAGGCGACCAGGAGGCATCCGGAACAGATGCCCTAGCCACCTCAGCTGGCTCCTTTCGACGTGGAGGAGTAGCGGCTCGAGTCCGAGCTCCTCCCGGGTAACTGAGCTCCTCACCCGATCTCGGAGGGTGCGCCCAGCCACCCTGCGAAGGAAACTCATTTCGGCCGCTTGTATTCGCGATCTTGTCCTTTCGGTCATTACCCAAATCTCATGACCATAGGTGAGGGTGGGAACGTAGATCGATCGGTAAATCGAGAGCTTTGCCTCAGACTCAGCTCCCTCTTCACCACAACAGTCCGATACAGCGACCGCATCACTGCTGACGCCGCACCGATCCGTCTACCGATCTCACGCTCCATCCGTCCCTCACTCGTGAACAGGACCACGAGATACTTGAACTCCTCCACTTGGGGCAAGGACACCCCACCAACCAGAAGCGGGGAAGCCACCTTTTTCCGGTGGAGAACCATGGCCTCAGATTTGGAGGTGCTGATCCTCATCCCGGCCGCTTCACACTCGGCTGCAAACCGCCCCAGTGCAGCTGGAGGTCCTGATTTGATGAAGCCAACAGAACAACATCATCTGCAAACAGCAGAGATGATATTCTGAGGTTCCCAAACCGGACACCCTCCGGCCCCTGGCTGCGCCTAGAAATTCTGTCCATAAAAGTAATGAACAGAACCGGTGACAAAGGGCAGCCCTGGCGGAGCCCAACACGCACCGGGAACAGGTCTGACTTACTGCCGGCAATGCGAACCAAGCTCCTGCTACGGTCATACAGGGAACGGACAGCCCTTAGTAGAGGGCCCCGGACCCCATACTCCCGGAGCACCCCCCACAGGGCACCACGAGGGACACGGTCGAACGCTTTCTCCAGGTCCACAAAGCACATGTGGACTGGTTGGGCGAACTCCCACAAACCCTCGAGCACCCGATGAAGGGTATAGAGCTGGTCCAGTGTTCCACGACCAGGACGAAAACCGCATTGTTCCTCCTGGATCCGAGGTTTGACTATTGGCCGAATCCTCCTCTCCAGCACCCTGGAATAGACCTTACCAGGGAGGCTGAGAAGTGTGATCCCTCTGTAATTGGAGCACACCCTCCACCCCGGTCTGCCAATCCAGAGGCACTGTCCCCGACCGCCACGCAATGTTGCAGAGGCGTGTCGACCAAGACAGTCCTATCCAGAAACTTAAGGTAGTCGGGACGAATCTCATCCACCTTGATTAAATAGGATTATAATAATATTATTAATACAAATTTGACTAAATTAATCTTAATTTGAGTTGACTAAAACTAGATTGAAGACATTTATTTGACTAAATCTTGACTAAAAATAAAATGATTTTGTTGAGTGTCTCTCCTCACTCTTTACTTCTGTCATCTTGTCCTGCAGCAAATCAGCAAAAAAATAAATAAAAAAATACTACTAAACTAACATACTAAATACTAAATGATTCACGGTATCTTCTGAATTTCACAGCGAACAATAGAAATCATATATTGGGCTCTGCTGCCCTCATGCGGCAGGTAGTATTAACTGCACACGAGTCATTCAGTGAAAATCCACTTTGTGTTATCCTCATTCATCATTACACAGTGCCACCTAGTGGTCACCACCTGCAACATGTGGAATCTCTTTTACCTGATTAAACGCAGACTGGCCTACCTATTCATAAACAGGCTCTCAGTCGTCCAGAAATGATCCATCAAAGTAGAGACTTAAAATACTAGGGTTACGGTGCTCTTAGGGAAATGTGTCCGCTGCATTTGGCCCATTCTTCAATGCCGCTGGGGCGCCTGAGGACCCAACTCCTAATGGTCAGAATCACCTGGCTTGAGGATGACCCTATTGTGTACCATGAAAGAGTATGTCATCAGTTTATATTGAGAATTGGATCATCCTTCTGCGGCACTCTCGTCACTATCCATGTTCACATCAACTCTGCATTTTGCCTGATACAGATGTTCACTATTTTTACACAAAGTATTGAATCCACACTTCATATAGCAAACACATCTATATGATTTGGTTTCCTCTGTGACATTTGACTGGAGAACACTGGACTGTGTTTCTACTATTCATTCTAATCTTCTAATCTAAAGGGTTAAAAACTCTCGGGAGAGTGAGTTATGTTAAGCGGTGTAATAGGGGAAAAATACAGTTTCATTCATAAAATCTGACAGCCCTTTTCACCTTTTTCTCTCTGAAAAGTGTGAACGTCTAATGAGTTTCTATGAACGCCTGTGGAGAACATAGCAGAACTCTGGCAAATGAATCAAAATGTACTGGACAGCAGGTTTCATTGGGATAACCACAGCAAGCCTTTTCCAGAGTGCGCTTCTTTCAATGCTCATCTCCAACTAAAAAGACATCAGACAATGCAATGTAATGCTGCAGGGATGGTTGTGCGTCAATATTCAGGCCCCAAACTGACCACGACATGGACTGGAGGCCCCAGATTTTCCTAAAGTGAATCTCAGTGTTTCTGCTTCTGCAGACGTTTGTATGTGATTGTTTAACCAATGATTAGAGCAAATATACAAGGTAAGAAAGAAATGTCCGAGCCAAGATGTTTTATTGACTTTATTCATTTGCCTCAGACATTCCGACTGCTCAGCCCGTCACTGGTAACGCTGTTAGACACATTACATTTCATTCAGCTGCAGCCTTTAGCACATGTCCACAGCTAATGTCCCAGAGTGTCCATCCGTCCATCACAAGAAACACCATCAACACGAGCCACACGACTCCGCTCACACACCAGCAGTCCATTTAGAGACTTGAATTTAGAATATTCTTAATCTTCCCCAAGATTTCAATCTGTCGACCTGATTATGAGCAGACGCCTGGGTCTGACACTTTAACAGCTGGAAGTGAGCTTTTATCTGGTCCAGGGCCCCCTGGAGGACCGCAAAGGCCCTGCAGAGGCGTGGCTACTAGAAATTAACACATCATTATGTAATGATTTAAAGAAGCTCAGCCAACAGACATCCCACTGCTGTTTATTTTATATGAAATATGAAAACGTAAAACATGACTAATTGTTTTAAGAGTGAAGTGCTATTCCTGCGGGGCCCTCCTGAAATCTTCATAATTAGGCAGTTGCAACGATACAGAGTTTGGGAATGGCCAGACAGAGCTCTGGATCGTCTCGTCCAAACCAAAAAATGGGGCCAATTTCAGCTAAAACTGCAACTGATTGTTTCAGACCATCATTTTGGTATTTTCAACTTACACTGTAAAACCTGTTGTGTGAGGTCATTTTCCAATACATTTAGATTTAATGCCACTTTGAAATGAATGAATGCTTTTTAATGACTTCGATTTTGCCACAATTCATTTAATGACTTACAATGCACCCTGGAAACCCTGTATAAACTTTTTTTTAGCCAATGTCATTTTAAGGCCAATGTTTTGCCAATAGTTTCCCCCAAGTGGTGGATTTCAAGCGCAAAGCTCAGTCAGAGCACAAATGAATCAAAGTGGAGCTTCCTCATAAACTTCACTCAGTTTTTTAAAGAATATTCATGTTGCACGGTATTATTCTTCCATTATTTTGAATATTAACAAAAAACATTTAGTAGTTCATTTGGGTTTGAGACAAGTTTAAAAGGCTAATTCTTCCATAGTTTTCCAACTTCCCTCTTTGTAGCAGGATAAAGATATATAGACAAATCTTGTCAAAGCTGAAGACATATTTTAAATTCAAGCTCATTCGACTATTTGACATTTATTTTCGCACATTGTGAGCCATCAAAGGGACGTGACCACGACACACAACCAAAGAAAATAATGAAATTTAAAAAAACAGTCAGACGTTTGGCCCGGTCAGAAATGACAAACTGTACAGCTCTCCAAGTTTCCTTTCACTCAAATAGGTAGAAGTACGGTGGCCCTGAAGGACAAAGAAAAAAGAAATGCACAGAAGAAATGGAAGTACTAAAAAGTACTGTTTTTTAAACTGTACTTTAGCACCTGTTCAAACATGAATTCGTTTGGATTTTGCTCCTGTGTTTTTGTGTGTGTGTGATTTGTCCTTCTGGGCCTCCGTAACAAACACAACATTGCACTTAACGTAATATTAACGCATTTCGTCCACAGACTTCATGAAAAGGATAATTCCATGTGTTTGATTTGACTGCTGCAGCTTCTGGCTTCGTTCTTTTTACCCAAACGGTGACCAATACAGACAACTGGTAATCTGAGCCACAAGAAAACCCTCTGGGAAAAGCTTTGGAGTCTGTATTAGTGAGATGTGTTTTGTTTTGGATAAATAAAGAAAAAATGATCCTTTGTGATGCTACAATGTATTAATGCTCACATGTTAATGCTCTGGTTGGTGTACATTATACTTAATGACAAGGGGTCCCAAAGTGGGGTCGCGATACTTCGATTACAATATGTTTTTAAATGATACTGTATTTGATGTATTTTTCATTGAAAACTATATATTTTGCTGAAATTAGTCCAAACAACAAAATATGTATTCAAACAAACAAATGTTTTGAACATTTGAAATACATTTTTGGAGCAACCGCACATCCTTGACAGCGCTGCTGTGAGCTCACTGATTGGCTGCCAGGGGCTGGAGTATAGGTCAGGTCTTCGAGAGTAAACACGCGTTTGTTTAGGCAGTTTTCAGGTAGTGTTTAACGATAACAATATCCGTGTAAAAAAAAAAAAAAGCTTGTATTCTATTCTATTTATTGGGTGAAATGTTACGCAGTGTGGCTTTGAGTTATTATCGTAAAACTACTTGACAAAGAAATAAAAAAAATCCTGGTAAAGTGAAACAGCCAATACATTATAGCATCGAGTGTCCGTTGAAAGTATTGACATGAATGCATTACGTGTTTATTCCACTGTAACCGAGACCCGTCCCGTGTCGCCCCATCAATCCACCTACACTCCTCTGCTCAGACAGTCGTGCCGCTCGCACACAGGTTAGTGACCGGCTGAAGACGTACAAACGTGCTGTAGTGATAACATGCATCCTTTATACTGATATACACCTCTTAAAAAAGTTTAAAAACAAAAGACCGTCAACGAAAAAGGGGGATTAGAAATGCAGCTCTACAGAGTCTTTTAGCTATTCCCGGAGTGAAGGGGGGGTCCCAGGGCGGAGGGTGGTCCTGGGGGAGATGTGGTGGTGGTGAAGGGGGGTTAGTTACTGCAGCAGGGGCGGCTGCTGGGCTGGGCCGCCTCCGTCAGGTCCACCCCTCGGTTGCGGCCGCTGTTGGCTCCGGCGGCTTGGGGCTCGTTCTTGGGGAGCTTCTTGGCTGCAACGGCAGAAAGGTTATTTGAAAACTTCCATTACTTCTGCGATAGTACCCAGAGGTTACATTAACAGGACATTCTCTCATTTACACAATATTTTTATCTTCTGAAGGCTGTCATAATTAAAGTCCAAACTTTGCTCTGCTCTGTCTCCCTAAAGCAGTGGTTCCTAAAGTGGGGGTCGGGACTTTATACAATCGGGGGTCCCGAGTTGTTTACGTGTCAATTTTTGGGGTCCCAGCAAAATAGGTTTGGGAACCCCTGCTCTAAAGCACCTACATCACTGTAGAACGCTGCGTGGTTTCTCTCACACGGCGACTAAACAGCCTTTCATTGAATATTAAAAAATCCAGGCGGAGTCCAACTGTGCCAATTTGGCACAATTAGCCACAAAAGTTGAAATATCTCAAAGAAATTACATATTTGGTCATAAATATATATTTTTTCTAAAAGAAAAACTAAAACAAAAACATCATTTATATATTTCAGCACACTTTTGACAGATAAGACTCATTGTTTTGTTTTTGACACACTGTGTGAATGCACCACCACCACCACCACGTGGACAGAGGGATACCAAGACCCAAACACCGGGAAACGTCAACCAACTTGTTTAATGAAGGTTCTTAGATGGACAACGCCTGCACGACTGAGAGCCTACACAGACGTCAACCCACATGATTTTACTGAATGAAACGGAGGTAACGTTTTCTAACGTAATAAACCAGCGGGAGATGTGTGCTAAACATGAAGCCAAGCTTCAAAATGGCTGCAATACCATGACTGATACATTTTATAATAGTTTGAACTCAAATGGCTCATTTTATTTCTCTAATTCCGTGATCGTTTTGGCTCCTGAAAAAGGGGGCGTGGCAGTTCGGCAGCAACACGTCTTGTGGAGAATGAAATGTCAGAGCCCAGACCAACTTTCTCGTTCTTTTTGCCTCAAGAACAAAGTTCTCGCGTCTTGTGGAGTATGAACAGGCCTTTAGTGTAAACCCTCTTTTTCTCTATAAAAGGCATCGTAAATGTGGCAAAAGTTTAAAATTCTGCTGCAAAACATGATCTCTACGTCCTCTCTGTTTGCCGTACGGCATCGTGCGTGAGGGGGACAGCAGGCTAGGCGGAGGCTCCTTTTTGTGCGGAGCCGCGACTTGGCGAAAAAACGGCCAAGCCCCTGAAAGGGCACATTCGACAGAATCCTATGATCCTCCATTCTGTGACGGACAGAAGCCCTGGCAAATTTGTTTTGCTGGTGTTTTTTGTGCAGTTTGATGGGAGCTCTGCTGAAAACGTTTAGTGCTGTGCAAATAAGCTTTACACCAATCGATTCAGTGAGTTGTTAGCTTTCTTTTGCTGTCTAGCTTTGTGTTCTGCTGTTTTGGGTATTTTGGGAAGTCAGCCTTCAGAAATGAGTACTTGGTCAAAAGTTCAATTCTATCCATGTGGGTGTTTTATTGCTAGGGGTTTGAGCTGTGTTAGATTGATTTGAGTTTAGAGTGGATACTTTTGTTGAGGAGTCTCTGCTTGACATTTTGATGTATGACAAGTGTGTTTGGCTGGAAGCTTTAGCCAGCTACGTGTGTGACTTCGTACCCACACAAGTTTTAACACATTTTTGTTGCAAAATTAATTCTCCATGTTCAGATCAGGTTTAGTTTAGCTCCATTTATCCTGTAATCTCAGATTTGTTTTCCTAAATAATAGGTATAAAAACTCATGACTTATTTCTTCACACACCACATTTACACAGTAGGCCGAGTTTGCAGATAAGCAGCCACGCTTTCATTATCCTCTGCCCCAAGGCAATTTATCCCCTCAGACTGTAGAGCAGGGGTCGGCAGGTTGGCTTGGCTTCGGGCCAATATTTTTTTACGCCGATAGATGGCGGGCCAGCCGGTCAATTGATAGAAAAAAATAGATTTATTCATGCCTGTATATTCAATACTAGATAACCCCAAACTATACATATTTTTTTGTTTAAAAATAAAATATTGTTTGAAACAATACTGTCCCCGAGTCTGTCGGATGTTCGTGGGTTACACAGCACTAGCAATAAAGTTAGCATCACAAACATGTCGCTTTCCAAAGGCCTAAAAAGAAAAGTGGACGGTGAAAACAGGAGTTTCAGGGAGGAAAGGCGACAAACATATGGTTTCATCCTACCTGGATATGTGAATGCCAAACCTCTCTGCCTCATCTGCAACGAGGTCATCTCCGTTTGCAAAGAGGACAATATTCAGCGACATCACGAAACGAAACATGGGTCATTCAGAGCGTCCTTTCCACTTCAGTCTGAGTCAAGGCGTCTCAAAGTCAATGCTCTTTATGACAGTTATATCCGGAGCAGCAGGTCCTAGTCCGAGGCCTGACCACACAGGAAAAGGTATCCAGTGCCTCGCTTAAAGCGTCCTGGATTTTGGCCCGCCGAAAACTGCACCCCCTCCTACCGCGCACAGATGAAACAACGGCAGGAAGGTTTCTAGGACTGTCTCTTCACAATTATAGCCCATTTGTGTGTATTTATTTATGTAAGACTGACTAACCATAGCTCATTTAACCAGAAGAGATCGTTTTTTTAAATGTATTTAAAAGTCAGGGATATATTTTGGCTGAGCGTGTGATATGAGGAGTGTGGCGTCAGAGCGTGTGAAGGCGCTCAAATGAATGTGTCTGAGGTAAAGTACGAGGATCGGGACAAACCACAATTTAACCTAGAAGTTGGACAGTGGAATGGTGTTGTGCTAAACACAAGCAAATATCAGGGGCAAAACATTTGCGGATAAAGAACAATTAAGTCTCTGTTAGGCTTTTTTTTTAAATATATATATATCCTCTGGAGGGCCAAAAGTGTCCCCCGGGCCGGACGTTGCCGACCACTGCTGTAGAGTCAATGATCTTGATGCTTTAGGACGGTCTGTAAAAAGTGGAAATTATATTTTATAATATATTATATTTCCACGTAAGAGCATTGCAGCAGGAAGGGATTCCACTGAGCGTGGTTATTTTAAATACCGACTGTAAGGTAAACTTGTTCAGCGCAGAACTGACTTGAGCCAACAGTGAGTACACCAGTCAGAGACAGAATCGTATCATGTAAAACGCAGTCGCCCAGCGGGTTCCGGGTTGGGCGGTGCCGGTGGAATTTAACGTTTTACTGACACAAGGAAGTGTGACATACGCACTTACATTCTCCATCAGTGATTACGTCGGAGAGGGTTTATCTCATGTCATCTCCATTTCAAAGATATATCCATGTTTTCCGTGCAAAAAAGAGGTCCATAGTAGAGAACTGCGCGGGACTGTTTTTTTTTCATCCCGCTCCTGCCCACTCCCAGTGAATTTCTGACCATTACGGCCCCCGCACCCGCAACGTGACCGCCCAATCCCGCAATGTGTAGGTCCACTCCTGCCCACACCCCGCCGCTGTGTCCAAATGTCCTCATTATTCATATGTAGTGAATATTGAGGACATTATTAGTGCGAGAGTCGGCGGAGAACGCCTGACAGCAACAGGTCTTTGAACTAAACCTCACAACTAAATTAAAAACAGCTTCAATCCCGTGTTGCGCATTTCTAGAGAATAAACAACTTGAATATAAACGGTTACGGTGAAAAGATGCTAATGTTAGCTGCTTACCTTAAGCTTGAGCCGTTAAATGATCAATAGCTTCCTCTCTCGGACAGAAAAAGGCAATAATCCATCCAAGCCGTTTTCTTCATTCATGTGAACTAGAACGTATCTGACTCATATTTATTGATTAATATTCCACTGTCGCTTGAGTTTGGTTGGTCTTTATCACAGAAATACATTATTCCCAGAGTTTATTGAACTTTGGCAGATGTAGTCAATCTTCCTGCAGTGTGCGGACATGTAGCGGGGGGATAGTAGTGACTTCTGTTCTGTCCGAAACGCAAACACAATCAGTGCCCTTATAGTCTATAGTCAGTGTGGGCCTAAGTACTGAATGAGGGGTTCATTCACTACACACTGCGGGACACTGCGTGCTTACCTGTCCCGCAGTTTTTTTTTTAGCCGCCCATTCCCACCCGCAGCCAAGTTGAAACCGCCCATTCCCGCGAGATTGGGTCCCAGTACCAATGCAGACCTCTAGTTCATAGGTCCATATTTCTGAGCCAATAGGCACTGCGAGCGGCTCCCATGTGACCGTCCCACCAGCTACGGGTCAATATAGACCACAATGCATTGCGATACTACCATCGGAGGAGAACAGCTGTTTTAATCATGCGTTGTGTATTTTTCATGAATAAACTACTTGAATATAAATGGTTACGGTGAAAAGTGTCTAGTGTTAGCGCTGGCCTGTAGCTTGAACTGTTTAATGATCAATAGCTCTCAGACAAAAAGGCAATAATCCAAGCCATTTTTTTCCATTGTCAAATCCATGTGGAATCAAACGGATCTTACTGATATTCATCCATAAATAATTCACAGTCCCTTGACTTTGGTTGGTCTTAACTGAATCAGAATAGTTTTTATTGCCATAGGTTAACAGGTTCACAAACTAGCATATTTTTTTTTTCGGTTCAATGGAACTTATTGGAGCTGCTACTACAGTGGTTCCTAACTTGGGCGGAGCCTGGGATTGCAGAGGGCCCAGAGCTTCGCCTGGTCAGACGGTCACGTCATAAGTGATGTTTATTATTTGAGAAAATTATATGGTTAAAAATCATCAAATATGACTAAGAAAAGACTACAGGTGCATTAAACACTCCAATTTCAGTTCATGTGTTTGAAATAAGTCATTATTACAGGGGCCTGGGGGGGCCTCTCGCAGCAACTAGGATCTCTGCCAGGCGTCTTGTCAAAAAAATACAATATCAGTGCACGCTACATGGCCGCCAGAGTCACAAACAGCAGCATGAGCAGGTCTAACTCCACATTTTACAGGACTTTCCCTGTACTTTTGTGAATATAACCCCCCCCTAGCAAGCGACACCTGCCTCTGCTAAACACATGCCATCTGACACCTAAAATTGCAACGACAACACTTTGGGCGTAGCTACGATTGTCTCTTTGAAGCATCGCACGGTGGAGACGTGAGCGGCTCACATGGCATGCAATGTGACATCTAAAAATCGAACATCTAAAAAAGACAAGCCATTTTCAGTTTTGCTTTTTAGGTTTGCTGTAGTTGAAACCACAATACTTGAGAAAGGCCAGTGCGCATCGTGACTAATACAGCTGCTTTTTACAACTGAAGACCCATTCTCTCCTCCTTATTCATGCTGCAATTTAATCCTATGGTCTGCCCTCAGAAGGGAACAGCGAGATTTACTTGGGGAACAGGAAACTATTACTGCTTCACTTTAGGTGAGTGCACTCAGTGCGCAAGATGGAAACAGTTCAAATGTTTCAACATTCGAAGCGATTACACTGGGACTGCAGTGGGCAAAAGGAACACATGCTCTGGATGGATAAGACTAGAACCATCAATCATCTGGTCGTAGAGGGGATACTAACAGAGCTGTGTGACTGTAACACCATGTGGACGATAGTATGTAAACTACACAAAGATCCCATATTAAAACTTTACTCTGAGTTTTGTATACGCACGTTGAATGTTATTGTTTACTGTCGCTGTTCCCGCACTACACTGGTTAGCGAAAGGCTCTCCTCCACAATCAACAAAGCCCACTCAAAACCTTGTTAATATCTCGGACATCATTTTAAGACATCCACCGGCAAAACAGTCTCTTGACAGACCATCTAACAAATTGAAACTGAAAGAGTCAATTAATTTAGATCATCTTTGTGCCGAAGATCACAAAATACTGAACTAATCGGACTGCTGCAAGCAAAAAGCCCATTTCATCCATGCCAAATACTACAGACACAATGTCATAGGAAAAAAACAAACACTAATAGTCTAAAGTTATTCTTAATAATTAAGTCTACATTTTCACCTAAACCAGTTGAACAATTACATTTAGGCTATTAATTTATTATCATAATCAGCACTTAAATATTGATAATAAATTAATAGCCTAAATGTAATTGTTCAACTGGTTTAGGTAAACAATTACATTTAAGCACCTGAATGATCCTAGGGGCTCTGTTGTCAGGGCTTCGTGCCCCTGTAGGGTCTCCCATGGCAAACAGGTCCTGGGTGACGGGTCAGACAAAGAGCGGTTCAGAAGCCCCTTATGAGAGACCAACAGGCCCGGTTAGAACCATGAGGCCGTCCTTCTGTGGACCCACCACCTGCAGGAGGAGCCATAAGGGCTGGTGCAGCTCCAACAGCTGCCCCCACGACCCGGCAATGGACAAGTGGAAGAAAATGGATGGATGGATGGATGGTGCACTTAAAAATATTATTAAAATCACCACGGTTCACCAAAAGAAGTTAAAGCATCCCCACAACTTGGACAAAATGACCTGTTGTACATTTAGAAAGTGCTCGTCTAAAAAGCCTGATGTGACTGGACTGTCCTCACTTGTACACTCGTTGATCATCTACTGCGAGGCTTTAGCAGACACGAAATAGGCACTTGACAGGAGTAACTTTACTGTGTCTGTACATGTGGAGTAGGTATTTATTTTCTTACTTCTAATAACATGGGACTGACGGTCTCCTTCTAATCGCTGGTAGTTGTTGAAATGTATGAAACTTTCCTGTCCTTCCTTTCTTTGTTTGTGTCGCCTACAGGGTAGGGCTGAACGATTTTGGAAAATAATCCAATTGCGATTTTTTTTCTTCAATAATGCGAGTGTGATTAAATATGCGATAATTCTTGCAAGGTCCTCTTCTAATGTAATTTTCACCTAACACAAGCAATAAATCAGTCTGTTTCATAATAAACAATATTAGATTAATTTGAAGTGAAAATTGCAACAATAAAGCAAACCAAATTGTTGCCTGACATGTGGACTGCACTTCTTAAAAACTGTCTGAACTTAACAGTACAGTCTATACATAAATGAAAAAGGTAAATTATATAGATAGAAAAAAAAAAAAAAAGATAGAACTAGGGCTGAACGATTAATTGCATTTGCGATAATATCGCGATATGATAAAACGCGATTTGCTAATCGCAAGGGCTGCGGTTTGACTCACGTTTTTAAAAAAAATTAAAAAAATAATAGGTTTTTTTGGTCGCGTGATCTGGCAACCCAACCCGATGTGACGCGCTATGGCTGTGCGAAGGACAGAAGCTACTGCTGCGCTACCTGTTGCACAATGGCATCGGGCTCGTCAGGAGCTGACCCAGGTGACAGTTTGGTATCAAAGAGGAGCAGCACGTCAGTAGTGTGGAATTATTTTGGCTTTAAAAAAGAAGATGTTGCGCAAAGTCAGGTATTGTGTCGAGCATGTCTTGCCAAGGTTGCTACCTCACGAGGCAACACTACGAATCTATATCAACACTTGAAAAAATACCACAAAGCCTTGCACGATAGTTGCATGGCTAGAATGCCAACAACTTCAAGTACACAAAGTACCAGCCGACAGGGATCACTGACCGAACTGTTTGAAAGTGTTACTCCGTATGAACATAATTCAAAACGGCAGACGGAATTAACTCTGGCAGTAACGCAGTTCATAGCGAAAGACATGATGCCCATTAGTACAGTGACCGGGCCTGGGTTTACGGCTATGGTAAACAAAATGGACAAGCGATACAAACTACCCTCACACACATATTTTAGCCAGGTTGCTATACCTGAGCTGTACAAGAAGTGCAGACAGAGAGTGGCAGCGGAGCTGAAAACAGTTGAGTTTTTTGCAACGACAACTGATCTGTGGTCAAGCCGTACAACGGAGCAATATCAGAGTCTAACTCTGCATTATATTGACAACGACTTAAATCTTAAAGCGCGCTGCCTTCAAGCGTCCTACTTTCCCGATGACCACACGGGGGAAAACATTGCAGCTGGCCTGAGAGAGGGGCTTGCCAGCTGGGATCTAAATGAAGAAAACCACGTCTGCATAACGACGGACAACGCATCGAATATGGTGATGGCAGCACGGCTTAATGAGTGGACCCGATGGCAGTGTTTTGGGCACCAATTACATCTCGCCATTGGTACGTGTGTGCGTGTGTGCGCGTGTGTGTGTGTGCGTGCGTGTGTGTGTGTGAGTGAGTGAGAGAGACAATGAAAGGTGGAGGGAGAGACTGAACGTGTGTATTTATTGCTGCTGTTAACTTTATCATCCAAGCCAAATTGTATACATTGCTCTATTTTTATCATTATTATTTTTATTACAGGACATGCCCTCAAAGATGAGTGTCGAGAGCAATAGGACTGTGCAAAAAGGTGGTGGGACACTTCTCCCACAGTTGGAAGAAGAAGGCAGCAATGACAGAAGCACAGAGGGAGCTTAAACTTCCTGAGCACAGCCTCATCACTGAATGTCCAACAAGATGGGGATTAGGGCTGAACGATTTTGAGAAATAATCTAATTGCGATTTTTTTTCTTCAATATTGCGATTGCGATTAAATATGCGATTATTGTTGCAAGGTCCTCTTCTCATGTATTTTTCACCTAACACAAGCAATAAATCAGCCTGTTTCATAATGAACAATATTTGAAGTGAAAATTGCAACAAAATTGTTCCTTGACCTATTCAAAATTTGTGTGGACTGCACTTCTTAAACTGTCTGAACTTAACAGTACAGTCTATAAATAAATACTAAATTATATAGATATTAAAAAAAATAACTCACTGATCCAGTCAGTAACATCACCCATACTAAAGTGCAGGAAAGTAAGAACAAACGTCTGCTTTAACTAGTTGGAAAAGTTTTAAGGAAATCAAACTCCCAATTAATACAAAATAAGCTATTTAATTTATTAAATAGTACTTTATTATTTCGGCCAATCAAATCCCAGTCTGAGCTGCGACTCGTAGTTGCTTCAGATGCGCGTTATTGAAGGACACGGAGAGGCCAGATGGAGCACACGCCAAAACACAGAGGAATTAGGAGCAGCATTTTGGTTTTGGGATGCGACTTTGGACAATATGAAGAAAGAAAAGAACACTGGCACAAGGAGACGGGACATGAGGTGCCAGACACAGACACGTCTCTTTGACTCGCAGCCATTTAGTGACATTTCAGCTTAAACAGCACATTTCCTCAGCAAAATAAGACATGACACGGACTCCTGCCTCGGATCCTAGTTACCAACCCTTTTCATACTGCAGTTTAGTGTTTATATCTAGCGTCTGTACGACCTACGGAGCGCGTATGCGGTAGACACAAAGGTAAATAAAAGGCACATGGCACATCGCCTCCGCGGATACTTAATGGTCATGAAACGTCATTATGCTTTTGAGATAAGTTCTTTATCCACAACATTCCCAAACATAAGCCCCCTAAACTGAGCCAAACGACTCTTTACTTTTTACAATCAGCACAGACTCACCTATATATGTCTGTGAAGGCAGAGGCGTAGAATCCGGAGGTGAGGGAGTTTCTGTGATCATCAGAGTGTGTAGTAGCGGCGACGGAATGGCGTGATTAGCGCTGAGGCTAACGCAATGCTAACGGAGATAAGCAATATTCCTTCGCGGTGGCTGCATGATAAACGCTGATATTTTCACTGTACATCCACAATCTACCGCGCACCTGAACTAGACTGAGACGTAAACAAAAGCACGCGACGGAGCGGACTTTGCTGCCATATCTCGTTGCTCTATTTACTTCCCAAATCGCGTGCCCTGCGATTACAAAATCGCGTTGTGTAATATCGCGATAAAATTGCAAATGCAATTAATCGTTCAGCCCTAATGGGGATCTAAAGAAATGATGATTGCCAGAGTGCTAGAGCAGCTCAAAGCCATTACCCATGTATTGTCAGGTGACCGATATGCACGCTCCCTCATCCCTACCTGGCAGGATATTGAGGTGTTAGAGTCTGTTCACAAAGCACTGCATCCTCTCCTGGAGTTTACAGATGCGCTCTCTGGAGAGGAGTATGTGAGCATCTCCTACCTCAAACCAGTACTTAACCTTCTGACTACATCAGTCCTGGCTGAAGACCAAGGTGATAAGTACAATGATGACAGCATCCAGGAGCTTTTGGATGTTGCCTCCTTCCTGGACCCCAGGTTCAAAACCCAGTATATCACAGCAGACAACATTCCTACCATTAAAACCAGACTCAAGCTGAAATGCAGGAATCAGCGAGGCGTGCATATAACCAGGTAAGCAAATTTATGTAGCTAAGATGTCACAAACACACTTAATATTTAATTGTAATCTAACTTAATTTTTCATTTGGTAGGAGAAGAGAGCTCGGTCTGAAGCCGTCTCCAAGGCCTCAAAATGCACAGCCCTGTGGCGAAAAGGTGAAGAAATCTCTTGGCAGCTTCTTCAAGACAGCTGTGGCCTCTTCAGCTCTTCCTATGCACTCTGAAGATGTCGCTGAAGCAGAGTTAAACAGTTACCTCATGACCCCTACCATTGATGGAGAAGATGACCCATTAGCCTGGTGGAAGGTGCACAAGATCAACTTTCCACAACTCTGCAATATGGCCCGCAAGTATCTCTGTGTCCCTGCCACAAGTGCTCCTTCAGAGCGTCTTTTCAGCACTGGAGGGAATATAGTGACTTGCACTCGCTCGTCTCTCAAACCAGCAAAGGTTGACATGCTGGTTTTCCTTGCAAAAAATCTGTAAGCACACAGCTCACAGAAGAATCTGGCTGATCGTGCCGTACTCATTTTGCACTTTAGTATGTGGTGTACTGTTACTGAGTGAATACAATACTGTATTTCCTTTTTTTTCTCTCCTAAAGATATAATAAGAACATAGACTAGTTTATTTTGTGTTCATTGGGAGTTTGATTTCCCTAAAAAATGTTACTGTTACTGGCTGGATCAGTGAGTTTATTTTTTATATAAAAAAATTTAAAAAATCTTTCATTTATTCATAGACTGTACTGTTTTTATGAAGTGCAGTCCACACATTTTGAATAAGTCAAGTCAAGCCACAGTTTTGTTTTGTTTGCAATTTTCACTTTAAATAAATCTAAAATTGTTTATTATGAAACAGACTGATTTATTGCTTGTGTTGGTGAAACATACATGAGAAAACCTTGCAACAATAATCGCATATTTAATCGCAATCGCAATATTGAAAAAAAAAAAAATCGCAATTAGATTATTTTCCCAAATCGTTCAGCCCTAGATAGAACTCACTGATCCAGTCTGTAACATCACCCATGCTAAAGTGCAGGACAAGCAAGAACAAACGCCTGCTTTAACTAGTAAGAAATCAAACTCCCAATTAATACAAAATAAACTATTGATTATTTATTATTTCGGCCACTCAAATACTGATTGCGCCTCGTAGTTGCTTCAGACACGCGTTATTGATGCACACGGAGAGGCCAGATGGAGCACGCGCCAAAACACAGTGGAATTAGTAGCAGCATTTTGGTTTTGGGATGTGACTTTGGACAATATGAAGAAAGGAGAAGAACAATGACCAGTGACGGGAACGTTACTTTAAAAAAGTAATTAGTTATAGTTACTCACTAGTTGTTCCAAAAAGTAACTGAGTTAGTAACTGAATTACTCTATAATGAAAGTAACTCGTTAACAGGGAAAGTAACTATTTGCGTTACTGTTAAAAATTGCTTTATATCAAAGAATTATTATTATTTTTATTTTTTTAGCAGTTTTCAAAAGTCAGTTGAAATGAGTAGAACAGACAGGTGTTTGTATATGTACTATCATGTACAAGATGTTCATAGTAATTAAATGAACTGAATGGGGGGTAGAGTAGAGGGGGGCCTCTGTGACTGAATGGTATTGACCAGTATTTGCGCCGCTGTTTTATTAATGTAGGAATACGACCGTATTCACAGAGAATGAGGAGGAACAGGAGTAAAAGAAACATGTGCTAACGCTGCCAACGATCAGGGCAGACTTTACGCACAGTCTTTGTGCATAAAGTCTCCCTGATCATTCATCAGGCAAAACGTAAAACAATCATCAGCAAATATAAGGTTAAATGTCCTAACAGAAAGTTATCGGCCTGCTGTCTCTCTGGAGTGGAGAACGGGGAGAGAGGAAGAAGAAAATGCGCTGAGAGAGGGAGGGGGGGGGAAGACGTCTTTGGGTTAAAATTCAGTTCCAACACTAGATCAATGATCATCAACTCGATTGTCCCCCGCGCTGTGGGGATGACGGGCCGCGGACACACGTAGTTTTTGGAGCAGAGAGCACGAGCTCTGCACACACAGGCAGCGTCAGGACTCTGTGAAACTCCGCCCACCCTCTCCGCTGCTCTCCCCATGCGGACACCGCGGAGCTCATTCAGTCGAATTGTAACAAGCCACTTTGTTGACCCAGTAACGATAACGGCGTTGTAACGACGGGGAGAGTAATGAATTAGATTACTCCGTTACTGAAAAAATAACCTAACGCCGTTCTTTTAAACTGCGTTATTCCAAACACTGCCAGTGACGCGAGGAAACGGGACATGAGGTCCCAAACACAGACACTTTACTTTCTCTTTGACTCGCAGCCATTTAGTGACATTTCAGCTTAAACAGCACATTTCCTCAGCAAAAAAAGGCATGACACGGACTCCTGCCTCGGATCCTAGTTTCCAACACTTTTCATACAGCAGTTTAGTCTTTATATCTTGTGTCTGTACCTACGGAGCACATATGCGGTAGATGCAAAGGTAAATAAAGGCACATGGCCTCCGTGGATACTTTATGGTCATGAACCGTCATTATGCTTTTAAAATAAGTTCTTTATCCACAACATTCCCAAACATAAGCGTCCTAAACTGAGCCACAAACGACTCTTTACCCTTTACAAGCAGCACAGGCTCACCTATATCTCTGTGGAGGCAGAGACGTGTGAATCCGGAGGTGAAGGAGTTTCTGTGATCATCAGAGCGTGTAGTAGCAGCGAGAGAATGGCGTGATGAGCGCTGCGGCTAACACAATGCTAACGGAGAAGAAAGCCCTAGTCCTTCACGGTGGCTGCATTATAAACATCTACCGCGCACCGTAACTAGACTGAGTAAAAGCACGCGGCAGAGCGGACTTTGCTGCCATATCTCGCTGCTCCGTTCACTTCCAAAATCGCGTGCCCTGCGATTACGAAATCGCGTTGTGTAATATTGCGATAAAATTGCAAATGCAATTAATCGTTCAGCCCTACTACAGGGGCGTGTTTGTTCACTACATTGATTTTATTATATTTAGCAAGATCTTTTGAAAGGCCTGCGCTTTCCTTTTTCCCTCTAGTCGGCGCCACGGTTCAGAGTCACTTACGTGTGACGTCACTCGCAACATGCGTATAAATACTGTTGAACAACTTATGTTCACTTGGTTATATAGGAATTTTGGAAAACCAGCTAAAGTCATTCAGGCCTAATTTCAGAGCTCACAAATCAAGCACCCCTCATGACATCAGTAGGTGGACCAGAGCACTAACATGATACCTGGATGAGTTTGACTCACCAATAGCCATGAAAATCTCGTTGACGTTCATAGAAGTCTTCGCTGACGTCTCCATGAAGAGCAGGCTGTTGTCGTCTGCGTACGACTGCGCGTCCTGCCACAGAAACAACACACTTTAGTTGTACGTCTAACGGTGAGTGACGTCCTGTGTTATCGATGACAAACCTGAAAGTCCAGCGCCCGCTTGCTGGCCAGGTCCGCCTTGTTCCCGGCCAGTGCTATTACGATGTTGGGACTGGCTTGTCTCTGCAGCTCCTTCACCCAGTTCTTCGCCCGCACAAAGGACTCCTGCATCACGAGGACAGACGAGACATTCAGGAACAGCAGAATCCCACAGCACGTCAGAACGGCTGCCAGGTTCAACTGGCTCATTTGGAAAGATATCATGTAGTTGTACTTTACCCCCATTACACCAACATTAAATAAAGGCACATGGCCTCCGCGGATACTTAATGGTCATCAACCGTCATTATGCTTTTGAGATAAGTTCTTTATCCACAACATTCCCAAACATAAGCCTCCTAAACTGAGCCACAAACGACTCTTTACTTTACATTACACTAACATTCAATAGTATTCCAAATGGCATTACATTTACATTTCTATAATGACGTTCCTTGACTTTTTCACAACACAAGTTTATCGAAAACACTAAAATGATGGTTCAAAAGCACAACCAATTGCAGTTTTGGCTTATATTGTACACTCTTTTTGCGCAAAAGTTGACCGTTGTCAAAATTGCTTTAGAATATAAAATGTCCCCTATTCCTCTGTGTGATAGAATATTTGCAAATCTGAAGACATTATTTTAATATTTGCAAATACCTTTGTGGGATTTAAATAGTAATATGCATTATACTTGCTGCCACTTGTGCAGAATCAACATTAAAATTGAGTGGCTAAATGCATAGTGTAGGCTTCATAACTATCAGCTAAAAGGCATACAAACATATTATCACTACTCTCTTTTGTGAGGAAAGGTCAAAGGTTATCTCATCGCGGGAACTCGGGCATCAAAATTAGCTCCCAGTTTCCCAATGGAAAATATGAGATGAGACGACGTTCTTGTGCAATTTTCCACTCGACAAGTGGTTTTTACCATAATTACTAGAGCACATGAAGGCAGCATTAGTTCACACAAATTAACAACCACAGTTTTGAGAAGATTTAAAAAATGTTATTATTATAATTAAATGTGAGTTCCTTGCTGTAAGCCAAGAGTGTTAACCAAGTTCCACGTGATTTTTCTCACCAGTAAAGTTCTTATGAAAACACACATAATACATCAATTAAACCCACTACGAAGGTATTGTCCTAGAAGTGGGAAATATATGGTATCGAGATCATATCGAAATTGCTGCAAATTAACAAAAGAGTTTATTTCCAATGTCAAGAAACAAACAAAAAAGTTCCAAAAAACACTGCTAAATAATCAAATCTACTTGTATGTAGTATCTCCAAAACATGTCGTTTTTACTACTTGTAGTTTATTCAAGCTATATATTTTTTTGAGAAACAAAGCCATTTGCCAGCACTTTTTTGCGCATTTGACGGTTTGCTAAAATATGGCTTCACCACTGTTATTGAGTCGCCTAAAATATGGAGCTATTAATTTTTGACAATATCACCCACTTGTGATGCATGGGTTGACCCGATACCCGAGGATTTGGTCGGGTTCCTCAAATATATGGCAGACTTCAGGTGCGGATTGGTCGGGTCAGGTTAGAAAGCACACTTTTCTTGTGTCCTTACATTGTTGGTTTACAACATACAGTTAATTCTTACCCATGCCACACAAAGTGTCTTTTGTTCAATGTTTAATTTATGGGGTAAACCTATCACTTTTGTATGACTTTGATCTCCGCTCCAAATGCAGTGCCAACGGCTTAGGGTGCAGTAGCATAAAGCGTGAATTCTCCACCTTAAACTCGCGGTCACATGACACGCTCCTGTTTGAGTGAATCATGCTTTCTACAGTGTGCGGGTTTCGGGTCGGGTTGGCAAATTGGGACTCATGTTTTCGGGTCGGTTTCGATTTACATCGGGTTGGGGCGTATCTCTATCCCCCACCGCTACGTTGCACTGATCGGACTGACCTCATTAGTGATGTCGTAGACCACGATGGCAGCCTGGGCACCTCTGTAGTACATGGGGGCCAGACTGTGGTACCGCTCCTGTCCCGCTGTGTCCCAGATCTCAAACTTCACCGTCGTGTCGTCCAAACACACAGTCTGTGTCAGGAAGGCAGCTGCGCAGACACAGAAAACAGCATGTTATGGAAAGCCAAATGCAAAGAGTCTAAACCGCAGAACTCATACCTCCAATTGTGCTTTCTTGGAATTCATGAAACTGTCCTTTTACAAAGCGCAGAACGAGACTGGACTTCCCCACGGCCGACTCCCCTAAAAGCACAAGTTTGAACTGGCAGATTTTGTTGCCAGCGTTTGGCCCGTTGGGTCGCGTGGCTCCACCTCGACTTGCCATGGCGCGGTGTGAGGTCCCCTCCTCTGGACGCTGATGTGATGCCCTCAACTGCTAAAACCTGGAGACAGAGTGAGGAATTCACAGTCAAGCACTGAAGAACGCAGTATGTGAAGAATGTGAGCTCATAGCAAAAATTACAAGACCAATTTGGACGATAAACATCATGCATTATGACTAAAAACAATGTTAAAGATCTTGTATGTATATACTACAACTCTGACTTTAAAGCTGCATTGTGTCAACCAATAACTAGAATAAAATATTGCATTAACTCATTTGGCACATTTTGGTTGGTGAAAATACCTCTCAAAATATGTTTCACAGATATGAGTGGCTCCCCTTTCTTCAGACCTGACTCTCAACTTCACTGGGAGTGGGACATCAGAAGCTCATGTCCATGGAGACACTACTTTAGTTTTACTACAGGCTACCAAACATGAGGCTTGAACACATTAGGCCCTCTTCCAAATACATTTTCATTGCTGTGTGTAGCTGATAATTGGTATCTTATGCTGTGAATTTTACAACGGTTTAGTTGTTGTTATGATGTAGTAACCTACTACACCCTGGAATGTACATGTACCACAGTGGCTCCATTACAATTTTCTGAAACAACACATTATCAAACTGTAAAAAATATAAGACAGTGATTTTGGAAATACAATCACATTATTGAACTTTGGACCAATACAATTATCTAATACAGTCGATCTCCAACTTTCTTACATAACTTCATAAAATACTTCTAACTTGTACCATCCGGCCTAGATTAAGATCAAGGTCTACAAAGGGTCTAAATTGTACATAGGATGTAAACTATATATAAACCAGAAAAACACACAACTTAAATGTATTACTAAAGCATAAAAAAAATAAGCCCAGTTTGAGAGCCACTGCATTAGATAGCAAGTTGTTTACATGTATAAAAGCAGCACTTACAGGTACTTGCCACATCTACTAGTTAAGCAAGTTGTGTTACAGGGAGCACAAGCACTTCCACGGGTATCTGCATTACAGAAAGCTTATTATACTCGAAATAAAGTTAATGCCCAGTGTTGCGTTAGTTTTCTATCACTGTTATTTTGTCGATACGTCTTAGTACACAGACACGTTTTTAAGCATTTGAAAAGACAACAATGATCAGATAATCAGTATCAAGTAGTCAACAACACATTTCAGGACGATGACATCTTTGCTCAGAGAAAACCCGCGGCCATAACGATCAGGCAGACACCTAGCAGTTAACAAACACAATTATCATTAATGTTACGACATGGTTGGTAAACCGCAGACACGGTGTTGTTGTTGACTACACTTGGCTTCGGCAGCAGAACAACATTAGCTTTAGCATGAAGCTACTGACTCACAAGTTTGCGAATTTGAGAGTTGAATGACACTCTTTATTTCCTTTTCTTTGTGGATAAGTAAAGAGATTGCACCCCAGAATTGTAAACCTTAAGCTGTCTATTGTTTACAAAGTGAGCTTATGATGTGACGCTGCATGATCCAGGTTTTGGGTGTGTACACAGCTAGCTAACGTCAGCGGCTAATGCTACCTGGCGCTTAGCTAGTTTTTAACACTGTAAGATTCCCAAAACAAAGCAACTGCTCAATATAAAATCATACAATCATTAAGGTAGTCCCTCCGGTCAGAATACCCACGTTGAACATAAATGAACCAGACGGGCAGGGCTAAGCGGAGCTAGCTTGGCTGTTAGCAGGGCGTGCTAGCCCCGAATCCATAGGAAAACAGTGGAATTCTAACGCTGTGTGCTAACACAGGGCAAGAGCAGTCTGCTGCTAAAACGCTAAAAAGACACAACAGCCACTCACCTTCTAAAACAGAGATCTTCCGATGTCAAATCCAAAAGGAGAAGGGCGTTGGTGAGTGGAAATATGTGTTTCCAGGGGGCTTCTACAGGAGCATTGGATCATCAGCGCCGCGGTGCCGCTTCCTTCTGCGATGACAGCTCCCTCTGAGTCTAACTAGCCAAACAAGCTACAATACTGTAGAGTCTGAAAGTGCATGCAAATTAATATATCAAACCCAAATCCTAATTTATGTAGGATGCAGCTCAATTTCAAGTAAGTATCTCATTAGTAAACAAAACAGTATATGAAACAAATTAAGAACATTGATTAATCCACTATAAAAGAGAGCTCCAAGGTTTCCTGGGAGGACTCATCCCCACACTGCACTGCAGGAAGGCACACAGTTTATCAACATCTACCCATCAGATGAACCCATCCAAAGATTTTTTTATTTGTCAAACCATTTGTGAATGATATTAAATTATATTTCTCTCATCCTTGATTGTGGGGATGAGAGAAATAACCTGATAATGAATCAGGTTCCCTTTCACTAACCTGATTCAGAATCAGGTTAGTGAAAGGGAAACCCATTATAATGTTTGCAAATGAGAACAGTTAGCTAACCCTCTGTTAGACTGTGAGTCAAAAATGATGCAGTTTGGATATAGAACTCAAACACTTTCAAAGTAGATACCAGTTTAGAAAACAAAACAAAGAAAAATATTGTTTTCTTAATATGTCAGTGGGGAGAGTTCAAAATGGAGTTTGGCTGAAGCTGATCTGTGTTTTGAACGACTAAATGATTGGACGAGCTTGGATCACAGGTGAAACTCGGAAAATTATAACTAATAAAGGCTATACATATCTCACTTTGCATTTCTATTGAATAACATAAATGAATGCACTTCTTAACGATATACTAATTTTCCGAGTTTCACCTGTATGTACTTTTTTATTTCTTCGGTAAATGTTTTCAAAGTCCCCAAAAACTCATTTTCAGTTTACTGTGCTCTATGGGCAGCTGTGTTGCCTGGCAACATGAATAAACAAGTGAAGGTTGAGCAGTGGAGCTCGGATACAGCCTTCCTTTAGCCTTGTGTACACGTTCAGAAAAAGGCAGCAAAACTGATATAATCATTTTATAGCCTTAAACTGATTTTAATTTAAGATGAAAACCTTGGATCAAGCTATGGTGGGTTTTCATTTCAGCAAAAAGAATGTGTTATACTTACAATAGCTAACATTACTAACTAGAGCTGATGTAACTAACCTTTTCTTTGACATCAGGCTGGGAAACCTCTACCTCCAGGAGCTAACGTTACAGAGTGTCTGAAAGAATCACCAAAGGTTTGTATTTGTATTTGTATTTATTTATTTAGAGAAACAGGGACAGTGTACAATAAACATTAACCCCAAGGGGAGAGATGCATCATACCAGGTTTTAGCTCAGAGCTAATTTCCACCCGTAGTCCCTGGGCAGGCTGATGTAATAGTAAAATACATAAAAAACATCATGCACACATGGATAATGGCATTTACATTGACCAAGTTCATAATAGTAAAAGCAAATCTTCACATGCACAACAATTAGATAAAAACTCTTATACACACCTTTCATTTACTCAGGTCTACTCTTCTAGACCTCAGAACATACACACACATACATACATCCGGTTACATGTGGATGCAAGATTGATTTGACAGGAGCCATTTCTTTGCCAGGCGTGAGAACGTGTAAACGTTTGTGCTTGTTATCAGCTCTGTAGGCAACATATTCCACTGACGAGCGGCCACACAAGAAAAAGCAGAGTTTCCAAATGCTGTCTTGCGCTTTGGGATCCTACATTCGCCTCGCACTGTAGATCTAGTGGCTCGAGTTGTTGTTTCAGAGCCCAGAGAGATAAACGTTTTTAGTGGAGGAGCAGCGATGTCATGGAGGATCTTATACATCAGACACAGATTTGTATGATTTATCAGATTTTCAAAGCTGAGTAAGTTGTATTTTACAAGGATATGACAGTGATGGAATCGTCTGCCTTTTTTATCATGTATCTTTAGGGACGTTTTATATAATGACTCAAGTGGCCTGAGGGCAGATTTACAAGCCTGTGACCAACTTGTCATACAATAAAGAAAATGTGGAACAATCATTGCATTTAGATAGGCTCCTGAGGCCTCGATTGTAAGGGAATTTCGAATGTGTCTGAATTGTGCCATATTACATTTTATTGTATTTGATAACTTTTTTATGTGCTTTTTAAAGCCTAAATTTGGTTCCAATATGACACCTAAATATTTTACCTGCTCTGAATTTGTAATGATTTGTCCATCAATTAAAATCTTAGGGCAATTTTGTATTTTATGACGATTTGTAAAAAACATCGAAACAGTCTTATCTAAATTTAAAGTAAGGCATGAGTTTTTCAGCCACAAAGAAACTTTCTTCATCTCATTGGTCAGTTTTTGAGCAACTTCTTCCGCAGTTTTGCCATGTGCATATAGCACTGTGTCATCAGCATACATAATAATTTTACTCTTAGAGACAGTTGGCAGGTCATTTATGTATAGTGTAAACAGCAGGGGGCCCAGAATGGAACCTTGTGGCACTCCCATGCTGCAAGGTTTTAAAGGTGATTTTATATTGTCGACTGCAACACATTGTTGTCTGTCATTAAGGTAAGATTGAATCCATGCTATGCTTGTATTTTTGTCAAGAGAAAAATTAGTGTAAGCATTGAGCAGTTTTATGAAGAACCGTGTAGACTCAGATGTTTAACTGCAAAGACCTAAATGGCATTACAAAGCATTCAAGTGGACACGCTTTGGAAATGATTCCAAAGTTTGACTATTTTTACTGCAAATCATTTAAAGTTTGTTTTAAAAAAATACAACAATATTGGCCTATAACTCATTCAGCTGCAGTTGTGAATAAAATTGCAACAGGCAGGTTTTAATAATAAACATAATGCAGGACCTGTCAAAAGTTTGGAAACACTTTTCTTTTTTTCTTTATTTACTTCCTTGTGCAGCTGTGGCATAAAAAACCCAACTCAATTATTTTTTGCGCACGCAATATTATTATTCTCTCCGTAGTATTATCATCTCCATGTATCTTCATTTTCAAAATGTATCATGAATATTCATTCTACAATGAATGTAAATAGTATAAAAAACAATACATAAAAAAGTGTACAAACAACTTCCAACCTTGTATCAGCGATCTGGTGCTCTCCAAGATCCCGAGTGGGCAGAAAATCTTTATTTTAAATGAAAACTACCAGATAGCTGATTTTGGGTGCCTCGGATTTCTATTTTTGCTACTACATAAAAAAGTGTTTCCAGACTTTTGACCGGTACAATATATTCAGATCAAAATTGTCTCTCGTTTCCCGTTCAAACTTTAGATTTTGGTGATGAGTTGAAAACACAGTGTCCTTCTCTTCCAGCCACAGACGCCTCCTGAGGTGAGGAGGTACCGCCTCAGTCAGCAACCAGAGCCCGGAGCCATCAGAGTGCATCATGGGAAAGCCAGAGACCCAGACGTGGCCAGCACTTTGGTCCATGGTGTCAGCACCAAGGCCTCACTGTCTGTAAGATAGCTCTGACCCTGTTTCTGTGGAGGTTTCTTTCCCCTTCCACTAAAAACATGTACAGTAGGATCGACCTCCACCATTTTATTCTGACCATTAGCCTGGTTTGACATCTGAAGGAAAAACCCAGGCGCTGGATTACATCCATGAGTCTGTAACTAAGTTACAGTTCAGTCACGTTCAGTCTTAGGAATTGCCGGTGCACATCCTCCTCCAATACCGCAGGCTCCGCCCTCTTGACACGATATGGACAACTGATAAAACATTTCACCACAAAACTGATTAAAATCATCGGAAATCTTTAGGCAAGGCAAGGCAAGGCAAATTTATATACAGTGCCTTGCGAAAGTATTCGGCCCCCTTGAACTTTTCGACCTTTTGCCACATTTCAGGCTTCAAACATAAAGATATAAAACTGTAATTTTTTGTGAAGAACCAACAACAAGTGGGACACAATCATCAAGTGAAACGAAATGTATTGGATATTTCAAACATTTTGAACAAATAAAAAACTGAAAAATTGGGCATGCAAAATTATTCAGCCCCTTAAGTTAATACTTTGTAGCGCCACCTTTTGCTGCGATTACTGCTGTAAGTCCTTGGGGTTTGTCTCTATCAGTTTTGCACATTGAGAGACTGAAATATTTGCCCATTCCTCCTTGCAAAACAGCTGGAGCTCAGTGAAGTTGGATGGACAGCGTTTGTGAACAGCAGTTTTCAGTTCTTTCCACAGATTCTCGATTGGATTCAGGTCTGGACTTTGACTTGGCCATTCTAACACCTGGATATGTTTATTTGTGAACCACTCTATTGTAGAGTTTGCTTTATGTTTTGGATCATTGTCTTGTTGGAAGACAAATCTCCGTCCCAGTCTCAGGTCTTTTGCAGACTCCATCAGGTTTTCTTCCAGAATGGTCCTGTATTTGGCCCCATCCATCTTCCTATCAATTTGAACCATCTTCCCTGTCCCTGCTGAAGAAAAGCAGGCCCAAACCATGATGCTGCCACCACCATGTTTGACAGTGGGGATGGTGTGTTTAGGGTGATGAGCTGTGTTGCTTTTACGCCAAACATAACGTTTGCATTGTGGCCAAAAAGTTGGATTTTGGTTTCTTCTGACCAGAGCACCTTCTTCCACATGTTTGGTGTGTCTCCCAGGTGGCTTGTGGCAAACTTTAAACAACACTTTTTATGGATATATTTAAGAAATGGCTTTCTTCTTGCCACTCTTCCATAAAGGCCAGAGTTGTGCAGTATACGACTGATTGTTGTCCTATGGACAGAGTCTCCCACCTCAGCTGTACATTTCTGCAGTTCATCCAGAGTGATCATGGGCCTCTTGGCAGCATCTCTGATCAGTTTTCTCCTTGTATGAGCTGAAAGTTTAGAGGAGCGGCCGGGTCTTTGTAGATTTGCAGTGGTCTGATACTCCTTCCATTTCAATATTATCGCTTGCACAGTGCTCCTTTTTGTATCCAAATCCGGCTTTAAACTTCTCCACAACAGTATCTCGGACCTGCCTGGTGTGTTCCTTGTTCTTCATGATGCTCTCTGCGCTTTAAACTGACCTTTGAGACTATCACAGAACTTAACTTGGACTATCACAAGTCCAAGTTAAGTCTCAAGACACAAACAGCAAGTCCCACGTCAAGTCTTTTTGGAGCTTTGGTCAAGTAAGTCTCAAGTCCCCGAAAATTGCGACTCAAGTCTGACTCGAGTCAAGTCATTTGACTCGAGTCTCCCACCTCTGCTATACGGAGTTAGAATTATGTATTTTCCTCCCCCTATATGTCCCAGCAATGTCCTAATGTGTAGAATGAGCCCAGACCTATTTACTGCCACTAAAAGCCTGCACTGTCACTCAAAACGTTTTTAATTCGGGTCCGAAGTGCCGTCATGCACGTGCTTAACATAGAGACTGCAGTTATGCCTAAAACATGAGGTAGCAGTAGTGAGTATAAAAGTGACCAACTTGCATCTAGTCCCTTTAAATAAGAACATATTTTTTTCCTCTTTTTTTTTTAAGGTAATTGTGTCCACCATCACCTGCATCATTCTATCAATGGCCCTGAATTAAAGCATCTGTGAGAAACATGATCACATACAGTAAGACTAGGGTTATAGTGCAGATATAATACATAAATATGGGAACCACTGCTTTAGTTCATCTGTGTAGTATTATTTACTGTCACTTTTATGGAAGGCCTTTCACAAACTGCAATATTAAAGAAGTATGAACATTAGAGTTGGGGTTAAAGTTGTAAATTAGAGTTGTAAATAATGAGAAAATATCTTGAATAAAAATGATGGAAATGTATTTGCCCCTTTTAATTTAAGCTGCATTCTGCATACTCAGCCTTACATACTCAACTCTATGTCCATTTTTATTTAAGACTTTTTAACTGCTGGCTGTCTGTACGTATGTGTGCCTGTGTGCCTGTGTGTGCGGGTGGGGTGGTGGGGTTGTAGTTTTTATGTATATTTGCTGGTGGGGACGATTTTAATGATTTTTAAGCACTGTAAAGCACTTTGTGTTACATTTTGTATGAAAAGCGCTTTATAAATAAAGTTTGATTTGATTTGATTTGCATTGAATGAGCCTTTTTATGTTTATTTTAATGTCCCTTATGAAATTAAATGTAGTGCACGTGTTGTCCCCCAGAGCTCCAGCCTCCTGAACCCTGCCAAAGGATCCGTGTTCCAGGACAAGCTGCAGGAGCTGAGCGAGGCCGTGTTCGGGTCCCGGGAGAGGGCGCCGCTGGGTAAGTCTCACGCCCAGCGGAGCGGCCTGCCCGCCCAAGTGGACCCGCACTCCACCGTGTTCGGAGTCAGGAACAGCAAAGGTCAGTGGGACAATGGGGCTGTGGGACAGTGGGCCAGAATCAGAATCAGAATGGTTTGAATTGCCATTGTTAGTAAGCAAGTTTACAAACTTTTTTTAACACATAACAAAATATTAAAGTATAAAAACATTAAAACTATAATACTATAAGGGTAATAAAGAAGATTGAAATAAAATTGGATAAAGACAACAATTTGACACAGAACAACGGGGTGAGTGTCTTTACAGATGTGTAGATGCATTGAGTGCACCTACACATCC
Source organism: Proterorhinus semilunaris (assembly GCA_021464625.1). Classification (NCBI taxonomy): domain Eukaryota; kingdom Metazoa; phylum Chordata; class Actinopteri; order Gobiiformes; family Gobiidae; genus Proterorhinus; species Proterorhinus semilunaris. The sequence continues at coordinate 38,159,610 of CM038350.1, forward strand.
TGCCTGAGGGGAGAGGGGTGAATAGTCCGTGTCTAGGGTGAGAAGGGTCAGCTGTGATCCGACCCACACGCCTCCGGGTCCTGGAGAGATGAGAGCTCACAGCCAATCACCCTCTCCGCAGCACTGACAATGCGCTGCAGTCGATGCTTGTCCTGGTCTGTAGTGCCAAGGTACCACACGGTGATGGAGGAGGTGAGAATGGACCACACGGTGGTGGAGGAGGAGAGGATGGACCACACGGTGATGGAGGAGGAGAGGATGGACCACACGGTGATGGAGGAGGAGGGGAGACCGATGACGGCTGTGTAAAGCTGCACCAGCCTCTTGGTCGGCTGATGGTTGGCTCCCATTTGAGGTCCAGGGTGATAGTGAAGGAGTCCACGATGGGGGTGGGAGAGTCTGTCGGGGCGAGGGGGGACGGTGGGGCTGTGTCTTTCCTGAAGTCCACGATCATCTCCACTGTCTTCTGGGCGTTCAGCTCCAGGTTGTTGTGGCTGCACCAGGACGCCAGCCGTTCCACCTCTCTCCTGTAGGACTCATTACTGTCCGAGATGAGCCCGATGAGGGTGGTGTTGTCCACAAACTTGATCAGTTTAACGGACTGGTGACTGGAGGTGCAGCAGTTTGTGTACAGGGAGAAGAGCCAGGGGGAAAGTACACAGCCCTGAGGAGTTCCAGTGTTTGTAGTCCGAGTGTCCGAGACGATCTTCCCCAGCCGCACGTGCTGTCTCCGGTCCGTCAGGAAGTCAGTGATCCACCTGCAGAGGGAGTCGGGCACGCTGAGCTGGGAGAGCTTGTCTCGTAGCAGTCCAGGGAGGATGGTGTTGAAGGCAGAGCTGAAGTCCACAAACAGGATCCTGGCGTAGGTTCCTGGTGAGTCCAGATGCTCCAGGATGAAGTGGAGGGCCAGACTGAGTGTGTCGTCCACAGACATGTTGGCTCTGTAGGCAAACTGCAGCGGGTCCAGGAGGGGGGCGGTGATGTCCTTGAGGTGGGGCAGACTTCATGACTACAGATGTCAGGGCTGCAGTGGGGCTGTAACCAGGATAAAAACTTAACTAAGTAAACGTGCCGTGTGCAGGGCTGGACGTGCGTGAGCTGCTGAATCCTCCTAAAAGCAGAGCGGAAGTGGACAGAGAGGCCCAGGAGGCGCATGAGCTCTACGTCCACAGCCACAACCATTATTTTGTTGGTAAGAGGAATAATCTGTTATTCAGTGTGGCCCTGAGACACCAGGGAAAAGAACTCATGTCCTGAAAGAACATTCACAAAACAAGCCTTTTAAAAAAAAACATCTATAGGTTCTTTTTATACAGTAATTAACAAGACATTAAATAATGTAAATACAAATGACAAAATACAAATATAATCAACACAGACTGTGTGAAAAAAAAGTGGGCTAGACGTTAACCATAGAAAGGTGATTTGTAGCATGTCTCCAGCTGCCATGAAGTTGAAAAGTGAGAAGTGTCTGGATGCAGCCGATGGAGGGGCATGTGATCATGTGATTCATTCAAATCATTTCCTGTGTAGAAGTGGAGCTCCACCACCCACCATTCTCTCCATCAGCTGCATACAGACCCTCCTGTACTTTACAAGCAATGCTACAGAGTATTACTACAACTTGCATTCCAACGCAAGCCTGACATCATTTCAGATAATAAAAAGACTCAAATACAAGCATTTATTTTGAAACAATATTTTTGACATTTCTGACACTTAATTTTTCATTGAAAACAACTATCTATCAGCAAATATAAATGTTGATCTGTGGATGCTTTGCGTCTCGCTCCGCCAGGTGAACGCATCAGCAGGAAGTACGATCTCCCGCACTTCAGGACAGATGGCGTGTTCGGGCTCCCCACGCCGCACTTCAACGACGGACGCAGCCTGGCCCGGACTCTGGACTGGGGGGTCATAAACCAGCTGCAAGTGTCAAAATGATCATGGCTCACCTGCCTTCATAAATGTGCCAGTCACCAGGATGTTATGACCCTTTTCATTTGTTGATGTGTGATCTGTGCTGTTGCCTATAGTCCTCCTTTATTTAATTTGACTTGTTCATGTATTTTTCTTTACAGAAGTGAAGGCTCAATGGGAGCAGACGGCCACCCAAAGCCCTCCGAGGACCACACCAGCGAAGTGTAACTTGATTTCTATTGCGTTAGCACACAAGTAAATTATAATCCAGTAACTGACTCTTCCTTACACTTAGATCGATGAACGGTTTTCTGTTTCAGAAAGGAACCTACTTACAATCCTCTCGATGCAAAAACCTTGGGGATTCTTCCAGCTCTGGATCAGTTTGGTATGAGCAGCTTGTCAAACGTAATGCTTTGTAATGCCCTGGTGGTTTAGTTTAGTTTATTTGTTTATTTGAGCAGTATACATTCTGCTCAAATAAACAAATGAGCGCCCACCCCCAAATTTAGTGCAATAAAAAAGTACATTTCACACAATGGTTCAGAAGGAACAAAACATCAACAATTTGATAAATTTCAAGCAGCTACATTAGCACAGACCAACTTACAAACGTACAAAACAATATTTGAACTGTTTATATAATTAATTGAAACAAAGCACAACTACAACAACGATCTGGTTTCATGTACGATGTCTAGCACAAAGCAAGTAAAAAAATGCGATCATTAATATATTTCTTTCAGATTTTTACCCGTGATTACCGAGAGTTACTTTCATAGATATTATACTCCGAGATCTTGCTACTGCCCAGTTATCATTACCATCCTCAATATAATTTTAATTTGTGTTTAATAATAATAATAATAATTATAATTTTTTTTTAATTATTATTATTATTATTACATATTTATTTAATTGAGTTATATGTGAAGTATGATGTAAGCTCTGCATAGTGTAGAGCGGGCCAATTGAAGAGGGCAGTAGCTCCCCATCAACAAACCCCCACAGAGCTGCCCTAACAGCTGATTTTGTAGATGATGTTCCTACACTCTAATAAATCCAACTTGATGTTGCCGAGCTAACTTGTATTATTCACTTACTACAACACAACATTACAAATTGCCTGGTAAACTGTACTACTTTAGTTGGATCAAATGTATTAAATGTGTTAAGGGTCAAACGTGTGTCTAGGTTTACATTTTTTGTTGGCCAAATGAAGAAACTGTTATTTTACATTAGTTGAGCCAATATCCCTTACTGCGCCTGCGCACGCATGCGTATTTGATCCTACTCGGAATTTTTTGAATTTATTTTTCAAGGATTCGGTCCGCCATTACCACCATCACCGTCACCGCAACTTGACTCTTCACTCAAGGGATCAATGAGGCAAGTATTTTGCTCTTTTAATATAGAACAACAGAGTTCCCCCTTATTTTTAATAACCATTAACATTAAACGGTGTATTGATTTCCCGCCTGGTACGTATAAAAATGTAACCAGGTCAAGTGAGTTCAGGTAATGTACTGTGGAGCGATCTACTACTAGGCTGTAACAGTGCTATAGATAGAAGGAAAGCCCGCCTCGGTGATGTTGCTAATATTTCTACATTAGCGGATTATTCATCTACGAGATTGAATATTGGACTTTAGCAAGAGTAGCAACCGAGCACCATCATCAGCATTCGTGCTACAGCAGGTCCGCTCATAATCATATGAGGCTGCTAGCAGGGCTAACTTTGCTAACGTAAGCTAACTTTCACTGCCTTTGCTGCTTGACTTCGAAAATAGACATCGCGGAGGCAACAAGCAGCCACAGCGCCTGCACAGATAATATAATCTGCCCGTTTTCACCAGGAAGCGGACTTGGTGGATGTCGAATGTGATTGTACCCGGAATGGTAAGAGCTTGTCCTTTAGTGGCATAGACGCAGCACAAACGGCTAACGTGGCAAATCATCATTAACACAAAATAGCAGATTTGCTAACGCTAAATTATTAAAGGAATGGCCATGGCATAATTTAAAGATGTATCTTTTATTTTAGGGGCTTTGAGAGGGCAGGTGAGCGTGTGTGGGTGCACATTAAACACAATGCAAATAGAGGTTAATGTGCCAACCTCTACTTGCATTGAGTGGCTATGTCTGTGTGTAATTTCAGGTGTTGTGGGACAAATCCTTAACTCCTGGTTCTGGTAAATCCATCTCACTATGTAGTCTCAAAATGGTTTGATGTGAACATGATGCGAGTTATTGTTCACATTAAAGCATTTGGATACTACACTGTGTTGGCTTAAACCGCTTTTATATTAAAAAAAAAAATGTTAGTGTTTTTTTCGCCTGAAAAAACTTGCCTTGCTCCAGACACATGGCAGAGCTCCATGGAAACCATGGATTTACGACATTTAATCCTGAACACTATTCCTGTTGTGTAATGAATTAATCAAACCTGTACCCCTTCTTTTTATAAGTAACCAACATATACATTGTTAAAAGGAGAAAAGTTATGTTAACGTATATTTTCAAAAGGAAGTTATCAAAATTAGTCAAATTACTGAAATTGATCAAATTACTGAAATGTAATTTACTTGTATTTGCAGATAAGCTTTTGTCTTTTCTCATTATTAACTTGGTGTCCATTTGTCGTTCTAGCTGTTGAAGTGCTGCATCAGCAGCTTTGTTGGGTCAAGGAAAGACGTTCTTCTCAGGCATCATCGCCACAGTCATAGAAGAGGTTTCCACTCGCCCTGTATTCACAGTGACTGTGTGTGCACCTTCAAGATACAAAGTGGACGAAAAACTCATCTCGGAAAAGCACACGCGATTGTAAAAAGGCAGGAGTTTTTCACTTATTTTTGTAATTTCAAAGAAATCTGCTCACAGAATACTTTTATTTCACACATAAAAATCAAGAAACTCTGTGCTGTCCTTTCAAACATTGTAAATTTACCACAAACAATCCAAAACCCTTTACTGCACACACAAGTAAGAAGCACAGAAATGCAAAGGGCATAAAAAAACTGCATTAGAGCGCAATCCCTAGAGACTCTTTGCAACTCTGGCTAGGGGAGTAACTGTCAGATAGTAAACACCTCTGAGGAGGCAGAAGAATTACGAAGTGTTTCACGTGAATTTCCAAATTATGAAGAGGATAATGAGTCTGCAAATTATGAGTATTGAGCACAAAGCAGCTAGTCTTTTTCAATACATGCAAACATTGTTATGTTTCGAAAAGTGCTTCTCAAAGAATTATTGAAGATTTTAATTACAAGATTTAATAATTTTATGCCTCAACATCCAGGAAAATATAATGACCATGCCCTCGAAGAAAAAAGATGCATCTCAGTGGATGAAATGAAAAAGAGGGGAAAGGACATGCCACTCATCGAACAAAAGATGGACCTGACGTTCTCTCAGAAGAAAATAAATCATGGAGATGCAGCCCCTGGTCATGGAAGTGCAGCTCAGATGGCCTACACTCTTCTTGGAAGAACAGGTATGTTCTTACTCGAAAGCCAAATGGGTATCTTTGGTTGTAAATGTTTTTATTTATTTTTTTATTATTATTATTGGTTGGTTTATTTGGTCTATTGTACATGTTTTCAGTGGTAGGGACAACTAGAGTACCCAGAGGAAACCTACGCAGACACGGGGAGAGCATGCAAACTCCACACAGAAAGGCCCATCCAGGTAGGAATCAAATACGAACCTTCTAGCTGTGAAGCACAAACTAACCGCTGTGCTTGCCAGCATTTCTTTACTGATTAATCATTTATGTTTACCTTGATTTTCCATATAAATATATATATATATATATTACACACACACACACACACACACACACACACACACACACACACACACAAGTAGCTCATTGCCATTTTTGTTAGGCAAAAATAGTTCACCAAATAAAAAAAGGTAGAAGACCCCTATCCTAGAGTATTATAGATCTGTTGGTAGGACTTTAAATGAGAATTAGGATTTGTTCTTACTTGTTTTGTGTTTTTTGTCTTAGGTGTCAAACATATTCCAGCATCAACAAAATACCTCTTGAAGTATTGCGTGGTAAGTGTAAATGCTTTCATTTTTCCAAATGTAATCCATATACCAGGGATGTTTTTACAACTTTTTTTTTTTTTTTTTTTAACAGGACACAGATCCAGTTGAGAGAGCATTCGAAGGTGGGCCTCCTCACTGTTCTGGAGGACAACGTTGGACCTGCTTCAGTGCCCACGGTGGTAAACATTGCCATTGTGTTAGAGGAGGACATCGTTCTTGCTGATCTGCCAGACCTTTCTTCTGCCTTTGCCTATCTGTTTGGACTCCTTTATGGACTCAACATGTACTTTCCTAAAGAACTCAGGTACACATTTGAAGCAGTGCAACACATTTTCGTGGAACTAACGCCCAACTGCTCTCGACGGGTAAGAAGCCTCAAACCTAAGCTGTTTTGAAATCTGTCATGACTTGACCAATGCAAGAATATTCAGAACATAAGCTGCTTTGCTATAATGCTTGTGGTTTTAAAAGCTGGTTAGAAAATAGCTTTTTTTTAAATTTAAAACTTTTTTTTTTAATACTGTCCATGTTTGTTCGCTAACGTGTACAAAAATGTACTGTTTTTCGTGTTACATTAGTATATACCAAATTGATGATGGCAAGCAAGAATTTTACATGACTTACACAGCAGAGTTAGTTTTATCTTGTGCAATTGTACAGTTGATGTAACTTGTTTAACTACTTGCCACCCGCCTTAAGCAGGTGCATATTCTCCAGTTCGGCTTTACCCAAATCTAAAATATTCGCAACTCAAGCTTACAGACTTGAGGCTTTACTGATCTTTTTCCTTGCGTTGTTGATTTGTTGTCGATGCTTTTGTGACATTTTTTTCATCTACTTTTTGCCGTATTTTTTTATAGAATTTTTTTCTACGGTTTGTTGCACTTGCATAGGTTTTTTTGGTCAATTTTGCTTTTCCCTTTTTTGTTGCATTTTCATCCTCATTTTCTTTTGTCACACTCTTTTTAATGCGTTTTCAAGAAGGTTTAGATTTGGATAAAGCCAAACTGAAAAATATTCTCGGGACAGGTGGGGGTTAAGAGGTTAATATTTCAAAGTCTTTTGTGTTCAACCTTTTGGAGGAGACAAAGTAGAGCCTCTGAGGCCCCAAAAGGATCCTTACCCACCGTGGCAACCACCTCCTGGTTTCTTTCAGAATGATTCTTTTTTTTTTCTTCATATTTTTTCATTTTGTCTAAAAAATCAGGACATTTCTGAAAATTCCTGTCATGCAGAATTGAAACAAAGTATGTTTCTGGGATATGTCCAGTTAACTGCATGCAAATTCTCACAAAATGACCAACCTAATCCTTTTATCATATTGTTTTAAATGTTATGCAGTGCATTACTTGCAACACCATTCTATCCAATCTGGAGCACCCCACTGGTATCAAAATATGTCTCATACATAACTTGTTTCTACATTACATCTGTTGTAATGTAGAAACATTACAACAGATGTAATGTTTCTACATTGACTGATTCTAATCAGTCCTCACCCGACCACATGGTTTGACAAATAAAACAATCTTGAATTAAGTGTAATCGCCCAATTATCAGTATTTATCTTATAGTTACTTGAACATTTTCTTTCAAAAATGTATGTACATTTGAATAGAAGAGCAAAAGTTGCACTTTTAAAGAAAAGAGTAAATTCATAGTGTTGGAGAGCTGCATGGGATATTTGGATCGTCACAATTTCTGCAATACGCTGGACATGAGAATGGCTATTGTAAGCTAATGGTGTTTATAATTGCTGCTTGAAACAGAAAAATGTTTTGCAATTAATAAAGTGCATGTTTGTTTTATATAAGTTTGTCTATTTTTAAAATTTTTACTTGCATAAATTGTATGATTTCGCAAAGACTGACAAATAAGTACACAGTTGGAATTACATTGTCCTACTATAGGTGAACGGGTGAAATTTAAGTTTAGCAAGAAAATGAGATTACCTTGTGCCAATGAAAGAAATTAAGTTGAGCAAGCAATAGAAATTACGTTAAGCAAGAAACAAAAATGACCTTGTGCCAATAAAATAAATTAAGTTGAGTGAGCAATAGAATTTTCCTAGTGCTAATACTAGAAAATAAGTTGTGGATGGGGAAAAATATAAGTTGAGAGAAGGATAATGCATGAATTGCATAAACAAAATAATGTGAGTTAGATGAACTGTTTTTCAGAACTTGAATCTTTAAGTTGATCTTTCCAATTTAAGAATGTGGTGGCAGTCTTATAACTTAAATGTTTGAGTTGAAATTGCTTTTTTTTTATTACAGTGTATGCTGAGATTAAAGGACAAGGTTTTGAGCCCGTTGGGAGGATTCCTCTCAACAGATCCATAACCCGCCAACCCTAATTCTTATTTTAATTTGAGCGATAGAATGACAACCGTTCCAAGCAGCAACACTCTTCCTTCACTCTAAGAAAGGATTCACTGGCTCAACGTAATAAAATTACCGCAACCTTTTGCGATACCTATTTTTACTTGGACCAACACTATCAAATTGTGTTGATTTGTTGTAAATTTAGTATTGTTTACCAACTCAATTTTACAAAACAAGAAAACGTTCTTATTTTAAGTTCAGCCAGCTTGAATTTAAGGATTTATTTATGTTTGTTGACTCAAGTTACGGTTATAAAGTGATTGGAAATATGACCGGGGTGTTGGACGACATACTTGAATGTCTTACTATTGAAATTGCAAGGGAAAAAAAGAAAATATTATTATAAACTGTATTTATAGAACATCTGGGTCTAATATTGATGTTTTTTCAAATTGGATGGAGGAGCACTTTTTAAACCCAAATCAGAAACTCATGATCTGTTAAACCCAAACAAACATAAAAAGAATGATGCATTTGCATTTACTAACACTCTATTCAGCATAGGTTTGTTTCATTTAATAACCAAACCGAGTAGAATTACATCCCATAGTGCTACTTTGATCATATTTTTTCCAATGAAATAGAAAGGAATAGAGTTAGCGGACTATTGATAAATTATATTTATCGTCCCATTCTCTCTCGGGTCAACACGGAGACGCTCATGCATGCTTTTATCACCAGTCGTATCGACTACTGTAATGCCCTGCTTTCTGGTCTTCCCAAAAAGAGGATCTCAGGTTTACAACTTTTACAAAATTCAGCAGCTCGTGTCCTGACGAAGACCAGGAGGCGGGACCACATTACACCGGTTTTAGAGTCGCTGCATTGGCTCCCCGTGTGTTTCAGGATCCATTTTAAAGTTCTTTTAATGGTTTTTAAACGTCTTAATGGTCTTGGTCCTTCTTATCTTTCAGAACTGCTTTTACCTTATGAACCTTCACGGTCCCTTCGCTCCTCCGGCAGGGGTCTCCTAGTTATTCCTAAAGTCAACAGAAAGACTTTCCAATATTATGGCCCTCGCCTCTGGAACGACCTGAGGAGGAGCTCAGGACCACAGAGAACGTTCATGTTTTTAAGAGCAGGCTCAAGACCCACCTTTTTAGCTTAGCTTTTAACTGACATCTATTTGTTTAGTCCTAATGATATATTTTGTGTGTGTGTGTGTGTGCGCGTGCACGTGTTTGTCTGTTTGTTATCTGTAAAGCACTTTGTGATACCCTTCGGTATGAAAAGCGCTTTATAAATAAAGTTTAATTTGATTTGATGATTGATTTGATTGGATTTTGTACAGCCCCACAAGGAGGCAGTATAGAGTGGTGTGCAGTAGAGCTCCTTTAACATCTTCTGTACACACTCCACATTATCATGCCAGCATGTTCGCGTGTGCACACATTGTACTGTACTGCCTCAGGAGGTCATCATCATCAGTCAAAGAAATGTGTAGAATTTCAGCCAAAACTGCAGCTGAATGTGTTAGACCATAGTTTTTGCATTTACTTGAAAATAGTTGGGTTATTTCATCATAATTTGCTTTTCAATTACATTTAAGGCTTTCGTTTACTGACTAATGCTTTTTTACGTGGCACAGAAACTCCTGAAACACTTTTTATTAACTACAAATGATATGTAGGAATAGCAGACTGTAAGCAAATAAAACATGCCCTTCATTTCACCACAGAATCAAAACTGTCCGGAGCTTTTGTGTAAAAATAAACAGTGAATTCCCCGCTTGGTGCCTTTTCTAGGAGTAGGGGAGCTGATCCATCGCACCGAACCGGGACAGTTCACCAGAGGGCCCGCCCCCGAGCGCAGCCTGGTCAACGCCGTTCGCCACCACCTCAAGAACGTCAACTTCCACTTCTTCCGCACGCTGCTGCAGGCGTTCACTCATTACGACAAGGTCAGGCAACAAAGCGTTAGCAACGTGTTGGAGTCAGTCACTGGCACCTCCCTCCTTCCTCACTTCCTCACTTTTTTTGATCCTAACATCCACATTCTTCACAGGGATACAGCTCTATCTGCACATGTCGTGGCTTTCTGGGTTTATTAACTACACTGCGTGCAGAATTATTACGCAAATGTGTTTTTTGACCATATTCCAACAGATATTAATATCATCCAGGGTGGTAAAAACACAGAAGTTAAATCAATTCAGCTGGACAATTTTTTCATGTATTGAATCATCCAGTTCTTCTCTTCAGAACGCCAAGCACCCATTGTGTTCCCACATAAAAATTAAGGGTTTATTTAAAATTCTAAGCAGTGTCCTTGGTGATGTAACTTTAGTTCTAGTTACTAAAGTGTATTAATCCATGTGCAGCGGGGGTTCTTTCCCCATAAAGCACAGGTGAGGGTTTGTGCATTCTGGTGCATTTTAAACTATGCTGCAACATTTGAGCTGAAATGTCACATTGTCATGTGAGCAGTTATAGTTTCCATTATTCTCAAAACTCATGATAAATAATTAAAACACACGGACAAAACAATGAGGTGTGATTGTTTTTTTAAAATTATTATTAATGACTAGTCTTCTGTTGGCCATCATCCTGAGCAGTTCCCATCTCACTAAATCATCACTCTCAGCTTTCATGGTTAATGGTCTCAACTTACACTGCATTCCAAATTATTATGCAATCTCAGTGTCCTTCCATCCATTTTCTTCCACTTGTCCGTTGGCGGGTCGTGGGGGCAGCTGTTGGACCACCAGCCCCTATGGCTCCTCCTGCAGGTGGTGGGTCCACAGAAGGACGGCCTCATGGTTCTAACCGGGCCTGTTGGTCTCTCATAAGGGGCTTCTGAACCGCTCTTTGTGTGACCCGTCACCTAGGACCTGTTTGCCCTGGGAGACCCTACCAGGGGCACCAAGCCCCCGACAACAGAGCTCCAGGATCATTCAGGTGCTCAAACCCCTCCACCACGTTAAGGTGGCGGTTCCAGGAGGGGCAATCTCAGTGTCATAAAGGTTAATTGTTTTGTTTTTCAATGAAACTCATGGATGGTATTGTGTCTCAGGGCTCTTTGAATCACTGACATTAATCTCAGATGCCTGGGATGATTAGTTGTCAGGTAAGCCCAGTCTAGGGAAAAAACTACTGAAAAAGGACGTTGCACATCATTAAGCAGACCACCATTTTCAAGCAATAAGGGAAAGAAAAAGGATCTCTCTGCTGATGAAAAGCGTGAAATAGAATACCTTGGACTAGGTATGAAAACCTTCTATATTTCATGAAAGATTAAGCGTAATCATCGTACTGTTAAGAGTTTTGTGGCTGATTCAGAGACACACAGGTGTGCGCAAATAAAGGCACAATAAGGACGGTTTCTGCCAGACAAATACATCAGATTAATAGAACAGCTGCTACAAAGCAGGTATTTGAAGCTGCTGGTGCCTCTGGAGTCTCCCGAACATCAAGGTGTAGGACCTCCAGAGGCTGCAGTTGTGCTTAAACCTTCTATCCGGCCTCCCCTAAACTGTTCATTGAAGCTCATGAGCAGAAACGGCTGCAGTGGCTCAAATACATGAAGACTCATTTTCAAACAGTCTTGTTCACTGATGAGGCCGTGTAACCCTGGATGGTCAGATGGATGGAGTAGTGGATGGTTGGTAAATGGCCACCATGTCCCAACAAGGCTGTGATGTCAGCAAGGAGGGGGCGGAGTCATGTTTTGGCCTGGAATCATTGGGAGAGAGCTGGTCGGCCCCTTTAGGCTCCCTGAAGGTGTGAAAATGACCTGAAAAATATGTGGAGTTTCTGACTGACCACTTTCTTCCATGATACAAAAATACAAAATCATCTTCATGCATGACAACGCACCATGTCCTGCTGTAAAGAATACCTCTGCATCATTGGCTGCTATGGGCATAAAAGGAGAGAAACTCATGATGTGGACCCCATCCTCCCCTGACCTCAACCCTATTGAGAACCTTTGGAGCCTCAAACAAAACATTTATGAGGGTGGGAGACAGTTCACATCCAATTCTGACATCCTTCTGACATCCTGAAAAGAAATCCAAGCAGAAACTCTCTACAAATTCACAAGTTTAATGGATTTAAGAATTTTGAAGCTGCTATCAAGTAAGGGTCCTATGTTAAGAGGTTTTTGATTGAAATAGCTGTTGAATTCAGTAAATATGACCTCCTAATGCTGCAAATTCAACAAATGATCATTTATCAGTTCTTTACAACCTATACTTTGTATTGAAACACTGTTGTGCATAATAATTGTGAACAGTGCATTTTAAGTTGTTTATTATATTTATTTTTGGAAAATAATACAGTCATCATTGGGAGTTTTTTTTTTAAATCACATTCAAATTATCTTCTAACAGTTAAAGACTTTAAAATTATGCTAAGTTGACCAGTTAGAACAGGGGTCCCCAACTAAATAAGCTCAAGTTCTGCAAACGTTTCTTTCTTAACTTTCAACATATGTCCAGGCTCCGGACATATGCACTCATTGCTCTTGATAATGTTACAACATGAGCACAGGTTGTGTATTTGCACAGCAGAGCTGATCAATGAATAAATATTTTTTCCATTTTATATCAATGTTATTCAAATTGTTGAGATAATCTTTAATTCAGCCTTAGAAATTGAGTATATTAAGTGGATGAAAAGGCTTTTGGGTCCGGACTAAAGCCTGTGGAGGGCCGGATCTGGACCCAGGTCTCCCAGTTGGGGACCTTTGATTTAGAAAAATAACATTTGCATAATAATTTGGAATGCGGTGTATATAACGCTTTTCTACCTTCATTAGGCCCAACGCCCTTTACAGCAAGGAACCAGTCACCCTCTTACTCTCTCATTCATACACTAATGTACGCAGACACTAGAGGGAAGGAGGGTGAAATGTCTTGCCAAAGGACACAACAACAGTGTGCAATTTCAGGAGCTGGGATTCGAACCCCCGACCTTTCAATCATGAGACGACCGGTTTGGTTCACTTTTCTGAACCAGCATAAATGAGTGCAGGGATCATCTGCCCGTTACTTCTGAACAGCTCTAACATTTTATTGGTTTACCTTTACACTGCGTCTTGCTCTCATCTGTGTGCACGTGCAGAAGGGCAAGGGCCTGATCGACCGCTCGGACCTGGAGGACGTGTGTCACGAGTTCCAGCTGGACACCAGTGAGAAGGTCCTGCAGCAGCTGCTGGACGACTGCGACCTGGACCGAGACGGAGGCCTCAGCTTCATGGAGTTCTCCAATTTCCTCTGCTGGAAGGAACTGATGCCCATCAAGGTCCAGGACCAGAAGATCCTTACGGGAGGTCCGACCCTCTGTACGCTCACTTTATAGAACTGCTTGAATGGTATTATATGCATGTGTTGTTGGTGCAGGGAGTGTGGACAGTCCTCTGTATGAGTGTCTCGTCCCCTACACCAAAGCTCTACTGAGGCCTGAGGACCTGGAGCCTCTGGAGCCCGGCAGCTCCCTCAGAGTCCCCCGAACACTGACCCGCACCAGGGGAGCCCCCGAGGCCTTCAGCCCCTCCTCGGCCCTCATCGGGGCTGTCCACGACCCCACGGCTGGGAAAGGTGAGTGTTACAAAGAAGGAGGAACTGGATATTTAGATAGTACAGCTTAATCCACAGAAAACATGTCTAATAGTCAAGTTCAAGTGATTGTCAGTGACCTAAATGGACCAGTCTTTAAAGAGTGTCAGTGCAGAAACAGTGTGACCTTCAGTGGTTAAGTCTCGTCCACAGACCGGCGCTGCTGTGGTGTGCCCAGTGTCCGCACCGACCTGCCGGCACCGCGTCTGAAGAGGGTCAGTGACCGGACCAACTACGGAGACACGTCCACCGCCGCCGCGCTGCTCCACCCCCACGTGCATGCCGCTTTGGGTGTGCACGAGGAGCACTTCCTCAGCCCACGCAGCAGACAGGAGGTACACAACTCTACATGGTAACAGTTTACTTTGGGACATATTACGTTCCAAAGATTTTGGATCTGGTTTAGTTTTTAAGTCTTTAGTGAAAATAATGTGTACAAATTAAAATTTCACCTTAGTTTAAGCTCTGTAAATCAGGAAGAAATTAGATAATGAAAAAACCTTCTGGGAGAAAAAAAACTCAACATTTTGAGTCCATATGTTGAGTCTGTGTAGTTTAGATGTTGTTGCAAAAGAGGAATGGAAAAGAAAGCGCCCCATAGGTTTTGTAACGTCTGCACATGTGTTTGTACTGTATATCCCCGTGGACTTTGGCAGCTGGCGTCTTCCATATTTGGATTAGAGAGTGTTATGTACACGAGTCGTGTCAAAAAAAAAAATCATTCTAAACAGTCTGTTTTTTACTCCGACATTAAAACGAAGATGTTAAGGATACAACTTGAAACAAATCTCAAAACTGACCACTGCATAAAAATGTTTAGTTTTCACCTCCAGCGTCTGGCCTCTAATCCCTGTTGAAAGGAGGAACTGTCCTTGTTTGCAGATTGCAGAGCTCTTCAGGAACATCGGTGTGGAGCTTCCTGCGCCGCTGTGGGACGAGGTCTGGGAGCTGGCCGCTCTGAGGAGCGCCACAGGAGAGGTGTGTGTGGAGAGCTTCAGGGCCGCGCTCAAGGAAATAAAGGCCATGTAGACGACCAGCAGAAATGTTTCAACTCTTTCATGACTCACACGACTGCTGTCTCAAACACGACAAAGCAGAAAGAAAAACTCACGGCTTAGATCCCGAGATCTCAGTGGGGCTTTCCTGGATGGACAAGGGACAAATACAATAAAAACCTACGCTGTTGAGAATCCTGCTATTGGAAGGCGCATTAGAAATAGTTCTAGATCAATTGTTTGTAAACCGTTCTGAGTGGCTCTGAGGCTTTGGATGATGAGGCTCTGACTGTGAATGCAGCACACGGTGATTAAAACATCCATTTTATTTCATTTATCCAAATAAGCATCTCACCTCATTTTATCCTGGAAGAATCAAATACTAAACGTCTTGATACAGACACAAATGATCGCTTTAGATCTGACTTGGTCCCTCGTAGACCATGTAGATGTGACAGGGTGGTGTAGAGCTAGGTAGCTTTAGCCATGTAAAACTAAAAACCTCACATTACCAAGGTGACTGCGACAACGCCAGTGACGTGTGGTCAGGTGAGGCCGGGGAGAAGGGTCAGAGAGAAATTGTCCTTGTCCATGTCCTTGAAGATTGATCCAGTACGCAAGCATAAGCTTCACTCTTCTCAAATGGATGGGGAGCTCCCCCATCTCCACCTGAAGAGCATCTTCAGGGGAAGACCTAAACGCTCTCCCTAAATGAGTCTCCGCAGCCCACCTATTCGCCCATTCCTCAACTGCTCCAACAATTTCTTGCATTTTCCTTTGAAGGTATTTAAATTCTGCCCCCGCATCCAAAGAGCCCCATCATCAGCGTAAAGTGACCTTCCAATACTTCCCTCTATCTCCCCAAAAACATCATTTATCAGTATATCAAACAGCACTGGACTACACACACTGCCTTGGGGAGTTCCATTTTCTACAGACTGCCTACTAGAGTATGCTGCACCTATCCTGACCTCAATTGTCCCATCAGCTCAGAAATCAAGCACACCCAGTTATACATCTTTCCCCCGACTCCAAGCTTTGCTAGCTTTATCAATAGCTCTTCTTTTCACAGCATGTCGTAAGCCTTTTCTATATCAAAGAAAACTCAAGTCAAGTAAATCACTCACTTCGTTAACACCAAACCAAGTAGTGAAACTACAAACACGACAAAATTGGTGTAGTACGTCAAATTTGCAAAGAACCTCGTTCTTACATCGTGGAGTCCGATGGAAAACAATACAGACGTAATAGACAACACCTCCTACCTGTGAACGAACAACTACCCGATCAGGTCACTACGCAGTCAAGTGAAATGGACATGTTTCAGCACATGGACAGATCAGAGACTGACAACCCGACAAATGACACACATGAAAAACCAATACAAGACAAAAGCCAGCGTGAACAAGAAACCAACAAAAGAGTGACAACTAATAAAAAGGACATACCAGTTGCTAGCCCAGTGCAAACCAAGAGTGGCAGAGTTTCTAGACCAAATCCTAAATACTTAGAATAGTGTATACTCTGAGTATTTGTATTTTTGAAACGCTTTTTTTATTTTTAAGGTTGAAAAGTTGCTTTTAAATATTGCAATCTATTAGTTGTGATAACATTCACAATAACAAATGTTATTTGAAAAAGAAAAGAAAAAAAACTTAAAAGGAGGGATGTAGACATCTGTTAACATATTTGTCCTTACTGCACACCGTACTCACGTTACCTGGAGTATCCAGTAGAGGTCCGTGTGACCAGATGTTGATTCACTACTGAATGCAGTCTCTTAGCCCACATTTTAGATGCTGCTAATAAATGGCTTGGCATACACCATGGACTGGTCATTATAAACAAATCTACAGACCAGGGGCCCATTTCTATAAGTCATGTAAGCTATACCCCAGGGCAGCTGTGGCTACAATAGCGGCTGAGTGTGGGGTGAATGAATAATGACGACAGTGGAGTGTTGGAGTAGCTTGTCAGGCATGTAAAGTGAAATACAAATGGACGGCATCAATATTTACGTGAAATTCCACATGAATTGGTTTTGACCCAACAGTATTTGCTTTGTTTATGTTTCATTAACAAGTAAATCATCATTATTAGAATTAATTTCCATGTTTGCTCATCATGTCGTAATTAAATTCATATCTTTGTTGCGCTTTCATTTCCAAAGACAGTTGAAAGTCCCGGTAATTGTTTTGCTAATCGGATTAATCGACCTTACGTCATAAAAACATTAATAATAAAAAATCACCACTTGTTTTTACAGCTTCGTTTGTTCTTAATCGACAGAGTGATGTACAAGCGTGGCCAATTCTTTTTAATACGCGCCTACCGTATCCGTCCGCGCATTGACGCGCGCTCGCTCTAATCTCATTACAGCCGCCCGCCCCCGCCCCGCCGCGCACAAACTTCTCCCGCCGCATTAGCATTGGAAAACACGGAGATAATCCGCGCCGCGTTATTGGCGGCTAATTCCAGAATTTGTCAGAAGTGTTGTCGACATTAATAGCGAGCGCTGACAGAATGGGTTGACACCAGATGGCTGCCTGGCACGGCATGAGAAGCGCAGGTTGCGTTCGAGGAACCTAATCAGGTGGGGAATTTTCTGATAGAATTAGTCACCGCGTTTCAACCTCCTTTTTCAACATTTTGATTTATTTTTCCTTCAAAATGAAATACTGTGGCCGTCGTGTGCAAGAACATACTCCCACTTTAGCAAGGGATTATCTGGGACATGTTATTTAGGATATCAAGTCCCCAGAAAGTGGGTTACGGAAGTTCATAAGTACCAGAGCCCCAAGCATGAAAATATGGCATTGCTTTTTATACACTAATGTTCCTAATACTTGCCTCAAGGCTTTATACCTGATGTTCTCTTTACATTAGTAAAATAAGATAAGGTAAAATGACTGGAATTCAAGATATTTGACCTTAACTTGAGTCACTGCCAGTGGAATAACACTTACATTAAGGAGAAAGTAAATTGTGATTTTCATAACTAATTTAAATGCAATGATTAGCAGATTTATTTACATACCTGCTCAAATCAAAGGAAATTAAACTAATTCAAGAAAAATCTACTTACTCCTAGATTAGGCATTGTGGTGTAATTGACCTTTTGCAAAACCCCGCCGCAAAACAGTCATTGTCCAAGCATACTTCAGACTTCGTCCCGTAGAAACTAATGGAGCTGGGTCCGTTTCTCCCCTTTTCAAAGCCTAACTCTTGAGTCAAGATAAGCCGCCGTTGCTGAAAATCATCACAAAAAAGGTGTTTCTGCTGCTGGAATATCTGTCCCGTGCTTTCTAAGTGCAGCAGGGAGTGTTTAGTTGGATTTGTTTTGCCATTGTACTGTTATAGCACACGGGACATTGCAGATTGAGAATAATTAAAATGTTTCTTAGCTAAATAAGACAAAGCCACTGTGTCCTGCTCCTTTAGGAGCCGCACATATAACGCTCATATTATATCAATACTAGACTAACTATTTGTATTACTTTATTTGACAGGGATAGTACACATGAATGAACATTTCTGTAAATGTGTCAGTATTAGCTGCAGAGCTATTTTAGAAGAAGCCTGGTAGGCTGCCAGAGCATGATAGTCCACATGAAGCAGCCCCAGAGACTTTTCTGTTTTCCTGGTTTCCCCTTCGTTGTGTATATTCAATATATTCCTCCACCGCACATTGTAACTCATTTAGCCTCGATCTGCACTTCATGTATTTGTACTGCATTGTATTGTAAGAGTCACTAACACGCACTTCTCTCTGTCCCCATGACCTCTTCCCAGAGCTAGCTAACATTTATTAAGGGGGCTTTTGCGAAAGGTTAATTGTTTTAAATAGTTCTAGTCCTTTGACCAATAGGCGAGGAACGCGCTTCTCTTAGGTCCTCATAGCGGGGAGTGGACATTGCTGTAATACCATCCCCTGGTGGCCAGGGGCGACTCCAAAAGACACTTGGTAAACAGGATGTCAATGAGCACTTTAACCTTCCCTAGCACGGCTTAAAAGCCTGGCTCCAAAGACTTTTGTCTAAAAATCGCTATGACCCATGTGACAACGCTGGGCTGGGTGACGCTCGTTTTTGTACATCAGCACTAAAAAGTGGAAGCCTTTTCCGAGCTCTGGAGCTCCGTGGAGGCTCGAAGCCAGTTTGAGCTACCAGGCATGTTCATTTCACAGACCACTCAGGATCATTACTGTGAATGGGTTTAAATGGGACCCGCCGATCTCTATTCATTAAATCTATGCCTTCGACATGCTCATTGTAAAACTTGATTGTGAAAAGAGTATAGTCCAAAACACATTCTCATTGCTGTGTCCAATTTCATTGTAAATATCCAAATTCTCCTTCATTCCTCGGTTTAATGGAATGTTTGCTCAGTTTTAGAATAAACAAACGCATAGGTTTGTTTTGTTTTTGGCATACCGGAAGTGTTGCTCACCGTTGTGAAATGTGTTTAAACTCATCCCTGAGAAGAACTGAGATGTTAGAAACTCGACAACACTGCATCTTTTTCACAACCCACCCCGCTACCAGTCAAATATAGCCATTATAAATATTCTATGATCGGTCTGAATGCTTTCATTCAGTCCGAAAAGGTGTAGCAGCAAAATGCAACTTCTAAATCAAACTAATGCGCAGATCGTGATGGATTGTCTGAGATCTGAGAGACGCTGGTTTTCGTTGCAATTAGACGTGGACTCATACAATGTAAAGATGAGCAAAGACAATCTGCTCAAAGACCGACGAAAACTCAAAGACGACAGTGCCATCTTGAGAGAAGTGTGTTCTGAAAGACACAGGATTGGAGAGTGTTTCCTTTTCCAGTCCCACATTCAGCCCCAGTTTTCAAACAGTAAAAACAATGTAAATGAGTTTGATAATAATAAAATACATTTATTTGTACAGGCACAAGAGCCTTAGTTCAGGTGGAATCGTGGTCAAAACCTTTTAAAACAGAGTGTAGTTGTCCTGAGGTAGCGTTATGAACTACCACAGAATGTCTTTTGGCCCTCAGTGGCTCCTGTGGTCAGTCAGGGGCCTGCGGGGTCAGTCGGAGGCCTGTGGGGCCAGTGTCCAGTGCCAGTGCCACACCATGACGACAGTCCAGGCTGGAGGGGCCCCCTGCGTCAGCTCCCGCTTGAACCTGAGGAGCAGAGAAACGAGATCACTAATGCAGGGCTTAAAGCAAAACATCTCCATCTGACTGACATTTGTTTTTTAACTGAAATCAAAGAATTCACAATTTCCAAATTTGAAGGATATAGATAAGATTTCCTGCATATATGCACATTTATATTAGGGGTGTTGAAATTTTTTTTTCTGTGATTTATTGAAATATTACGTCGCACGATTCTCGTAGCGATACAAAAAGCGTCTTTCAATATTTAAACATTTTGGGGGAAACGTTCACTGCGTCTCTTTGGTCCTGCACTTTTACTCCCATCCACTAGATGCTCGAGTAACAATAGAATCTAGTGAGAGTTAGAGAACACAGTAAACTTTTCACTATGGAAGAAAAGCAAAGACAGTTGAGACGCTCCGGGACACTTTTAAAACTCTACATTTGCCTCACTGTGGCTTTTACAGCAAAGATAGAAACCTGGATTATTACGAGAGCCACAGCTTTGTGCATATTTGGCTCTGTACCGCTGTGATGCCCTCACTTTCTCCACCACCGTCCTGTGTTGGAGTGTTGTTTTTACCACTCAACACAGAAACAGACAGATAGAATGTATTTGATACACATGTCATGAATGTGTACTAGTTTACTGATTAGTTGTTTCCAAAGTATAAAAAATAAATAATCGTAATAATCGTCTAATACTTCAATATCGGGATATATGGAATCGTATCACAACCTGTGTATCTGGATACGTATTGTATTGCCTTAGACTAGGCAATACACACCCCTTATATATATATATATATATATATATATATATATATATATATATATATACACACAGTGAGGAAAATAAGTATGTGAACACCCTGCTATTTTGCAAGTTCTCCCACTTAGAAACCATGGAGGGGTCTGAAATTGTCATCGTAGGTGCATGTCCACTGTGTGAGACATAATCTAAAAAAAAAAATCCAGAAATCACAATGTATGATTTTGTAACTATTTATTTGTATGATACAGCTGCAAATAAGTATTTGAACACCTGTCTATCAGCTAGAATTCTGACCCTCAAAGACCTGTTAGTCTGCCTTTAAAATGTCCACCTCCACTCCATTTATTATCCTACATTTAGATGCACCTGTTTGAGGTGGTTAGCTGCATAAAGACACCTGTCCACCCCATACAATCAGTAAGAATCCAACTACTAACATGGCCAAGACCAAAGAGCTGTCCAAAGACACTAGAGACAAAATTGTACACCTCCACAAGGTTGGAAAGGGCTACGGGGAAATTGTCAAGCAGCTTGGTGAAAAAAGGTCCACTGTTGGAGCAATCATTAGAAAATGGAAGAAGCTAAACATGACTGTCAATCTCCCTCGGACTGGGGCTCCATGCAAGATCTCACCTCGTGGGGTCTCAATGATCCTAAGAAAGGTGAGAAATCAGCCCAGAACTACACGGGAGGAGCTGGTCAATGACCTGAAAAGAGCTGGGACCACCGTTTCCAAGGTTACTGTTGGTAATACACTAAGACGTCATGGTTTGAAATCATGCATGGCACGGAAGGTTCCCCTGCTTAAACCAGCACATGTCAAGGCCCGTCTTAAGTTTGCCAATGACCATTTGGATGATCCAGAGGAGTCATGGGAGAAGGTCATGTGGTCAGATGAGACCAAAATGGAACGTTTTGGTCATAATTCCACTAAACGTGTTTGGAGGAAGAAGAATGATGAGTACCATCCCAAGAACACCATCCCTACTGTGAAGCATGGGGGTGGTAGCATCATGCTTTGGGGGTGTTTTTCTGCACATGGGACAGGGCGACTGCACTGTATTAAGGAGAGGATGACCGGGGCCATGTATTGTGAGATGTTGGGGAACAACCTCCTTCCCTCAGTTAGAGCATTGAAGATGGGTCGAGGCTGGGTCTTCCAACATGACAATGACCCGAAGCACACAGCCAGGATAACCAAGGAGTGGCTCTGTAAGAAGCATATCAAGGTTCTGGCGTGGCCTAGCCAGTCTCCAGACCTAAACCCAATAGAGAATCTTTTGGAGGGAGCTCAAACTCCGTGTTTCTCAGCGACAGCCCAGAAACCTGACTGATCTAAAGAAGATCTGTGTGGAGGAGTGGGCCAAAATCCCTCCTGCAGTGTGTGCAAACCTGGTGAAAAACTACAGGAAACGTTTGAACTCTGTAATTGCAAACAAAGGCTACTGTACCAAATATTAACATTGATTTTCTCAGGTGTTCAAATACTTATTTGCAGCTGTATCATACAAATAAATAGTTACAAAATCATACATTGTGATTTCTGGATTTTTTGTTTTAGATTATGTCTCTCACAGTGGACATGCAGCTACGATGACAATTTCAGACCCCTCCATGATTTCTAAGTGGGAGAACTTGCAAAATAGCAGGGTGTTCAAATACTTATTTTCCTCACTGTGTATATATATATATATATTACATACATACATGCAGGCACGCACGCACACACACACACACACACACATCATGAGTTTCTCTCCTTTTATGCCCATAGCAGCCAATGATGCAGAGGTATTCTTTACAGCAGGACATGGTGCGTTGTCCTGCATGAAGATGATTTTGTTAGGGAAAGCACAGCTCTTCTTTTTGTACCATGGAAGAAAGTGGTCAGTCAGAAACATATTTTTCAGGTCATTTTCACACCTTCAGGGAGCCTAAAGGGGCCGACCAGCTCTCTCCCCATGATTCTGGCCCAAAACATGACTCCGCCCCCTCCTTGCTGATGTCACAGTCTTGTTGGGACATGGTGGCCATTCACCAACCATCTACTACTCCATCCATCTGACCATCCAGGGTTACACGGCACTCATCAGTGAACTAGACTGTGAAAATGAGTCTTCATGTATTTGAGCCACTGCAGCCGTTTCTGCTCGTCAGCTTCAATTAACAGGTTAAGGTCCTACACCTTGATGTCCGGGAGACTCCAGAGGCACCAGCAGCTTCAAATACCTGTTTGCTGTTTTGTAGCAGCTGTTCTATTAATCTGATGTGTTTTTCTGGCAGAAACCGTCCTCATTGTGCCTCATTTGCACAAACCCGTGTGTGCTCTGAATTTGCCACAAATCTCTTAACACTACAATGATTACGCTTAATCAGTTAAAAGGTTTTCATACAAAGTCCAAGGCATTCAACGTTTTGCCTGCGTATCAGTATGCTGCTCGGCAGGGTATGCGTCCCTCTTCTGTGGAAGCAAGGACCGACTTGAATGGTAGGACTAGCGCAATGTCTCAGGTTCATGTGTCTGGGTCCCGCACCGACGGTAAATAAACTTCTCCTGCATAAGACATCCAGACTGCTGCCTAGTCTTCATCTATTCTCTCGAACGCCATTGTTATTTCTCTAACACTAACCACCACTGAGTATGGAGCGAATGAATAATGTAGCGCTTTGAGAAACTGGTAACACAGACTTGGAGTGCAACAGTTCAGTTATCTCACTGGCCGGTTCATGGTGCAAGTACAATACAAAAAATATTAAGTTAGTTTTGAAATAACAAAAAAAACAACTAATTATTCATCATTAGGCAGTATTTACAATCTTATAATAAAATGTGCAATGCTTTATATTTTTTCAAAGCTTAATTAAATTCGCCAGTGTGCTCACAAAATAAAATAGGAAACAAAATTGTAGTGCTCTAAAGTAAAAAAAAGAAAAGAATAAAAAGCAGCGCAGTGTCGGCCATGTGTGTTACGTGATATGTATCAGTTTCGTTTTCCACACACGGTAGCTGACTTTAGGCTCGTGTTTGGGCTGTTCTTGGACAATATCCTGCTTGGACTTTTTTGGAGACAAAGGTTTTGAGACGGATAATGATCAGGATTTGATCTTACGCATTTGTCTGCGCCTCTGACACTGAGCGGTACACTCCATCCATCCATCCATTTTCTTCCACTTGTCCGTTGCCGGGTCGTGGGGGCAGCTGTTGGAGCTGCCCAAATGGCTCTTCCTGCAGGTGGTGGGTCCACAGAAGGAGAGCAGTGCACTAGTTATATAATTTACTGCAGCCTGGTCATCAGCAGGAGAACCCATTATGAAGCCACACAGGTATCAAGGGTTTTTGGAGGATGTCCCGTTGCAGGTGTGGAGTGTCTACAGCCTTTAGTTAAGCGGTAAGTGATGATGGGCTTGAAATATAGACTAAAACGTGCACTGTCACGAGCACGGTGCATATCAACAGATTTTACATCGTGATGCATTGTTGTACGGTGCATTGTTATGCCCCTACAGGCTTGTGAAGCGCAATACAAGCGTAAGTCATTATTAATTATTATTATTATTTATATACGTATATGTATGTTTGTATAGGATTAAATTAATTAAAACAAATCTGATCATATTTTTCTGTTTTTTTCCAGGTGTAGAGCTCAGAGTTAAAATACAAGTACAATGTGTTCAGGAAGTGTCTCCTTAAATTATTCCAATGTTGAAATCTGCAGATGACAATGTTCCAAACGTTATTTGTTATCTTTAATAATCTACAATCAGGCATATTTAAACACTTTGTTTCATGGAGATTGAAACTGAAAGATACAGCGAACATACATTTAGTCAAGTGTTCAAAAACCGCACCTCTATTTTTGAGAGCATTATATATAATATTATATTATATTGGAATAGCTCTACAGTTGTTGTATGAGGTCTGAATTAGGGACGAACATGGCATAAAGCCAAAAACTATTTTACTGTCAAACTTGTTTATTCACACAGTTAAGCCACAAAAGATCATTCTCCAAAATAAATCAAACTGCGTCTATCTTTGACGTGTTTGAAATGATCACACAGGCCGCACATCTCCACCAAAATCAGCTCAAATGGAGGAGAATACAAAGAAGCATAGAAAATATACCTCTAAAAATAAATACAACCCCTAAATAAATTAGGCTTAATTGCGATTAATTAATTACAAAGGACATAATTAACTTGATTCAAATTTTTGTAGAGTCCCACCACTACAGTTTCATGCTGTTATACTAAAACAGACATTATTCAGGAACTTTCAGAAGTTGCAGTGGCTGTAGGTAGGCTAAATGAACTACAGGAGTGAAACATATCAGGAGCTCTTCAGGAGCTGTAAAGAGACTATTGTGGAGCAGACAGCATCATGAAGTCCAAAAACACACCAGGCAGGTTCGGGATAAAGATATTGAAAAGTATAAAGCTTTGAGCATCTCTCAAAGTACAGTTAAATACACCATCCAGGAATGGAAAGAGTATGGCACTGCAAAACCTACCAAGACCCGGCCGTCCTCCTAAACTTACTGACCGAACAAGCACAGCACTGACCAGAGCTGTTGCCAAGAAGCCTCTGATGACCCTGGATGAACTGCAGAGAGCAACAGCTCAGGTGGGGGAAACTGTCCACAGGACAACTATTAGTCGTACACTTGAAATTAACTCTGGACGTCTCATCTGTTCCTTATAAATGGGATAATGAGGAAAGAGCAGACACCTGGCCATGGAACCACTGAGCAGCAAATTGTCCCATTACTTTTGGTCCCTTGAAAAGTGGGAGGCTTGTAATTCCTACACCGTTCATCTGATTTGGATGTAAATACTCTCAAATTAAAACTGAAAGTCTACAGTTTAAGTTCATAATTTAAAATAATTTGTGGTGGTGTATAGAGCCAAAAACATAAGAATTGAGTCGATGTCCCAATATTTATTAACCTGACTGTACTGTATGTGGTTTGTAGTAGTTTGGATCAATACGGTTTACTCCAAGTAAATTATTTAAAAGTGTTGTTAATCTTGAACAAATATTTTGGCTAGTCTATGGTTAAAAGTAATTTAGCGTAATGTCTCCAGTGCTTTTTGTGGCAAAGAGGGAAAGTCCTAGAGTAAAGCTCACAATTAGAAACGCCATAAAGTCGCTCATAAATGCTTTTTGAATCACACTTGGAGTTAGAAAGTGTAGCAGTGCTCCTTTAACCCCTCGCAGAACAAAAGCACTGTGTGTTCTGATGCCAAGTCCTAATTACTCGGGTTTCTACCTTTTCATTGTGGTTTGGATCAGGAAACAGCTTTTAGTGAGCGCAGCTGGCACCGGTCTAGTGGATTTAACAGGAATTCTGTATATAGTCTCAGTATCGCAGTGTTAACTAACTCATACCAACAGAGTACGTTTCATTTCATTTACACACTAAATTGGTTGTTAGTTTTAATGTTGTAGTAATCTGAAAAATAAACAAAGAAATTAGATGAACGAGTAATTCTTAAAATAAGATACAAGAAGTAATAGTTTTATCCGCCACTGTAGGAATCGTCACAGGGTCGAAACAAGGCTTAAAAACATGGAAAAAGGACCAAACTGGTGTTAAAACTAAAGTCAACTATGAAAATCATGACCAAAATGAAACATCAGTATCTTTAAATGACAGTGAGGCCATGTCAGAAAGAACAGCCACAACTAAGACCATGGTGATTTTGAGATATATTATGGCGTCTTACAATCTAGATACTGCAATAATAACGTACAGTGGTACTGTATACACTTACTCGTACACAGCAGTAGCCACTTTCTCCTGCGGGCCACCATCCTGCCGGGGGGCCACCCTGAAGATGCGAGTGGCCTCTGGGTCCTCGGGGCCTTCCAGCGTGGTTAGGAACCAGAAGCGCATGACGATGGAACAGAACTTCCTCCCTGCCACACACAGGACACAGTCTACATCAGGGAGGGCAGTCAGTGCAGCTACCTAGGGGCCCGGGGCCCTGAGCGGCCCAGACAGGCATCAGCACTAAGATGACACTGCCATATTTATTTTACTTAATGGCTCGATGCTTCTACCTGCTTATTTCACTTCTGCTTCACTTGGCCAAAACCTTACGCCAGACCTTGGTTGATTTTAAAAATCCAGACATTTTGGGGTAATTTAGAAATGACTTACAGGGATCCCACTCTTCACTTGATATTATTGTATAGGGCCTGGGGTGGCCTACTTCAAAAACATTGAATTGAGTCTTTTAAACATGAGCTGCTTTTCCCTGCAGTCTGAATGATAAATATAAAATAATATCTTTATTTTTATTTGTTTGTGGCAGTTTTTCTGTCAGTGGTTCCCCTGTAATGCCCCGGCCCCTGTATACTCGGATTCGCCCCTGCTCAAAGTAGATTCCGCACAACTTTCAGTCCCGCTGTCACTGGGCTCTGTACGGATGCGTAATATAGCTATTTAATGCTGTAACCTTTGTGAGAACGCCTTAAGACACCGAGAAGACCCTAAGAGTTCTGTTGATTGATCCAGCTCTCACCACGTCGTAGTTCTGGAGGTGGCCTGTCTGCTGTAAGGGTGATGACAAACCCTGAACAAGCTCCGAACTCATGCTTTGCTCACACGCTACAGAACAAGAAGACCATGTCAGTGAGATTATCTAACGGTCAACACCATAATCATTCTGAACATAACGTGAAGTACAGATAAAGTACAAGCACATAGACACATACAACTGATTCATAGATAGCCAGTTGACCTCTTTGCGTAGAGAAGTGCAAGACTAGGATATAAGACAACTGTCAACGGAGATCTGGCAGGACTACTTCCCTCTCTGAAGTCACCAGCTGGTTATACTGCTCTGTAACTAGGAACAACGGCAATAAAAGCCTTTTCTTTGAGACAACTTCTATCTCCAGTGTTTGCTTTGGCTATATCCATTTCTCTCTCATCAGTAGCTTTGAACGAGACAACATGGCGATCTCCTAATTGGACTGGCCAACCAGTAGCAGACGTGGGAGCCGCAGCCTGAGGACGGGACCACTCAAAGGGGAAGGGCGCCACAGAACATGTGAAGCAGAAAACCTTTTCTAAATTTCTGCCACACTCTAGCGTGTCATTTCCCTGTATTTGAGTGGCCTCGCTCTTAAGGTTCAGATTCAGATTCAGATTATTTTATTCAGACATTTAAACATTTAACAGATAACGACATAAATAAACAAAGTCTGAAAAGGTTTGGTACTTCCCTATTTAAATTTTGACAAACACTGATTAAAGGCAAGAGAAAAAGTGACAAGAGATTGCTGTTCCTTCTTACAAGGATTCCGTAGATAACAGTTAAGGTTGTATTTAAGAAAACTAAATTCCGTGCGCAAACACATCCAGAAAACTAGGTAAACTTAAAAGACAAAAAGAAAAAAAAAAATGCAAAAAAAAACGTTTGTTCCGTGCCTAAACAAGTCGAGAAAACAAAGTAAGCGCGCAAAAATTAAAAAAAAAACAATATAATAAAATAAAAATAATTATATATAATGATACGAAATGTGAACAGGGGGTGTAAATCAACAGGGGGTATGTGCACAAACTAAACTACAGTGCTATTTGGAATGAGATCTCACCCTGATGAGGCCCATGGATTAACGGCCCTTGAGGTTCTCACAGGTCAAAAATGTCATGTCCTCTGACTGTAGGGCCAAACGCCAAAACAATTTTGTTGAAAAAGCAACACCAATAAATAACTGAATACATAAGAATGCTAAACTCTGCTGTGAAGTTTTATCCCAAAATGCACAGGAAACGCTTGTCGAGGAACCCAAGGACTGGGTCCTGGAGTAAATGAAGGAAGGAGACTGGGTGATGAGAAGACAGAACAAGTGGAGGTGAGACAAACTTAAAAAACAATCGACCATTGCAAGTGGTAAGAGCCTCTTCGTTGTGATTTTGTATTTTAATTTTTAGCATCCAAAGAAACACACATTTCCTCCGGCCTTTTCGCGCTGTACTGATTAGAAGCCCTGTGTCGGGAAACCGAAAAAGCATGTGGCCAATTACCATTATGTTAACGGTTACGCTCAAATAAATAATAACTATAAAGTCACAGCAAGTCATTGAGAGTCATTGGCCTCAAGTCCAAGTTAGGTCTCAAGTCACAAACAGCAAGTCAAGTCTCCAAAAAGTCAAGTCTTTTTGGAGCTTTGGTCAAGTACCTAAGTCTCCAGTTCTGAAAATTGCGACGTGAGTCAAGTCATTTGACTCAAGTCTCCCACCTCTGGCGAAGACAGAGCAAAGGCTCAAAAAGTTCCTCAAGTACATGGAATAACTTCAGACTAAAATCAAATACTGGTTATGAAATCACTGGGCCTCATCACAAATGTCAATTCAATCTGTTCAGATTGTGAAAAGTTAGACCGGTATATTCTGGCCCAGAGGTGTACAGTCTAGCCTAGGCTATTATATACCCCCGGGTATAGTTTGGCATAGGCCATAGTATACCCCGGGTTTAATCTAGGCGGGGGTTAATTTGGCCTGTTACACCTGTTTCCAATACAGGCCGGAGATATTATTACAAATTTTAAATGTCTAATTAAATGCAAATAAACATTACGCCTGTGACAGTAACATGCGATGTGTGCTAGCGAATCCAAGCCTTGGCTACGGTGGCCTAATCATTTCAATCCCCTCTTGACTCTCACATGAGAGACTTTAGCGACAGTGGAGTAACAGCACAATTTCGACTTAAGCAGTGATAAAAGGAGAGAAGGACATTATTACCTCCTGAACTGCAGGGACAGACCAGACCCACATCAGGACACGGTTTTCTTTCAGTTAAACTTTTCTAAAAATTAGCTGTGCAGTGTCAAAGCGAAAGCACTTCACACGTCAAAGGTCGTAGTGAGAGCGCTCACTCTGCCACTAATAATTTACCAAAATTGTACCAAAAATGTCTAATACAGAGTGAGCGCTCACATTTACAAACTAGTGCCAGACTTGCACCGGGACATTGCGCACCCAACTACGCTATGCCACTGAGCGGTAAGCTGTCTAAACCAGTAACATAAGTTGCCTTTTGTGATGTATAAATACCGGTGGCCTAATTTTCACCGGGGACGGACCGTCATTCCGACACCCCGCCATTCCGACACCCCGCCATCTCATCACACCGTCATTACGACACCCCGTGTTTGCAATGTTAATTAATAAACAAACCTAATATTTTCGGTTCAAATGGACACAAATGTTGTTTTTCTTCATTCTGCTGGTAGTCCGTTTAGTTCAAATAGAAAGAAAAGCCTGTCTCCAATTTTAGCCGGATTCCAATAAAGGCCTCGTCCTCCATGCGCTTGAGTAAATAAAGGCCTGTGCTTCTATTCGAGCACTTACGGTAACACAGAAGCTTACACTAAAGAAATATCTGTGAACTACTTGTTAGAGCATTGATTCTGGAAGCGTAGGTCGCGTGACATTTTTGTTGGCTCACGGTGGAACTGCTGATTTAAAGCAGCGTCTGGCCTCACATTAGCACCTTCTGTCATAACAGTCCTGTACCCCACAAATATTAGCCGATTCATTAGGTGCCTTTTCACAGGCAGGTGCGATTCAGCCTAATGCCTGGTCAACCCGTTTTGGCAAGTTTTCCATAGCCGAGGCCAGTGCCAAACAGGTATTGAGAGGAAGGAGTCACGTGCCGAGTTGGGTTGATTTGGGGAAGGGGGTCTGAGCCGTCGGCCATGATGATTGTACACCAGGGGCATGACCCCAGAATTTTACGGATTCGTCACATTCCAGAGCACTTTCATTTTTGTGCATTTATTTTTTTGGCAGGACAGAGACAGATCTATACTCATATGACAAAGAAAAGGAAGAAAGTAAAGTAATGCAAAGAGATAAGGCGAAAGAAAAGGGACCTTACAGGAACAAGCTCATACCAAGCGCAAAACAGCGGTATTTGAAGAAGCTTGTGGACATCCAAAACATCGACCCATATGAGCTCCCTGCAGCGGAATGGCACAGAGACCTGGACCATTTACCAAACTCCGGTCAATTATAATTTCCCTACATGTACGTCTGGGTCTGATCTCAGTGGTCACGTTACATCGGTTGAATTTTAACCGACCATTCAGCGAGCGGTGGTGGCGGATGTTGTCGGTGCGTCGAGCATTTGCGCCGCATTTTGCTGGTTGTAGTTTGGAAATGGCCGCGGATACGAACGTAATAGAAGCTCTTCAATCCGATCTGATTCGGCTCCCTCAATAGGTTTTGGGACCGACCTCTGGCTGTGGCCAAAGTGCACTAGCCCATGTCTGATGTGACGTGAACAGACTGCTGGCCTCTGATTGGCCAAGAGCGAGTGGACAGCCCTCACTATTGACACGCAGGTCATACGGATTTATTAATTCACAACATCATACCACTGTTCTAAAAGGGGATTTTGCCAATATTAGCATTTAGCCGTTGTTAGCACAACTTTAGCATAACATTTACAAGTTGCTTAAACCTTCATAGTTTATTTATTTTTATCTCTTTCTTTTCCGTTTTATTTTCCTTGGTACCTCTGAATGATTCCATAACCCCCAACAGAAGGCAGTTTGTCCACATCTGTTCTCATCGCAGTTTAATGACGATCTGTACAGCGTGCTCCCGTGTGTAGGTGCCGCCCACAACAACTGCTGTTGTGCCGTGTAGTGGAAACAAAAGCGTGTTCTGGGTAGAGTCAATATGTGAATGTGAAACATCCACCATCGTTCCTGTCCCCAAAAAACCACGGATCACAGGACTTAATGACTACAGGCCGGTGGCACTGACGTCTGTGGTCATGAAGTCTTTTGAGCGCTTGGTCCTGCCCCACCTCAAGGACATCACCGCCCCCCTCCTGGACCCGCTGCAGTTCGCCTACAGAGCCAACAGGTCTGTGGACGACGCAGTCAATCTGGCCCTCCACTTCATCCTGGAGCATCTGGACTCACCAGGAACCTACGCCAGGATCCTGTTTGTGGACTTCAGCTCTGCCTTCAACACCATCCTCCCTGGACTGCTACGAGACAAGCTCTACCAGCTCAGCGTGCCCGACTCCCTCTGCAGGTGGATCACTGACTTCCTCATGGACCGGAGACAGCACGTGCGGCTGGGGAAGATCGTCTCGGACACTCGGACTACAAACACTGGAACTCCTCAGGGCTGTGTACTTTCCCCCTGGCTCTTCTCCCTGTACACAAACTGCTGCACCTCCAGTCACCAGTCCGTTAAACTGATCAAATTTGCAGACGACACCACCCTCATCGGGCCCATCTCGGACGGTGATGAGTCCGCTTACAGGAGTGAGGTGGCAACGGCTGGCGTCCTGGTGCAGCCACAACAACCTGGAGCTGAACGCCCAGAAGACAGTGGAGATAATCATGGATTTCAGGAAAGACACAGCCCCACCGTCCCCCCTCTCCCTGACAGACTCTCCCACCCCCATCTCCATCCAGCTGAGGAAACTTGAGCTGCCGACCAGGATGCTGGTGCAGTTCTACACGGCCATCATCGAGTCCATCCTCACCTCCTCCATCACCGTGTGGTCCATCACCACCTCCTCCATCACCGTGTGGTTCTCCGGCGCTACAGAACGGGACAAGCACCGACTGCAGCGCATTGTGCTGCTGCAGAGAAGGTGATTGGCTGTGAGCTCCATCTCTCCAGGACCTGTTCACCTCCAGGACCCGGAGGCGTGTGGGTCGGATCACAGCTGACCCTTCTCCCCCTGGACACGGACTATTCACCCCTCTCCGCTACGGTCTATCCAGACGCATAAATCCCACCAGTGAACAGTTTTTCCCCTCCACCATCAGACTCATGAACAATAACAAGTCTCTGTAACTTAGTTACAGACTCATGGATGTAATTTGCACTGTGTGGTGTGTCCACACTTAGACCCGCTGCTATCACTTAATCACGTTATACACCTACACACCTGTAAATACAATCCCGCTGTTGTTCAATGTCAAATTGTTGTCGTCTTACCATATGGCACTTTTATTTTATCTTATTTATTTAATATTGTTTATGCATGCCCCTATAGCCTTATAAAGTGTTTTAGCTTATTTTTATCTTAACTCTGTGTTATACGTTTTATGTTATATTAAAAATTGCTGGTTTGTGAACCTGTTCTCGAACCATGGCAATAAAACCTATTCTGATTCTGAAATAGTGGCTTGTGTGTCTAACTATTAACCTGTACAATTCACATTTTATTGTATCTATATAAAAACATTTTTTTTACTTTATTTAACACCCAGTGAGTGGGATAGAGTGAGTTGTTTTTGACACTAATCCAAGGATAGTGTCAAAAACCCAGTTGTTAAAAGTGTATCCATTAGTTTATTAATAGATGTAATTGATCTGTAACATCATGACAAGAAAGGATCAGACGTTGATCTCACTCTGGAGATAAGGGGATCATTCCCTTTTTCACACAGAGAAAGACACTTTCGTGTCTCCTGGTATCAGTTAATATCGGATATCGGCAGATACTCAAACACCCAGTATTGGTATTGGAAGCAAAAAAGCAGGATCCGTGTATCTCGACCAAAAAGTAGTATTTTGGTATCATCTGACCACATGATTTTCTCCCATGCCTCTTCTGGATCATCCAGATGGTCATTGGTAAACTTCAGATGGGCCTGGGCATGTACTGACTTGAGCAGGGGAACCTTCTGCGCAATGCATGACAGCGTAGTGTTCCATCGACAGTAACCTTTGAAACTGTGGGCCCAGCTCTCTCCAGGTCATTGACCAGCCCCTTCCGTGTAGTTCTGGGCTGATTCCTCATTTTTTTATCGTCCGCGATACTCCACCAGGTGAGATCTTGCATGGAGCTCCAGTCAGAAGAGACTGACAGTCATCTTTAGCCTCTTCCATCTTCTAACAATTGCCCCAACAGTTGATATATGATCACCAATCTACTTGGTAATTGCCCTGTAGCCCTTTCCAACCTTGTTGTTTTGACAGCTCTTTGGTCTTGCCCATGGTGGTAGTTGGAGTCTGACTGAATGACTGACTGGGGTGGACAGGTGTCTTTATTGAGCTTGAGAGGTGGACTTTTTAAAGGCAGGGGAACAGGTCTTTGAGAGCCCAAGAAAATAAAAATAAATTATTTAAAAATCATACAATGTGATTCATTTTTTTGTTTTTTTATTCTGTCTCTCACAGTGGCAATGCACCTACATTGTAAATGTCAGACCCCTCCATAATATCTGAGTAGGAGAACTAGAAAAAATGTGTTCAAATACTTATGATCCTCGCTGTATTTAATTATATTACATTCTAATTATTTGTAGTCAGCCTAACAACCAAAAGGTAACAACAAAAAAGGGAGAGATCACCAAAAAAAAAAATGGTGGCCCAAGACACAGCAAAGTACTTTTATTACTTTTATTATTGTTGGAAGAAATATTTTTTTATATTTTACAGGTCATTAAAATTGTTTTCTCATTTTGTGTTTTCCAAGACTCGTGGGAACCCTGTTCCAGACTTTATTTACGTCACCTTAATTAACATTAACCAAGTATGATGATTACCACGTACTCACCATATCCATCAAACACCACCGAGACGTCCTCTGGCAGCAGGAAGATGATGTCATCAGTGGTGACGAGGAGTTTCTCCATCTGAGCGTGAGACATAGCCTTGGTCCTGTTCTCTACGTACTCCATGACCTGCAGTACACACAAGATACTCCATGACCTGCAGTACACACAAGATACTCCATGACCTGCAGTACGCACAAGATACTCCATGACCTGCAGTACGCACAAGATACTCCATGACCTGCAGTACGCACACGATGCTCCATGACCTGCAGTACACACAAGATGCTCCATGACCTGCAGTACACACAAGATGCTCCATGACCTGCAGTACACACAAGATACTCCATGACCTGCAGTACACACAAGATACTCCATGACCTGCAGTACACACAAGATACTCCATGACCTGCAGTACACACAAGATACTCCATGACCTGCAGTACACACAAGATACTCCATGACCTGCAGTACACACAAGATACTCCATGACCTGCAGTACACACAAGATACTCCATGACCTGCAGTACACACAAGATGCTCCATGACCTGCAGTACACACAAGATACTCCATGACCTGCAGTACGCACAAGATACTCCATGACCTGCAGTACACACCACGGCACAGAGGCCTTTCTCCTGGGTCTAATAAAATTAGAACAACAAAACTCGGTGAAGGTTAGATCAAGCAGACACACATTGAGCTCAGGTAGCCTCACCTTCAGGTCAGGGAGGTCCGATAAGACTTTCTCAAAAGTGTGGTGTCATGGTTTTATGACTAGCTTATTAATCGAGTCGCAGCCTCCAAAACCTCAAACCGTACGTCATTTTAGATTGTAGCTCGCAAGGGCTGGACTGTAGGGCTGAACGATATTGAAGTAACTTGCAAAATGCGATAACGATATTATTCCGATATTTTACAAAACAATTTCAACATGATATGTTCCATTCTAATCAAACACAAATAAAAATGTGTTAGCAAATTGTGTCAAAACAAGACCTAAAAAAAACCCACTACATCAGGACCATAACAAGACTAAAATTTAACTACACTCTCAAAAATATAAACGCAACACCTTTGTTTCTGCTCCCATTTTTCATGAGATGGACTTAAAGATCTAAAATTCATTCCAGATACAGAATATTACCATTTCTCTCAAACATTGTTCACAAATCAGTCCAAATGTGTGATAGTGAGCACTTCTGCTTTGCTGAGATAATCCAAGACACATTTCCCTATAGGACAATAAAGTTTAACCTTAACAAGTTCAATGCATTGTTGTTTTTTTGCAAAAAAAATTGTGGATCTCAGTCCAATGAAGACTTAAGTGATGTTGCGATATGATGTGGCTTCTTGCGATACAGATATTGCGTCACCTAATATCACGATACGATTTTTTTGCAATATATTGTGCAGCCCTACTGGACTAGCATACTTTTAGGCCGTGGTGCCAGCCCAGACTTGATAAGATAAGCCATGGTTCCATATAGCATGTTTCTATTCATTACGGCTCGGTCAGAGTACTCGGTTTCTCACGTATTTACTCTACCCAGTACAC
Source organism: Proterorhinus semilunaris (assembly GCA_021464625.1). Lineage (NCBI taxonomy): Eukaryota > Metazoa > Chordata > Actinopteri > Gobiiformes > Gobiidae > Proterorhinus > Proterorhinus semilunaris. Next base: position 38,195,538 of record CM038350.1, read on the forward strand.
GTGAGAGTTTCTACTTAATAATGAACTTAAGTTGTTGTCAGTGGGACTCCCCTGACGTGCGCACTGGAATATACATTCCTGAAGGAATGACAGAACGACGACGATAAGTTTTGTGAGCCTCGATGAGAACAATGTGGACAAATACTGCCGTTTGGTGAGGTTTATGGAATTATTCAGAGGTGCTAAGGCAAATACTAGAGGAAAGAAACCGCTAAAAGACACACACATGTTAATGGTGTGCTAACAGCAGCTAAAGTTGTGCTAAAAGCGCCTAAATGCCTTCATCAACAGCGGTATGTGATGTAAATATTACATCCTGTATGGCCTGCTCGTTTTAAACTAAGACAACAATGCCATGCATTTTACTATGTTTGTAGCGGTCTAAACTATAGGGTTATGAATAAAAAAATACATTTTTTTTTACATTTGCAAAATTAGTGTGCGATGCTGTTTTTTGAATATTTAGTGAGTTTTGCCTCTTCATTTTTTTCTTTATTTGATCACAACATGAGCACGATGCGTTACGAATGTCATTTTTCCGTCATTCGTGACGTTCGTGACGTGACTTAACGCATCTCAATGGGATTCTTAACAGAACGCATCAGTTCGTGACATTCGTGACGTTCGTGGAGAAAGTTTTTGTCTGTCAAAAAATCTTCCACGAATGTCACGAATCACCCTCTGTTCGTGGAGTTCGCAACGGAGCGTGTCCTTTCGTGAGGAGTAGTGGCGCTTCGTAATTCAGCGTGAGAGCATTCGTAGAGCATTCGTGGAGCATTCGTAGAGCATTCGTAGCAGAATCACTGTTTTCACGCTCAACATTGTCAGAAGCACACGCTACGCCGAAAAGTAAATGTTCGTACCTGCAGTAGCTATGCCGAGGAAAAGTGTCACAAAGTGCTGACGGCCTGACAGCGGCAGAAAAAAGTTTTGAAACGGTATTTGGGAACTGTATTTTCTTCATATTGACAACATGGACATACCTGAGGCTAGAGCAGAAAGCAGCGCCACACGGGACCAGAGGAGGAGAACGAGCAAACGAGAATGGGAGCGCTTGTTCACACAGAGCCGGGACTGTGCGGCTGTCGGTCTGGTCTACATTCGCCCAATTCTCGACAGATTCCTGACAGAACGCGACAATTCCCAGTGACCCGTAACAGCCCGTGGCACCGCGGGACACCACACAGCAGCGCGGGACGCCACGCAGCAGCGCGGGACGCCACGCAGCAGCGCGGGACGCCACGCAGCAGCGCGGGACACCACGCAGCAGCGCGGGATGCATATTCGTGACCGTGCGTAATAATTCGTGCCATTCATCGTAACGCGTAGTAACAGGACGCAACAGTTTGTGGCGGCGCGTGAAACCTCGACCCCGAATCATCAAAGTCCACTCACATTCGTGATCCTTGGCCACGAATGTGGATTGGTGGCATTCGTAACGCATCGTGCTTATGTGTAAACGCAGCATAATGCTGCGTTTACACATAAGCACGATGCGTTACGAATGCCACCAATGCACATTCGTGGCCAAGGATCACGAATGTGAGTGGAATTTGATGATTCGGGGTCGAGGTTTCACGCGCCGCCACAAACTGTTGCGTCCTGTTACTACGCGTTACGATTAATGGCACGAATTATTACGCACGGTCACGAATATGCGTCCCGCGCTGCTGCGTGGTGTTGCGCGCTGCTGCGTGGTGTTGCGCGCTGCCACGGGCTGTTACGGGTCACTAGGAATATTCGCGTTCTGTCCAAAATCTGTCAAGAATTGGGCGAAAGTGGAGTGATCTTCTTCCACCGGGTTGGAGGCGGAGCAGAGGCCGTGCTCTCCCCTGAGTCATTGGGCTCGTCTGGCTCCAACTCCCGAACATCAGGTACGACCGCAGGAGGAAGAAAGGTCGGAGGAACACTTTCAGCACCCCGCGGAGCGGCAGCGCCAGGTGCTGTCCGTGGCTTGGAGCGCGGATTGGCCGACTTTGTGACACTTTTCCTTGGCGTAGCTACTGCAGGTACGAACATTTACTTTGGGCGTAGCGTGGTTTTCTGTCAATTTTGAGCCTGAAAACAGTGATTCTGCTCCACGAATGCTCTCACGCTGAATTACGAAGCGCCACTACTCCTCACGAAAGGACACGCTCCGTTGCGAACTCCACGAACAGAGGGTGATTCGTGACATTCGTGGAAGATTTTTTGACAGACAAAAACTTTCTCCACGAACGTCACGAATGTCACGAACTGATGCGTTCTGTTAAGAATCCCATTGAGATGCGTTAAGTCACGTCACGAACGTCACGAATGACAGAAAAATGACATTCGTAACGCATCGTGCTGTCACGTGCCAGGTTATAGCAAAAATGCTCATTTCCACCCGCAGTCCCTGGACAGGTTATGAGATACTTTACAACAAATTCCTCCTGTGATTTTATTGTTGACAATGTTAACAGTAAACTACTCATCGCCCTCGATGCAGTTGCACCATTCAAACTTAAAAAGATTAATCCCAAACCCCTCCCCCGTGGAGAAACGAGGAGCTAAAGCAACTCAAGAGAAATTGCAGGAAGGCCGAGAGGAGATGGAGGAAATTCAAAACAACAATACATTTTCAAATATTCCGTGCTCAACAAAAGACCTACAATACAGCAATAAGAAATGCTAGAAATAAATAATTTTTTTATCACCAACCACAAAAATAACCCAAAAGTCCTATTCTCAACAATAGAAAATGTTTTAAATCCTGATTTTAACAGACCTTTAAACCCCACAGACGCTCTCTGTGAGGCGTTTGCAGACCAGGGGAAAGATAGACACTATCAGATGTAATATTTTATCTACCCAAAGTAACACGGCTTTAAATACATCTGGTTGTCTACTTGTTCCAGAGGAAACACTGCACAGTTTTGTCCAGGTTAATGCTGAGATGCTTGATAAAGTTTTCTCCTCAGTGAGGCCCACCACATGTCCTTTAGACCCGGTCCCAACCCCGTTTTTTAAAACATTGTATGAATCCTTTAAAGACAAACTTTTACACATGATGAATTGCTCTCTTCAGACGGGGGTCTTCCCTGCTGCCTTTAAGGGGGCGGTGGTGAGGCCTCCGCTGAAGAAGAGCAATTTAGATTTTAATAATTTTAACAACTTTAGTCCGGTATCCAACTTACGATTTTTAAGCAAAATCGCCCTTGAGATATTCCAGTCTGGCTTTAGGGTAAACCACAGCACCGAGACAGCCCTTTTAAAGATTTTAAACGATTTTAGATTAAATTACGATTCCAAAAGGTTGACAGTGTTGGTTCTACTGGATCTGAGCGCTGCCTTTGATACAGTCGACCATACTATTCTTTTAACATCGGCCTCTCTGGTGCTGTCCACAAATGGTTTACATCCTACCTCACAGACAGGACATTCATGGTAAGTGTGGATACTTGCTCCTCTAAGGTCCATAAAATCGAACCCTGGGGCACACCTCATGTAAATGAGGTGTGCCCCAGGGTTCGATTTTAGGCCCAGTGCTCTTTAACCTGTATATGCTCCCTCTTGGTGATGTCATCAGGAGACATGGAGTCAACTTTCATAGTTACGCTGATGATACACAGTTGTACATCTCCATGTCTCCTGATGACACCAGGCCAATGGATGCACTTTTTAACTGCATTTTAGATAATAAATCCTGGATGGCAGAAAACTTTCTCCAGCTTAACCAGGACAAAACTGAAGTTTTAGTCATCGGTCCTCAGGCCCAGAGAGAGAAACTTTTACCCAAACTACAGTTATTGTCTTTTAATCCTTCCTCACAGGTGAAGAACCTGTGTGTGATTTTTGACTCTGAGCTGACTTTAATTCCACACATTAAGAATATCACAAAGATAGGTTTTTACATCTAAAGAACATAGCCAGAGTCCGCCCCATTCTCTCTCGGGTCAACACGGAGACGCTCATGCATGCTTTTATCACCAGTCGTATTGACTACTGTAATGCCCTGCTTTCTGGTCTTCCCAAAAAGAGGATCTCAGGTTTACAACTTTTACAAAATTCAGCAGCTCGTGTCCTGACGAAGACCAGGAGGCGGGACCACATTACACCGGTTTTAGAGTCGCTGCATTGGCTCTCCGTGTGTTTCAGGATCCATTTTAAAGTTCTTTTAATGGTAAGTAGTAAGTAAATGCTTTATTGTCATTGTACAAGTGTACAACAAAATAGTGTTCAGGTGTTAGTCCTGAACCGCTGCGGCTGAGCCGCGCTGCCACTGTGTCAACCTGACCCTAACTGTAGCACTCGGAAGAAACCTGGCTGGCTGCCCTCTGTATCCTCTGATCCTCTGAAATGGTGCACCGCCTCCTGGGTTTGTCCGTTTCAGAGCGTGGTGTCCTGCACTGGTCAGCTCCTCCTCCTCCTTCCTCTTCCTCCCTCCGCTTCACAACAGTCTTTCACCATCTCTCGTTTGTCCTTTTTTGTTTCCTGTAGCTCCTCTTGTGACGCCTCCTCTGTGCTGCAGGGGGGGCTCTTGGTGCCTCCTCAGTGTCTCAGAAGAAGAAATGTGTAGGTCTCAAATGGGTTTAGCTGATAAGCTAGCATTTAAAGTTTACCTTTAAAAAGCTGCTTTCTTCAGGACCATTTTACTCTCAAAGTAAACAAATCCACCAAAACTCCACAAAAACACGGCAAAGACGCACAAAAGTATTCAGAAAAACAATGTGGAACACAGAAACCACAGATGCAGGTCGCAGAAAAAGGCAAAAAACTCAGCTGCACAAGGGGAGAGGGAGGTCGCTTCCGGTTTTCACGTCGCCATGACAACAAGAAGAAACTACATATAAGTAAGTAAGTGCTTTATTGTCATTGTACAGGCGTACAACTAAATATGTGTGTATGTATGTATATATTTATATGATGCGGGCGTATTGTTTTTGTTGTAATCTGTAAAGCTTTTTCTGATGCGCTTTTCATACCGAAAGGTTTTATAAATAAAGTTTAATTGATTGATTGATGAAAGACCCCCCTATCATCCCATTAACACTTGTATTACCCCTAGAAGGACTACGGAAAGGAAATAAAAGGATTTATTAAGGTAGACAAATTACTTAGTACTGCTTTAATAAAGTCAAATACACAATACACATATTTGCTCAAATAAAACATACATCACACCTCTCATTGATTTAGTACATTCATTCTGTAAAGTGCAGTGTTACCTCATCAGAGACCAGCCCCTTGAGTCTGTGAAAGCGGCCTGTGGACATCAGGTGGGACACTTGCACCAGCGCCTGAGACAGAGACAAACAAGCAACAGTTTGAAATATACACAACTCTTCCCAGAGTCCCAGATCCGGCTCATGATGGGCCTCTGCATTTTGAACCCATTCCAGATAGACTTTAATTAATTAATTAATTATAATGAATATTATTAATACAAAGTCGACTAAATGTGTCTTAATTTTAGTCGACTAAATCTCAACTAAAATTGAAGATATTTTTTTGACTAAAACTCGACTAAAATTGAATTACATTTTCGTCAAAAGACTAAAACTAAATTAAAATATGTTGTCAAAATTAACACTGTATCGACTGATGGCAGATAAACAACACATTTTAGGGCTCAATATTTATTCCCCATTTTTCTAATGTCATACTTTATTTTTTTACCCAAAGTAAGTGTTTGATTGTATTTCAAGTTTATTATGGGATATGTGTGTCATTGTGACGCCTTAAAGTGAGTTTCTGTGGTATTTAAACGGTCTTGGGGATATCGTTTGCTCCTCACCTGCTTGGCCCCTGAGTGGAACTCCTCCGAGGCCAGGTCCACCTCGAAGTACAGGTTGACCAGGAGCATGATGAGCCTGCAGCGGAGCCAGGTTAGCGGGTCCGGACTGCCCACCGCCGAGACTGCGGACAGGTCTCTCCCCGGGCCGGAGCACAGCATCCTAGAGCCGCTGTGAGTGTGACCCACTCCCCAGCTCGGTCCCCCGCTCGGCCACTGCGTCGGCGCGGCTGCAGGAGGACCCTTCCTCCGCCGAGCAGAGAGAGCTCCAGGCCGGGCGGCAGCGAGGCTCAGCGCGGCCAGCCCCCGCAGGCTCCGGGCCCGCTGCATGAGGGACAGAGGGTCAGGTCCCCGGGCTCAGAGGTCCCCGAGCTCTGTGGTGTCCTGCGCTGATGGGCCAGTGCATATAGGCCGGTGTGTCCGCTTTACGCAACTCACCCATTGAAGTATATTGAACTCACCCCATGCTGCACCGCGACCGGAAGTAAACGCATGCGCTTCGGCGAAGAGCACGATGGGAAATGTAGTAAAAAGACATTCGCAGCTTCAAGGGCCCTATATTGTAGCCACAGCTGCCCTGGGGTGGACAAACTCCTCCCACCACTCACCCACTTATGCACCCAAGGACACAGCAACAGCGTGCACCTGTGGGAGCAGGGATTCGAACCAACAACCTTTCTGTCATAAGACAAAGAATATGCAACAAGTTACAAGAGACACTGAACAACAAATAAATACAACACAGAATATAAAAGGATATTACGTCATAATCTCTTGTATCCACTGTTATTAGTTATCGGTTCCTAGGTGCTTTATGTAACTACTTATGCAGAAACCATGGAGATGGTTCAATCAGCAGAGAAAACCTACCAGAAACACCAGGAGGCCTCCATGAGGGAAAGTAAAGACACCCACACAGCTGATGGGTTAGGGACAATAACACACTAGAATGGGACATTTTAAATTCATAATCTCTCTTATTTTTTATGAATGTACTGTGCACTTTGTTGGCTTGCACTTTTGTTAATGTTCCCTCTCTATGTAAACATGTTTGAAATATAAATAAATAAATAAAGACAAAAGTCAAACACACACTTTGTGTGTGTTTGAACAAAACCAGAAAACAAACTGTTTTCTGGATAAAAAGCTACATAATGCACCGTTAAAGGAAAACATTTGGACATCTTTGCACTTAGGCTATAACTGTGAATAAATAAAGAGAACAGTTGTTATTAGCTAAATGATTGGCTGGTTTGAACATTTAGTATCTGGGCAGCCTACTGTCTATTTCCTTTGATAAAAATAACATTAAAATAAATACATGCTATATTTGTCATTATACATCAACTCCGTCCTCTGCATTTGACCCATCCCTCAACGCCACAGGACGACAGTGCTGCGCCCGGGGACACACCTCCAGATGTGGAGCCAGGCTGATGGTCGGAAACAACTGGCTGGAGGATTTAGCTATTGTACATGTTTTTAGTGGTAGGGGAAACCGAAGTGCCCGGAGGAAACCTACCAACATGCAAACTCCACACAGTAAGGCCCCGTCCAGGTGGGAATCAAACCCGGGACCTTGTAGCTGTGAAGCACGAGTGCTAACCGCTGTGCCACTGATATGAAAGCAAGTAACCAACCAACCAAGTAACTTCCCGGTTTGATCACATCACTATAGCTGCCACTGATTAACATCATACACAAGTTTGTAGTGAATATTCCCTATAATAATATTGATCATGTGGCTCAGCCTCAGACTGTGGACATTCAGGCTCATGTCTGATTATGTAGCAGTGGAATGAAGGGTCTCTGATGACGTGTCTGTAACTCAGTCTATCACTGGACACTGAGGGGAAACACGTGCCTGATCCCCAAAGAAGAAAAACGCTTTCTTTCTCCATAGTTTTCAGCTCTGACTGTACATTTTAATGTCCAGTAGAGGGCGGCAGAGATCTGCGTACCTCGTGACTTGTGAACTCGAATGTGAATATGTGAACTCATAAACACACGTTTATTTTCTAGATCAGTGGCTCTCAAATGGTTTGGCTTTTGCGATGACGAGCCACGACCCCAAAAAATTACATTTTCCAACACAAAATGTACTTTAGTTCAATGGTTTTCAAACCTCCAGGACCAGACTAAGAGGAATTAGTACCGAACCGGGTTAAAATAAATGTAAAATGAACTCTAGAACTACTGTATTTTTGCACAGATTATTGTTCATTTAAGCTTTGAATACACTTTAAAATCAACTCATTTTAATAGACTCGGGAGTGTGTGTGTACTATTTCAGAATGAATATTGAAATAAATGTTCCCTGGGAAAGGCTTGTGACCCACTATAAAAGGTTCTGTGACCCACTTTTGTGTCCCGACCCACCAGAGGAGAAACACTGTTCTAGATGCACCGGGACATGTGTGCACAGCTTTACCAATACTGCAAAAGTAAAACCTTCAAAACGTGCTTTCATGTTAATGCATGTTCTATGACCACATTCAAAATGATACACATGAACATAATGTTTGGTCTGCATTAATATTTCAGAATGTGACTATTACACAGTTTACACAGTAACTTACAGTGTTTGAAGTAACTGGAAATATCTAATATTATATCTCTTATAATCATTTGCACTGTTTGATAGTTGGTTGGCTGGCAGCAGGGAAAGGTGGAGACTGGTGGAGGGGGGGACATCAGTTATGGCCCAGAGGAAAGTTTCCCCAGCGTTGCACATCACAGGGAATTTGACATGAATATGTTTGTGCAGTAATACTTCTCTCCTCTGTGATGGAGGCCTTATGTAAAACAGCACGTTATACAACTGATACAACACTGTAATATCATTACTCAAACAGTTACTCAATTCTCACATCGTGTTTCTTCCATTTTTGACTAAGAAGGAAAACAAATGGATTCTGTGTCTGGTCCCTTTATCCTCATAACTGCTCCATATTTGTTTACTTTTCCATCATCAGCCTGCCCTCCATTAGCATCTTGTGATTGTCCCAGTACAAATAAATAAGGATAAAATATGGCATGTTGGGGTCATTTACCAATTGTTTGCTCGCGAGTCATGAACATGTTTTTACTCCCGCTGCATTCTCTCACTTTCATCAGATATAGGGCCCTAAAACATTTAAAACGGGGGGCAACATGCCGTCAAAAAACAACATGCTATTTTCCTGCTCGCTCACGTCTTGATAATTCCCCCTTATGTGTGTAAAAAAGGCCCAACTGCAGTGCATGCATTTTCTGCAACAACACCTAAATGATGGACAGAGCCGGCTTAAATGGGTGGCTTTATTTTGTGACACGGTTACAAAGATGTGAGCGATATTGTGTTTAGTTTTTGAATCAACTACTGAAAATGTGTCTCGGGAGTTCAAAAGGACTGAAAGAGAGGAGCTGCTAAAGTGTTGCTGAAACAATGTGAGAAGATGGCCTTTGAAGTCACAGTTTCTCAAATAAATCATTGGAGGAACTGTGACTCAGAGCGAAACGAAACACCTTGTCGTGAGAATTGGGCCTTTGTTTTTATTCGTTTCCATCCGTTAAACACGCCGTGAGAAAAGTCCCGTGTTCCAGCGTCTGCTGCGGAGAGGAGTGCGTTTGGGTCAGAGTCACTAGGGGGCGCTGCAGTCCACCCCTCAGCCCCGTCGGTGAAGGGGGAGCCGTGGTTGTGGGAGGCTGCGGTCGACCTGCTGAAGGACGGGAGTAAATATAACTTTGAGGAAACGGGTTACGCTGCTGGGCCTGATTATTTCAAACCTTTCTGTAAAACCAAAGAAAAAGGCGTGTCTCTTTTCAACACATTCGATCCGTTTGAATCGGTGAATGTGTGATTTATAAATAAAGTGAGTTCGATATGAAGTCAGCCCCGTGTATAAAGGGACAGTGACCAGAATGTTTCACTCTGTGCCCCAGTGGCTGTGTGGGTGGAGAACATGGTGCTTTCACTTTCCACCTCAGCGGCCTCTACAATTCTCCAGGACCAAAGGGTTTGTAGGTGTTCTGGTGAGGGGGTGCGTCAGTGAAAACCTACCAGAAACTCTAAAACTATTGATCCTGGAGCCACCAAGATGAAAAGTAAAGGCGCCATAACCACTCATGCAGAAGCTCGAATACGCACAAATAAAAAGGTCTCTTTTCCACAAGGCACTTTTCACGGAGCCGCTCTGAGCTCAGGACTACACGCATGGAAGGACTTTGTTACTTTACAAACTTTATTAGTTCTTCACAAAGCTAAACACTACCTGTTACCAAATGGACTGAAAACTCTTTTTAAATAGTGAGATAAGGAGAAGAAAATATGACTTTAGACTACACTCAAACAACTGTTTGTTTCAGGATCTGGTGAGAAACAACTCTCTGGAAAAACATCCCAAATGCCGTTCGAATATTCTTCCATTTAAATATACAAAACACAAACAGAAAATACTTCATTTGTATGAAGGTCCATCTTCTTCCACTCCGTTGCCGGGTCGTGGGGGCAGCTGTTGGAGCTGCTCCAGCCCCTATGGCTCCTCCTGCAGGTCGTGGGTCTCATGGTTCTAACCGGGCCTGTTGGTCTCTCATAAGGGGCTTCTGAACCGCTCTTTGTCTGACCCGTCACCTAGGACCTGTTTGCCCTGGGAGACCCTACCAGGGGCACGAAGCCCCCGACAACAGAGCCCCAGGATCATTCAGGCTCAAACCCTCCCCCACGTTAAGGTGGCGGTTCCAGGAGGGGCTGTATGAAGAGCAATGTGGAAATAGTTGTTGCTGTGTTGGACTGTGGCTCTCCTCATTGCATTGCCATGAAAGAGAATAAAGAAAAGAAAAAAAAAGAGGAAAAGATGTGTCCTTGATTTAACCGTTGAGTGTTTGACGTCACATGTTCTCTTTCTGCACCACATGATCAGTCAAGTCTATTTCCAGCTCAAACCAAAGGTTCGGTCCTTAAGTTAAATACGTTTCTTCACAACAAATGTCACACCGTATCGTGTGCCGTAGTTTGTTTGGCACAGACCCAGAGTGCACTGCAGCAGGTGTTGATCATGTGCACACAATAAACCCCATCCTTCTACATCACCGTCCCCATGTCGGTGGCTTTAAAGGAGACATGTCATGCAGAATCAAGCTTTTATTTGTTCCACCATCAACAACAGACGTGGAGTATCTCAGGCCTTGCTATATGTTATTACAGAGACATTCTTTCAATATATCAACACTGAGGGGCCAAAACATCCGGCACAAAGGGAAAAATAGGTTTAGATGACTTCATTCGTACCACATTTGAAGACATCCTTGCTGTAAACCAAGAAAAACGTAAGCGTAAAGCGCTTTGGGCCTAATAAAGGTAGAAAAGCGCTATATAAATTGAGTCCATTTACCATTTCTAAGTGCTCCAATCCTTCACTAAAGATGGAAACCATTAAAACTATTCCAATGAAAAGGCTCAGGGAAGATTTAATCACATCTGGTTCATGAAGACAATGGTCTGTGTGGCATCATTAAAAACCAGAGTCTTTTAAACATGAAGTTGCTCTACATGAACTGTAACAAACACAATATGTCCTCTGCATTTGACCCATCCCTTGACACCTGGACAACCCCCTAGGAGCAGTGGGAGTGCTGCGCCTGGGGACCCATCTCCAGATGTGGAGCCTGGCTGGTCATCAGAAACACCTATTGTACATGTTTTTAGTGGTAGAGAGTACCTGGAGAGACACAGGGAGAACATACAAACTCCACAGAAAGGCCAGGTCCAGGTGGGAATCGAACCCGGGACCTTCAAGCAGTGAAGCACAAGTGCTAACTGCTGGGCCACCGTCCCACCTGGGACGCAGCGAGACATCCTGTCTGTCTGTCTGGTACGAAACCGACTCATCATGTCCTAGTAGACCTAAAGAGAACTAATCTGGGAGTAAAGTACTAAATCTAAACAAACACCAATTCCATAATTGTTGACTAAAATAAGATGAGATAGAACTTTATTGATCTCACAGTTGAGAAAATCTTTTTTTTCTTTGTTTTTTAACTTGCATTGACTCATGTATTTTCTTACTATTGTTTATTGTACTCATTGTATTTTTGTAATCATTTCCTACCATTTGGTTGCGTTGCTTGTTTTGTATGATGTGCAGTGAAACATTCACCGGGTGCATTTAAGGGAGCTTTAAAGCGTGCCCCGCACCTTTATTTAGGCTTGGAACCTTAAGGCCAGCTCAGCGTCACAGTAAAACGATTGATGATGAAGTTATTAGAAGTTTTGATTGTGTGGAATGATTAAACTTGCAGTAAAAAGTACTATCTCTGGGGAAGTCTGACGGCCACCAAACATCGGTCTAGCGGCCGCATTTGGCCCCCGGGCCGCACTTTGGACACCCCTGCTGTAGACCGAGATTTTTGCAGGTATTTGATAATAATGTCAAACACATCTTAACTTCTATCTGTTGGTCAGGAAATGCCAGTGGCGTGCGGTCAGGGGAGGCCAGGCCTCACAGTCAACATGGGACAAAACAAACATTAAAAAATACAATAAAGTCTCTTTTCTTAAGATGATTGGGATTTCCAATGATTTTAATCAATCTCGTGGTTAAAAAATGTCCAAATGTTTAATCAGTTGTCGATATTGTATAAAGAGGGCTCTGTCCCATTCGGGGCTTTTTTCGCCACTAAAAGTAAAATACATTTGTAAATGGGTTTTGTTGGGCGCATTGGTTTTCTATCACCTGGATAAAGAATCAGCCCGAAGTGAGGCCTGCCTCCAATGCACTGCCCTGACGACCCGAGGGGGGCGCTGTGTCAGCGCTACACATTTCTACAAAACATGTGGACTACAAGTGAAAACAGTCTGTTTTATTATTCTGCACGGTTCAGGAGAGGCAATTTAAACGTAAAGGAGTAAAAGGAAAACTGTTGTGTTTACTTTATATTGGAGTCAATAGCATGGGCCTCACCAGCAACAAACCTCACCGCACGACACTGGAAAATGCAATGTTGAGCTGAAATCAATCTGAGGCAGTAGTTTCACTTCCTGGTTATTCAAGCAAACTAACTCTAAGTTCCTCTCACCTCCCCCTCCTGCTCCCTTTCCCTGTGCAGCTGTTTTAATGAAGAGAGTAATAACGGACCGTGCGGCTGTGGTGAAGCGAGTGTTTTTACTGGATGAAGGATGAAGCTTAGCCCGAGATGGAAAGTTGAGGAAAACAATTCCTGTAGGACCTAAGGAGAAGCCTTTTAGGAGCTGCCGCCGCGGTGTTAGGAATCCCACTTGGGAAGATTTAAAGGATTGTTAATTTGTTAGCATAATATTGTTTAAATAACTTTTTTCTCTCTCCCTGGTTTGGAGACTCTTAAGGTCCTGCTGTTGTCCTCTGTCTGTCCTCTGTTTAAACATGTCCAGCAGCCTCGGGTTTGCACATTGACACAGTTTCCAAAACTGTCGCTTTAAACGGAACAAAAATCCTCCTCCGCCTGACGGACGTCGCTGACTCTATCCGAACGTAATGAGAGAAATTACAAACGCTCTAAGTAATAGTTTCTTTATTTTTCCCCCTCCCGCTCTCCAATTATTTCCCAACTTGTTTTCCTATCAGCGCATAAATTAAAAAATCTGCTAAAATTTATTATTCAACCGAGATGTGATTAATATGCAAAATTATGCAAATTAAGACGCAATTAGGCTCCAATTCTCCAGTGGAATTTTCCATTATAATTTAATACAAAGTAACAGAGTAATTGGTGTCACGTGTAATTACAGTTACTGGAGTGCACTCGCAGGCGGCTAATCACTCGCTATACGTCGCTTTATCCTATGCAAATGGACCGTGAGCTGTTTTAAGAGCAACAACAGCAGCGCAAACATCCAAGAAACAAAACTATCAAGGGGACGCTGGGAAACAATCTGCACTTTGGCTGTTCTTGTCTCGAAGAAGGTTTACTTCACAGGACTCGAGTACAGTTTTTACTTGAGTAGTACTTCTGTTGAAAACGTATTACTGAAAGATAAACACATTCTACTCCACCACATTCCCCTGTTTAAAACCCTTATGACGAACATTCCAGAGCAGTAGGTGGCGCTGTGCAGACGTACTGTCAATGCCCCTGACTCACGACAAGCCAGAAGGTTTGTGTTGTTTGTAGACACAATCATTTTGACGTTTTACTTTGAATATTATTTTCTACAGAAACTACTTCAGTTCCTTCTCTTAAAGCTGGGGGAACCTGAGTTTTCCTGCACAAAAATGTTTTTTTATTAAGCCCAAACTTATTTCTAGCTCTCACAATCACTTCTGGATGTCCAAATTGTTCAAGCAAATTGTTCATATGAACGTTTCAATCCCGTGTACAGCTTTGGGCGGGGCTAAAGTGGAGCCGGGAGGACCACCCCCAAAAATAAACGGCACTATTTTTGATTCAACGGCATTGGCCGAAGAGCCGAGACCATTGTGAACAATCTATGTCGTTTTTATCACAACAACTTGAGGTCATTAGCAACGGTTTCGATTTTAAAAGTAGGAGAATGTTTAACAGCTATCTCAATCGATGTTAGAAAGGGACGAAAAACACAATAGATGGAATCAGGAAGACAATCCTCTGAGAAGCATTTTTGTTAAATACATTCAAGAAAATATACTAGTGTTTAATTTGGTTCCTGCCGTGACGATTAGGCCTTGGATTGGATCGATATAGTTTCGAGATTTGATTGTGTGGAATGATTAAAGACAAAATCAACTACATTCACTCAACCTGCTTAGTGACATCATTTAACACGTCCTGAATCATCACTGTCACACTAAAGTCATGTGATAATGTGAGCATGTGATTATGAGCAGGGGCTCAACAGGAGACACAGTGTTGGAAAGAAATGGCATTATTTGGAAGTGATTGGAGTCACAAACCTGCCACGTTCCTCTGATGGCTGGAAGCCCTTTCATCGTTTGGAACATTGTCTCCACTTTTGGACGCCTTTATGAAACAGTCATGTGACCTGAGAGAGAAGACGCTGGACTTAGGGACAGTTTTTGTTTCATGTGGATAGTCCAGGCGTCACAGAGATATTACCTCTGCATTATGACAGTTACCACAATAGATTCTGAGCAGCACCAACTCCATTTTAAATGATAGGCTGTGTAGAATGTTGTGACATCATTTGGTCCGACAAACTCACCACCACCAACTCTTCCCTCTGCTCACGCCAGGTCTGGCTGGTCATCAAGAGTTTTCCTAGAGGCTCACGTACTTTTGGGCTGGTCAGACCAGATGTGAGCGAGGGGATGTGCACTTTCACTTCACTGCCCCGTCATAACCTGCCATAAAACGTCACACAGTCTACAGTTCTTAAATCCGTGGTCCTCTGGGACTAAGGCGCTGGTCACTGGGGCCCAGGCTCTGGTCACTGGGGCCTATGCTCTGGTCAATGAATCTCAGGCTCTGGTCTCGGGAGTTCTGGTCACTGGGGCCCAGGCTCTGGTCAATGAATCTCAGGCTCGGGTCTCTGGGACTCTGGTCTCTGGGGCTCAGACTCTGGTCTCATGGGCTCTGATCACTGAATCTCAGGCTCTGGTCTCTGGGGCTCAGACTCTGGTCTCTGCTGGGGCTCAGGCTCTGGTCTCTGGGGCTCAAACTCTGGTCTCCGCTGGGGCTCAGGCTCTGGTCTCTGGGACTCAGGCTCTGGTCACTGGGGCACAGGCTCTGGTCTCTGGGGCTCAGGCTCTGGTCACTGGGGCCCATGCTCTGGTCACTGGGGCTCAGGCTCTGGTCTCTGGGGCTCAGGCTTTGGGTCAGGCTTCTGTTGGAACACTTAGAAGTGGGATCTATAAGTCCCAGCATCCTCGAACGCTGCATTATCTATCAGACTCAGGTGTGTTCCTCACAGGTCTGTAACAGAAGCAGCACTCGTACTATAGGGGGGCATAATCCTCATGTTTTTAGTATTTGACCTGGAAACGCTGGTGCCGCCTGTGACATGTCTGTTTTACACACCCTGATGTCTCTCTCTCCCGATCCCTTCTTGCTCCATAAAGCCGGGGCTGGTCCCCCCTCGTGCCCCCGCCTCCGAAGAACATAATCCTTCCATAAAATGGCAGCACAAAGGAAACTCCAGCTCAATCGCATAAAGGCCCCGAACAGAGCGCACAATACTGCCTCCCACCCACCATCCATACCCCCCCGGGCCACACACTGCCCGCCCCAGCACCGCAGCACTGCCCCGGGGCAATGATCAGGATTACCCCCCCCCATCTCTCTCTCCACCTCCACAGTGTGCTCCAGCAGCCCATGCCTACACACCGCAGAGGACGGGGAACATCAGGGAAAAGAGCAGTTGTTGAAGGTTTTGGCGACATCTATAGGTCAAAGTGTTGGGAACCGAGGCTTTGCTACAAACTCTGTTCACACTGGGGGATTTGGGGAAAGTTCCCTCTGAACATAATTGAGTTTTACGTAAAAGTAAATGGCCTAATCTTTACAATAATCTATTGAATATGTTCTCTATAAATTTCTATAGATTTATATGGGGACATTTTCTATTTAAACGCGACAAAAACATTGCACTGTGCAAAATCCATTTCCTGGCTTTATTTAATGATTTTTTAACCCCAAAATACAAAGTGAAATTTCCAAAAAACCCTTTGCCACAAACTAAACCTGTAAATATAAACCTGTTATTCAGATTTTGCCACCACTTTATTGGCTCTTCTTGTCATTTTTAAACATAAAATGCCTTCATCTGTGGAAATCTCGAAGTGTTTTTATTTGTTCCTACACTGAAAAAAGTATAACCATGCTCAAAAAAAAAAAAAATGATGTCCAGATATCACATCTAAAATATTTGACTTCACAGAATCTAAATTGAGTAACTTGATATGACCCGATTATTTTATGTTGTTGTGAACAATAATCGTGCACTTGACTCAACCTTAATTTTTTGCCTTGATCCAAATTATTTTCTTAATTTTTAGTTATTGAACCAAACTAATAAGTCAAATATTTTAGATGTGATATCTGGACATCAATTTTTTAGTTTGAGCATGGTTATACTTTTTTCAGTGTATTCACCTGCCGCACCTTCCGGCTTACAGTTTACATTTGTTTCTTATATAACAATGGAACTTCTGGTGATTTGGGAATTGAACATTTTGGGTTTCGACATACCCTCAAAAGTTTGGAGATGCTTTGTTTTATTCCAAGACTATTTCCATTGTAGATTCTCACCGAAGTCGTTCATTTATAAATGAACAAAAAAAAAGTGAAATAGATTCTTCCAAATCGCTGCCTTTTGTTTTGCTTTGACATTTTCTCCTTGAGCTTCACAGAAATGATTTTGACTTCACAGACTGTTAAACCATTTCAGGGACAAGGACCTCATCAAGCTCATGGAGAAAAGACCAAGAATAAAGATTTTAAAATATAAAACATATTTGGAGTTATTTCACTCTTTTTTGTTCCCTACATAATCCCCAATCGAAATAGAGTTAAAAATAAAGAAAAGCCGATATGAATGTGTTTCAAACTTTGGTCCAGTGCTGTCGTCATGTGCTGTGCGTCAGCGGCTCTTTAGCCACGTTTGTGCTTAAGGGCGTCTTCATACCTCCATGTTTGACAGAGTATAGGTCACATGACGCCGAAGTCATCCTTCATTCACACCACTGCGGAACAGCTAAGTCACAGTTGTAGCCACAGCTGCCATTGGCCAATGGGCACAAACCACTCACTCACTCTCATACATGGGCAAGGTTTGAAAGTGTCGCACTCCACAAGTCTGAGGAGATTCCACTTTTGTGTTTTTAAAATCTGAAATTCCATGAGTCTCACTCTGAAAGGATCTCAGGGCGACGGTGGCACAGATGGTAGAGGGGGTCATCTCGTGATCGGAAGGTCGGGGGTTCGAATCCCGCCTCCTGAAGGTGCATGCTGTCGTTGTGTCCTTGGGCAGGACACTTCACCCACCTTGCCTCCAGTGTCTGCGTACACTGGTGTATGGATGGGTGAGAGGTTCCTTGCTGTAGGTGGAAAAGCGCTGTATAAGTTGAGACCATTACCATTTACCATCTCCCGCAGTGTGAAGGGCTGGGTACCGTTACATTTGTTTTGATTCCAGTACTTTAACAATACTTGGTTTTCGATATCGATACCTAAACGATACTTTTTCCAATACAAAATATTTGTCGTCTAGAAACAGAAAACAGTTTGTCTGTTTGTTGTTTTATTTGTCATTCTACATGAACTGTACAACAAAGTGTGTCCTCTGCATCCATCCCTCGACGCCTGGACGACCCGTCAGGAGCAGTGGGCAGCGGTAGTGCTGCGCCCGGAGACACATCTCCAGATGTGGAGCCAGGCTAATGGACAGAAACAGCTGGCTGGAGGATTCACCTATTGTACATGTTTTTTTAGTGGTAGGGAAAGCAAACTCCAGACAGAAAGGCTCCAATGTTAAGAAATGGGTGAACATTTTGGAAAACATGGGGGGGGGGGTTGACGGGTGTTTTAAGCACAAACTGCAGAACTCTGAGACTCAGGAACAGAATCAGACTCAGAAGTTGAGTTTGAAAAAGATACATACGTTTATTGTGCTTTCTGTTGTGATTTGAACACTTACTGTATTCTTTTATTTTTGTAATATATTTGTATTATTTTTAATACACAGTTTTGTTGGCCCAGAAGCTTCTTGCTGAGTCGGCACATGTCACCGGAAGTTTAATGCAGGGTTTGTGCAGGCAGCTTTAACTTTAATGCTTTTTAATGCCCCACACTTGAATGTAATGCTTCAAATGCCAAATATGTGTTGGCATTTGATATACATATTTTATGTATATACGAAGATTTACAAATGTAACCGGTCGTGGGAGCTGTTCTACGGTGGCCCTGAAGTGCCAGTCACAAACACAGCACTAAAACACAAAAACATTAGTGGAAACGCAAAAACGCACAAGCAAAAGCTGAAGCACGCAAACACTTCCAAAACACAAAAGCAATCATTACAGAAAGGGAAGGACCTTGGTGCTTCACTGTGATTGGACAACTATTGCTACTTCCTGTTTTACTTCCTGCTTTCGCAAAAAGGGGTTTGCTCATATGGGTCTGCTCTATGAAGGTAAATGTGATAATAATACTACTGCTACTGCTACTATTACTACTACTACTTCTACTCAGTGTTGCCACAGATTACTTGAGAAAGTAATATATTACTGATTACTCCTTTGAAAAGTAACTTAGTTACTTTACTGATTACTTTTACAGTTACAGTTACTTTATTAGTTACATTCAGATGCTGCCGACAACATCTCCACCGCCTCAACACACTAATGACAAACCCTTTTACCAACACTCACTTTCTTGGAAGTGTGTTAACAGTAACATCAACAAAGCCACGCAGACTCAGAAAAGTCACGTATTTCCATGTCTCTCCACGACCAGTGTTTTAGGCTGAAAACGGGACATTATGTTACGTCACTCGTCGAGATGCAAACATTTTTTTTTTTCCAAAAGAAAATTACAAAATAGTAACACAGTGATTTGGAAAAGTAACTTAAATCTGATTACTTGTTTGGAAATAGTATTACTAGTTACTGAGAAAAGTAATCTGATTACAGGAATCCGTTACTAAGTAATTAGTTACTGGTATCACTCCTTCTACTGTTGCTCGAAGTACTAATAGTAGCAGTAGCAGTAGTATTAGCAGCAGTAGCTACTACTACTACTACGACTAGCCAGCTACTACTACTACTACGACGACTACTTACTACTACTACTACTACTATGACGACTACTTACTACTACTACTACTTACTAAAGTAGTAAGTATTTCTTGGAAATAATTGCAAATTGCCACGGTAACTCTCCTGTTCTGTTTGCCACGGTTCGCAGACTTACACATCCTCCAGTTCCACTGCCCCTAGAATTAATTTCTACATCCAAGTGCAATGAGTTTGCAAAAATGTTTAGCGACAAGGTCCAAGCCAGTAAAAACGCTATTAGCTCTACAATACAAATGTTAATATTTCAACCAGTAGCAGACCTAGAGCTGACGTTTTTTACAACGGTCACTAATGACATAGTGGAAGATGTTATCTCTGGTCTGAGATAGATCTGAGACAGGCCTCAACTCTGAGAATGTTTAAGTCCAGGCTGAAAGGACACCTGGAACGACCTGAGGAGGAGCTCAGGACCACAGAGAACGTTCATGTTTTTAAGAGCAGGCTCAAGACCCACCTTTTTAGCTTAGCTTTCAACTCATATCTATTTATTTAGTCCTAATGATATATTGTGGACCCACCACCTGCAGGAGGAGCCATAGGGGACAGGTGCTATGTGACTTGGGCAGCTCCAACAGCTGCCCCCACGACCCGGCAACGGACAAGTGGGAGAAAATGGATGGATGGATGGATATATTGTATATTATGTGTATGTATGTGTATGTATATATATATATATATATATGTATCTATGTGTATATATGTACGTGTGTATATGTGTATATATTTATATATGTGTGTGTGTGTGTGTGTATATGTGTATGTATATATATATATATATTTGGATGTATGATGCGGGGCGTATTGTTTTAAATGTTGTTATCTGTAAAGCACTTTGTGACACCTTTCGGTATGAAAAGCGCTTTATAAATAAAGTTTGATTGATTGATTGATTGATGAAATGTGCCATACAAATAAACTTGCCTTGCCTACTACTACTACTAGTACTATTACGACTACTTACTACACTGGTACTCCTCAGGGCTGTGTACTTTCCCCCTGGCTCTTCTCCCTGTACACAAACTGCTGCACCTCCAGTCACCAGTCCGTTAAACTGATCAAGTTTGCGGACGACACCACCCTCATCGGGCTCATCTTGGACGGTGATGAGTCCGCCTACAGGAGAGAGGTGGAACGGCTGGCGTCCTGGTGCAGCCACAACAACCTGGAGCTGAACGCCCAGAAGACAGTGGAGATGATCGTGGACTTTAGGAAAGACACAGCCCCACCGTCCCCCCTTGCCCTGACAGACTCTTCCACCCCATTTCCATCGTGGAATCCTTCCGCTTCCTTTGCAGCTGAGGAAACTTAAGCTGCCGACCAGGATGCTGGTGCAGTTCTACACGGCCATCATCGAGTCCATCCTCACCTCCTCCATCACCGTGTGGTCCATCCCCACCTCCGTGGGACGTCAGGGGTCACAGGTAGGAGAGACGGACTAAGGACACTAAACCCTATTTATAATCAACATTCACAAACAGTCCATCAAACAAATGAATGAGGGGAAATGTCTAATTGGATGGGAAACTTTAGGGCAAAAACTGCCAAAAGTGCAAGTCATTTCATTGTCTTCCAAGAAGTTTAGAATGAATGCCAGTTGGAGTACAATTTCATATTTTTAATAACATTTAAGGCCAAAAGGTTTTGCACATTTGACTTTTGTCACATTGAATGCCTCGCAGAAACATATAACCATACTGGATATATGTTGGAGAGAAGTTAGGTTCGACTTTTTTTCTGTGCCACTTTGATGTGTGTCTGCGCGCTCCTGGCGCCATGGTAACGCTGTGGCTTGGTATATGTGGGTCGCCCTTTTATTCCGTACGTCTGACACTCTGGGGCCGCGCAGACCACGCAGCTGCTGCTGCTCTCTCTCAGGTTCTCGTCTGGAGGTGGAGGTTTTGTTGGCACCGCACCAGGCCTCGTGGTGCCTCCCCCGCTCTCTCCGGCAGCCCCTCGCTCTCCTGCCTCTGAACTAGGCCACGGGGACAGGAAGTGCCTCACCTGTGCCTCTTATTGTGCTTTATTATTGGAACACAATTTCCCAGCCCTAATCCTTTGATAACTATACCCTTTCTAGTGTTGGACATATTTCAGTTTATTTCACGATGGTGACAGTAAAGTTTTCCGTTCAGAAGAGTAAAAGGAATATTTAAGTCATTTATATTAGGTCTATGGGATTCTAACTAGTTTATTTAAAACCCTACAATTAACTCATCATGTTTTAATTCAAATGTGACTTATTGCCTCATATAAACTAAAGTTTACCATTGTCCCATTCCATGCTGTCTGTCCTCTCTTGAATGTGCACGATGCTGCATAATGTAGCTCCCGTGAGAGTGCACAGTGGTCTTTTGGATGTCAGGAGAAGGCAAGTGCGCAGGTATGGGAGCAGGCCCGATTATTTGTCGTATCCGCGTTTTTTTGTGTGGAGCTCGCCGCGGATCTGGAACGGTCCGGTTTCTCCGTAAATTCTATAAATGCCTGCTCTGCTTTCACGGATTACCATTTGCAAGCGGCGCCAGGCTGCCGTGCCATTCTGGGCCCGGGCGCCTCCACCTTGATATATTTGCCAAATGAATATCTGACGCCGTAATTAAATTTATCCCACCTCTCCACCTTCTGTACGGCGGCCACCTCGCACAAATCGCACGCTGCCATATTTATGCGAACGGAAAGGAGGGAAAAGACACACACCAGACGCAGATTGGTGCCATTTTTTAATGATTTGGAATGAGCATCTTTTTACAGAATAAATCACATTCCGGGATGCTCATAATGGACCTGCCACAGACATAAATACTCCCCACATTTCTGCCGTCAACAATAAATGTCTGTGGATGTAAAAGAGCGGAAGAATGAGGAAAAAGTGAATAGTCAAATGTGCCCAAATGTCGTGGAGCTTTTCTCTGCCACTTTAATGTCTCTTTATTCATGATTTGTAAAGACCTGTGGCCATCTTAGTCATGGTATTTTTAAAGAATATGGCGAGACTCTGCAGATGAGGGATGCACTGATCCCATTCTGCCAACGGATATCGGAGCCCGTCCCGCAAAAATAGGATATTGAGTATCCATAACAAAAACCATTGTGATCACTGTATGTTGTGAGTTGTTTATGTTCATGTAACCTTTGATTCTGTCATGTAGCCAAGGAGATTTGATGTAGAAACGTAAAGTGATCCTTATTTAATGTTTTCCCATTACAGTCTATTAATACCTTGATATTGATCATCTTGTTTGCAAGATAAGACACGACTTTATTGAGCGAGCGTTCCAAGTGCTAGTAAACGGGGTCGGCCCATTAGTCCGACGTCTCATTATTCCGAAAATGTCCCATTGAGTATTGATTGAAAAATAAAAGGTTCAGGCCAGAGTCCACTGACCTTAAGGTTAGGGCCAGTGGTTGTATAACGCTCTCTAATCCACAACACAACTGGGTTAGAGAGATTTCAGACTAATGACAGTCTGAAATCTCAAATGCTCAATGGGACATTTTCGGAATAATGAGATGTTGGACTAATGGCATGGCACCCAAGTAAACCTATTTTGATATGTTTTATCTCGATGTTTGCCTTTAGGAGCGCTGATCTGACAGGGATTGAATATTAAAAAACAAAGAATAAAAGTCCACCTCATGACATCAGCAGGTGGAGCTGGAATGAAACCACGAGCACAAGCACTGGCCTGTTTTTCATGAGAGAACACGGTTAAAGCTCCAAAAGAGTCCGTTTAGCGCCGCGTGTGCCCTTTAAGCGAACAGTTTTGAATGCGCTGACAGATGAGTCATAATTAATTTAAACATGCAGGATTTAAAGAAGTGCGAACGCAAGGTGAGCTCCACAGATGGCTATGATTTATTAAAAGATCACACGACACACGCAATCATCATTCACCTTAATGCGCGCCAGCTCCCCGCCATGGTTCTTTTATCGCCGCGCGTTTTGACTTCGCAGGCTTCACGAGACGAGTCGGGGGGGGAAATGAGTAAACGTGTTTTCAAAGTCACCACGTATCTTTTTATAATGTCACTTATTGATCCACAAGTGAAATTACTCGGCCACATTTGGCTCGAGGGCCAAACCAAACACGAGACGAGAAATGTTAAAAAGTAGAACAGGCTCAGATCAGAGGAATAAAAAAGAAAATGGAAAAACGCCAAACAGTTCCGAGCCTTTATTGTCATTGTTTGCAGTCAAACACTGTAAGTAACTTTCTGATTTACATAAGGAATACAAGTCACAGTCTATTCATGTTGGTATTTCAAACACTCAGACTATTTGTCATATTTTCTAGACATTGTTCAGAAGAACTTGAAATTGCTCAGGAAAACGTTTCCCTTGTGCCACAGATGACGGTAAATGTGCTCAAATTGAAGTCATTACTGCTCCGGAGGTTTGTTCACACGAAGGATTCACGGTTCAGAATCCTGGTGCTCTGGATCCAAGATCCCAAAGTCGAACGCTACATTTACATGATTCTTTGATCAATTTATAAATGTGGGAAGAACATGCAGAAGTTTGATTCTGTTGAGTGTCCTTGAGACTAAATCTTTACCAATACGTAGTCCCTACAATTATTCTGAAGCGTGCTTTTCCTGGTGTGACATTTATTTGCTTGAGTTTATTATTGATTTTTAAGTGAGGTTTAACATGTTTAATCTGGCCTATTCATGGTGTTGTAACCCCTTTGTATTCATTTACTGTAGTGCTCAGATTCCATGAGCCTTCAGCCTGACTGCACCGTGCAGAGCAACACAGAACATCAGACTGTGTTCAGGAGGACATCCGATTTAAAATGGACTTTTTGGAGCTCTAACCCATGCTGTAACGTTCTTTCCTCCAAAACAGACCTGGAGCTTTATTCACGCAGTTTTGAGTTAATCCTCTTTACCATGGTCATTTCTTCTTCTCCAGCTGCTGAAGCTCTGATCTGACCAAACAGTGGTGATTGTCAAAGCAAACCGGTATGCACTGAGCAAGTGTGATATGAACGGTGTAAATGGAGAGTGATAGTGAATAATGATGCTTCTCTACTTTTGTGAGTATAACATCTTCTTTTTTAGACTAATCTCTTTTGTGCATTGTCACTTATCAAATAAATCAATCAATTCAAAACTGGTGACAATCCAAAGAGCACTCAAAGATGTGCTAGCAGCTCGTGTTTGATGAGAGAACATCACTGTAACATGGCAATAATAACAAAGATCTTTATTAAAACTCGACTAGATAGGACATGATGCTCGTTGACATGTCAAATGTGGTTGGCCACCGAGGCTAACCCCTATGCCACCAACGCAAAACCAGGACCAACATTTTCATTGGTCCAACGGCAGAATGTGAGTGTCTGTGATTGGTTTATTACTTGTAAGTCTCGTATCTCAGTCAGGATCAGCTCATTTCTTTGAAACGTTGTGTTGTTTAGCCGTATTAGCTTTGTTTTCTCCATTCATTCCCAGGGTTCAGTGTATCACTGTCCCAATAAATACTCATGTCGAGTTAAAAAGTACAGAAATACTATTTAAAGCAGGAAGCAAATGTTATATTTAATATAATAGAAGTGTTTGACAGAGAAAAATCCATGAACACATGGAGCTAAAGTCTGTGCCTCCTATAAAACTGGAATAACATAAGGTCAGTCACAATTAAATCATGAAATAACTCAAAATAGATCAAAACAGCATCGAGGAAATAAGTGGTGTTTCCATTTGATTACGTTCCACTGGGTTAAAGGGCCAGTCACAAGATGTCCCTGGTCAGAAAACCAGGCTTGCAACTTCCCTGCCTCAGGGTCAGAGCCACCAATACACACTAATGGAACCACGAAGAAGAAGCTAACAGGCTAACGGGCAAAGCTAACTGTGGGCTAGCGCCACTTTAGCAGTATTTACAGCCAACTTTGAGTGAAAAAAATGTGTAATTTAGTTGTTGTGCAATGAACAATATCCCTCTCTCCCTTTGTCTTTTGTCAGCGTAGTGTTTACGCTCACAGACAATTAATGAGTAAAAAAAACTCAACATGCAGTGATGCTCATGGCCTGTAGGGGCATAAGTTATTTCGTTCTGCTTTCAGATCCGTCAGCCGCCGGCGTTCAGCGCTCTGTTGGAGTCCGCCGCGTTACACCAGATGACAAACCTTGGGTTGTGACTAATATCCCGCGCTGCTGTTGGAGGGGGGGGGACGCCGTGACACGGGGAACGCGCCGTCAGTCGGAGCGAGAATGTTAAGGCGTTAACTCGAGCGGACCCTCCGTGTTCAGGCGGCTGAGCTCATCGTTCACGCCTCGATGCGCTGTGCTGATTAGCTGGCTCCCCAGGCAGCGCTGGAGAGCAAGGTTCTTAGGCACTGAAGCACCCCTTTGTTTTTATTTACCGCCATTAAAAGTTTAGTTATACAGCACTTGATAAACAGCGCAGCGTTTACTTAGTGAGTGGGTGAAGGTTCAGATAATCTTGCAGATGTTAGTGGGGTTTCAAATTGCAGTACAATTGATTCAGAGGGTCAGAGGGAAGTTATTTGTGAATTTTAGGTACAGTAAGCAAAATGGAATGCATTTCAATGGCCAAATACTATATGCAAATGTAATTCCTTACGATGTACAAACAAACAGTAATGAGGGGAAATGTCTGTATGCCAAAGCAAACGGGCAACTTTTGAGCAAAAAATCGCGCACTTTCAGCCAAAGCGGTAGTTGAATGCACCTGGATCATCATTTGGGGATTTTCCACAAACATGACATTTAAGCCCTTCATTAGGCATGGTACATTTTAAAGTTTTTTTTAATGCCCTGCAGAAACCCTGTTTCATGATTCTAGCTCTCAAAAACAAACCTGGAGTAGTAGCTCACTTCATTCGCACATTTTTTAATCATCTTTTAGTCTTTGGTCGTTTCCTCTTCTGCTGCCGGAGCTCCGATCTGTATTTCCTAGGACCCTATTGTACATGTTTATCAGCACTTACGGAACTGAAAATACCACTAATCATACAAAATATATTCATGTAGGGTAGGTAAAGTGTCTTGCCCTGGAGTTGAACCCCCATCCTTGTGGTTTACTGGCAAAGACTTAACCACTGACTCACGAATGTCAAGTGGTTATTTCTCCTATTTCCGCCTCATCAGAAGTCACTTTGTTATTGTTACTTTCCCTGAAATAAATAAGTGAATAAATGTTCCCCGACTCCCTCCCTGTAAAGCACAAGTTCATCTTATTATTAGAACGAAAACACTGTCATTCAAAGTCATGTGTGTGACAGTGTTTGGTCCAAGTGCTGCCCTCTACTGTCCTGACCATTACTGGCCTCTACTGCAGCCTCATTAATATGCATGACCTCACCTTATTAAGTTTTCACATGGATATGAAAACTTTAAAAACTGTTATTGAAACTATCTCTAAGCCGTTAACTTACATCTGTAACTTATTGTTGCAAACTGGACAATTTCCTGATAGTATGAAAGTAGCAAAAGTGATTCCTCTGTTCAAGGTGCTCTTTGATATAACTGAAGAAATAACTAATGCTGTAGATAACAAGAAATATGCAATAGGGTTATTTATTGACCTGAGTAAAGCGTTTGATACAATAAACTATGATATATTAATTAATTAATTAGAACATTATGGAATTAGAGGGATAGCACTACAGTGGGTTACCAGTTATTTAAAAAATAGAAAACAATGTGTGAAAATCGGTGATTATCGTTTGTGGTTTACCTCAAGGTTCCATTCTGGGTCCAAAATTGTTTAATATGTATATTAACAACATTTGTAAAACGTCTCAAGTACTTAAAGTTGTCTTGTTTGCTGACGATACAAATATTTTTGCATCAGGAGACGACTCCTGATGTGCAGCTGTGTCGGATTGTTAACTCTGAACTCAAAAGTGTCAACGAGTGGTTCAAACAAAATAAATTATCTCTAAATCTGAGTAAAAGCAAAATGATGATATTTGGCAACTGTAATTCCAATGCTCAGGAAGCGATTCAGATAGAGGGTGTTGTTATCGAGCGAGTGCATGACATCAAATTCCTTGGTGTGATTATTGATGACAGAATTACTTGGAAATCTCATATTAAATATATATGTATAGATGTAGATATATTATATCTACATCAAAGCTCTACATACCTTATACTGTTCTCTGATTTTGCCCTACTTATATTATTGTACTGTGGTTTGGGGTAGTACTTATAAAAACACAGTTAAACCAATAATATTATTGCAAAAAAGAGCTATCCGAGTAATTCATAAAGTTGGGTTTTTGGACCACACAAACTCATTATTTTTAAATTCAAGGATCATGAAGTTTTGTGACATTGTTGAGTTCCAAACTGTTACTCAAAGCAAAGTATAAATTGTTACCAAGCCAAATACAAAGAAGGTTCCAAGAACGTACTGGTTGTTATGAATTACGTGATGAATTAAACTTTAGGATTCAGAAAAGTTTTAGTCCATCAGTTAATGGTGTACAATTGTGGAATAAACTGGAGATGGAATTGAAACGATTTCCAAACATCAACCTGTTCAAATATAAATACAAACAAAAGACTTTTGAAATATACAGACAAGAAAAAATGCGTTGCCACTAGGGGGAGCAGTAGGATCAATTATGTGTATTTTTCCCTCTATATTCAAGGAAGAGTGTTGCTGCTTGGAACGGTTGTCATTCTATTGCTCAAATTTACAAATGGAGAATTAGGGTTGGCAGGTTATGGATCTGTTGAGAGGAATCCTCCCAACAGGCTCAAAACCTTGTCCTTTAATGCACCACTCAGCATAGGAACATCATCTACAAAATCAGCTGTTAGGGCAGTTGTGTGGGGGTTTGTTGGTGGGGAGTTACTGCCCTCTTCAACTGGCCCGCTCTACACTCTGGCTTTTTAATGTAGGGCTACAGCATACTTCACATATAACTCAATTAAATAAATATATAATAATAATAATGATGATGATGATAATTAAACCCAAATTCAAATTATACTGAGGATGGTAATGACTACTGGGATAAGATCT
Organism: Proterorhinus semilunaris; assembly: GCA_021464625.1. Lineage (NCBI taxonomy): Eukaryota > Metazoa > Chordata > Actinopteri > Gobiiformes > Gobiidae > Proterorhinus > Proterorhinus semilunaris. The sequence goes on from CM038350.1 coordinate 38,224,042, forward strand.
CGGAGTATAATATCTATTAATGTACCTTTATAACATAAAAGTAACTCTCGGTAATCACTGGTAACAATCTGAAAGAAATATATTAATGATCGCATTTTTTGACTTTGTTCTAGACATCGTACATGAAACCAGATCGTTGTTGTAGCTGTGCTTTGTTTCAATTAATTATATAAACAGTTCATGTTTTTTGTGTGTGTAAGTTTGTAAGTTGGTCTGTGCTAATGTAGCTGCTTGAAATGTTTGAAATTCTCTTTGGATGAGGTCTTTTTGATGTTTTGTTCCTTCGGTACTATTGTGTGAAATGTACTTTTTTTATTTATTGCACTTGGGGGTGGGCGCTCATAAGCTTTTTGCCTCAGCCCACTCCTTTTGAGCAGAATGTATACTGCTCAAATAAACTAAACTAAACTAAATTATTAGTATTATTATATCCCAAACTCGATATACAGTACCGTCACAGACTCTCAGCCCCTCCATACACATGCCCATACAAGACCAACTATACTGGATTTAGACCTACTGAGGAGAAAGTAAAACAAAGACTAATAGATAACTGTACTTGGACAGTAATGAAATACTAGTTTCACTAGTTGACATCTACAGTCTCAAGATCAAAAGTTTATGGCAAAATAAATAAATAAATGGATCTTAACATGGTTCCAAGTGGAACTTCAATATGCAACAAGAAGAAAATTGGGTGAACCTTTTACTGAAACCAACAGTTAAACTGAAATTCAACCTGAATAGACTCACACAGACTAAGCAGTGATTAGGGAGATAATTGACAAGTATTAGTTTTGGCGATCAGACCCCGGCGTTAGACATCGATGTACAAGACGTGTAGTTAAACAGCTTGTAGTTAGGATGTCTTCCCCCGGAGCCTGGACACTGGTGGTGGTGTAGAGATCTTCGGAAATGCTCAGTTAGCGCCGAGATGAAAGAGCGGAGATGGGGTGGAGGCGGGTCGCAGCGCAGCTGGGATGCAAACAGGTACTGATTCCTGACGCTTAAAAGCGAGACCGACGGCGGTGATTGGCTGCTACGGAGGTGCGGCTCTGACGCTGATGTGGAGGTGTGGACCTTTCGGGAGTGATCATTGGCTGAAGTTTGATGATGCCGTGTTCGTCTACCAGGCTGAATTACCGCCTAGGCTTCATTTCAACCTGAATAGACTCACACAGACTAAGCAGTGATTAGGGAGATAATTGACAAGTATTAGTTTTGGCGATCAGACCCCGGCGTTAGACATCGATGTACAAGACGTGTAGTTAAACAGCTTGTAGTTAGGATGTCTTCCCCCAAAAAGAGGACGCTGGGGTCGAGCCAAATGTAAAGGGAACGTAGCGCATGAAATGATGTACGATGAATGTTTTAAAGCCAGCGAAGCTAAAGCTTACTCGGAGAGATGAGCGCCTGTGAGGCGTAGAGAGACGTGGTGCCGTAGTGGCGTAGAGAGGCCGTGCAGGCGTATGAGAGGCCGTGCCGTAGAGGGGCGGTGCCGTAGGGAGGCCGAGCCGTGGGGAGCGGTACCGTAGTAGCAAAGAGAGCCTCTCTATTCGTCGAGAGGCAGCGCCGTGTGGCGTGGAGAGGTCGTGCCGTAGGCGTACGGCGACCGTGCCGTAGAGGCCGAGCCGTAGAGAAGCCGTGCCGTAGTGGCGTAGAGAGCTGCCGTAGTAGCGTAGAGACGCCGAGCCGGAGAGCGCCGTGCCGTGCGGCATAGAGAGGCTGTGCCGTAGTGGCGTAGAGAGGCCGTGCCGTGAGGCTGCTGAGCCGTAGAGAGGCCGTGCGGCGTAGAGAGCTGCGCCGTAGAGAGGCTGTGCCATAGTGGCGTAGAGAGGCCGAGCCGCGGTGCGGCCGAGCTGTAGGAGGACGTGCCGTGTGGCGTAGAGAGGCGGTGCCGTAGTGGCATGAGAAAGCCGAGCCGTGGAAGGCCAAGCCGTAGAGAGCCATGCCGTAGTAGCAAAGAGAGCCCTCTCTATCGTCGAGAGGCAGCGCCGTGTGGCGTAGAGAGGTCTTGCCGTAGTGGCGTAGGCGCTGTGCCGTAGAGGGGCTGCCGTAGTGGTGTACAGCGACCGTTCCGTGGTGCACGGAGGCCAAGCCGAGAGGCCGTGCCGTGTGGCGTGGAGCTTGCCGTGTGGCGTATAGAGGCCGAGCCGTAACACTGAGCCGGAGAGAGCCTTGCCGTGCGGCGTAGAGAGGCTGTGCCGTAAGGCTGCCGAGCCATAGAGAGGCTGTGCGGTGTGGAGCGCTGTGCCGTGGAGAGGCTGAGCCGTAATTGCGTCGAGCGCCGTGCCGTAGGCATAGAGCGTAGAGAAGGAGTGCTGTAATGGCGTTTGAGACGTACCGTAGTTGCGGAACCTTGATGACATAGAACATGTTATGACGAACGAACCACCACCAGTTATTTGTGCATAGCTGCTATGAATTAGCGTAGCTGCTGAAGAAATGTTTGGAGCGAATGCTGGGCGATGAGCGCCCGCTTTGGGACCCGATAAAAACGATGCAAAAGCGTTGTCATGATGGAAGAGGAATAGCTTCCATACTCGAGATTAGTCTGTGCTGGGTAAAATCGATAGTTGAAATTAGCGCTTGGTGGAGCCTAGGATAGTACCCCCCCCCCAAAACACGAGCCGTTTCGGCCCCGAAAGACCGGCGAGCAGAAGACAGCCACATGTCCAAGTCGTTTCTTTATCCATACGGAGACAAAACGCTTATACTTCAGAAGCTGCTTTGTAAGCATGAAGGCAGCTTAGTAAGTGCGTACGTCCGCGTGACTGGATTCAGTCTGTGAAAACTGCGTGATTCATCTGCCAGCCTGTGTGTGGCGCTGCAACGCCAACACAGGTAATAGGACAGAATGTAGAGGGCGCATGCGCAGTAACTTCGTGGAATGTAACCAGGGAAAACGAAACGGATTTGAGATTTAAGATTTACAGGAGAGGCGAGTTTCTCTGCAAACGTAACGGACTAAAGCAGACAACCCTGTCAGTGACTGACTTGACTGTCAGTCCAAAAACACAGGCTGACGCAGCCGCGGTTCCCTACTGTCACCCGTGACTTGTGATTACGGTGAAGTAAGTAAAATCATTATCCGTAAATGAAACTCATTTCAAGGTCAGTAGATTAAGGATAACAGACACCCCTCTGGTACTATGATGTTATCGTTCAAGTGAAGGTTACGGAGACGTTGAAACAGCCATGTAACGCGTTTTGAATCTTTCGCTCCGGGACCAAGTTTGGAAAGTTCGTTTACAGGCCCCCAAAACGCCAGACTCGTATGGACGATTCACTGATTGATAACATCTTTGCGTTTGGTCCTCGCCTGACTTCGTATGGACGGGGCCTCAGACCGCGCACATTGAGACCACATACTGTAGTAACTGCGCTCATGAGAACCATGTGGACTCAGCTCCTCTTGGAAAAAAACGCGTGAACGCCTACTCTGGTCTATACGCCACTGTCCCGATACTCCGATAGACATGACAGTGTAAATGTGTGGCGATTCAGCCCCAAGTCCGAGCAGAGGAACCTGAGCAGCGCCCAGGACGCATGACGAAGCCGTGGCCCACGCAGGAGGGCGGCGAGCAACGGAGACAGACAGACGGAGACAGGGGAGTAGCACTCGTGCCTGGAGGGGACGGAGAAACTTTAGATTTCTCCCCCTCATCCACGTCAGCAGACGGCCACGTGCAAAACACTAAGATGCAGCAAGTAGGCGGAGAATGAGCGCGTGCATCAAGAGAGCCTGGCCCCGTAACAAGCATTGTGCAATCAGCGAAACGCCGTAGTACGACTGAGTGCAGGGCCCTGCGCTGCGGGGTTCCTACGCACTTTGCGTAGTTGCGTGCAGAAAACCGCTCTGAGCGCCACGACAGTAACGAGAGCGAGGTGATCGACAAAATACGGCAAAGTAACGAAACAAGAGCCCCTGCGGTGGAGTTTGCGGACGACGACGGTGCAGTATAATGCTGAACAAGTGCAAGCTGAATAGGAGTACAAAAAGCGAGCAGAAATAGACTACCGGTCCGCGTTGCGAACAGCGCATGAATTACTGGCCCAAGATCATGAGACAAGCTCATGAGCGCGCGTACGTGCGGGTGCATACGCTCACCTAGGTTGCCCGCCCCGGCAGCATCAGGGGCGGGCACTGGGGTCCAGGGGAGCGAGCGTCGGGAAACATCGAGGAGAAAGCAGGTCCGGGAGAGCCACATGAGGGAACCACGCGAGAACCGGACGCGTCATAGCAGCGTGCGTCGGTCCGGCGAAGCAGCGTTCAGGGACACGCTATCGAGGAGAAAACGAACGGCAGGAAACCCGCGACCACGCGCTTGGGGCACCGTAGCGAGCCACGAGGAAGAGCCGAGCGGCCCGGCCTCGGCAATGATGGCGCCCGGAGAATCGTCGCCACAGAGAGAGCAGGTGAGCACCGGGAGCCCCAGGCAACACGCGGGGACACGGAAGTGTCGCAGCGCAGCTGGAAAGCAAACAGGTACTGATTCCTGACGCTTAAAAGCGAGACCGACGGCGGTGATTGGCTGCTACGGAGGTGCGGCTCTGACGCTGATGTGGAGGTGTGGACCTTTCGGGAGTGATCATTGGCTGAAGTTTGATGATGCCGTGTTCGTCTACCAGGCTGAATTACCGCCTAGGCTTCATTAGTCTGTGGCTACAATAGTAGCTTACCTCCACTGAGTGTGGGGTGAATGAATAATGACGACGGTGTAGCAAGGCAAGGCAAGTTTATTTGTAGAGCACAATTCATACACAAGGCAATTCAAAGTGCTTCACAGTTGCATAAAATTACAAGAACACAGATACAATCAGTCAATAAAACATCATCATAAAGTTAATCAATTACAGTAAAAGGCAAGAGTGCAGATAAAATACTTTCAGTTTTCATCTGCTCGGGTAAAAAGAGCTGTTTTCAGCCTGGATTTGAACATTGTCAGAGTTGAGGCCTGTCTCACATCCTCATGAAGACTGTTCCAGATTTTAGCTGCATGAAACTGAAACGCAGCCTCACCGTGTTTATTATTGACTCTGGGAACCACCAGGAGACCCCTCCCTGAAGTTCTCAGGGCCCGAGATGGTTCATACGGCTCTAACATGTCAGAGATGTACTTTGGTGCTTAACCATGAAAAGACTTGTAACAAGCAGAGCTGTTTTAAATTCTATTCTCTGAGTGACAGGAAGCCAGTGCAGAGACCGGAGCACTGGACTAATATGGTGGTATTTCCTGGTTCTTGTCAGGACTCGAGCAGCAGCGTTCTGGATGTACAAGTTGAATAAGAGGGGTCCCAAGATTGACCCCTGGGGGACTCCAAAGGTCATGGAAATTTTGTCTGAGACACTGTGGCCAATTTCGACAAAGTACGTCCTATCCTCGAGATAGGACTTGAACCAGTTTAGCGCAGTACCAGAGATTCCCACCCAGTTTTCTAACCTGTGAAGTAAGACCCCGTGGTCCACTGTGTCAAAGGCAGCGTTCAGGTCCAGCAGAACTAAAACTGAGACCTTACCTGCGTTGGTGTTCATACGGATATCATTTGTCACCTTGATCAGAGCTGTCTCAGTGCTGTGGTGGGGCCTAAATCCTGACTGGAAAGTATCAAACACATTGTTAGACAGGAGAAAGTAAGTGAGCTGTTGATATATTACTTTCTCCAGGACTTTTCCTAAGAATTTTTATTTTTTTATTATTATTATTTTATTATTATTATTATTTTTTTTATTCTATTGCACTTGGGGGTGGGGGCTCATAAGCGTTTTGCTTCAGCCCACTCCTTTTGAGCACAATGTATACTGCTCAAATAAACAAATAAACTAAACTAAACTAAATGGCAGGTTTGATTTGGGCCGGTAGTTGTTCAGTATCTTGGGATCAAGGCTGCTCTTCTTTAGAAGAGGCTTAATGACCACGGTTTTCAGAGCCTTTGGAAATGCTCCAGTCTCAAATGAGATGTTAACTAACTGAACAATTTGTGTTAACAAGCTGGTCAGCACAGACTTCAGAAATCTAGTGGGTAATTCATCAAGGCAGCATGTGCATGAACTCAGACCAGAGATGACCTCTTCCATTGTTTTGTCAGTAACAGGTGTGAAATGTGTCAGCTCAAGGTGTTTATCTGGTGGCAGGGTTGCCATTTGTGTTGTTGAAATTATGGCATTTTTAATGCCTTGGACTTTGTCATAAATATTGCACTTAGATGTAGAGATTAGTTCTAAGGGCAGTGAAACTGGAGGGTTAGTTAATCTGTTCACTGTGGAAAACAGAACACGAGAATTGTTTCCTCAGTTTGCGATGATTTTAGAGAAGTACTTCTCCCTTTCTCCACGCAAAATCTGGTTGAACTCACAAAGCACTTCTTTGAATATCTCAAAATGAACCTGGAGCTTTGACTTGTGCCATTTCCGTTCGGCTTTTCGGCACTCCCTTTTCTGTGCCCTGACCAAATCTTCACTTCTCCAAGATGCCTTTTGTCTATTGTTAACCATTTTAACCTTGACAGGAGCAATAGTATCCAAAACATTTAAGACGCTTGATGTGTAAGAGTCCAACAGATTATCAACATTAGAACATGGGGGATTTTCAAATCTGATCATTTCCATAAACTGTGTCCCTGTTGTATCATTTATGTGTCTTCTTTGAATAACTCCAGGCCCAGCCTCTGGTTTGGGTGTAACAGACAGGTCAAAGAAGACACAGAAATGATCAGATAAAGCAACATCAACAACATTCACATTTGACATATTAACACCCTTTGTAATGACTGGATCTAGAGTGTGACCTTTGTTGTGAGTCGCTTCACTCACGTGCTGAGTTAAACCAAACATTTCAAGAATAGCTCTAAGTTCTTTGGCATGCCTGTCATTGGTCACATCCACATGCACATTAAAATCACCTGAAATAACCAAACAATCAAAATCAGTGCATATAAATGAAAGTAATTCAGTAAAATCTTCTATAAAACAATTTTGTGGTGGTTTGTAAATAGTCATATAAAGTATGGAAGATTGTTTTATCTCCATTTTGAAGGACACATACTCAAATGATAGAAAAACCCCAAATGACAACTTGTGGGTGACTATATTGTCCCTGAATATGGCGCAGACACCCCCGCCCCTTTGGTTTTGGCGTGTTTCAGACACAATATTGAAACTACACTCAATCAAAACTGCGTTACCAGTGTTTTTGTCAAGCCATGTTTCAGTTAAAAACGTAAAATCTGGATTATAAAAGGAAATGAAACAATTTATTAAAAAGGACTTGTTTTTTAATGATCTGACATTGAGTACAGCATGTTGGAGATTTATCTGTGTTTGAGTGGATGGAATCAGCAGCAAGCAGATATACTAATTTAAGCACTATGAGAAACTTGGTAATACAGGCTTGTAAAGCACAATACAATTGTAAGCCATTATTAGGCCCGAGCGGCCTGCCGTAGCAAGGGCCTATTGTAATCGCAACGCAGTGCGCGCAGCGCACTGAACCTAGGTGCGCGGAGCGCACGAAAACAGCGCGAAGCGCTGTCCCCATGTCAACCGTAAACTCACCGTGTAAAACAGTGACTGCCCACACGTCTGGTGTGGGCCCTTATACTTGTAATTGCAGCAAAATGAATGGGGGTATATGGCCAACTGTCATACGGACCTCCGAGCCCCACCGGTGCGTGGGGGAAGTCGAAAGCTTTCAAAAAATGTATAATATGTTGTAGTCGCGAAAGCGACTATATTGTTTTTGCAGGAAATATTATTATTCTTTCTTTCTTTCTTTCTTCTTTCTTCTGCTCTTTCAGCAGGAATTTGACCTCCTGAACATAATCAAAAACTCACCAAACTTTGCCCAAAATTCAGATCCGGTGAAAAATTAATTAAAATGTGTGTTTCGTTTTGGGGAGATAAAAAATGGCGCGACAGCGCCACCTACAAAAGTGAAAATACATTGCGCCTATGGGGAGGGGGCCAACATAAACTTTGTCATAGAGCGACGGGATTCGGTACAGACATTTGTCATGTGACGAAAAACAAAAAATATTATTATGGCCACGCCCCCTGACAAACCGGAAGTCCGCCATTTTGACAGGAAGTCGGGAAAATGGTGAGTCAGCGTTTTTGCTGACGTCGCATTTTAACGAACTCCTCCTAGGGCGTTTCACCAAATGAGCCCAAAATCGCTCCACTTCATCTCCAGATGTGGGGCATCAAAAGTTATCCAAATTTTTTGGCTAAGTTTTACGGTTTGTTTGCGGCGAAGCCGCAATCTTTACGAAGAATTTTGCGACTTACCGAAAACAACAAAATGCTCCCATTCACACAAACGAACTCCGATTAAAAATCGGAAATATACATTTTATTGATCTTTCGCCCCCCGGACACAACAAATGTGTAAAAGTGAAATTTGGCGCGATAGCGCCCCCTCTAGGCCGAGAACAAAAAATGCATTATGGGAAAAAAATTTGTTTCTCGGAAATTGATAAAATTCGGCACAATAATAGCTGATGGCATCCTGATCCAAAAAGCCAATGAGACCCATACCGTATTTTGTACGGTGTTGCCATGGAGACGACCGAGGCTCGCCATGTTATTCCAATGGGACTGACCCGCATATCACACATCATACACAATTACAGCGCGTTAGCGCCATCTGTCAGGAGCTTGTGGACAGTAGTCATTGAAAGATTTGGGGCGCGCTAGCGCCCTCTGCAGGTTGGAGCCATTATTCACATGGAGACGCAAAAAATCTTGTTTTGACGTTTACTCACAAAGATTAATGGCTCATCAGGCCAATAAAATGTAGTGTGGCCACGTTGGCGCCCTCGGTGGGTTATGGCGCGGCAATGGAGGCACTAAGGGAGGCCTCCATTACATGGTTGCTAGGCGACCAACAGGAGGTCGGCCATTTTGGGAAAAATAGAGTAATCCGCGCCGAAGGCGCCATTTCTTGCCTTCTCCTCTTTCATAAACTCGACCTAGGGTGGCAGCGACATTATAACCACGTAGGGCACGGCAGCGCCTCCCGGTTATTGCGGCGGCGTGCGACAACCGGCGTCAACCGGCCAACGAACCCCCGCGAGGGCCTCTCGATGCCGCTTGCGGCTTTAATTGTTATTATTATTTACAGTCATCTTTTGGGTCATCAAATCCGATACTCTTAAAATATCTGGATCGGCTACCGATATTGTTACTGAATATGGGATCAGGACATCCCTAATTGATACTGTATTTCAGGTATGGCACAGCTCTATTAAGAACATTCCAAATGTAAGATCTAGTCTTCATGGTGTTTAAATGTGACCTTCCCTCTCACTGGTGTTTATTATTAGCTCTGTTGTGGTTCAGACCCACCTCTGCGCTCCCTAAACCCACAGCCCCAATGCATCCGCATGTCCCCCTTTGTGTGCCTCTCTTCCTGGGCCACCGCGCTCCAATTATTAGCGGCTTAGCTCCACCACAGAGGCCCCTGTAAGTAGCTATCAGCGTGTAAACCCCTGCCCCATTCAGAAACAGTTAACCCCCCTCCTCGATAATGTGACATCACCTGGGACATGCTCATCCTGCCGTCTTTATATGAAACCAACTGAGCAGCCGGAAACGTGAATCAGCGCTCAATTTCAACTCCCACTCTTATTCTTTCCCAAAGATAGAATTCAATAATTAAGAATTGGAGTGCCGGTCCGTGCCTGGACACATGGATAGATTTCTATCGTAAACTGTAACTCCAAGGTCCATTTACTCCAAATGTTGTTGTTTTTTTCTCACATTGTGGCGGCAACGTCTTCACATAAACCTGCGCCTACAGACACTACATCTTCTGTCTGTTTGCTCAACCCGACTGCAAAATCAATGACTACTATTACATGCTGTCAATATTCGGGTTAAGATCAACATTAGGGTCTCTTAGAGCTGGGCGATATGGACCAAAAGTCATATCCCGATATATTTAGGTTGAATATCGATATACGATATATATCCCGATATTTTTTCCACAAAGTGAGAGCTGTGAAATGAAATGTCACTGCCAAATAGGAGAGTTTTAATATTTAATATTGCAATTTTTATTTTATTTATTTATTTTTCTTCTACCCCATTTGCTGTTAATAACTTTATGTTGCACATAACTAAACTAAAGCCTAAACTGAGACAATGAAATATGACTTATTAAAGTATTACTTACTTTTTAGTCCTTAATAATCATGAAATATAATAAATAAATAGCCCAAATAATTTCTTGATATTTGCTCTTGATTTAACTGTGTTTTAGTGGTTTTGAGATAAGTTCTTATCTTTATCCAAAGCATTCCCAAACATAAGCTCCTAAACTGAGCCACAAACGACTCTTTACTCTTTACAAGCAGCACAGGCTCATCATCAGAGCGGGTATCAGTGATTAGCGTCGCAATGCTAACGGGGAAAAAGCGATAGTCCTTCGCGGTGGCAGCATTACAAACGCTGATATTTTCACAGTACATCCACGATCTACCGCAAACCTTAATTAGACTGAGAAGTAAACAAAATCACGTGGCCCAGCGCACGTCGCCACCATATCTCGCCGCTACATTCACTTCTGTCCAAACCATCTCCAAATGATTGAGCCACTGGTTTTTGTTTTACCAACTCAGGGGCTCTCCTCCGCACGCTTCAGACATTGTTGCTTTCTTCATGTTTGTTGAAGAGTGCCAGCTGCCCCCCCTCTCCCCTCTCCCCTCGACGAGGGGCGGGGCCGGGGCGCTGGGAGCAGTGCAGAGCTCCGTTCAGCGGGTTGCCTGAAGCAAGTATTACAGCGCAAATTTGGACTATATCGATATATACGATATGGTCTAATTCCATATCTCTTTTTAAAATATATCGATATATCTTAAATATCGATATATCGCCCAGCCCTAGGGTCTCTGAAACTTTTGGAATAACCCGTTTACTTGTGTGAGCAGACAGTTACACCTATTACATGGTCATTGTAATCGATTGGGAATATCCCGATCCAAACCGTGACGCACGGACAACGTTCCGACGCATAGAGAACATCATGACGCAAACATGCTTCCTTGTATCCAAAGACAACAGCAGCAGCATGGTGGATAATGAACAGTCCACGGCCGATAGCAGTCGCTTTTGTTTGCGCTTTGGAGCTGGTACTGACTCACCAGCAGAATCTGACACTCTTGTGCCTCATGGTCTTCATTAATAGAAGAAGAGAACATGAAGAAGGCACCGCATAGAAGTACTCCCTGTACTCAAAAGACCAAGATAGAACATCCATCCATCCATCCATCGATTTTCCTCCGCTTTATCCGGGGCCGGGTCGCGGGGGCAGCAGTCTCAGCAGAGATGCCCAGACTTCCCGATCCACGCACACCTCCTCCAGCTGTTCTGGGGGGACCCCGAGACGACACCAGGCCAGCTCGGAGACATAGTCCCACCAGCGTGTCCTGGGCCTTCCACGAGGCCTCCTCCCAGTGGGACATGCCTGGAACACCTCCCGAGGGAGGCGACCAGGAGGCATCCGGAACAGATGCCCTAGCCACCTCAGCTGGCTCCTTTCGACGTGGAGGAGTAGCGGCTCGAGTCCGAGCTCCTCCCGGGTAACTGAGCTCCTCACCCGATCTCGGAGGGTGCGCTCAGCCACCCTGCGAAGGAAGCTCATTTCGGCCGCTTGTATTCGCGATCTTGTCCTTTCGGTCATTACCCAGATCTCATGACCATAGGTGAGGGTGGGAACGTAGATCGATCGGTAAATCGAGAGCTTTGCCTCAGACTCAGCTCCCTCTTCACCACAACAGTCCGATACAGCGACCGCATCACTGCTGACGCCGCACCGATCCGTCTATTGATCTCACGCTCCATCCGTCACTGAGAACATGACCCCGAGATACTTGAACTCCTCCACTTGGGGCAAGGACTCCCCACCGACCTGAAGCGGGGAAGCCATGACGATAGAACATGCGCAGAATATTTACTCAACGTTCTGCTACTGTTCCTTTTGATGTGGATATTGGGATGCGTGGATACATGACCAAATACACAGACAACCGTGTTATTGCTAATATTGCGGTTATTGAACTGCACGTAAACATAGTCAATGCCTTATACCTGGACTTCAGTCGCCCGCTTCTCTCCGCCACTGCAGGTCCTTGAGGAACATGGAGAGCATGTACATGAAGAGTTTGGGAAATACAACTCCTATAGAAATAAAAACTATTTCGGAGTCAACCATAAACCGCTGTCACAGAGGAGATCGCTTGTTTTCTACTACGTGAGGGACAGAAGCAGAGAAAAGCAACATGAATGGGTACAATTAAATCTTGATCAAGTTGTGTGATTACTTTTGTGGCTCAATGTGAGAACAAACTCCTACAGAGTGGAAATATCCAAGGTTGTATAATAAAATAGTGACATTTTGGTTCAAATAAAGTCTGTGCGCCGGCATTCTGTTCGCTGTGTGAGCTTGATCGTTTTGAATATCCCAATAAAAACTTGCCGTCCAGTACGTAATTTAAAAAAAAGAGATATATTTCCTATACAGATCTTCTGAATTCCCCGCAGGATTCCAATAGAATCTGAGCAGAGGATTGACTGCCTTGAGAGAAAAGTGCGTAAGGGTGACTTCACGTTGACTTAGATATTTTTTTTTTCAAATTGTTCCAGCAATTTTCAAAAAAGACGAATAAAATATTTCCACAAAATAAAGTCTTAAATATACGCCGGCTCGGCCCATTATTCAGATTTTGTAGAGGCGTTTTTAGTGACTTCTATTTATGGATTTCCTTAATTATGTGAACAATAAATAGATGAAAAGGTGCAGTACATTTCCTGCTCACATTTATGTCAGTAATCTGCAGGATATCTGGAACTTCCTGTTTTTTCCCGACTCACCTGCTGCGTCTCGCCTTGTGCTTGATTGTGTTTCCCGTTCTGGTGAGACGAGTCGTCAGAGCGATCACTTTAAACTGACTTCTTTCTCTTTTTTTTCCTCCTTAAACCATGTTGCGGTGAAAAGGGGGGAAACGTCGCCGCAGCAGCAGCAGCGCGTTTGGGAAGGCCGTGAAATCGCGTGGCACCGGTGCCGGGCCTGAACGGCTGCCATGTTTTCCGCTAACGGACTGCGGCAGATGAATGCACGCTTAATCTGTGCCCGGACACATGTGTGCGCTTGATAACACGCGCCCAGCCTCGCCGCTGCCAGGTTAACTCCGCGTTTGTTGCCGCGTTTTTTGCCGGAGAAGAGCGGTGGGGGCCAAGTAATGCATGTTTTTGGCCGGAGCGGTAATTCCTGACAGGTTTTAGCAGACAGATAGGGTGTCTTTATAGTGAATGACAATATACGGAGAGACACCTAGCTCCCCCCCTCCTCCCCGCGCTTTGAGATGCTAATACGGTGTTTGGGTGGATATACGCGGGCTATTTTTATTAAGAATGAGGTGTTGTTGATCTAAAGCGGCTTAGACAGCGAGCAGATACAGGCCGCGTTAATGTCAGAGACGGAGGACGGCCATGGGTGAACGCACTGGTCACTTTGGACATGGGCCGCGCGGTCGCCAGTTGAGGAGAATCAGATCATGATGGCCAGTTTTAAAGGACAAAAAAGTTTGATTGTCAACCCAAATAGAAAGATCAAATCTATTTAGAGATTCACAAGTCTTTTAAGAGTTTGGGAGGAATCAGGGCATGGGACGCCCTGGAAACCTGGTCAGCAGAACCTGGCGTGATTTTGAAAGATACTTTAAGGCCCTATACCGGATTATTTTATTACAAACAATGAAACAGTTAGCCACTAAATGAATATGTTTGTCATGTCCTAACTCATTCTTAACTTCCTCAACATCCTTTTTAGATCTCGATTCTTCTATGGGACAGAGTCACATTTCACAACTGGCAGGGTCACTTTTCAGGGTCACTGTCACAAAAACACTCGACAACAAGAGAGAGTTCTTAAAAGTCATACAAACGCTTTATAATTGGATGGACAGAGTTTACAATATACTGAAGGAGGACAAAACAAATGTCGTTCCACTACTAGAATACAATCAGATACTGGGGTTTCCAAATTCCTCCATATGAGACGTCCCAGGAATATTGTCCACTGCTCCTAGTCCATTTTTGTGTAAACTATGAGTGTAATTTGTTCTCAAAGCATGTGTTTATGCCGTGAAACTTTTATTTGAGGACCCAAACGAACAAACCTTGAACCTGAATTCTTGTGGTATTTCTTTAAGCCAACAAACACGAGAATCCATGTTGTGCTACTCCCGTCAGCTTGTTTGAAAACTGAATGTAACACCAACGCACATTTTTTGGGGGGGGGTTGCGCAACGACGCTACGCCACTGGTTTAGAAGCACAATTTACCACCCTCCAACACCTGCAGCACAGTGGAGGCAGCACAAGAGGCGCTACAGGAAACAAAAAAGGAACAAACAAATGAGGTATCCCCCTACTCAATGAGACATTTTCGGAATAATGAGACGTCGGACTAATGGGCCGACCCCAGACTTGCAGCTAAGCCTCTATCCCTTCTATTGTTCTGGTTAACAGATGTTCACTGGAGAATACAACGGATTATATTTGTCTGCTATACATTCTTCCCAGAAGATAATAATAATAATAATAATGCCTTACACTTGTATTGCGCTTTACAAGCCTGTATTACCAAGGTTCTCAAAGCGCTACACTATTGTCATTATTCATTCACTCCAGACTCGGTGGTGGTAAGCTACTGTTGTAACCACAGCTACCCTGGGGTAGACTGACGGAAGCGAGGCAACCAGTCTGTGCCATCGGCCTCTCCGACCACCACCAACCACTCACACACTCACTGCATTCGCCAGGCTTCCTGGTGTTACCAAAAGGTCTACCATCCAAGTACCGACCAGGCCCTTCCCTGCTTAGCTTCCAAGGTCTGACGGGATCGGGCAGAGCAAAGGCGGTATAGCCCTGATGGTGATAGACCGTTGTGGAGTGGAGGGAGCTGCACAGGAGGAAGAGGGAGGAGGAGATGGAGGAGCTGACCAGTGCAGGACACCACGCTCTGAAACAGGGACAACCCCCCCCCCCCCCCCCCCCCCCGTGAGGAGGTGCACCGTTCCAGAGGGTCAGAGGAGGCTGAAGGCAGTACAGCGGCTCAGGACTATCCCAACACCTGAATGCAATTGTACAATGACAAATAAAGCACTTACTCACTCACTTACAACCTTCATGGAGAAACACGGTCATGGTGATGTAAATAACACCGAGTTCACCATCCATGTAAAGGTTTTAGAATTAAGCTACATCTTCATTCACTAATGTCTGATTTAACTGAAGGAAGTAATTATGCTTAACTGCTATGAAAGGTATATTTCCCATCCTGAACGAGCCCTGTGTAGTTTATATTCCTCCCGTATTTTGCGCTGACAGTAAATCTCTGAGGAACGCTGCTCCCTTTTGTCCGTGCTGCTAATCCGAGCGCATCCCATAAATGATTCTGTAACAGCTGCCGTCAATAATGGAGCGCAGAGAGGTGAGCGAAGCCCAGGTGCAGAGCCGCGTGGGATAATAAGCCCCAGCGTCAGTGAAGGCGCCACGCACTGGCCTCGAGTCAGTGAAGGCAGCGCACGTTAGTATTAGGCCCGTGCTGGAGATAATTGAAACGATTGGATTCAAGGACGCGGCGAGCTAATAAGACGCAGATGTCTGGCTGTAACCGTGACACAAACATGGACACGGTTTTTCTCTCAGACAATATCGACTGTGGCCGTGGGGCGGAGAGTTCGACTCCTGCCGGTGCTGTGTCCTCGAGCAGGACACATCATTATTCAGAGAGGTCAGAAAGGCGCAGAACAATGGACGAGTGAACCCAAAGCAGCGGACGGTGGGTGTTTTTGTTGACTTTTTGAAGGATGCTGTTGGCTTTAGAGCGGAGGTTTTTGACTTTGATGCAGTTGGTTCCAGTCGCTAGAAGCAGAGAAAGGAAATGAAGATTGACCAATGGAAGCGTGGGCTTTGGGGACAGAAGATGGCACAGTCATCGGGGGCTTTGATTCAGATTAACATTCTGGTAATTTAACAATAGATGGAAGCGACATCGCTGAGTCCACTCCCTTTGGGTGAAAACAAGGCCTAAACATGATAGTGTGTATGGGAGAACAGAGATCATGTCTGGTTCTGGGGATAAAATATGTGATCAGAGTCACAAGCTTACAAGATACAAGATATTTTATTTGTCAAACCATTCACATGGTTCACATTGTATTTCTCTCATCCTTGATTGTGGAGCGGGGGGTGGGGGAAGAGGGGTGGGAGGGAGGGCAGGGAGTTCAGCTTCCCGATGGCCTTGTGTATGAAACTGTTTTTCAGTCGACTCGACCTGGCCTGTAGACACATCAGTTCACTGTCAGGAGACCATTGGGAGCTATTTTATATTGCAGTCATTCTCAAAGTCCTTATTGAACCAAAAATCCCATGGAAATGTTTTACAGCTTAAGATGATATAAATAACAAATGGCGATGTTTTTGAAAATATATATAATTTGAATATACTTGTTTTGTGGACAGGCTTTGGGGGACCCCCTGTAGTGCTTCTGAGGGCCCCCAGGGGGCCCCGGACCCCACTTTGGGAACCACAGCAAAAATGAGCAAGGCTCATTATTGAGGAAATAGCTCCACCTAGTGGCTGTGTGTTATGCCCTTTGTGACTTCTTTAAATAGTAAATATTGAGACTCATTAAAGGCGAGACACGGCGGGTGAAAGTATTGATTTTTCACGCAGTGGTCAAAGTGGAGATTTTTATCTATTTTCCTCCCTTTACATCTTAGTTTTCATGTCAGAGTATAAAAATGACAAAACTCACCCTGCATTATGCTTATTTTATGATGATTTGTCCGCCTGCGACGCGGAGGTAACGCGGAAGTAGCAGCTGCGGCGCGTCAAAAGACTGTCGGGTATTCATTCACAAATATTGACAGATTTTACATCCACGTGAAGGGTCCCCGTGATGACGCTATCACCCAAATATGGTATTTTTCCTCCTACAAGACGCCTGGTATGGAAGAGCCAAAGAAGGTGCTCATTCACTACAAAACTTCAAGGCAATATTTTGAGGGATTTTTTAATATCTAATTCCTAGACTGATTTATTCCGATTTGAACCCAAAAAAAAACAGGCGGAAGTTTTTAGATTTTTTTTTCCTTATGATAAGTTAATTGAAAAACTAAACAATATATCCAAAATCCCCTCTGAAAAAATCTTAGTTACTAATTATGTCAATAAAATGAAACCATAAATTTTAATCTTGCTCAATCCATTATTTGTATTTTGTTGCCCAAAATATAGGCAATTTATGCCATTTTCATGTACAAAATTTATTATTTTTATATGAAAACATAAAAAAATGTATATCAGTAATGTTCAGCAAAAGTTTCAAATCGATATCTCTACATTTTTTTCCCCCTTGTATGGGGGGATGACTTTTTTTAATTAATGAAAGTCATACAGTCAAAAGTCATACAGACAAATAAATAAAAGAAATAAAACATATGTAAATTAGAAGTTCCAAGACATTCTCTGCCCATTCATTTCAATGAGAGCTGCTGTTTTCACCCAAAGGGAGCGCTAACCTTCTCAGTGACGTAGATGTTGCTCCCATTAACAGTTTAAAACAACAATGACGTTTGAGAAGCATGTCAAGCAGCTGCTTTTTAATTCGTTTTAGCCTCATTTTCCAAAGAATACTTTGACTAAACCTTGGCTAAATGGTGTAGTAGCCGACACTAGCGCTGGTTAGATCTAAAAGCGGTTGAGTCGTTCCTCACCTTACACAGCCTGCTCCGTGACGGAGCCACTCCTGCCGCAGACACTAGTCTAATGTGTCTATGTGTCTAATTGAAAAGTTAATTATGTTCCGAAGCCATCCCCACCACCCTCCGGAGAGCCGCCGCCGCTCCGGTCAGCGCCAAACGTTACTACTATTGTTTAATTAAATCCAAATTAGCAAAACTGTACACAGAATTTAATTTCTTCCATGAATTATTGTTCAAAACAAAAGTGCAACTCGGATAATCAAACTTTTCATTATCGACATGTCCCTCCTGACGAGCCTCCGCCGCTTCTCCGTCTGCAAACTCCCTGAGCGCTTACCCACAATGCACCGGGCATCAACAAGTCTGTGCCGTTATCTGAAAACATGCTAATATTTCATTACATTCATACACACATGAGAGAAGCCATCGCAGTTCTCAGAATACAGAATACACCAACATAATGTGGAAAATGGACTTTGTTCATTTCTCCTATTTTAAAGTTAATTTGTGTTGGACTCATGAGACAAACAGCGCCTGTTTGTTTTATATTAATTACATCTAAATATTTAGTATCTGTGCTTTTCTATGAGACTTTAAAGATAAAGAAGATTTATTTAGACAAATTATGAAACAGTAAATGTCTTAACTTTTAACAATTACAGAATGGTCACCCTGTTGACCATTCTGTAAAGAGTTACGAACCCCCCCCCCCCCCCCCCTACCAGAGCCAGAACAGTAAAGGAGCGTTGCCTGGAGGACTAAGGGGCGTGCGGGAGGGTTCTGACTTTGACGCTGCACCTGTAGCGCTACTCATAAACAAAGTCCGAGCATGGAGTTCCAAACGTGTTTAGCAACATGTTCCACAGGGACGACTCTACAGCTCTCTCTACACAGGAGAAGCATCTCTACACAGGAGAAACATCTCTACAGCTCTCTCTACACAGGAAAAGCATCTCTACAGCTCTCTCTACACAGGAGAAACATCTCTACAGCTCTCTCTACACAGGAGAAGCATCTCTACAGCTCTCTCTACACAGGAGAAGCATCTCTACAGCTCTCTCTACACAGGAGAAACATCTCTACAGCTCTCTCTACACAGGAAAAGCATCTCTACAGCTCTCTCTACACAGGAGAAACATCTCTACAGCTCTCTCTACACAGGAGAAACATCTCTACAGCTCTCTCTACACAGGAAAAGCATCTCTACAGCTCTCTCTACACAGGAGAAACATCTCTACAGCTCTCTCTACACAGGAGAAGCATCTCTACAGCTCTCTCTACACAGGAGAAGCATCTCTACAGCTCTCTCTACACAGGAGAAACATCTCTACAGCTCTCTCTACACAGGAGAAACATCTCTACAGCTCTCTCTACACAGGAGAAACATCTCCACGGCTCTCTCTACACAGGAGAAACATCTCCACGGCTCTCTCTACACAGGAGAAACATCTCTACGGCTCTCTCTACACAGGAGAAACATCTCTACAGCTCTTTCTACACAGGAGAAACATCTCTACGGCTCTCTCTACACAGGAGAAACATCTCTACGGCTCTCTCTACACAGGCGAAACATCTCTACAGCTCTCTCTACACAGGAGAAACATCTCCACAGCTCTCTCTACACAGGAGAAACATCTCTACAGCTCTCTCTACACAGGAGAAACAACTCTACAGCTCTTTCTACACAGGAGAAACATCTCTACAGCTCTCTCTACACAGGAGAAACAACTCTACAGCTCTCTCTACACAGGAGAAACATCTCTACAGCTCTCTCTACACAGGAGAAACATCTCTACAGCTCCCTCTACACAGGAGAAACATCTCTACAGCTCTCTCTACACAGGAGAAGCATCACTACAGCTCTCTCTACACAGGAGAAACATCTCTACAGCTCTCTCTACACAGGAGAAACATCTCTACAGCTCTCTCTACACAGGAGAGGCATCTCTACAGCTCTCTCTACACAGGAGAAACATCTCTACGGCTCTCTCTACACAGGAGAAACATCTCTACGGCTCTCTCTACACAGGAGAAACATCTCTACAGCTCTCTCTACACAGGAGAAACATCTCTACAGCTCTCTCTACACAGGAGAGGCATCGTGACAGACAAAGGCCTTGTACCTGAGACTGCTCTGAGGCGCTGGGTTATTTTATTAGACTGATTCTTATCATTTACAAAGCTAGCGGCTTAGCATTGAGCAATATCGATGTTATCATCGCAGCTAAGGGACCGAACGTAACTGTCCTGGCTGGCTACTTTCAGAATTTCCCAATCTATTTTAATGTAGACTTTTTGCTGTAGTCTACATAAGCATGGGAGATGTATCTGTGTCCTCAGCAGAGTATGCGTGAGGTATAGAGACATGATTATATGTATTACAAAGCTTTATTTTATTTTTCTTACAGTAAAGTGCACAAAACATGTCGCATAAACAAAAAAATAAATATATAATATTTACGCTACACTTCCTGCCAATCCTAACACAGTACAATACAGTACAATAAACAATATACACTAAAATTACACACATGATATTGAATTCTAAAACCAATACTAACAAATATCCTAAACTAAATTCAGCTAACTAATCTAGCAATAAAAGGAACTAATGACTAAAACTACAATATTCAACAACAACGCTATAACACTACACAATTATCTATAATTCAAAAAGCTATGCTAAAAAAATCTACCTAAACGTTATAACTAATCGCAAACCTGACAATCGATGAAAATACTCCCTCGCTATTCCTTCGCCAACTCGCTACGGGGCGTGAGCGAGACTTGGACGCTTTAACTGATGTCAGGCTTCAAGCCTGGGCAAATCCTGGCGCCAAATTCAAAAATCAAATGCAGTAAAGACCGATCGCCTATAGATGGCGCCTCACGGACGGTTTTAGGCATAAAGTGGATCTTTCAACTAATTTGCACTAAAGTCCCAAAATTATGACCAGGATATGTAAACAGCACTATTGGACACTCGTTTATTAAAACAAGTGGATTTGAGGGTGAGTTTTCCTTTAAACGTCTATCTTTTGTTCAGCTTGCTATGTCCAAAATATCAATGCCCTCATCTTCATTGAGCAAAGAAACCATCGTAGCTACGACCAAAGATTGTCATAGAGAGTTTCAAATCAAGTCAAACTTTATTTATAAAGTTGACCGAAAGGTATCACAAAGTGCTTTACAGATAACAAACAGACAAACAGGTGCATGCGCACGCGCACTCGCGCGCACACACACACACACACGCACACACACAAAGCTAAAAAGGTGCAGACGGCGTGTGACTCACCACAGAAAGTGCAGAAAGTAACGGACCTGTTGGTGCCGGACCTCGGTTCCTTTGACTCCGTCAGTGCTGATGTTGCACTTTGTTGACGAGACACTTGACAGAGATCATCTGCAGCGAGAGGAGGCGCACTCTGACATATAATATATCAGACACTACCTGACGTCGGTCGCAGCTCGTCCCTGTCTCACTGTACCACCTTTTGAGCTATGACTGATTGTTCAAGGCAGACAGCCAGAATTGGAGAGTTTTCACACCAGCTCTGTCCAGGACTGTCGACTTGAGGTCTCTCTCTCAGAGCGGCTCCGGTCACATTTACTCACAGACTCCACATCCTCCTTGACAAAAATACAGATGAAGTCCATTTTCAGCTCCGTCAGAGTCCGGCTTGATTAAGCATCTGGATCTGCTGTCTGTTCGAGCTCCTCGATGCCATTTTGTAGTGATGTCCAAATGTCCCAAAAGGAAAAAGTAGTGAGCAGCAATGGTCATAGATAGGTCTTAATAGACCACAATGCATTCCGAAAGTCGGAAAACAGCCGACAGCAACAGCTCTTTGAACCAGTGCATATTTGAAACCTTCTGTAGGCAGCCAGCCTTGGACCAACATACTTCATGCCTCTTTTTGACTGAAGAAATGATATTTAGCAACTAACTCTTATAACTGTAGTTATTATAGATGATAGAATTACTTGAAAATCTCACATTAAATATATATCTACTAAAATATCAAGAAGCATTTCAGTAATTGTGAAAGTAAAGTATATTTTAAACATACCTTATACTGTTCTCTGATTTTGCCCTATTTAAATTATTGCACTGTGGTTCGGGGTTGTACTTACAAAAACACAGTTAAACCAATAGTAATGCTGCAAAAAAGAGCTATCCGAGTAATTCATAAAGTTGTTTTTTTGGACCATACAAACTTATTATTTTTAAAAAGATCATGAAGTTTTGTGACATTGTTGAGTTCCAAACTGTCCAGATGTTATTCAAAGCAAGGTATAAATTGTTACCAAGCCAAATACAAAGAAGGTTCCAAGAACGTACTGGTCGTTATGAATTACGTGATGAATTAAACTTTAGGATTCAGAAACATAGCACAACTTTGAAAAGTTTTAGTCCGACAGTTAATGGGGTACAATTGTGGAATAAACTGGAGATGGAGATGAAACGATGTCCAAACATCAACCTGTTCAAATATAAATTCAAGCAAAAGATTTTTGGAAAGTATAGAGAAGAAGAAATGAGTTGCCACTAGGGGGCGCAATAGGACCAAATTGATTTTTATTAATTAAGGAAGAATGTTGTTGCTCTCAACGGTTGTCATTCTATTGCTCAAAATTACAAATAGAGAATTAGGGTAGGCGAGCTATGGATCTGTTGAGAGGGATCCTCCCAATGGGCTCGTAAACCTCGTCCTTTAATGCACCAGACAGCATAGGAACATTATCTACAAAATCAGCTAGTTAGGGCAGCTGCATAGGGGTTTGTTGATGAGGAGCTACTGCCCTCTACACCTGGCTTTTTAACGCACTACATTGTGTAGGGCTTACATAATAATACTCACAGAGTATAATATGTATTTTAATCTGTCTTTTTAACATAAAACTAGTGACTTTTGGTAATGCTAACAATGTTAGGCCTGGTAACCGTCTGAAAGGAATGTAATGATCGCCTTTTGTTACTTGCTTTGTACTTGAAACTAGACCGTTGTTGTAATTGTGCTTCTTTCGGTTGATGTATGAACACTTCAAACAGTGTTTTGTAAGTTATAGTTCTTTGTAAATAGTTTGTAAATAGTTTGTAAGTATGTAGCTTTATCAGAGTTGTTTCGTAATTACTATTGTTATGTAATCAGTATTGCTCTGTTTTGGGGTATGGTTAGATGCTGCGGGTGTGTAGGGTCTATTTTGTTTTGCTGTTGTTTCCTTGTTGCTATTTTCTTCCTTTTGTTGATCCACTATGTTCTTGTGAAATTATGATTTTAATTGTATTGATTTTGGGGGTGGGCGCTTATGACACTAGTTTTAGGCACTTTTGGACAGAATTAAAGCCGCGGTCCCTTCAGATGGATCATAGTATCAAAATGCGTACATTTGAATGGCAGGACAGGTCAGAAAATCCACAGACGTTAAACATGTTCATTATTTGTGAGGGATTAGGTCCAATCCTATGGCTGAAGGTGCTTCCAAAATGACCAACATCGTGTTTTTCAATAATGCCATCGCTTCATCACATCTGACCTTAGACCATCATTATCACAGCAGAATGCTTTGCTGCACCCTCTCAGTTGTTCTGTTGTGACGTCACGTGAACCCATTGACTGTGCGGTAAAGCTTTTCTCTCACACGCTGCCCCTCACCTCAGACCTGCGTTAGCCTGTAGCTTGTAACGTCTCGCGTGTTAAACACAATCCGAGTTGTCGCGCTCCTCGCCCGCCGCCCCTCCCTGTTGTTTGCGGAGGTCAGCGGAGGTTTAATTGATTTCTTCTCTCTGCGTTTTTGCGCCCGCTCTCCATGGGAACTGCTAATTGTGCGTCCCCAGTGGGCACTTGGGGAGGCAGGCAGACGTGTCCCGAGCTCCTCTGGGACATACCTCTCCCTCCCCTCGCTCCCCGCAGTCCCCGAGCAGCGGCGTGTGGCTGCGGCAGCGTCGTCTTCACCATCTGGACACCGTATTAGCTAATGAACACATCAGATACAAGCCGCAGATATGGAGACGATAGGTATCTATAGATGAGAGCTGTCAACACTTTTCAGTGTTAGTGACTGCCAAGAAAGTGGTGAGGAACATTAGCTCTTATGGAGACGGCCTAATGAACTCAGGCGTTGACCATGTTTATTTATGAAGCAGGGGGAGGATGAATTGATCTCCTAAAGCAGGGGCAACGTCAGGCCCGGGAGCCATTTCCGGCCCTCCAGCATAGGGAAGGCAAGGCAAGGCAAGTTTATTTGTAGAGCACAATTCATACACACGGCAGTTCAAAGTGCTTCACAGTTGCATAAAATTACAAGAAAACAGATCAAATCAATCATTAAAACATCAACATAAAGTTAATCAATTACAGTAAAAGGCAAGAGTGCAGATAAAATACTTTCAGTTTTCATCTGCTCGGGTAAAAAGAGCTGTTTTCAGCCTGGATTTGAACATTGTCAGAGTTGAGGCCTGTCTCACATCCTCATGAAGACTGTTCCAGATTTTAGCTGCATGAACAGCTCGTTTAGAAAGGCCAGTGAGCAGCCGTTACAGTAGTCTAACCTGCTGGAGACAAATGCATGGATGAGTGTCTCTAAGTCTGGTTTTGACACTATTCCTCTGATCTTAATGTTTTTCAGATGGTAAAAAGCCGATGATGTTATTGCTTTGATGTGGCTGTTGAAGTTCAGGTCTGAGTCCATGATTACTCCTAGATTTCTAACCTGATTTTTTGGTTTTAGAGAGAGAGACTCAAGGTGACTGATAACACTTTGTCTTTGTGTCTGTGGGCCAAAAACAATGATCTCAGTTTTGTCTGAGTTTAGTTGGAGAAAGTTGTTTTGCATCCACAAACTGATCTGTTCGATGCAGTGACAGAGAGTATCTACAGGCCCCTGTTCACCTGTATCAGTGACAGAGAGTATCTACAGGCCCATGTTCACCTGTATCAGTGACAGAGAGTATCTACAGGCCCATGTTCACCTGTATCAGTGACAGAGAGTATCTACAGGCCCATGTTCACCTGTATCAGTGACAGAGAGTATCTACAGGCCCATGTTCACCTGTATCAGTGACAGAGAGTATCTACAGGCCCATGTTCACCTGTATCAGTGACAGAGAGTATCTACAGGCCCATGTTCACCTGCCGTCAGTGACACGTAGATCTGAGTGTCATCTGCGTAGTTGTGGTACGACACATTGTTGCTGTTTATTAGCTGACCCAATGGAAGCATGTACAAGTTGAATAAGAGGGGTCCCAAGATTGACCCCTGGGGGACTCCACAGGTCATGGAAATTTTGTCTGAGACACAGTTGCCAATTTCGACAAAGTACGTCCTATCCTCGAGGTAGGACTTGAACCAGTTTAGCGCACTACCAGAGATTCCCACCCAGTTTTCTAACCTGTGAAGTAAGACCCCGTGGTCCACTGTGTCAAAGGCTCAGGTCCAGCAGAACTAAAACTGAGACCTTACCTGCGTTGGTGTTCATACGGATATCATTTGTCACCTTGATCAGAGCTGTCTCAGTGCTGTGGTGGAGCCTAAATCCTGACTGGAAAGTATCAAACACATTGTTAGATAGGAGAAAGTAAGTGAGCTGTTGATATATTACTTTCTCCAGGACTTTTCCTAAGAATGGCAGGTTTGATATGGGCCGGTAGTTGTTCAGTATCTTGGGATCAAGGCTGCTCTTCTTTAGAAGAGGCTTAATGACCGCGGTTTTCAAGGCCTTTGGAAATGCTCCCGTCTCAAATGAAATGTTGACTAACTGCACAAGTTGTGGTAATAAGCTGGTCCGCACAGACTTCAGAAATCTAGTGGGTAATTCATCAAGGCAGCATGTGCATGAACTCAGACCGGAGATAACCTCTTCCATTGTTTTGTGTTTGAGTGGAATTTTTTGATTGGACGGTCTGACTGTCCCTCTCTTATCTAATCTAAGTTGTTTGACAGTACTAATAGTTTCAGAAGAACATACTCTCTCTATGGACCTCTGGTTGTTTTTCAGTTTGCAATGCATGGTAGCAACGGAGAGGCCCCTAATGTCCTAGACAGCAGCAGTGAAGCTGCTGGAGATAACAGCTGTGGGCACCGGTGGTGGGGGCCAAGCTGGGGAGACCTTGGTTGGTGAAAAAGGCGGAGGTGGGAGAGGGGCATGATACTTCTTTGGTGATGAAAGCCTTGGTCTTGACATGACTGGAGTGAGGGGAGTCATTTTAATCCTTTGTTTTATCAAGGGTTCAAAATGGTTGGGGAATCCCATACGTGACTTTGGGGATGGGAATGATTCAGAAAAATCTCTGGAGGGTGTAGATGTAGCAGTCGGGCTCAAGGCCTGTGGTGGAGTTGATGAAAGTGCTTTGGCACTTACTATAGATGCAAGTGGTACTGAAGCTGATTTTTTCCCCGGAGATGCAGATGCAGGTGGCGCTGCTGCTATGGTTGACATTTTTTCCAGAGATACAGATGGTGCTGCTGTGGCTGGATCCTTAACTGTGGCAGAGTCCATTACTGTAGGTGCAGATGATGCAGCTTCGACTGGCGAGCCAGGAGCTCTTCTCGTGCTCCTCTCTGCTCTCTCTTGTTGCTCAGGCCTCCACTGATTTTGCAGAGCATGGAGGAGATTTTCCGTCAGTCGTCTCACTCCATCTCTGCTCAAATGTGGGCCATTTCCTTTAAACGTTTCCAGAAAAGATTAAAGTTCTCTATGAAATACAGTCCTCTTGACTCACAGACTTTGGACAGCCATGTATTCAACTGAAACAGCAGGGAGAATGTGTCTATTCTCCCGTTGATGTTTGGGATAGGTCCACTGATGAAAATGTGTGTTTCCTCTTTATCCAGACAATCAAGTCTCTCAAAAGGTTTATTAAACTTTTCTTTCAGGGATTCAGACTCTCTGTAGAAGCGCTGGCCCTAAAGACGATCACAAATCAGGGCTCAAAGGCCTGTTGACCTCTTTACCCCCACCTGAACCGAGCACAATTTCTCAAGTTTGGCTTTACCCAAATCTAAAAGCTTGAAAAGTGTCAATATTGCAACAAAAACGTGACAAAAACAACCAAAATTTGACCAAAAAAGCCACAAAAAGTGACAAAACGCAACAAATAAGTGAAAAATAAAGCAACAAAGAAGCAACAAAAGAGTGAAAAAAACGTCCAGTCCAGACCTTTTAGATTTGGGTAAAGCCAAACTGGAGAAAATGTTCTCGGTTAAAGCGAGCACTGAAGTCATACATGACTAACTTCAATCCTGGTTCTGTTAGACCTCAGTGCAGCCTTTGACACAATCGACCACAATATTCTCCTGCAGAGGTTAGAAACTGACGTAGGCATCAGGGGAACAGCCCTCTCTTGGTTTAAATCTTACTTATCTGATAGGCACCAATTTGTTAATGTAAACCAACAGTCTTCACCATGTTCCAATGTGTGCTATGGGGTGCCACAGGGTTCAGTGCTCGGGCCAGTTTTATTTATATTGTACATTAGTTTATATAATCCGAAATAACAATATACATTTTGACTGTTATGCAGACGACACACAGCTGTACTTATCAAAGAAACCAGGTCAGACAGATAAATTAGATACTCTTAGATCCTGCGT
The DNA here is from genome assembly GCA_021464625.1 of Proterorhinus semilunaris. Taxonomy (NCBI): domain Eukaryota; kingdom Metazoa; phylum Chordata; class Actinopteri; order Gobiiformes; family Gobiidae; genus Proterorhinus; species Proterorhinus semilunaris. The sequence continues at coordinate 38,251,411 of CM038350.1, forward strand.
AAAAGCCATTAAGAACCGGTTGTATTAGGGTTTAACCCTGATAAAACCGAGGTTATTATATTAGGTCCTCAAAAACTTAGAGAGTCTTTATCTGAGCAGATCATCACCCTGGATAATGTTAGCGTATCAACAAGCTCGACAGTAAAAAACCTTGGCGTTCTGTTTGACCAAGACCTCTCTTTTAAAGTGCATATAAACCAGGCTTGTGAAATAGCGTTCTTTAACCTGCACAACATTGCTAAAATACGAAACAAGAGTGATGCAGAAAAACGTATTCATGTATTTGTTTCATCAAGGCTGGACTCCTGTAACTGCCTGCTATTAGCATGTCCTAAAAGTTCTGACTGCAGCTACAAGATTGTTAACGCATACAAAGAAAATAGAACACATCACACCTGTGCTAAAGTCTCTCCATTGGCTTCCTGTTGAGTTTAGAATCAACATTTAAAATCCTACTCCTTACATTTAAAGCCATAAAGGGTTTGGCTCCGCTCTATTGTTCCTTATCGGCCAAGAGCACTCCGCTCTCAAAACTCAGGGTTACCGGTGATTCCTCGAGTCTCCAAAATCACTGTAGGAGCCTTTAACTACCAAGCTCCGCTTTTATGGAATAAAGACTAGGCTCAAAACAAACCTCTCCAAAGTAGCTTATGATCAGGTCAGTTAGGTAAAGCTCTAACCCACAGCCTGAAGTAAAGCTGCCTTAGAAGAAACACTGCTGTGGGAAGTACGGTACACTGAGCGCTATCCTCCTCTTCTTCTTACACCCCCTTCGGGGGAGTGTCTAGAGCGAAGGAGCGAGGAACCCTGCCTACATGGATCGGTCAAGGAGAACTATGCTTCAACATGGACTGGATGTTCTGTGATCTTGGCCCGTGTGCTGAGGGACTCCCATCGGCTCTGGGTCTCTATAGCCTGTCCGTCCATGGGAGTGGATCTCTCCATCTGTGGTTCTGTCCATGGTTTCTCTTTACTCCGCCTAGGTTTTTGAGTTTTTCCTTGCCGTGCTGGAGAGTCTGAGGACAGGGGACACCCACGTGGCTCCTCATCACTTGCTGCTGACATTTATTTGGACGTATGTTTATGTTTGCCTGGATACTTCACATGCCTGGACTTTACATCATCTTATTTACTGTTTTGTTTTATTGCCTTAATGTTTAGTTCAGCCCTGTGAGGCAACTTCTGTTGTGATATTGGGCTATACAAAACCATTGTTTAAGTGATTTGATTGATGATGAAAGTGATGCTTTTCTTCGGGCGACAACTGGCCCTTGACGATGAAGAAAATCAGCCCTCCGCCAAGCAAACTTGCCTACCCCTGTCCTAAAGGCATGAAGACACACATGACACATTCACATTATACATTACAAACAGAAAAGGCCACAGATGTGTGGACACCTACACATACAGTATGCATCAGAAGTTTGAAAACACTATTTTTATGTATCGGCTTTTCTTTATTTTCAACACTGTTTCCATCGTTTGATTCTCATTGAAGACATTGAACTCTGAATAAACACATGGGATTATGAAGGAAACAAAAAAGGGTGAAATATGTATTATATTTTAAATTTCCAAAATGGTCCCGTCGCACCAACATTTTGTAAAGGCCTTATTCTTGGCCTTTTCTCAGCAGACAGTGAAGTCAAAACCATTTCAGTGACGACAGTGAACCACCTTGGTTCTCTGGGCTCCTCGGTTCTGTCGAGCATCAGAAATCTTGGCGTTTGGTTTGACCAGTCTTTTTCTCTTGACAGTCAGTTCGAGACATTTGGTCAAAAACTGTTTTTTTTATCCAATTTTATCCAACTCTGATCTTGAATTGGTGATTCATACTTTTATCTTCTCTCGTTTAGATTATTGTAACTCCCTTTTTACTTGTTTTAACAAATCTGCGTTGAATCGTCTTCAAATGGTTCAAAATGCTGCAGCGCGGCTTTTAACCGGCTCTAGCAGACGGTCACACATTACTCCCATTTTATCCTCTCTGCACTGGCTGCCCATCAAATTTAGAATTGAATTCAACATTTAGTTTTGACTTTTAGAGCATTGCATGGTCAGGCTCACAAATACGTGTCTGACCTGCCTCCTCCGGTCGCTCCCTTAGGTCCTCGGGCCAGAACCTCCTCACTGTCCCTGTGACCCGCTTTAAAACCAGAGGAGACTAGTACTTTGAAGCTGTTGCTCCTGATTGGCCGACTCTGTTGATTCTTTTAAAAAAAAACAGCTGCAGACATGGCTGTTGGGACGAGCTTTTAGTCGACGTGGCTGTGATTGTTTCTATGAACATTTGTCTGTAACCTGTTGTTTTTGTTTCTCTGTCAAGCGCTCGTGATTTTATCTGTGAAAGGTGCCATATAAATAAAGTTTCTTCTTGCTCTTCTTCTTCTATTCATGCGCAAGTGTGGCCTAGTTTTAACAACATATTGGCTAAACTTGTTACACGCCTGTTAGGAACTTATTTACTATTAATTAGAAGAAGAACTTTATTTATATTGCGCCTTTAACAGACATAGTCATAAAGTGCTTTACATGAGACAATTAGGAAAAGCCTAGAATGACAGAGCAAAACTTTTCCCCGGCTGTTTTGATCTGTTCTTTCTTTATTACTTTTATGAATATGAAACTGAAATGTGATGATTAGTACTGCAATGTGTTGATTGATTTAGAGAAAGTAACTGGATTCTAAATTCCCTCAAACTTTACAGAATACAGTTACTCAAAATAAGTATTCGAAATACATTCTGTTATTAGCCAACACTGCTCTTTGGAGGTCCATCCACAGATCTTCTCTGATGTTCTTGTCACCATGATGGATTTTTTTACATTTGTAGCAGTCGTCCTCTTTTTCAGCGTTTTTACAGAAGGCGCCTCTACAATTTGTTGGAATTTGAATCGAATTGATCCAAAAAGCCCATTCTTCCTGAAACCAAATGCCTCAATGAAACCGCTGCGGGATTAGACCTAAACTTATTGACCACAATAAGTTTAGCATGGATCTGCAGCAAGTGATTTTTAATTCTTTCTATTGCCCAAACTCGGTATTTTGAATGCCACAAATGCTACCTTCTGAGCATATTTCGTTTCTTAAGATTTGCAAACATTCCATCAAACAGAGGAGTGGGGGAAATGTTGATATTCGAAAACAAATCAGGCACACTGAGAAACTATTGAGCAAAAGGAAATGTAGAGTTTCTGCCCAAACTGCAGTTGAATATGTTTTGGACCAAAGCTTCATTCCTCAAAATGTCACCCCTTTACTCTTAGCAGTACCATGAAAAGTTCCAAATGTCAGACTCTTCCAGGTGTCTGCCGAGCCTCGACATAGTTTCTCAGAATCACCTGCTCTTTATCTGCTCCATCTACACTTTTATATCCACATCAAACCAGCCAAGAGCACAGTACATCCTGCTTCTCTCAGCGTGACATTCAAGATGAGGATGCTTTCATAAGCCGTATTAAATCCACTACTGCTCTGTGTTTGCTCTACATTTCAAGATTCTCTTCCAATTTGAAACATGTTTGTCAAAAATAACCATTTAACCACCTTGATTTCCTCTTCATCATCGCTAGGACCTTAAACACATTCTTATAATGTGTGAAACCATATTGTCTGTTTTTTATTTTCTGTCTTTTATTTTGTAGAAATGTCTTTGTTTTTTCACTTTATTTTGTGTTTGCATTAACATGTATTACATTCCATTCCAGCCATTAAAAATACATTTCTTAGAAAATACTGATATTGCTTTTTTTATACTCATTTACGAGTTGTGAAAATACCCAAAATATTGTCAGACCTGTGCATTAGTACATTTTGAGTACAGTTTTACACACATTTATTTGCTCCAAAGTTTACAGTAAAGCAGTGGTTGTGGTGCGACGGGACCTTTTCCATGGAACATTGATCTTCTATAAAAGTCTAAACATCTGTAACTGTGGTTTTGATCCTAATTTCAGCTTTATACTTTTGTTGAATGTTTATTCAGCATACACTTGCGTGGAAAATACAGTATTTTATATGAAAAGCAATTCTTCTTTGGGTTGACAAAAAGTGAATATCAAGCCTGGGTTAAAATGACTTGAATTCAGAATATTTCTCTTGTTTTGAGCGGTTTTCACTCATTTTGATATTACTTTGCTTGTTTGGTGACATTTCAGACTGGTTTGAAGGTAATATCACTTGGAAGAAGAAAGTAAAATGGCCAATAAGCAAATGAGGACAAAATGCACTGAAACAAGTGAAATAGTTTGAAAAGGTAAATGATTTGTGGCAGCGTGTCCCTGTTGAGGAGCACTGCTTTATAACATCCACATTTCCCATAATCCCTCTATTTACGGGAATAGATACAAACCTTTAGTCAATACAAAGGCATAACTGTCTGAGAAGCCTGTTGTTACAGTAAGTCCAGTGACTTCAGAAGTGTGTGAGTAACTGCCCTGTGCTCGCTCTCTCTGTTGTGGTGGAAGTTTGAGACAAAACGCCTCGACGTTACATGAAGCGCTCGGTGAGAACAGATCATTTCACTTTCGGTTGTTGTAGCCCAAACGGAAACCTCCTCCCACGACTCACCACCGCGGCACTGTCGAAACCCTGGGGTTTGTGTCGTGTAGCACCTTCTGCAGGCTTCCTTTGATCAGGAGGTTTATTAGAATCTAATTCCACTTTAGAACATTTAAAACAGAACACATTATTTACTCAAGTATAAAAGACAACAAACAGTTGATCTCAGAGAAGTTTACTGAGAACTCACCGCCTGTGAGAATGTAGTGTATGAGTGAGTGGTTGGTGGGGGTGGGAGGGACGGATGGCACTGATTGGCAGCCACCCTTCTGCTAGTCTGCCCCTAGGGCAGCTTACCTCCACCTAGTGTGGAGTGAATGAGTAATGATCTCCCAGACGGGTGGCATGGTGGCACAGCACACTGAAAGAAAAAGGTCGCTGAGAAAGCGTAAAAAAATTACCGACAGTGGGTTGCGCGCAATAATGTCTTGTTGTGGTTTTAAAATGTGTTAACGCAATATCCTCCAGATACATTCATACTATTTGAGAATGAAAATTTCAGCTTTTTAGCAACAAATAAAATTATGTTTACCCTTCATAATAAATACATAATCTTTGAGCGTGATTATTTCATCTTCACTTCAAATAAAATCATGATTTTCCTTCTTTTTAAATACATCCTATTTGAGCGTAAAAAAATCCTGTTTCACTTTCGCATTTTACCCATTGTATCCATGCATAAAGCATTTGTATTCATTATTTCTATTTTTGTTACTTTAGCGTCATGTATTGACGCATTACATATTTATTACATCATTTGGATTAACATTTTATATACACAATAATGAGTCTAAAATAAACTACTTCACACTACAAACGCTCTGAGTTTTGACCTATAAATCAAAATAGTGCTCGTTCATAAATTATAACAAACCGATTTAATGAAGACAAATGTGCAACATTAAACAAATTGTGAACATGGATCATAAGTGGAAATTTCAGAATAAAACAATGGAATATTTCAATATACTAAACGAAAAAATCATTTTTTTTTTAAATGTTCTTTACATTTCAACTTAAAGTGCACACAATTGAGGCTGAATAACACTTTTGGGTGCTTCAGCGTTGATATTTTAGATGTCAAAATGTGAAGTTTCAAGGGAGCAGACAATTTACCCACAAGACTGGTCAGGATTTGGATTTTGCCTTTACAGGAAGAAGTGGGAAAGAAAACTCCATTCCATCCTATTGTATTCACTTAACTGCTTAGAAAGTTATATGCATTATCCAAGAACAGGTTGGAACACTTCAGCAGTAACTGAAACAATTTAAGTAAACATACTTGTAAACTGCATTTAGTAAAACAGTTGTCCAGGTACAATTTTGGCACTGACATTTTAAACATTGATAAAACCTCTAAAAACTTTGTTTTGCATGTCTCCTTTAAGACATTATGCCAAGTGTTTGAACGCCTAGTATAAACCACAATTGTTCATTAACTAACTACATTTAAATAAAGGTAACTAATGGCATGACTTCCATCCACAAGAAAAAAAGTTGCAAATGTGATAAAAGCGATCAGCAAGCTCATCTTGTTTTCTTGAACAGTTACGGGAAACGCCACAATTACAAAGACCAATAACTTTCTTTTTAAACAAGCACTGATGAGGCCTAAAATCCAGTATCCCCTATTCAAGGAGCCGATTTTTCAGGACTTGAACTTTCCTGGAAAAAGTGCCCTCATCAAGCTCCATAATCACCTTTTGGACCACTTCAAAGAAATACCTCTGTTGTGGAGGGTAGTCCATGTTTAAGGCATACAGCAGTCCAAAGAGGAGGGCAATAGCCAACGGAACATTGTCCAGTTCTTGGATGACTATTTGGCCTTCCAGGATTATTCCAATGTCATCTGGTTTTGACTGGGCTGCATGTTGTTTGGCAGTAAAGATTCCCACTGTAGTGTTTTCTGTGTAGTCCTCAAAGTCTGCTTCATTGTTTCCCTGCAAAGTAACAAAAAGTTAATACATTAACCAGGATACACTCTTCACAACATCTATAAAAAATATGTATAATGTGGTATATATTGTAATAATACCTGTACCAAATGGGTCATGTAAATCTAAGACGCAGTAACTATACAAGGACATGGAATACAAATAAAGAATAAAATCTGGAAAACAAGAAAAACTACTGGATTCTTAAATATTTCCAAAATTATTAGTTCAATAAATGACATTGTAGAAGCTCAGTGTGTAGCTTTTGTAAATGTGCATATATCATTTTTGGTAATAATTGAGGACACTTTATTTAAAAAAATACTAGTTGTATCGAGTGAATATTTATTTGAGCAGATAGATTTACCAAAACCTGCTTGTTTGCCTCTATCAACTGCTAAAAGACAGGGAGATGACCCAATGAAGAATGAGAGCAAAAACAAAACTGTTATGTTTTAATTCCCCCCAAACTTGAGCCGAATTGGTCAGGTTTTAACAGAACATGAACAGTATTCCCAGTATTTCAGCCAAACAATTCGAACATAGTAACAGAGAAGGTCCTAAATTAATACATTGTCTGGTTAAGATTTTTCAGCTGTTACGCCAATACCCTTGATCACATTTTATAATTCGGTATACTCATTATGTGTGGTCTAGTTTGTCATAGCTACTAACACGTGCTGCTACATAAACCTTTAAATATCTAAAACATGTTTCCTATGTAACTATTGTATAGTATTAATCAAAGCCAACCTCTGGTAATATTATCGTACTCACCACATGCTCTTTTATCAAGATGTCAGGGTCCTCGTTCAGGTACACGCATAATGCCTTCAAAATGCACTCCATTCCAGCATAGACATCTTCATCACTGGATTCCTGGGTGCATAACAGACCGGCTTAGATCCCAAATCATACAGTACTACGCACAAAAACACATGTTGTGTACTTCTTCTCATGATTTAGTTATGCATTTGGCGTTTTTGTTTAGACATAGTTTACTCCCAGCTTTAAACATTTTTTGTCTGATACAGGTCTTTTTTTAAAGTTTTTTTTTTTTTTTATACCAGGTTTATTCCTAATTTAATCTTGCTTCAGAAAAATAATAATAATTCAAGTTGCAAATACACAGTTAAAAGGAAAGGGGTAATGATAACCGCTTATTAACAGTACTTTAACAATATCTGAATGATAGATGTTTGACTGTGCAATTTTATGAGGTACCATTTGTGTGTGAACTTTAAGTTAAAACCACTGATCTATGATCATATATAAAATATAGTGTAATACATACGTTTATACAATATATAAAAAATGCGCTTAATCAGGTGAAGAAACAACCACTGCAAACAAGATTACTCAAAATGGACGGACTGAACTAGTGAACCAGGAGTTCAAAATAGTTGGCAAAGTTTATAACACAATTAAAGATACAAAAAGTTGATTTAGCTACATCACAGAGGACACTAGTATTAAACATAAAATTGGAAAATATGTCACACTTCTTACATCTGTCATGGATTTCATCAGTTCTTGCAGCTTCTTTCCAATTTGTCCTCCCCTCCTCTTAAACAGGGCTAGGAGTTTGTTAGATAAGATGTCCAACGGAGAGGAAACGGGACTGAAGAGGGATGGTTGTCAGTCTCTTGAACTCAGCGTTAAACTGAAAAAAGACAAACATAGTGCATACTTTTATTATCAGTATTATCACACACACAAAAAAAAAAAAAAAAAAAAACAAATTAATAATAATAATAATAAGTTCATTCATTTTCAATGATTCTCTCTCTCGCACACACACACACACGCGCGCGCGCGCACACACACGCGCACGGGTGACAAAATGGGTTGGCACATAGTTCAAATAGGTGTGTAAACTTCTGTTCAGTTTTAGTATACCAACGTTAACGGTGATTAGCAGAAACCACGTCAGAACACTTACCTGTGAGCAGCCCGAAGTCATGGACAGCCACCCAGTCAGATTAGCCTCAGACACACTGTAAAGTAGAGCTATCCGTTAGCTTTATAGCTTAGCTTGTAGATGCACTCACGTTTCAGGCGGTTATTGTCAAATATGAAGGCTACAATCATAGCTAAACTTAGATGAGTTTGGTGTTCATAGAGTTGCGCACCGTCTTAGCGTAACTTTGTTGTGCGCAGACTGATCCATTAGCCGCTACCGCTAGCTACTTTATGAACCTAAAGTGAACATGTCCTAATATACAGCGGTCTAACTTTTATGCCAGAACACATGTAGTTCATCGCTCTCAGTGGCGCGTCTTTAAGAGCGGGTTAGCAGGTAGACAAGCTTACTGTCGGGTGACACAGGCAGCGGTTCCTCTACCCGGGTGAAGTGAGCGCGTGTGAGACACACAACCTGGAGCTGAAGTAGCTGCAGCCACCGGGAAATTACGTCATAACAGCGCCGGTGAACTTTCTTTTAAAATAATCTTTGCCCTGGCTCATTATACGACCCACAGCCAAAGATTTTCCCTATCACAAGAGAGGTTCAAATCAGGCACTAAAATCGTCATATGTACACCCATCATTATTAACACTGCGCTGCGCGCATACAGCACCCTTCTGCCACAAGAAGAAAAAAGCTTAGCGTAACATTTCATTTCTTAAGCATTACGAACGAGGCAGGCAAGCTACAGCGCTAAGTAGCACTCAGTTTGACTTTGCCCTGATTTAAAAGTCTATGTTGTAAATATGAAAAGATTAAAAATAAATAAAAGTACCTTATGGAAACCGTCCGCACTCGAAGTTCAAGTCAAGATGGCTGCTGCAGTTTATCTGTAAAAGTTCTTTTCCCGGTCAAAAACGAAGGGGGCGGGGCATGAGAAGTGGGTGGAGCGTCAACACAAAACATAACTATTTCATTCATTGCCGTGATGACCGAAACTTGCAGATTACGCATCACAACTATTTATACCAGTGCTTTTAGATTATATCATGTTTTGAAAAGGAGTGTAATTATAATATGACAGAGTAGCATAAGTTATATTCACAATATGAACAACCCCCCATCTCCCATTCTTTCAGTGGCAGTTAGATCTCATGCTTCACAGATAAAAGGTCCCGGGTTCGATTCCCACCTGGATGGAGCCTTTCTGTGGTGTTTGCATGTTCTCCCCGTGTCTGCGTAGGTTTCCTCCAGCTACTCCGGTTTCCCCTACCACTAAAAACATGTAAATGGTCTCAACTTATTAAGGAACCATTGACCCATTCATACACCAATGTACACAGACACTGGAGGCACTGCCCAAAGACACAACGACAGTGTGCACCTGTAGGCGCTGGGATTCAAACCCGTATAAGAGGTGAATCCTCCAGCCAGGTGGGGGTCCTGCGGTCGCCCACTGCTCCTTATGGGTCGCCCCTGTGGCATCGAAGGATCAGTCAAAAAAGTTCACCTGAACCTCTTACCGAGCGCATGGTCTCCAGTTCAGCTTTACCTAAATAAAGCTTCTTAACTGGAGAGCAACAGTGTAATGCCTCATTTGAAATAAACTGTTGGTGCCGTTTTGTCACATTTTTTAAGCGTTTTTGTTGCTTTTGTGTCACTTTTTTGTCGTGTTTTTGTGGCTTTTTTGTCACTTATTCATCGTTATGTTGATGTTTTTTTCCCCAGAAGTGTTTAGATTCGGGTAATGCTAAACTGGAGAAAATGGGCTCGGTTCAGATGGGGGTTAAAATAACAAATCAAAAAATGTTATCTGTTGTTTTACTTCTATGTGTGTACGTGAAGAAAGACTAATTCCCCCATTGAAGGACTATAAGTGTACATTACTTTACTTTACTGTGGGCTGTAACTGATATTATTATACGGCCCTTCACAATGCAAGTAGAACACTCCATAGACTTGAATGTCATTTCCCAACGTTCTACCGGTCATTATTTTCTGATAGAGGACCTATATCTATTATCTAAAATAATGACCACTGCCAATGGCAACGGAGTTCGTGCTTGTCGGGTCTTTCATATCACGCCGCAAGTAGTAGTAGAAACACTGTCTCTGTCCCCGTCCCGGCGAGAGTCGGGGAAACCGCTTGTGAAGTTAACGGGAGTCCGACTTTCAACTTATCCAGGGATTCACCATCATTCCTCATCTGTAACTGCACCTTCAACTAAGTAGCTAGGCTAGCAATAAGTAGCTAGCCCTGCTGCTACTAGCCGAGCCACACTGCCTGGAATCAAAAAACGTTGTCAAGCAACGCGCACATTTTTGGGAACTATTTGTCGCGAAAATCATTAAATAAACTGCCTTCATAAAAGTGTACGAAGTTTATTTGTGTGTGTTCAGTTGGCAAATAGCGGGATAATGTATAGAACACTGGTCATTATCGGGAATAATAAGTACCGACAGGGCGAACTGGACCCCGACGCGTAGCGGCCCTTACATAATAGCTTGGCCCCAGGTCTTTGGACTGTGGCCACACCGTTTCCCAAACCTGCCATAAACAAACCTAAAGGAAGCTTTGTAAAATCTTAAGTTAGCTACAGTATGTTGTAGTGAAAACTCTGTCATTAGTGAGTTCTGTGTAAAACAACAAAACAACGCCACTCATCAGTTAAAAAGTGTTAACCCCCGTGAGACAGACGACTCACAGTCAGTGCCAGTTTAGTCAAAGTCATCTCAAAGTCCAGCCGCAGTCTCCCTGGACCCAACTATACATGTGGCCTGTGTTTCTGCGCCGTCAACGGCCCTATTTTAACCAGCTGCCATAAGTTAGATGTTCGCTTTGGCTCGGGCGTTATCAAAGTCGAACAACAACTACCTCTGCCGCTCCAACCCCGACGCCGATAAAAGCCAAAGCAAGTCGCCACCGAGCGCGCGCCCTATCTCGCACTTTGTTCCCCGTCCCATTGTCGGAACGAGTGCCATGGCCGGTGGGAGGAGGCAGGCCGTGTGTGCATGTGTGTTGTGTGTGTGTGTGTGTGTGTGTGTGTGCAATGCTGCGGAGAATCCTGGCACGGGCTGACCGGGCCGCGGCGTCTCCTCCTCCTCCTCCGCGGTTCCTCTCGCCCATCGCTCACTGCTGGCATTCCGGGAGACTCGGTGCCAGCCCTCGCTCTCGCCGGTGTGCGCGCCCACGATAGGCAGGGGGACAGGAGCGCTCGGCATCTTATCGAGCCATCCAGACGAAAAACCTAACAGGCACGCTCTCCCCCACCTCCCCCCTTTCCCCACCGGCTGCTCCGCTTGGCCACCGTTAGCCTCCACTTTGGGGGTCCCCGAGGCTTCACTGGCCCGTGGAGATGTAAGACGCTTGGCAAAGGGCGGCGAGTGGAGGAGCCGACCATCGGGGGAGGCATCCAGCGGGCGGTGCGGGCGAGGGCGGGCATGATAGGCTCCCACCGTGGGCAGCGCGCAGCGTGGAATTGCGATGGATGAAAGGAATGCGCGGGGGGCAGGGGTGGGACGCGGGGAGACGGGCCGCGAGGTTGGAGGTGTTGGGAAGGTTCCAAGCCGAGGGGCCTCCTGGAGAAGAGGAGCAGATTTGAAATGGGCCTAAGGTTTGGCTGGTGGTTATCGGAGAGATGGGGGTTTGTGTGAACGTGGAGGAATAAGACGAAGATGCTTTTGAGGTGGTGAGAAGAGATGGAGGAGGAAACACTGCGGCAATTTCCACCATTTTGGCCAGCTTGCCCTTAACATATAACCTAATCTCCACAAGAAAGTCCTAAAATATTGGTGTCAATGTTTCTCCATACATTTATTTGGGAAATTTAAAAACGTCTTTTTCTCAATAGCCTTTTTCTTACACTGTATTGTGGCGACATATACAGTGTATATGTAAAACTCTGTAATTAATCAATCAATAACAAACCCATGAATTTAAACCAGCTCTATCCATTATTTAAATTGGGTCATTGAAAATGAAGGTAATTTGTTGCCATTTTTATTTTTTAGTATATGTAAAACATTTGATGAAAAAAAACCTGCAATACAGTTTTCCCCATATCTGTGTCAGTATTCTGCAGCAAAAGTTTCAAATATATATCTCTAAGCTTTTACACTAATATGTCTTGTTTGTTTGTTTGTGTACTTTATGTATCCTCTGCATTTAACACATCCTTCGATGCCACTGGGGCAACCCGTAAGGAGCAGTGGTCGACGGCAGGACCCATCTCCATGATGTGGAGCCAGGCTGATGGTTAGAATCACAAGGCTGGAGGATTCACCTATTGCACATGTTTTTAGTGGTAGGGGAAACCAGAGTACTCAGAGGAAACCTACGCAGACACAGAGAGAACATGCAAACTCCACACAGAAAGGCCCCGTCCTGATGGTAATCAAACCCCGGACCTTCAAGCTGTGAAGCAGAGCACCTTTGTTCGGTCGGGACAGTGCATGTTGAACTCATATTCAAAAGCTAAAACTTGGCTTTTACTTTGGACCTAAATGAAGCCCTAAAGAAACTCATCAATACCTGTCCTGTAAGGTACACTCGGGTGGGCTGGTCATCACTTACTCAAAGCCCCTCTCACCCCTTAGCTTAGCAAGAGATCAAGAGATGAGGAAATCCTTTCCTGGACACGTAGGACCTCAGGAGGAGATTTGTGGGAGCTGCTGCTGCGCTGCTAAGGACAGCCACTGGGGAAGATTCAAATATGGTTCAAAGAAGCACGCGTAGATCGATGCACAAAAGTCCATTTTGCATAATACTCCTTAAGTGGTTGTCACAACCAGATATCATAGTAACTTGGTTATTGATAATCGGGGAAGTCCCCTTTGGAAGATTTTGATTCTTGGTGCCCAGGTTTATTTATTCATGGGACTCCAGTGTCCAAATTGGGAACATTAGTTTAAAAATAGTTATTTGTTATAGTTACTTGTCACTTCTCCGAAGAGTGTCTGCGTTGGTAACTGAGTTACAGTATGATTAAAGTAACTAATTACTGTCCAAATAATGAAGCTATGAACAAATCATTCAGCATGTTGGGAGTAAACACAAGCAATCTGGGCCAAGCTGCACCCCATTCGGTGGCCAACAGGAACCATGCTCCACTCATGTTCAAATCACACAAGCCTGGGGAGAACTGCACCCCGATATTCACCGACAACGCCTCCTCATGCCCGACCCAGCTGGCAAGGTCCTCTCCAATGTGGCAGGGCAGATGGTCTTTGTGGATAACAGGTACGTACTCTGTCCCCGTTTATTGAAAAGTGAACACCGAGCATGAAAGCGGGAACCCCCATATTTATAGAGTTCAGGACTGTGATGTCATATCGCTAAGCAATAATAAACTAATGGAGATTTTAAAAGGTACAAGAGTAAAAAGTTTGGACACTACAGTGACTCAGCAGCTAACAGAGTTGTACAGCTTTTAATTCCACTGTTTATCCTGTTTTTAGCTAATGTCCATGAAAAATACCCATATACATGGTGGATCTCCATGGTAACTTAGTAGCTTACATAACCAATGAGAGATCTCTGCTCTTATCGGCATCACCGTGAACTAGGGCTGAACGATTAATTGCATTTGCAATTTTATCGCGATATTACACAACGCGATTTCGTAATCGCAGGGCACGCGGTTTTGGAAGTGAATGGAGCAGCGAGATATGGCAGCAAAGTCCGCTCTGCCGCGTGCTTTTGTTTACGTCTCAGTCTAGTTCAGGTGCGCGGTAGATTGTGGATGTACAGTGAAAATATCAGTGTTTATCCTGCAGCCACCGTGAAGGAATATTGCTTTCTTCTCCATTAGCATTGTGTTAGCTGCAGCGCTCATCACGCCATTCTCTCGCTGCTACTACACGCTCTGATGATCACAGAAACTCCCTCAGCTCCGGATTCTACGCCTCTGCCTCCACAGAGATATAGGTGAGTCTGTGCTGATTGTAAAAAGTAAAGATTCGTTTGTGGCTCAGTTTAGGCTTATGTTTGGGAATGTTGTGGATAAAGAACTTATTTTAAAAGCATAATGACGGTTCATGACCATAAAGTATCCACAGAGGCCATGTGCCTTTATTTACCTTTGCATCTACCGCATATGTGCTCCGTAGGTACAGACACAAGATATAAACACTAAACTGCTGTATGAAAAGTGTTGGAAACTAGGATCCGAGGTTAAATCCAATTGTGTGAGCATTTGTTCCAGTTTAAAAAAAGATAAAACAGGTCAAAAACCAATGAACATGTCAGACACAGCTCCTCTGAGTGGTCTGATTGGTGCAGACATGCTCTTCCTCACATTCTGAAACACTGACCTGCTGCTCTTTGGAGAGAGACGACTGGATCTGAGGGGTGCAGCTTTTCTACCAGCCATAATAAAATCATTTGCTCAGTTACTTAGACAGGAAGGGGAACGGCGTTCTCACAGAGGAATTAGTAATGAATTAGATTACGCATTACTAGAAAATCAAACACACTTACTAATGCCGTTATTTGTAAGAGCCGTTGCTTCCCTTGCTTGTATCTGTCAACTGTTCCCGCATTAATGACTGCAGCTGTATTCCACTCATTTGTTTCCTTGTGTTCTAAACTTTACACACAATTGGCATAAGAGTACAACAGCCTTAATCCCCTCCGTCTGTCAAACTGTCAGGAGTGACACGCTCCGTCAGCCGCCTCCACAACAAGTTCAGGGCCTCATGACGGATTGCGTACGTTTCAGCGCTCAAAGTGTCGTGTTGCTAATTCCCTCCGAGTGCTCTGCTCTCGAAGCCTGTGATTAATACGTGCCGGAAACGTTTGTGAGGAAGACGTATACCGCGATTCATCTGCAAAATAATCCAATCATTACCAGCTAATGACAGCAGGGGGAGAGGGCTGGGGGGGTGAAAAATGAGGCCCCAACCCCCCCCCCCACCTGCCGCAGCCCCTTCCGTAACGAGCCCAGCCTCTTCTCACACACAATGCTCCCGCTAATGAAGCCGTCTGAGGAGACGTCAATTACTGACTTCTGTCACTGTCACCGGGGGCGATGGGGAGGTGGGCGGGGCCACAGTCAAGGGGGGTTACGTTCTGCTGGATGGGCTTGAACTGGCAGAGGAGTGTCACATGGATCTGTTTGTGTTTTAGTGTGTCATGCCCATGGACACAATGGCTATCTATCTATCTGTCTATCTTTCTATCTATATTTACATTTTATCCCGTACTTTGAATGCTTACCACTGCCCCCCCCCCCCCCCCCCCCCTCCTCTGTCCAGGCTGAAAAGATCAGCCTCATTCATAGCAACAATGTTGGGGCCGTGGGGGCTTAAAGGAAGTTGGGCAGAAAAACGTCATTTAAAGTGTGAAATGTCAGAGCCCAAACGAACTTTGTTTTTCCTCTGTTTCATCTTATAAAGTATGAATAGGCCTTTATTAGCATGCTGTTAACTAAAAGTGAAACCTTGCATAGTTTTTCTGTTTCTTCTTCTCATGGCTTCCTTTGGGCCAATTTCAAATTAGTCTTCTACATAAATATACATAACATGTCCTCTTTATAGCAGCTAATAAGGCTCGTTAAAAGTCTCTCTCGTGCTATTATTGACGAGGTTTCTCACATTATTGACGTCTTGGTCCGACAGGACAGCTGTCACTAAGCCCCGCCCCCTCCCATGAGCGCCCGCCGCTCTGTTGCAGCTCGCTCCCTCGTCTTTAGCACACATTTAACCGTGTAAATGCTGATTGGCAGGTTTCACCAGTCGACCTGTCTCTGCTGTGGTATAAAAACCTCCAGGCTCTGGTCATTTTAACTAGATGTCAGTTCATTTATGCTTAGGCCACTCAGTTTAGACACAATTTGGTCAAATTTAGGTTCATTTTAGAGACACTAAATGCTTTACAATGACATCAAACTAAAATACATGGAATTAAAACGACGACCATCAAGTCTAGTCTACTGGCTCCGATAAGCCGGTTTAAATGAGCTACTCAACAAACGCTGAATTAAGAATAATATTACTAAATACTGACTGGACTCGCGTTCAAATCATGTCGTGTGGAGACACAACTAGACCTCAGTCGCACTAAATCAAACGTGTTTGATTTTTAAGCCCGATTTTGGACGCACAGGAGAAACGTGGGTGATTTTACCGTCCCCAAAGCGAACACACAGAAAGCAGCGGCCAATGACAGCGGTCATTTCCCTGTTAAAACAACGGCACAAACAACTCATTTCATGGCCACAGCGAACCAGTACAACTTTAAATCATAAAATGAAAACAAAACTTTCTCCAGCTTAACCAGGACAAAACTCAAGTTTTAGTCATCGGTCCTGAGGCCCAGAGAGAGAAACTTTTACCCAAACTACAGTCTTTGTCTTTTAATCCTTCCTCACAGGTGAAGAACCTGGGTGTGATTTTTGACTCTGAGCTGATTTTAATTCCACACATTAAGAATATCACAAAGATAGGTTTTTACATCTAAAGAACATAGCCAGAGTCCGCCCCATTCTCTCTCGGGTCAACACGGAGACGCTCATGCATGCTTTTATCACCAGTCGTATTGACTACTGTAATGCCCTGCTTTCTGGTCTTCCCAAAAAGAGGATCTCAGGTTTACAACTTTTACAAAATTCAGCAGCTCGTGTCCTGACGAAGACCAGGAGGCGGGACCACATTACACCGGTTTTAGAGTCGCTGCATTGGCTCCCCTAGTGTTTCAGGATCGATTTTAAAGTTCTTTTAATGGGTTTAAATGTCTTAATGGTCTTGGTCCTTCTTATCTTTCAGAACTGCTTTTACCTTATGAACCTTCACGGCCCCTTCGCTCCTCCGGCAGGGGTCTCCTAGTTATTCCTAAAGTCAACAGAAAGACTCACGGCGAGGCGTCTTTCCAATATTATGGCCCTCGCCTCTGGAACGACCTGAGGAGGAGCTCAGGACCGCAGAGAACGTTCATGTTTTTAAGAGCAGGCTCAAGACCCGCCTTTTTAGTTTAGCTTTTAACTAATATTTACTTATATTAACCTTATTTACCGGTTTTAGTTCTATTATTTCTTTAGTTTCCCTCCTTTTATCCTGTGCTATTTCACGCACAGTTTTAGCTGTTTTTAATGTATCTCTTATTAAATATTTATTTATTTATTTATTTTTTATGTTCTCCTAGTGGTTCCTCTGAGGGAGCCCTCTGCCCCAGGAGTGCTGGTTGGCTGCGGCTATGCGGGCGCTCTCCTGGGGGTGCCTGGATGGAGGTAGGACGTCTCTCCTACACCTCCTCCGGGCCCCCTGGGTTGGCGCTCTGTGGCTGTGGGCGATGGGCTGCTCCTGGTGCAGACGCTCCTTGGATGATGTTTCCTCTTTCGGTCCATCTGTACCCAGCCTTACGTACTCAACTCTATGTCCATTTTTATTTAAGACTTTTAACTGCTGGGCTGTCTGTACGTATATGTGTCTGTGTGTGCGGGTGGGGTGGGGGGTGGGGGTTGTTGTTATTTATGTATATTTGCTGGTGGGGACGATTTTAATGGTTTTTAAGCACTGTAAAGCACTTTGTGTTACATTTTGTATGAAAAGCGCTTTATAAATAAAGTTCACGAGAACCACCTTTTCCAGCTCCATTTCAACCGCAAACAGAGTTTAACCGCGGCACCTTCTGAGTTGGGACACAAACTTTCCAGCTACTTTTCTCCGTTAGCTTCTCTCCGCTGTCTCCTCCGTCCCACGGCTGATGGTCCGTCTCCTTTTCTTATTAAATACGTCCCGCATCTTCGTGTCGCCGACGTTTATCTCCATTTAGACAGAACTATGGCCACGTTGAAGGCTCGCAGCAGCATGAACTGCGTTATTGTGACAGCGATCACATAGGCTCACACTGTTGATCAGGACACACAGGTGCTCCCCACGTTCACAAACAGAAGCCTAGCTTTTCTGATCGGGTTTTTGAAGCTGGAGGAGAAATGAAGTGGTAGAACACAGCTGTGTTGTAGAACATCAGCTGTTTGACATAATTGTGTAGTGTGTTCGCTCTTACGATTCGTTATGTGTGAACCCCCAGATGTTCTATAATCGCACTAAATCCAGTCGTGCAGTGTGGACCCCCATTCTTTATAAAATCGTTTAAGACTAAGCTAACATGCTAACAGGCAAAGCTAACTGCAGGCTAGCTCCACGTGAACAGTATTTACAGCCAAGTTTGAGTGAAAAAAATTATCTCTTGTGTAATTGGATGAACAATATCCCTCTCTCCCTGTCAGCGTAGTATTTACTCTCACGGACAATTAATGAGTAAAAAACTGCAACATGCTACGACACCTGCAGTGGCGCTTATGGCCTCTAGGGGCAAGAGTTACTTAGTTCTGCTGATAGGCCAGTGAGCAGGCATATAAACACAACATGCCGGATTGTAGCCTTAGGCTAATTTCCATCCGTTCCATCCCATCCAAAATGTTTTATTTGTGTGATCCATCCATCTTCTTCCACTTGTCCGTTGCCGGGTTGTGGGGGCAGCCGTTGGAGCTGCCCAAATCACATTGCACCAGCCCATATGGCTCCTCCTGCAGGTGGTGGGTCCACAGAAGGACGGCCTCATGGTTCTAACCGGGCCTGTTGGTCTCTCATAAGGGGCTTCTGAACCACAAAATCACACCCAACTTAAAGTGACAGTATTGGACGACGATACAGCATGACCTGTTACACCCCTCCCTTTTAAAAAATGTAATTGTCCCAAATGACCGCTCTCCATGGTGCTAGTGTCTGAAACGTTGGAGGCAGGCCTTTTGTTGGCCTGGTCAAGCGCCTTGGTCCATCAGCACCGGGAACGGCAGGAACAGCAGCAACATGAGCAGGAGGATGTTGTGGAGCGGAAGCAGCGTCCCGAGTAGCAGGATTGGGGTCCTGCCAGAATCCCACCCAGGCTTGGATGTGCCGGTCCTGAGGGCAATTTTGCACTTGGGCAGGAGGGTCAGCATTTTGACGCGGAGCTTGCGTGGGCATAGACGGAGGCAGAGGGCATAATTTGAGCAGATTACGATGAAATACTTTCTCTCTATGTGTAGACTCTTGTTGAACAACATACACTGGGAGTTCCGGGTTTGGTTGCTTGACCACAACGTAGGGCTACTGTTCCCACTTATCAGCCAACTTACCCTTGTTCTCCTGTCCTGAAGCAAGACCCGGTCCCCTGGGGCCAGTACAGAGTCCTTTGTCTTTTGGTCATAATGCCGCTTTTGTCTGACCATTTCTGAGTCCCTTGTTTGACTGGCTTTGGTGAAGGCGTATTGCAGACGTCTCTGATGGCACTTCACCCAGCTGTCCACAGAAGAGCAAGCGATAGTGTCTGTAAGGCCAAGCATCCGATCTTGAGGGAGAAAACCATGTTTTGACATTGTGAGCACCAATGGAAAATGGATTCATTCAGTTTGGGCCAGTAAAATCTTCTCTGGATCAATGAAGTAGTCTTTTCTGGACCCCAGTGGCCAGCATGGTCGTGATACAACTGGTAAATGTTGTATTGCTCACCTGCAGGACCAATGAGCTGTAGTACTGGGTCAACCTCCTTGGGGTCCCATCTTTGGCGCTGCAGCACTCCATCAACCAACATAAGCCCAATGTTTCAAGATGGTTAGAACAGATTTTGACTCTTTTTGCCTCTCTTGTTTGTTGGGCCTATATTTTCCCTGTACGTATGCCATCACCTTTCTCAGGGTTAAGTCGCTATTCTGGATTTCGGCCCACTGGGTTGCAGTACGTTCTGGACAAAGGGAGATGCCTGGTAGCGGCTGTGGATGCCTGGGTTGGTTCACGTCCCTTGCAGCTCCACACATTGCCCTGGCCACATAGGCACCAACATGCCCAAACGATGGAATCTCCACGCTGTCGCCCTCATCCATGGCCTCTCCCACGGTGACACCTGGTGGAAGGCGAGATAGAGCATCTGATTAGTACGTCCAGGTTTATATTTGATCTCGAACTGAAAGCTGGCAAGGCGTGCAGCCCATCTCTGTTCCAGACAGCCAAGTTTAGCAGAGTTTAAGTGTATGGATTATTGTCAGTGTACACAATAAACGGGGAAAAACGCAAATACTCCTAATTTTGATCATTTTTCTCGCTTGGGCTTAGACTTCGACTCGCAAAGGCAATTACCCTCTCTTTACCTTGCTGAACTTGGGACAGTACTGCACCAAGGCCTTGATAGCTGGCATCAGTGTAGAGAATAAATGGAAGGTTAAAATCAGCAAAGGCCAGAAGGGGCGCAGAGGTAAGAGACATTTTCAAGGTGTTAAATGCTTCATTTAGTGGAACTCCATTTAGCAATGAAATTATTATCTGTGTTCTTAGGATTATGTGTGCCACCAACCAACATTCGATTTAGGGGTTGGGCAATTTTTGCAAAGTCCTTTACAAACCTACGATAGTAGCCCACTAGACCCAAGAAGGACTGTAACTGTTTAACAGTCTTTGGAGTAGGCCAGTCCGCAATACATTTCACTTTGTCTGGGTCGGGAGATACTCCACTAGCTGACACCCGATGGCCCACATACTGAACCTCACTTTTCAGGAGATGGCATTTGTTGGACTTTAATTTGAGACCATGTTTTGACAACTTTTCAAATACAAAATCTAGATCGTTCAAATGGGCTCAAAATTGGGGGAATACACCACTACGTCATCCAAATATATTAAGGACTGTAGGTTTTGTTTTCCCAAACAGGCATGCATCAATCTTTGAAAAGTTGCTGATGCATTTGACAGTCCAAAGGGCATTCTTGTAAACTCAAACAAGCCCATAGGTGTAGTAAAATAAGTGTTTTCTCTATCTGCTTGAGCTACAGGGACCTGCCAGTATCCACTAGCAAGATCAAGTGTGGAAAACAATTAAGCCTGGATTAAGCCTTTTACTTCCTGGTACATTTTGGGTGGAATTTGCCTGTAGCGCTCTCGCACTGGAGGGGCGACGCCGGTGGGGATCTCATGCTGAATGGCGCTTGTTAACTCATAGTCCTCGTCGTGCTGAGAAAAAACTGCTCTGTGTTTGTACAGCAGGTCTTTAAGCCTTTGCCTTTGTTCTGTTGGAAGATCAGGGTTGGTTATATCCGACTCGTTCTCCACCAGCCTGGACGACCCTGAACACCAAGACAAACAGAGCGTGAGAGAGAGGGAACAGACGGTGCACAGGTGTTTTATAATTGAAGCCCCGCCCCCAATACTTCCCACTTAACTTAAGACATGGCCATTGGCCCACTGCAAAGAAACGCCCACAAAGAAAAATCACACCCAACTTAAAGTGACAGTATTGGACACAGCATACAGCATGACCTGTCACAGGTGCATTGCCCCTAAGGTGCATTTTACATGTGATTTGATCAATTATGTTGACAAGTTTAAGTGACTTTTAAGGCAAGGCAAGGCAAGGCAACTTTATTTATACCGCGCATTTCGTACACAAGGCAACTCAATGCCTAAAATGATTAAAATGATTTAAAGCTGGCCGTTTTGACCGTTACCATAGTTACCACAATTCTACATTTTAGAATGTATAGAAAACTATAAAAATATAGGCATAATGAATTACTGAAGCACAAATATTTCATTGGTGTGAAAAGTTTGCAAACCACAGTCGTATAAATCTTTGCGTCCAGCCCTCGGACACTTCGTGGTTAAAGTGTCCAGGCTTAAACATCTTGTCACCTTTGCTCTTTTCAGCTAACATTCAGTCAGCTCTGGCTCCCCCTCCAGTAAACGCTCTGTCTCCCTTTGAGAAACGCCGTCCAGGTCGAGCCTGTGGCGACGTGACGCGTGTCCTCCTGGAATCCTCGTTAATCTGTGAAAGTGAGCAATTATAAAAACACTGTGATAAATAAAGTCTGGGATCACCGCAGACCTGAACATTCCTCACTGAGAGCCGCCGCCACAGCGATGCTCGCTCCTGGGCATGTGCATCAGACAAATAACGGAGTGCAGCCTGTGATTAGCGCTTAGCCACTTCAGAGCGAGCGCCGCTCCGCTCCCTCTCCTCATTCATCACACTTTATTGTCTTTAAAAGGGAAAGTGCAGACGAGCTGTTATTAGCTCATGCCACACACAGGGACCGCGTGTTTCCAAACGGCATGATCAGACATTTGTTACTTTGAAAACATCGCTTTTAGAACTTCAAACGCCTTATGGAGTCATGCCATCAGCTGGTTTTACTCACTGGAGTCAGAGTACTTCATTTCATCAGCAAATATTACTCCAAAACAAGTACGCCGCTGTAGAGAACACTCAAGTGTAGAAAGTATAGCTTCAAAAACAGGAAATCGTATCTTACCTCTGACCTCAGCAACACTGACCGTCCATCATCTGCACAGCGCCACCTACTGTTCATGGTGTGCATTATGTATAGTATTTTAAAATTGACGTTTCACTTTGGAGCCATTTGGAGGAATGTAGTGGAGTAAAAGGTGGTATATTAATATTCTAAACGTGGAAAGTTCTCAACACTCATACTACTCAAGTAAATGAGAGACTTACCAACCACTTGAGCCGCTGTGGTTACTCTCTGTCTTTTTTTACCAGCAGAGGTGCTCAGTGACAAAGTCAATTTACTGAAGTCTGGTACTTTACAGCACAACTTTTGAGGCTCTGTAGTTTATGCGATTTGTGCAAGCTCTCAGTCGTCCAGGAGTCATCCTTCGTAGTTCAAGGATGTTGAACTACTGTTATCTGTACTCTGTATTGTTGGACGTTCGGCCTCTCTTATAAATGTTTGTGTTATAAGGAAGCCATTGAGGGAGCGCGTTTCTCTAATTGCAAACCTTCTAGTGGACCTCCCCCATGACAGGCTTGGATGAGACGCTCAACATCCTTTGTCTGACTTATAGTATTTTTGGTGAGAACTTATAACTTCTATACTCCACATCTAAGGAAGAGACATGACATTGAAGGAACACAACATCTCCAACTGTTCCGCCTGATTATTACTTGTTAGTGACAGAGGTGTCAGTCACAAAGTTTACATTTACTGAAATACTGGTCCTAAGTAGAGTTTTGGAGGATCTGTACTTAACTTGAGTAGTATTTGTGCTGAAAAGTTTTTTACTCCACTACATGTGAAAGATAAATGGGCCAGTGATGTCCTGAAGCCACAGCAATTGTAGTTATGAATATAATATAATGCTTGAAATAAGTCAAATTGATCAGGTTTATGCTTCCATATAACAGGAAGAAAAAAGCTAAATGAAATCAAATTTAAAGTGTTAAAATATAATTTAATGTCCCTCTCATCACCAGCATAATCAACACTTCCCGTACCTCTGGCTCTGTCCCAGCTCCGCTCAAACTTGCTCCAATCTCAAAGCTATGTTTTGGGTCTGGATGGAGGTGTGGTGTTTCTCCCGCGCCTCCTCCGGCCTTATGCCTTATGTCCATTTTTATTTAAGACTTTTACATGAAATGTATAAAAAGCGCTGTATAAATAAAGATTGATTGATTGACGAAACAAACTGTGCTCAGGATGCGCATCTTTTTCGATGAAGACTTCACCCCTACAAAGAGCGAGGGAAATATAAGGAGGTAAAAAGAAAATAAAGCATCACATCCTATTTCCTGCAAAACTGAAAATATTTCTCGAGGATGGCAAGGATAAGGTTTTTGACAACCCAGTCGGCCTGCACAATTGTGGCATAACAATGAGGTTTCCAGCGGAGGAGCCGAACCTGGAAACTACCTGCACTGCAAACTCATTTTCCCTGACATGTTTTTAACTGATTTGTACTTTCTACTTTTCTACTACAAATACTTAGTTTAGTTTATTTGTTTATTTGAGCAGTTAGTCTGCTAAAAGGAGTGGGCCGAAGCAAAAGGCTTATAAGCTCTACCCCCAAAATAAAAACAATGACATTTTCATTTAACCATGAAAGCAAGGAACGTAGTGCAAGGCAACAAGAAATAATAAAGAACGATAATAAAGAAACAACAGCAAAAGAATGTACTACAACACTCACAATATCTATGTCCAGTCAATTACAAAACATCACACCACATCAGCTATTTTGACTTTGACTTTGACCAAACTTACAAAGCACTATTTTAACTCATCCAGTAATAAACAGAAACGAGTAGATACAAAACACAACAGCTGTTTCATTTCTTGTACAATGTCTAGTACAGAGCAAGTAACAAATGATCATTAATATATTTCTTACAAGTTGTTACCAATGCCAAACATTAGTACATTAGTGTAACATTACCGGAAGTCACTTTTTTAATGTTATAAAGGCACATTACTATGCAGTACATAATTATACTTCGTGATCTTGCTACTTCCCAGTCATCATTACCATCCTCAGTATAATATCAATTTGTGTACAATTTCCTCTTTTTTTTCATGTAAAATGTATTCCATAGTGTCCATAGTGTGATGTATTAAAAATCATTAATACTTATTATTCTCCGAGATCTTGCTACTTCCCAGCTGTCATTACCATCCTCAATATATTTTAATTTTAATTTAATTATTATTATTATTATTATTATTATTATTATTATTCAATACTTTCAGTAAAGCAAAACATTTGACTGAGCGACCAGTAGTATCTTCTTTTACTTGAGTAACGAAACCACCACAGATCAACCAGAAAGTCCTTTTATACAAACAGACTTCACTTTTGACAGTTACCATAGTTACCACCATAGATGTCGGAGCTGCATCGCCTCGGTGTAAAACTATAGGCTCTTTATAATGCGCCGTCATGTTTTGCTCCTTTCCATCATTGTTTTGAAAATGTACTTGTTTAGTTGTCAAGCTTGTTCCTGTAAAGTAACTAATCTCTGTATCGTCACTTTCATTTCTGTATCAGCATCACTTTATCAACCACGTGCACTATGACTAAACTGTGCACTGCCAATGCTGACATTCATAGTCTGTTCTAATTTTATTTTGTATTGTTTATCCTTTTTGCCCCTTAAAGTTTGTTTTACTCATTGTATATAAGATACCTCTATTTACTATTAAATAGTTTGAACATTTCCTGTCTATTTTGCACACCTGAATGTAACAAGTGAATTTCTAAAGGTTTAAAGCAGTACTAAGTCACTTGTAAGTAAGTAAGTAAGTGCTTTATTGTCATTGTACAAGCGTACAACAAAATAGTGTTCAGGTGTTAGTCCTGAGCTGCTGCGGCTGAGCCGCGCTGCCACTGTGTGTCAACCTGACCCGCATGACCTTGGAGGTTGGGGAAACTGTAGCACTCGGAAGGAACCTGGCTGGCTGCCCTCTGTCTCCTCTGATCCTCTGAAATGGTGCGCCGCCTCCTGGGTTTGTCCCTGTTTCAGAGCGTGGTGTCCTGCACTGGTCAGCTCCACCTCCTCCTTCCTCTTCCTCCGCTTCACAACAGTCTTTCACCATTTCTCGTTTGTCCTTTTTTGTTTCCTGTAGCTCCTCTTGTGACGCCTCCTCTGTCCTGCAGGGGGGGCTCTTGGTGCCTCCTCAGTGTCTCAGTGCTTTCTTCAGGACCATTTTAGACTCTCAAAGTAAACCAATCCACCAAACCTCCACAAAAACACAGCAAAGACGTACAAAAGTATCCAGAAAAACAATGTGGAACACAGAAACCACAAATGCAGTTTGCAGAGAGAGGCAAAAAACTCAGCTGCACAAGGAGAGCGAGGTCGCTTCCTGTTTTCACGTCGCCAGGACAACCACATTATTTATTTTATTGTTTATCTTAATAAATCCTTTCCGTAGTCCCTCCAGGGGTAATACAAGTGTTAATGGGATGATTGGGAGGGTGTTTCATCTCCCCCTGGTGTCTATGGTCAGAAAACCACAATTGCAACTTGCCTGCCACCGGTTCGGAGTCACCAATACACACTAATGGAATCACGAAGAAGAAGCTAACAGGCTAACAGGCAAAGCTACCTGGAGGCTAGCCCCACTTAAACAGTATTTACAGCCAGTATCCCTCTCTCCCTTTGTCCTTTTTGTCAACTTAGTATTTACTCTCACGGACAATTAATGAGTAAAAAAACACAACATGCTATGACACCCGCAGTTGCGCTTATGGCCTCTAGGGCATGAGTTACTTAGTACTGCTTTAAATTATCTTAACTTATCTGGAATCCTGCGTCTACATTGACAGAGTTTGTCCAGTGGTTTGACAATAACAATATTGATTTAAACGTCTCAAAAACCAAAGATTGATTTTAGATGCGCCACACCACACAGTGGTTGAAGCTGTTGAGAATGACAAATATTTCGGAACTTGGACACAAATACAGTCATAACTTTTTAAATGTAGAGATATCAATGTGAAACGTTTGCTGTAGAGACATAAATATGTTTTGCAAGTTTCATGTCATTTGATGTCAAAATCTGAATAATGAATTGAACCCAGTTCTTATTTATGGTTTTAAATTTGTATTAGTTACACAGATTTTGGATATCTTGTTTAGTTTAAAAAAAAATGTCATTTTGGCTTGTTTTTTTAAATTAAAAACTCAGTAATTCAGGCTAGGAATTTGATATTTAAAACAAAAATCCCTCTAAAAACCTATCAAAATATTGTTCAGTCCAAGGCTGGAAAGTTTGTAGGAGGTACTAGATTGGAGATATCATGGAGAAACACTGAAAGAGTGAATAATTTATTTTTTATGTTATTGTGAAGATTAGGTATGATTTTTGTTTCCAGGTGAAAGTTTATGTTAGTGGCCCAAAACCTGAAACAAATGAATAAAGAGTTTTGCCTGTGTCTCCCCTTAATGTACATGCTGTTTGATAGAAAGCAACTGCAGCACAGTGGAGGTGCTGCAAAGGGAAACAAGGACAGGACAAAGGAGGAGGTATCCGGGCAAGACTCAGAGCTAAGCCACATATGCCTTCTATCCCTGCTAGTGTTTTGGCTAATGGACGTTCACTGGAGAATAAAACAGATGAACTGCTAAGCTCTTCCCAGAAGATGGTGAAAGACTGTTGTGGAGCGGAGGGAGCTGCGCAGGAGGAAGAGGAGGTGAAGCTGACCAGTGCAGGACACCACGCTTTGAAACAGGGTCAAACCCAGGAGGCGCTGCACCGTTTCAGAGGATCAGAGGAGACTGAAGGCAGCCAGCCAGGTTTCCTCCGGGTGCTCCGGTTTCCCCGACCTCCAAAAACATGCTGGTCACGCTGACCCACAGCGGCTCAGGACTAACACCTGAACACTCTTTTGTTGTACACTTGTACAATGACAAATAAAGCACTTACTTATGAGAGGAGCAGGTGCTAAAGAAGGATAAACGTATCAGCCTCTGGAATGTTGAATTCTGAAGGGGGCGTGTTCTGTTTTACTATTGTAACAGAACTATTGTTTTCGATATTTGAGCCTCTACTTTAGAACTGTTGGGACTGACACACAGACTGTTTGTGATGTGTTTGTAAAATGTTCTGAGGTTTATCCACAAATGAATTGCCCTTTGGGGTCAATAACATTTTCTGAATCTGAACTTCTTTAACTCCTACAGTTTGAACAGTCAATGCTCTTTACATTCAAACGGATTGGTTGTGGCTGTCTACAGTTACAAATTCAGTATTTGGAAACGTTTTGGTCGTTTTTCCAGGTCTTTGCTTTCTCACATTTTGCACCTAAATGTTGTATCTGATGTTTAGGGTTAGAAGAAGAAGTGCATCAGCCACATTTGTGACATGAAAAACTCCAGCTCTTTCCAAACTTTGAATGGGATTCTGCAACTTTCTAATCACATAGTTCTGTGCGTCTCTCTCCTATCTGTCTGCGTCTCATTGGGCCCTCTGGTGGCCACTGCCGTCACTGCAGCCACCCAGTCTTCTCCGCTCCGAGCCGCAGCTGCCACTGTCCGCGCTCACCCAAACTCCTCCTGCGCGTAATGAGAGAGAGAGAGGAGAGAGAGGAGAGCGAAGGGAGAGGAAAGAAGCGCGCGCCTCTGAACGTCTTTGTGGAACTTTTGGCTCGCTCTCGGGGGAAACGGGACGAGTCTGCGCGCGCGCGCGCGTGTGTGTACGTGTGTGTGTATGTGTGTGTTTTCTTTTTCTTGTTTGAAAATGCACAATTCTCACTCGGCTCAAAATGAAACTTTCGGCGGAGCGGAGAGGCCACAACAAAAACAGTTTTCTGAGAACGATCTGGGGGTGGAAATTCAAATAAGCCTCCCTCCTCTCCCTCCCTCCCTCCCTCGCTCCTACAGATCCCTCCAACATAAACACAATATCCTCTTATTGTCTATGCGTTATGTACGTATGTTTAAATATGCGCAGTTTGAATATGTTCATTCTGCGTGTTTTTAGATTTTTAGTTTGGAATATTGACACACTTGTTTCCAGACACTAAAGTTGGTTAATATCCCTAAGATCCTTTGAGGCAGGGTTTTGTTTATAAAGGTAAAAATCCCAAATAAGTGTCCACAATCTGCTCATGAGAAACTGCCTTATCATTTTCAGTCATATTTATCGAAACACACCACAAAATCTGCCCAAATCTCAGTTAGACTCTGCAGGAATTGGAATTATAACGCGTCCCGACAATTATAAGAAACGACGTGATTTGTGTTTATGGCAAAAGTGTTTACAAATCGTTTAAAAAAAGGCGAATTTTATTAAACCTGAATTCACCGTTATCGAAATCATTTTAAGCGGATATTAACCCACATGTGAGTGTTGTTGTGCGTTCATTTGATTCTATTTCGATAGCTGCGTCCTCCCTGTGCCCAAAGCTATTTTAAAATGCTTGTCGGAGTATTTAAGGATGTGCAAAAAGCGAGTAGTGACAGCATTACCACTTTATATTCCCTGTAATGTCAAAGGAGTGCGCCGCAGTTCCGTGCGTAATAGCGCTCCAGCCTCGTCTCTCCACGGACTGTTCCAAACGCGCTCGCTGTGATGGAGAAACAGCTGCATCACCTGTGGGCTCGTGCACCTGCTTGCCACACTGCTGCTCGTGCACGCGCAAACTGCCTGTCAATCACACGCGCACGGGAGAAGAAGACGTTCCATAAATGAACGGGGGACATATGGAGCGGCGCGCACCGAACTCTCTCCCGGAGGCGAAGTCAAGGACGAGCTGTGATGTTGCCACGTGTTATTTTTAAACTGTTTTTCCTCCCCCTCCGTTTCGAAAGTATAGATAACTTTATATAGCCCGAGTCTGATTGAGGAGGCATTTTATGCGTCTTATTTCCCCCTCTCCATTTGGAACCAAACTGTTGCAGCTCTATTCACCAGGTCTCTGTTATTTTTGTGAACACAGCCGCGCACCTCCGTGGCTCAAAGTCAAAATAAATCGTGTGAAACAGGTTTCATTTTAAAACGCAACGTATTACACAGGTTATTCTGTGGCATATTTTTTTTTTTTTTTAAGACAACTAAAGCTAAACTTCTATTTAAAAAGAAAATGCGTTTAAATGAAGCGACTGTGGCCCGTGCGTAAAAGGGTGGATAAAATAAAATAAAATTAAGATTATGTCGAAACCTTATATTAGAATGCTCTCAATATAAACTGGAATTAATATAAAGAGATGCAGTGATTTGAATGATAAAAGCACGTGTTTTGTCTAAATACTATATTGGTAAATATGGCTCTATAGATATTTTCATATCATAAAAAAACAAGTATGTTACGTATTGACTGTGCGCAATAATAACCGGCTTAATGGTTCTATATGAGCTGCTTAACTGCGCGAGCCCTGTTTAAATTTGAATTATGTGCAAACAGAGGAACAGACTGCGGCGCGTGCCCGCGCCGCGGCCGCGCGCTCGCTCCAAACAGCACCGCGAGGATTTCCCCGAGTTTACTTTCTCATTCTAACCTTTTTACGCGTTAGTAATAAACACCACGGCACATATACATGTTTACGTCCACGTGTGTGGCATGCGCGTGTGTGGGTGAGAGAGAAAGAAAGAGAACACCACCTCAGTTTCCCGCGCTCCCTGGTGCGAGCAAATGTGAAGATTATATTATTGTAAATGTGACTTTTACGCATCTACTAATATTCAGGTTTGTGTTATATGTGCCGTAAGTTGGCTTCCACCTTTCACTCAATTTAAATAAAAGTAGCCCAAACTATTGATATGCCTTAGTCCTTTATTTGAAAACACTGTTGGCCCGTAACATTTAAGAGTAATCGTTACATGTCCGCGCTACAGAGTATCGTCTTTGTCTCCCGCCGCACAGAGACAATATGTCGATCAAGTGAATATTTCAAATGCGCTAGATTTACATTGTGTTAAACGGCACACGTGTCTGGGTTGGATTATTTTGTGATCAATTCCGATAGTTCAATGACTAATGCAGTAAATGGAGGTTTGATTTTTGTCGAGTCTGTTGCTCAACCAGATGAGCTAAATGTATTTGCAAACGCGCTTAGCCGAGTGTCAGAGGAGAGGCACACACAGTCTGAGGGAAATAACTCGCGTCTCTTTAGAGTAGAAATCATCTATAGGTAAAGAGCGAGGCAGGATTCGCTTTGTATTCAAAAAGATGAAATCAAATAAATATGAAAGGTTTGAGAACGCGCTTAGGCCCAGGTCAAAGGGCGATGGCGCACAGAGAGAGCAGTGACAGCGAGAGGAAGCCATTCATTTTCATATTTATTGAGCCTCTTGGCAAGAGGCAGTGAGGTGAAGACTACCACACACACGCACACACTGACGTGCACCATCCCCAGGGGCGCGCGCACGCGCCGTTCATTTTCACATTCAATTCGTTTTTACGCAGAGCAGAAGACAAGAGCCAGCGCGTTTTGGAAGCGAGGCCACGCGCTTTAAACACACACATGCACGCGGGGACACACAGGTGCGGCCTGCAGCCGTGACCAGTGCTCTGTGCGCGTCTGGTGTCCAATGTTTGCAGCGTAGAAATGTGACCATTCACCTTTATTATCATTATGATGTAAATAAGAAGTCTTTACACTTTATTTGACACTACACTTGATACATCACACCGCACCAGCCCCTATAGCGCCCCCTGCAGGTGGTGGGTCCACAGAAGGACGGCCTCGTGGTTCTAACCGGGCCTGTTGGTCTCTCATAAGGGGCGTGTGTGGACTTCTCTTTTGTAATAGCCTTTATTTACGTTTATATTCGCGGGGCTATGATATGAAATACACTTTCCCCTTACTGTCTGTGACCTTTAACCTGGTCCACACACTTTGACCCGTGAAGGCGCGCCTGTGTGTACGTGCGCGTGCTTCTGTGACATGTGCGTGACACGTCCCCTCCCCTCACACACGCGCGATGTTGACCCTCAATGAGTCCCTCCCTAAACGGTCTCTGTGTTTGTGTGGGTGCTCTCGTTCACGCCCCCTGACAGATACCCACTGCCCACGTTTATTTGTTGATCTTCTTATGATGACTTTAGTTGTCTGACCTCGTGAGCGTGCGTGTGCATGTTGGACACCTGTACCCTGGTGATCATCATCTGTCACCAGGACTACGGATAAACTGACCCTTTCAGCTCCCGGACGTTAGTTTAAAAAAGTGACACGTTATTCACACAACTCGCGGAACTTTGAATGGCGATAAAAACCAGTGGCATTGGCAGAACCAGCAGGACCAGCTGGGGATAAACGGGTTTAAGAACGGGGCAAAAAAGACCTGAACTGAAATACATTGTGACAAAACTTGGCGTAAATGGGTCTAAACCAAAACAAGTTCACACTTTAAAGCGGTGCCACGCAAGCCTGTACGTATCCACTGAAAACAAATCATTGCAGAGCAGAACCTCACACGCGCGCCCTCGTGCCATTGTGTGCTCTTGTGTGTATGTGTGTGTGTGTGCGCGCGCGCACGTGGCGTTAAACACTCCCTGAAGCCTCGTTTCTCCTGTGTTTTCTCTACACGTCCTGTCTCACTGACTGTCGCTCTCCCCTCGTGCCTATATGTGTGCTCGTGAGTGCGTGTGTGCGCGTGTGTGCGTGCTCGGGTCCCGTGAGAGGCGCGCGTCAGAGTGGAGCGCCTGTAAAAACCAAAGTGGGGCAATGAGACAAGCTGCGCCACAGCTGGCAAATCATCAGCGGCGGAGCGGAGCGGCAGCGCGGCAGACGCGTCAGAGGCGTCAGAGGGAGGGGCTCGCGCTCTTACCTGCCGCCCCCTCAGAGCTGCCTCCACACTGCTGCGCGCTCCGGCACCTCTCTGCACTTCTCTGCACTCCTCCCTCCCGTTCTCTGCTCCGCGGACCCTCTGCTCGTGTCGCTGTTTCACACACGCCGCTCGCGCTGCGCCACGCTCTCGCGGTGACTCGTGGGAAAGAGGTTCAACTTTTGATGGAAGACGAGCGGCCGGCCCTGCGCTGACTTTCAGGTAGGACCTCGGTTTTTTAACGAGCGGACCGCTGTGGGCATGCGCCTGCCTGGGTCACTTTTATACAATCCAGTCCAACTTTACTCTCTCCCCGCTCTGTGACGCTCCGGGAGCAGTGTGTGCCAACTTTAGAGCACAATACACAATACGAATGCCGGGGATGCAAACAATTGACCCAGGAAAAACGCACAGACAATGCCTTTTCTTTTTAACTTCACACATCTCCAAACTTCAGTCCTGCCCCGGCGTCTGCGCAGCGTTATCGATCTTAATGACCATTCGTGCATGCAATTGTGCGAAACAGATGCGAGTCTAAATAAGGCATAATTTGGAAGTTGTCGCGTTGGCCGCGCGTCAAGATGAATTAAGACGAATAGTAACGATCCGAAATTGATTCTTAATTGAACAGGCTTCTGGAAAACAAGCAAGTCACGTTCGACTTGCGAAACACAAATCTGAAACAATTATGTCGGCGTTTAACAGAAATGGGGGTTTTGGAAACTTTTGGCTCACTGTGCACCAGCTTTTGTGCTAAATTTATAAAGTTTCACCGAGTAACTCCTGGCTGAGTGATTGTGAATGAAGTCACTGCAGTTGTACTTCAAGTGTAGCCTCTAATCCACAAAAGCGCCTCTCCAAATCCATAAATTGTTTACTTCTTGGCTGTGCGTAAACGCCAAAAAAAAAAAAAACTCCCATTAATCACGTTAAGCCGCTACATTTTACAGATAACAGACTATTTATATAATAAGGTCACACTTCTTCTTAAACATTTGGCAAAAGCTCACTCCTTCTCCGTGGCACACTTTTATACTTTGCAAAGCCACAATTAGATTACGCACGAGTGTTCCGGTAAATAACTGTCTCCAAATCCGGCGCGTACCTGCTCCAAACCACAAACCTGCTCCTCACACTCTCCCCTCGCACTCGAGCAGAGACATATACACTAAGAATGACAGACAAAGGACTTGTTTTAATCGAATTGGAACTTTGGCGTGGATCAATGCGCGTGCATCGTTTGCGCTCTGCAGATTTCCAGATTAGACTATAAAAAAAAAAGCAAAGTAAAAAAAAAAAAGCGCATTAAGAATTTGGCACCGTGTTTTGAAGCTCGCCTGTCCATCCACCTGCCACGGCGCCTCTCTCAAAAAATAAAAAAAACGCTGACATGTCCATAAAGCGTCGAGCGAGCCCCCAATTTCCTTGGAGTTTTTTTTTTTTGTTAATTATTTTTTTTTATTAGGCCATTAGCCCCACTCCATTTCTCTCTCCATATATATACTGTTAATTACGCGTCAAGGCTCGAACACACTTTGGAAAACGAGCCACTTGGAGACGTTATTTAAAAGGGGCCACACTCCTCGGGGGGGAAGAGAAAGATGCTGCTGAGAAACCCGTAACGCCGTTCCTGAAAACTCCTCGGTACGCACAACACGAGTGACATCTGGCGCGCACTTTTTATCGTCACGCGCTGTGAGGTTTTTTAGTTGTTGTTTTTATTGTTGTTTTTTTGTTTCGCTGGATTGACGCGCGCGTTGTGGCCGAACTGGCACGTGTTGACGGGAGTTTTGACCTTGGTGAAATCGCAGCGAAGCAAGTTAAGTGTTGTCAGACTTTATCAGGAGAATATTCCAGCCCACACTGGTCGACCAAAACGTCTAAATCGCATTGTGTATGTGTGAAAAAACCCGTGAAATCTGAATGTAGCCGCGTTTCCCAAAGGTTCTCAATGTGGGGCTTTTGCTGATTTTTACGCATGGATAGAAGTGTCCAACTAGGCCAAATGGTCACGGTTTCACGAGAGCTTTGACCTTCGGGACTCTGCAGTTAAGTGTAAACAGACTCAAGTGTTAAAGGAAGTCAAAAGAAGTTGACCAAAGTTCGTAAATCCTCGCCGCCGCGTCTCGATGTAGGGCACCGACTTGAACTGACTCACCGCAAACTGTTGATGATTTGGAGTATTCTGAGTAAAAAATGAAAACATGATTCATAACCGTAGCGGTGTGTTACTGTAAAATCACAGCCCACGCACACGGGCACACGGGCACACGGGCACACGGGCCCCGTCTCCCTGTGAGGGTTCATTTCAGTGTTTCGTGCCCTGGAGTGTGTGCTGTTAGACCTTCGTATGAGGTCATCATCGGCACCGTGTCCCTCGGCGTGGAGTTTGTCTGAATCGTCTCGCCTGTGAAAATGTCACTTTGAACCTGTTGATCTCTGGTATCGGGACCCACACACCCCCACGGTTCAGACGAGCTTTAAAATATGATATTTGTCGGTGAGAGCGGTCGGAAAGCGTGTCTGCGTGGAGGTGGAAATGTAGGTCGACTTTTGCGTGTCGTGTGTAATCGATCGGCCGTTGCATTTCCGAGAGCGGGAAACATTTGTTCGTGGACGGGGATTACGTTTGTTTGTCCTGAAGTCCAGTTTCCAAATCATGCGCTTCCCCCATCCCAAAGAACGACGACTTTCCCAACCGCCGACATTTAAAATAAAGACGTGTTTGTTTGTGAAATCCCGTGAGAACGTGTGACCTGGTGCACAGATATTCACTGTCTGTGATGAACAGAACTCCTGGACTCAGAGCCGTCCTCAGCGTGTCTGACGCTGGTGAAAATCATCTCCGCTTTGTGAAAAGGCCCCAGAGCGGGACGCCTTTGCTGGAGGCGTGTGACCGCGGCGACTGTGTGTGTGTGTGTGTGTGCATCTTTAGCATTCTCACAGTGTTGGTAATAATGACACAATATTGATTTGGAATCCTACGGTTCTATTTGACACCGTGCGTGGGAATTGTTTTGAACTCTTTTATACGGGTTGCAGCTAAAGTCAAATGTCGTGATTTTTAATGCCCAAGTGTCGTATTTGTAAAGCCGCAATTGATAAAAAAACAAATTAGACACAACAGGAGCTAAAAGAGAGTGTACTGCAATTCTGTGCAAAATGAATGTGTTTTGAACCTTATATTTCTTTCTCTTTTTTTTAACGTATGAAATAATAATATCAGTATTTCTAAAGAAATCTGAATTTCGGCTGAATGCTTTTCAGGCACTTTTTCTTTTTACTAATTCATCTTGTTTGCTTTGCGTCATTCTCCTGAACAGTGGCACCAGGGCGTGTGGTGAGTGTTAGGAGGTCAAGGGCTGGCAGGGCGCATGGGAATCAGGTTACGGGGCGGTTTGCGTTTGGTGAAGCTGCCGTGGTGCACCGGGTCACTTCGTCGTCTCCTCCTCAGAGCGGCGCCTCGCTTCCTGTCGGCGCCGCTCTCGGCTGCACAGCAAAAACACAGGAGCCTTTTTTGTTTTAGGTTTCGAGGTGAACGTTCACAAACGCCGGCCATCATCCCCTCAGAGCAGAACAAGGCCTGATCTTTTTCATTCTGATTCTATTGACACATATCTGTGCTTGTGTGGCCCTTTGAGGGGGACCTGCTGCACCTCTACCTCTGCAGAGGCCCAGGCGGGACATGTTGCTTAGCTCTGCACAACTTGCTGCAATAAAACAAAAATCACAATTGCAAAGTTGGTCAGTAAATCTCAGCTCCACATTTCCACAAACTTCAGCTCCAAACGATACTTTTGTAAATACAAAAAAAAGTCACCACACAAAGGGAAAGCCTGTTTCCATTTCAGTCAACAATCCCATATTGTGCACGATGGAGGTTTGGACATTTTCAGAGCGGCACTGCGGTACTATAACCACGTCCTTCTTAGTTTCAAAACTCTCTCATATTTTGCAAAAATAAAATAGAAAAAGACTCAGTGTGACGTTTGGAAACCGGCCGTGAAGCAACACGTGCGGCGCAGCTATAATTACACTTCAAACTACTGGTTATTGTCCGCGCCGTCGCGGCAGCGCCAAACCTGTCGAGCGAGCAACGGGACATGCCCCTCTAAGGGACTCGCTGACGGGCCGATCCAGACGTGAAGTATCGGGTCTCTGTGATCTCCTGTTCCTCGCGACGCTGTGACCGAGGCGGGTCCTGCCGGCTGTTCGAAATAATACATTTGATTAAATGTTATTTCAGACTTTCAACAGAATGATGGTCAAAGGCAGTGGAGTTGCCCGATAGAATGTGGGGCATGGTTTCACCCTGAAAACATATTACAGACTCTTACCCGTGTTACTTTACAGGTAGAGTAGAATGGAACGAGCCCCGGGACCCCGTCTCATCTCCTGCCGCTCCGACGCGGGCCCGTGAAGCGCAGTCACAGGAAAAGCCGACGTCAGCGCGAACGCAAAGAGTGATTTCAATATTGAAAAAGAGTGCACCGTGTCCGGCCGACGTGCAGCTGCACGGGTTTAGATCCTGAAATCACATGCTTCATTTAAGGACATTTTGGGCACATCTCACGCTCGCCCCCTGAACCCTCCAGTCTTCACGCACAAATCACAATCGTATTTGCAATTGTTCTGACAAACATCACTCTTAGATCCACGATGTGTTTTAAACATTATAGCGAGAGGGGACTGAAGTCTTCTCTGACGCGCTTGGGACAGGGTCAGAGGGTCAGAGGGTCAGGGTCATGACTGCACTCCACTTTCACTTTCTGTGTTTACTCATTTGCTCATTATGTTTTTGTGAGCCCGCGGGTTTAGACCAGGTTTATATTGTTACATTTTAAATGCCCAAATACTACAATTAAATGCCTGAACCGCAGAATCGAAAATGTCAAATGTTTAATTTCTTAAGATTTGCAAACATTTCATCAAACAAATGAAAGAGAATTGGACAAAACAGGAAACGTTTGAGTAACAACAAAACATTCGGACAATTTCAGCCAAACTTCCAGCTGGATACGTTTCAGACCATCATTTTTAAGATATTAAATTTGAATCTAATTTAATGCTTTTTAATGACATTTAAGGCCTTGATTTTGGCTAAATTCATTGAAGGAAAAAGGCTCGGGAACCACTGCCCTAAACTCCAGGGTCTGCAGCTTTGTGCCGGAATAAGACCCGACGGAGACGTGCACGGCACACACTTCCTCTCACGTCTGCGCCGGTGTTTAGAAGTCGCTCGGTGTGTGCGTGTGTGATGCATGTGCGTGTGCGCGTGTGTGTGTGTGATGTGTGTGTGCGTGTGTGATGCATATGCGTGTGCGTGTGTGATGCATGTGTGTGTGCGTGTGTGTGATGCGTGATGCATGTGCGTGTGTGATGCATGTGTGTGTGTGTGATGCATGTGTGATGCATGTGTGTGTGTGATGTGTGTGTGTGTGTGTGTGTGCATGATGCGTGTGTGTGTGTGATGCATGTGCGTGTGATCCATGTGTGTGTGTGCGTGATGCGTGTGTGTGTGTGTGTGTGCGTGTGTGTGATGCATGTGTGTGTGTGTGTGATGCATGTGTGATGCATGTGTGTGTGTGTGCGTGTGTGTGCAGTACTGACTCCAGAGACCAATTACCGGCTCCTTCCGAGAGTCCGGGTGAAATCATGTTGTTGTTTGTGACGCGACGATGATTCGACCAAATTGAGCGTGAATGGATTTGCGAAGTTGTCAAATTCTCGGAACTGAACAATTATGAAGGTTTAAAATCAAACGCAAAGCTGCGCTGGTTTTGTTTTGTCGAGTTTCGCGGCAGGACATTCTTCATCTTTTAAGTTTGTTTCGATATTAACAATGTCCTTTGTGATGTTGGAGAGCGGACGGAGCAGAGAGAAGTCATGTTCTTGCAGAAATCAGAAACGGAGACTTTCAGATGTGGAGGCACTAGATTCACCACAGCGATCTGAAACCCTCTCACAGCCGGGCTGACTGTTACATCCACCAGGGCACAGAGAGCATGAACTGGATGTGTCTGCAGAGAGAAGCCCCACATCGGGACACTAGGTGGATTTGTGTTTTGTGTCGGCTACACCTGAGTGCACAGACATGAGAGGATGGAAAGTGCTCCTGGATGTCCGAAGTATTAGAGCTTTCCTCAAGGGTCTGTCTGCGCTCCATGCTAACTAAATAACTGGAACCTTCACATTGCAAAAATCCCCTGAGCCACGACGGGACCTGTGCGATCTGAAAACCGTGTGGAACATCGCCATGACAACGTGACGTTCATGTGACGATCGCACAAACCGGTCCAGGCGACATTAAGTATTTTTTTTTTCACATTCTGGATAGTACTGCAGTTTTCTGGAAAAAACATTTCACACAGTACGGCTCCGAAACAACAACAGCACACGGTTTGTAAAAGAGTGTGAATCCCAGTCCGATGGGGGCCTCGCTGATAATGTGGAGATATTCAGTTCCTCTATTGTTCAGTAAACTGAGAACAGGTGAAGTTCTCTGGGTATCTCTGCTCCACCCGTCCCAGAGCCCCCTCTCTTTCTCATTGTGTGGTCCCCACATTGTCCCCGGCTCCTGCACGCGGGCCGGGGCCGCGCCTGATACTGCATCTTTCTTAAAACCATTAATTCTTCTCCCTTAAACCGCCTCGACAATTATCTCCGCGGCGAAATCACCGCTTCAGCAAACAGCCCAAATTATACGTCCCGCAAAATACCTGTTTAGCTGCCAGCAAATGTATTTATTAGACTGTCGCCACTAAATAAGAGGGCTGTCTGCCTTTTTAATGTGTGGGCTCTGCTGGGGATTCCAGCCCCCCGCCCTCCCGCTCCCCGTGCACACACACGCACACACACACACACACACGCACGCCTCTGCGCTTGTATCAAAAGGTGCTGTTATGATAGCTAATAGACAGTAACAATCATTCCCATGGGCGGCGAGTCGGGACAAGTTGAAAGAAGTAAAACAAAAAGGTGCCGTCGTGCTAATGGTTGCATTCCAGGAGCGAGCGGAGGGGAGCGTGTGGAAAGAGCGAGCGGCGCGAGGAAACCACCGGCGTCGACGCACACATCACCTCTCAGCCGGAAACCAACGCTCCGAGACTCATCGTCCCGCCACAGATTTATGAGGGACACTGTGAACTCCCGTGTCTCCACTTCAGGCTCTCCTCGAAATCCTCCAGGCTCATATTTCTCAACATTTTGAAGGTGTTATAGGAAATATTTATCTACATCTCATTCCTACCTGAATTTTAGGGTAGGAAAAAAAATAAAATAATATATATATATATATGTACAGATTCTTCTTTTCAATAGCGTATTCAAAACTAAATATCCCAAATCCCCTCTAAGTAAAATAAAGCAATAAACCCATTATTTACATATGCAGTTTTGGCCCTTTAAACATTAAAGGAAAAGAACAATGATTATTTTATTTTTTTGTCACCTCAAGAGGTTGAACTCTTTTTTTTGTAGTAAAAGGATTAGGTGTGGGGTCGCACAATTTTGGGAATTTTCAACATCGGACATTTTCCATGGTAATTAACGGGAATTTATAGGAATTAACAGGAATATATGGGCATTAATGGGGATAAACAGGGAATGAACACAACTATAGGTTGTTTCTTTACAGACAGATATAAACTGCAGATTGATATTCATACGATGCATCTATCACAGAGAGGAAAAGATAAATCCTTATCTCCACGTCTGACCAAAGTTTGGAGAGGACAGAGTTTTAGGTGGTGGCCGATACAAAAGTCCATGTGTGTGTCCATGTGTGTGTCCATGTGTCGTATATTCCCCGGTGTGTGCAGTATTACAGTATTATATTGTTTTGAGAGGCATGTGCTATGTGTCGGTAGAGTCTGTAGAAACGGCCCTATACCTTAGGTTACATGCCCCGCCCACTTCTCTTACAGCGTTTGTCATGATAATATTAATAATAATACACTTTATTTATAAAGCACATTTAAAACAGCCAAAGCTTAACAAAGGGCTGTACAGTAAAGAGCAAATCACAGGAATGGAGAGTTTACACTTACAACAATGATCCAAGTTAGAGACATCACAGTGTGATGAAACTAAATCATCAACTTTGCAGTTTCTTATTAGCGAATGAAGTGAAATGAAGGTTTAGAATTGTGTTATGTTTGGACATGACTCTATGGTCCTCACACTATAGGTCATGTTTTAGGCTTTTAAAACAGAATGAATGGGTAACTAATACTTTATCTAAAAAAGAAAGAAGCAAAAATATAACGTCCATTTAAGCATTTTGACAACTTGTATTTTTTTTATTCTGTGTGGGTGACCCAACTGTGGGTGACCTGTCTGTGTGGGAGACCCGACTGTGTGGGTGACCCAACTGTGGGTGACCTGTCTGTGTGGGAGACCCGACTGTGTGGGTGACCCAACTGTGGGTGACCTGTCTGTGTGGGAGACCCGACTGTGTGGGTGACCCAACTGTGGGTGACCTGTCTGTGTGGGAGACCCGACTGTGTGGGTGACCCGTCTTGATGGTGCAGTAGTTTTGAATTGATGTGGCTGGTGAACTGAAAAATAATGTCATCAGATTTGGACAGTTCATTTCATACGGACACACTATGGAGTATTTATAAAACACTTACTAAGCATTCCAAGTGATTAGTTAATCATTTGTAAGTCATTATTTAAAGGTCTCTTTCTAAAGTGTCAGTGTATCATTTGTTGAATAAACCTTTATTCATTATTAGTGCTCGATAGTGTGCAGTTCTAGTGTGTTTTGGTGACAGGAGGTAAAAACCATCCATCTGGAGCGTCTGGTGTTCATCTCCCTGTAGGCAATTCAAACATGTGACTTTACTGTCACTTCTGATGCTTGAGCGTTTTGAAGTTAAAGCCTCAAAGTGGCCCACGTGGCTCTCGGGACAGTGCGTAGTTCTCCTGGTTCCTCAGGTGCATTTTTGGGGGGTTGGGAGGGGGTTTCAAGGATAAAGTATCGGGAACCATACAGTTCACTTAAACACCTGGGACACCTTTCACACGCCCCTGGAAACAGCCCACATCCCGCCGGAGCGGCCTGCCCCGCGCTCTGCCGCCATGTTGGTTAGCATTCACCTAATCCCGTATCT
Source organism: Proterorhinus semilunaris (assembly GCA_021464625.1). Lineage (NCBI taxonomy): Eukaryota > Metazoa > Chordata > Actinopteri > Gobiiformes > Gobiidae > Proterorhinus > Proterorhinus semilunaris. Next base: position 38,292,960 of record CM038350.1, read on the forward strand.
CTGGCTCCGTCACAAAAGCCTCCCATTGCGTCCCCCCCCCCTCGCAGTCACCGCGGAGAGTTGGCGCGTCCCAAACGGCGAACAAACGCACCCAAACGTCCGTCCCTTTGCCTTTGTCACGCCTCAAGCTGAACGCCGCCATCCCGCGCAGCGCCTTCGCCCCGAGCGCAGGGAGCATTTAAAATCACATTATTACCGGCAGCGCCATATGTTTTCCTCTTATTCAAACGGGGGAAGGAGGCATTGTCATTTGGTGCGGCGCCCGCCTTTATCCGGGTATCTGTGTAGGTTTCTCGCCTTTTGTCGCGGCGGGAGAAAGAGGAGATGGTTTTAGAAGAAGAAGCGGCTCAGATCAGGTTGTTAATTCCCACCCACGTGCTGCGCTCCGTATTATTTATTTTTCTTTTTTGTGGAGGAGACTGCGTTGTGTGGTGCGCGCGTCTTATCAGCGATTTGTTTCACGGCGAAGCTTTGACGGAGGATTAGGGGACGCTAAAGGAACATACAAAAAAGAGAAAGGGGAAGAGAGGGGGGGGGGATATAAGATGGAAGGAATTAAGAAAAGTGTCATGCAAAATGATTACTTTCAAATTTGGTTTCAAAATAGATAAAACTAAGGGAAAAAAAATGGTAGTTAGCCGTTTAGAAACCAGGTCTAAACTGGGACTTAATCAGGTGCAGAAACCAGGACTAAACTAGCTCCAAAAACTAGGTCTTTATAATATACTGTAAAAAATATCGTTGGCAATATTGCACAGTGGTATCGTATGTCGCAAATTTTTTTCAATATCATGCGGCTCTACTAAAAACATGCAGGACTCAACCACTAAACCAAGACAAAACCACATGGATTCCAGGTCTAAGCCGGGATTAATCCGGTTTACCTCAAACTAAACCAGGCCAACAGAAGAGGATGCATGTTGGGATGTTTCTACAGGCAGCAGTGAGTCAAATTGAATGTATTTTAATGCAATTTCTAAAGACTTTAATTCGTGCAGTCTACAATAAAATAATGACGAAATTGAAAACAATGGGAAACTTTAGAGCAGCATTTTATGTACGCAAATGTTTCTTTGACTCGTAAGAACCACAACCTCAAAATACAATGGAATAAACTATGAAATGAGCTGAGATGATGATTGAAGGCGAACATTGAGACGATGGCTGTCTTTGGGGCTTTAAAAGATAGAATCATGAGACCGTAGTGAAATGCTGAGGAGAGGGACTGGGAGGTGTTTACAGGACAGAGACCGGAGAGGGTGTACATGAGGTGTGCTCCTGCTCCAGACTGAACATAACACACACGTCTTCATTCAAACGGAGAGACATTTCCAGCAGAGCCGGCAGCTGAGTGTGTTTTGGACCATATTTTTTGTATTTTCACTAAACTTGGTGTAAAAATAAAGTTGACTTTTTTCCAAATAAATTTCGATTTAATGGCAGTTGGAATCAAATAAAATGCTTTTCATGGAGAAGGAGCAGAAGTGACACATACATGTACAAAAAAGTACATTTATATTGTAGCAGCAGTGCCAGTGACTAATGTCTGTGGTTCACCAGTCAACACCACAGTGTGAGTAAGAAAAGTTCTAACACTGTCACATGTTTGAGGAGGTAGCCAGCTGATCCTTTCATTAAGGTCTCCCTTAATCTAAAAGGGAGATATCGTGCATAATCAATTATTTATAGCTTTTAACCAATGTTGTTCCTCATCACAAACACTTGGAGTTGTGTTTTGAGGCATAGACCCTCTCGGCGAGTGAATGCTCAACCCAGAGTATACTATACAATCTCTACTCTTTAAAGTTTTTGCTTCTTTGCTGTTGTTGTTTCTAGAGAGTGAGACGATGCCTTTTTGAGTTGATTCAGTGAAGAAATAATAGAGCTAATTGTGTTGAATAAACTAATGTCTGCTTCCTGCTGAAAGCAAAACCTAAAAATGGAAAAAGAATGAGCCTTTCCTGCAGTGTCTCCCATAAGTCGTTTGACTATCCCGACTACATTCCCCCCCACACACCCTCTGCTCCCGCGTGTGTCTTCCTAATGCCATTAATTGTTTATTTGTTGCCGTCCACGAGGCCTGCGGCAGATTCGATTTTAATTCCTGCCTCATGTGACGCCCGGGCGCAGTGGCAGAGCAGTCATTTGTGCGGCCGCGCCTCCGCGATCTGTGTGCGGCTAATTGTCTGGGTAATTTGATAAAGGAGGTGGGAGGTGAGAGCGGGAGCAGCGAATGAAAGGAGCACAGTTAGGACGGCTGTGGAGAGGGCTGACCCTGGCCTGAACCGACTGTCCTTAATGGAAGAGGCCAGTGCAGCACCACCGTCCAAGTGTGCCTCTGTCCACTGGATCTGTGTGTGTGAGTCTGGAGGAAACAGGTTTGTGGGGCTGTGAGAAAAATGTCTCCCTTTTGGAAACATGACTGTGGTTTCTTGTGTATTTAAATGTGAATTAGGGATTAGTTATTTAACAAGAGGAACAATGCACATGAAACAGATTATAATAAATATGGAGCTTTTAGTTCATTAAAATAGAACAATATTTAAAAATCTCATTTTAGAAATAGGGATATATCGTACATTATGCAATATATTTATAATCACAGTATCGGCATATCGGGAGGTTATATATTGTGTATCGTATCAAATTGTGAGGTACCAGAGGTTCCCACGCCGACTTCCTCAGAGACTGTAGCTGGGTTTCTGTTTTCCCTGGCATGGGCGCCATTCTGAGGACGTTTCACCATTTAAAAACTCAAAATCGTTGGTTTTGAATGCGGAGGTCTTTCCTTCACTCTGTCTATATTATTCGATGATTTTGGTCTCCTCTAGGGCTGCCCTTTGTCTCCAGTTTAGGACCTTCAGCCTGCCATTCTGGGGAAAATCAAGGCTCTGTGGGGGAAAAGTGTCGCCCTCTCCAGGTTCAAATATCTCAGGGTCTTGTTCTCAGCGAGGGACGGATGGAGCGTGATGGGGTCGCTGTACCGGACTGTTGTAGTGAAGGAGGAGTGGAGTCGAAAAAGACAAAGCTTTCGATTTACCGATCCATCTACTGAGATTTGAGCCATGACTGACAAAACGGCCTCCGCGACCAGGGCCCGGATAAGCAGAAGAAAATGGATAGGATGGACATTTTGGTTTAGGCTATGGTAGACTTTACTGTCTTCTGCATTTGGCAAGTGTCACTGGGGAAAGAAAACCCCTTTGTTCACTACTTTGTCCAAATCAGAACCCAGTCACCTTCTAGAGGCCTGACCCTCGCCCCCTCTGACCAGGGGCTGCATGTAGGTGAGAGCTCGAGGGCCTCTCCATCAGCAGACCCCACACACACACTGTGCTATTCCTGTCCGCTCATGTCATTACAAAACAATTACCTCCCCCCCCCCTTCCCACATGGCAGGACGGACCAAATCCACCAGATCTCTACGAAAGAGTGTTTCCTGCGCAAACAACTTACTGTACATATTTCTAAACATTTCGTGGCACGGTCTTTTTTGACCTACTTGAGAAGATTCTTTCTTTGTACTCTCCAGGCTAGTTTACAACCAATGGAACTCCTCAATTTTTTTTACAATTCAATTTTATTTAACTTTATTCCGGACTTGTGGTCATTGAAAAGTTATTCAAAAACCTTGACGTAAGTGTGATTCTGATGAGGCTAACAATGTGCAATCTACCTTTAAGTTAGAACTACAATTGGATTTAAGTTTAATAATGCATTGTCTTGACCTGTTTTATTGTTGCTTTAGTTATTGATTAAAGTTGCCTTTACTCAAAACTCAAAAGAAACCGTGTGTGCATGAACACAGTATTTGATAACTGCGTAATGTACCTTCAGTTAGAACTGCAATTTTATGACGACACGCTGCCTTAACTTAGTTTCCTTTAGTTGATGGTAATTAGCATGAATGAGTTGACTTTACTCAAAAGACACTGTTTGAAAGCCTTGACACTGTACTTTAAGTCAGTGGTTCCCAAAATGTTTGGTCTTGTGAACCCCTTGAGTAGAGAACACTCTACCTTCAGGATCTTCTCAATATTATTATAATGAGTGACCAACTAAACTAGGATTATTCAGTATTTATTAGTGCGTTGTGTATAAAATTAAGTAAGTAAGTGCTTTATTGTCATTGTACAAGCGTAAAACGAAATAGTGTTCAGGTGTTAGTCCTGAGCTGCTGCGACTGAGCCGCGCTGCCACTGTGTGTCAACCTGACCCACATGACCTTGGAGGTCGGGGAAACTGTAGCACTCGGAAGAAACCTGGCTGCCCTCTGTCTCCTCTGATCCTCTGAAATGGTGCAGCGCCTTCTGGGTTTGTCCCTGTTTCAGAGCGTGGTGTCCTGCACTGGTGAGCTCCACCTCCTCCTTCCTCTTCCTCCCTCTGCTCCCTCCGCTTCACAACAGACTTTCACCATCTCTTGTTTGTCCTTTTTTGGATCAAAAACACTGCAAATCCATTCAATATTCAGTTGTGAAGAGTGTTATGTGTTTGCGAGTATATGTAGCAGCATATCAGGCTCATGTTTTTCCTCATGGGCGCGTTGTCAGTTAGTTTCTATTTGGCCTAAACCACTTTTGGTTTTGCCCTTGAACGGTGAAGGCGGGAGCGGTTCAACATGGTGTGTTTGAGAACGCTCAAATACCGTGAGAATTCAGGTGAGGGAAAAGTGTGTCTGAACCTGTTTAAGAGCCTCTGTGCTCCTCCGACCCAGGGCAGCCACCTTCTCTCTCTCTGAGCAACAGAGCTGCGCTAATAGCCTTGGTTTTGTTGATCAAAATAGTTATTTTGAGTAAACAAAATGCTAAAAATATTATTTCTAGAGAGAGCGGCCAAAAGCCACAGAGGCCCTTCCAAATGCTCTGTTTTAAAAGCCATTCATGTTCGGACGCTCTTGTGGCAGCATACTGTCCAACCTGGAATGTTCCGCAGTGTGGCTTTAAGTTTAATGATGCATTTCCTCAGCCTAGTTTTTTATTTATTGCTATTTGCCGAGTGAAGTTGACTTTACTCAAGCCTTAATCCAAGGGAAACAAGTGTGCAAACAAGTTACCATTTGTGCCTGATCTGTCTCCCAACAGCGCCTTTGTTTCGTCTGCCGTTCGTTTCACTCTCACGAACCCGTCCTCTCTTTATGTGTTCTTCTTGCAAGAGCTTGTTTTGACACGACTCATTATTAAATCCGCTAATAAAACCGCCGCGGTGTGGGAGGCACTCGAAGAAAGGCGCTCTGTGTGCCCCGACGGCTAATTTGTTTTTAGTAATCCAAATAATCGTATTAATGCCCGTTTTAAAAAGCAGTCAGCGAAGGCATCATGACACCTACGTCGGCGTGGGGAATAAAAGCGTAATCCGGCGCCCGAGCCAGACGCGATACATTGGCTTTATCATTTCATAATGGCATTAATCACCGCGTTTCACCCTCGCCGACGTAAATGTGTTTTGAGAAGGCGATGCCAGCTGCGTGAGGCGCTCGTAATGTGCACTCAAGGTTTTAATGCACGCTCTGCGGCTGTCGGCGGCGCAAACTTCAGGTAAACAGTTTCCTGAGTGCAGCGGCACAGACCTCACAGCAAGAAGGTCAAGGTCCTCCAATCCTGGAGCGAGTTGGCCTTTCCCCATGCACTGAACACAAAACCTCCTGCTAGGTCCTCTTTAACAAGGTCCTGGCTCTGGGTCAGAAGTCACAACCCCAAAGTTAACCACAACTCCGGCCCCCCCACATTTCAAATCTGGTTTATCAATACAGCTTTATTTATAGCACATTTTTATAAACGAGTTTCCAAAGTACTGCACAACCATTCTCAACCACTGGTAATAATAAAACAATCACATTTTAAACAGTAGACCAGAAGACTTGAAAACCATAAAAGAATGAAAGAGACACAGTGTGATACTATAATGATCAACACAGGATCACACAGTCTTCAGCCCAGGCTATATAAACTCGCCACTGTGGGGCATAGCTTCGGGCCATTCATGTTCATCTCAATGAACATCTCTCTCTTTTTAAGCCTAATTTCACAAAAATATACTGTTTCCCAGCAAAATGACATCAAATCCTCGCCTTCGCTGTGCAGGTCTTTCAATAAAGACAATAAAAGAACGTAGCGGTGAAACGATAGGGAGTGTTCTTACTCCGCGATGAAAGAATGAAGAGGTGAGCCCTGTGAAGGGCATTTAGATGTGAGTTAGGATTTGCAGCTCTGACTTGTGCTTGTGTCCATGGGCAAGACACTTTTTCTGCCTCTCCTGTGCTAGTGTATGGTGTGAGTGAGGGGGGCCTTTGGTGCAGATAGTCAGGTACTCCAGGACAGCTGTGGCCATGCACATTACCATAACCAAGTTGGATTGAAAGACTAATGGCTTAGAGTCATAGTTTCTAGACGCTTCAGGTGAAAACAGATGGTTCCTGCAGTGGTGAAGTTTGAGACATGTCTCAGTGTTTTTCACACGTATCCATTCACACTGACATGTTTGGTATCTACGTGCTTCACAGAATCCCCCCGACAACACTCTGTAATCCAAGCTTTCTCCAAATGAGGCTTTCATTCCACTCTCCCTACAACATCTCCACTTTAGTCACTCCTACAGACTGCACACCTAACAGGCTAGGTTTGAAGTTTTCAACCCAAAAAACAAGGTGTAATCAGATTTTTGTTGCTTCTAATTACCGGTTTATTCAAGAACTAACCATAAAATCCCCACTGAGGAAATCGTATTAACTAATTTATCAACTACATAAAACCACTCATGTAAACCAGGCTCTATCCATTATCAAGATTGTGTTGCCAAAAATATATAACAGGACTTTTATATAAAAACAAATTCCTCATATTTATGAGGTCAGTTTCCAATTGATATCTCCAAGTTGAACCTTCTTCCCCCATTCACCTGCAGCATCTGGCCTTCACATTGTGATGTTTTTATTAGACGACTTCCAAACACGTTTAGTTTGCATAACTTTGCCAAAAGAGAAACAATGAAATGGCAGCATTACTAGCTTTACCAACTCCCCACTGCAGCAGCTTTATTCCAAACCAGAATGAGCTTAAACGCACGTGAATCCAAACATTACAGATACTACATTGTTTTTTTACTCCTCTTTTGTGCCATTTTTCATGTTCCCGATACAGACGCCGCCAACAATCCGCCCAAAAGCCACCGCGCGAGCTCTGTTTCCACGCGCCGCTGCCGAACACGCCTGTTTCTGAACCTGTCCCCCCTCTCTCTCTATGTTAATTGATAATCAGCGGTGTTGGTCCAGTGGTGCGCGGGGCTGAACGCGTGCCCCGCTTGATGTCAGAGGGTTTCCGCAGCGGCGCCTCGCGTTGCCAAAGCGGCCCTGGCACCGGCGTATACCTGCTGTCCGTGCCAGCCAAAGGCCCTGCTGGCTGGGGTTATCTCGGCAGCGGCGCCCGGGCAATCGTGGTGCTGGAAAATGACTGCGGCTGCTTGCGTCATGCCAGCGAGGGGGGGGGGAATAAATTTGCCCACAATGGCTCGACTCTGCGGCAAAAATCAGGAAGACGAACATTGCGTTGACACGTCGATGCAGGCGACAGTAGGATGAAGGTCCGCTCTCTGTTTATGCACAAGCATCTTCTCTTTGTGTTCCCAATGGTTATGTCATGAACATGCAGACATGTGGGCTAAACTCATCTCAGGTTCCTTTGTGTTCATCCATGTGGAGTAGTTTGTACCACGTGCAGTGTTGGGACTATGAACTCTGGGATGGACACGTCTCAGTGTGGACCAGGAGCTTTCTTCTGCTCAGCTTTAGATCACCTCGTAGAGAGTTAAGTTTCTCAGTCAGCTCCTGTCCAAATCCTGACAAAATTTGGACTGTACCAACTCAAACTAACCTGGAAGGCTGTTCAACTTCAGACTCACTATTAAACAATGACTGAAAGTTTCAAGACCTGTCATTATTTGATACATTTACTTTAACTTTATCCAGTTAAAGCCCTCAGGCCTGTGACAGCACTACTGTGGGAATCTGTAATTGGTAAATGGTAAATGTAATTGTTTTCCTCTGCTGGCTCAAACGTTTTGCGACCCACCAGGAACCATCCCAACTCTCCTGATCACCCATGCAGCACGCTATTGGTCTGTGTAAATGTCCTTAAGGAACAAAATGTCCTGTCAATGAAATGACAATAAATGATTCACTCATTGGCTGAATGTACTGGGAGTGCTCTGCCTAAAGCCCATAGTTACTCAAGTATCCCACACTTAAAGTGTGTTCATCGCAGCGCCGTTGATTTGTTAGCGGCTGTTTGCTTGTTGTCACTGTGTTATAATGTATTGTTCCCGCTCCTGCCTGCAGAGAGCGCCCCAGGCCATTTCAAACTCCTGACCTGCCCAGACTCTCACTCCTTACTGTCTTTTCTTTACATACATGTTATTTAGAAATTCAAATGACACGATATCTCAGCCGTGGTGCGCTTTCTGAGCCTCAGTTTGGCAGGATATGCCACTTATAAAGCCATTCTAAACACATTGCAACGGCTTTTAGATGTTTGTCTCACATTGTTCACCTCTAAGGCAGCTCAAATGGAGGCCACTCTCCTGCTTCAGTGTGTTCTCGGACCGAGGCGATAAAGAAGTCTAAACGTGGTGTTAAAGTCTCTTCAGCCCTAACCACAGCCCACCGCAGCTACAGCTACAGCTACAGCTACAGCTACAGCTACAGCTACAGCTACAGCAGCGAAAGGAGGGTAAGGAGCGGCTAATAAACTCTGCAGCTTCCTGTTCCGACCGCACACACAGGACCTCGCTTTCCCACCCTCGCCTCTTGTGCTTCAAACACTGCACACTTTTGGAAACATCGACACGTCGTAATGACACAACTTTGTCTGACAGCAATAGCCAAAACGTGCCAATTATTAGTTTTTATTTACTTCAAAATAACGTTTGTAAAACACGTCAAATGGACCGTTAAACTAGTACACCCTGCAAAAAGTGATCTAGAAACTAGTTTAATTTAGATGTGGTAAGCTTTCTTGCCTCGGCTTACTCCTTTTGAGTTGACATGGTGTGATGATGTAAATTAAGAATGTAAATTGCTTTGTATAAAACCTTTTAAGCCATTTTGAACTTGCAGCTAGTGGTGTTGTGCTACATACCGTGAACGTTGTGAAACATGATTTTAAACTCATCCCTGTGAATCAGAATCAGAATTCGTTTATTGCCAAGGTTTGTGAACAAGGTTTACAAACTAGGAATTTGTCTTGGTGCAAACGTGCGACATCGAACATATAACACAGAATTAAGATAAAAAATAAGCTAAGAACGTTAAACTATAAGGCTATAAGGGCATGCATAAAAAATTAAATAAATAAGATAAAATAAAGTGACATATGGTAAGACAACAACAATTTGACAATGAACAACAGCGGGATTGTATATACAGATGTGTAGCATATAAAGTGATATTAAGTGTTATAAAGTGACAGCAGCGGGTCTAAGTGTGGACACACCGCACACTGGAAGTGCAGATACATCCATGAGTCTGTGACTAAACTACAGAGACTTGTTTTTGTTCATGAGTTTGATGGCGGAGGGGAAAAAACTGTTCAAGTGGCGGGAGGTATGGGTCTGGATAGACCGTAGCCTCCTGCCTGAGGGGAGAGGGGTGAACAGTCCGTGTCCAAGGTGAGAAGGGTCAGCTGTGATCCGACCCACACGCCTCCGGGTCCTGGAGGTGAACAGGTCCTGGAGAGATGGGAGCTCACAGCCAATCACCTTCTCTGCAGCACGCACAATGCGCTACAGTCGGTGCTTGTCCCGTTCTGTAGAATTTAGATGTCAGACAATGCGGTATGAACTGTAGGGATGGGATGAGTTTGGACCAAAAATAACAATTTAGAATCAGGTATAGAGGCTTTAAGGTCAAATATTCTTTGTTCCAGTAATATCGCTTTTCTGCTGCACAAGAGTGCCATGCTTGTTGGGATTGTTAGGTTTAGGTCTACGTGTGGAGACAGTTCTTTAGCTGTAGATTCAGAGGACATTATTTGACCTATATCACTACAGTGTTTGTGCTTCGTTAATAGTGTCCATCTAAACTTGGTTACGATGATTTGTGCAGCCATATTCGCTTTCTTTCTTCCCCGTTCTTTCCTGGTCCAGTCCTCACACTCATACATACACAGGTCGTCTCACGGCGCAGTCTAAAAAGTGGCATTTGGTATTGGCTGTGTCCGGTCATTTACTTGTCACGATAAACCTGCTAAAAGACTGAACATATGACATTGTTTTTATGCTGCATGGTTTTCCACACACCATAATGTACAGAGCGTCCTTTAAATGTATGTTTTTTTTAGGAATTTTGCATCTTTAGTTTTTGAATGAACTACTTATTATCTACAGAAACAAATATTACAATTCTCCCTGTTTTTTGGGTTCAAAGCTCAATAAATCAGGGAGAAATCCCACTGAAAAACCCTTAAAGGTCTGTCTGATGGAGCTACGATGTTGTAGCCTGGAAAAATCCAGACTCATCGCTGTACCAGCCGGTGAGTCTGGTCACCGCTGCGTCGAATCCATTTCCCACAGCGGTAGATACGCAAGCAAACAGGAAGCGGAGTAAACCAATCAGCGAAGGGCGGGCGTCTGCTGTGGATGTGGTGTTATTAGCGGTTTTGCGTTAATATTTGCGCAGGATTATGAATAACGAAACTCACCTACTGTCGATGTGTTTGGTCATTTACCGCCGACTGGAGACACGCTTTCTCTCTTTGGTGCATCGTTTGTAGATTGTTATTGAGGGACTTCCGCGTCCCGTGAGTGACGTCGCTAACAACACGTCACGGCAAATAAACCAATCTGATTGCACGTGAACGGATTGATTTTGCGGAAGCCGCGAACGAGGACGGGGTGACCGGACTGATCCCCCGCTGGATAAAAAATACAGAGGGGAATCATTCTGGTCCCACCAGGCTAACGATGTTGTTGCAAGAGTGGAATGAAACCCTCATTTGGAGAAAACAGCCCTAAGGTTTTGTAACATATGAGCGTGTACATCCCCGCGGACTTTGGCACCTGGCGTCTTCCACAGAGTCTGTCGGGGGGATTCTGTGCGTTGCGTGAATGCCAAACATGTCAGTATTTGTGAATGGACACGAGTGTTGAGCACGGCAGAGCGATCAAAGAGTTTGGTCTGTTTTTTTACAACCAAGACGTAGAAAAATCCATGTTTTCAGCTGCAGCCTGCTGCGACCGGCTCGTGTTAGCGCTCGGTCCTGTTGGCTGCCGCTGTTCCGCTGTTCCCGCCCGTCTAAGCCGCTCCGCTCGCGGCGCTGGCGGTGTTTGTGGATGAAACAGCTTAGGTCTCTCACCGCACACAGAGCTGCTTTTGTCTGACCAGTTTGGGTTCCCTTCGTCAAACCAAAGTGCAGATCCAAACAGGAACTACCATGTGAATCACTGACCATCTGGAGACTTTCACACGAATGCACTGTCTCTCCCCTCCTCAGCATCTCCATCACCACTGCCAACAATATTTTCCTTTAACAACCTTTCTTTTCTTTTTATGTAGTTTCTTGTGAAAAGGAAAATAGTATGTGAAAGGAGGTGACGGCAGGTTAGCAGATCAATGACGCCGTAGTAAATGTTTTTCAAGCACAGATTGGCTCGGAATGTGTCCAGTGATGGTCAAGGAGAGACGCTGCAGATGAGGACAGAGACCAAAGACGTTACAAACCTTTTTTCATTCCACTCTTGCAACAACATCTCCACTTTAGTCGCTCGTACACAGGGACAGACTGGGACAATAATTCAGCCCTGGCATTTTTTTGTTTGGACCGGCCCACGCATAGCGGGGGTGGGGGCTAGTGGTATTTCGGGAGTTGCCGCTGCTGATCATGCGTGCACATGCGCAGAAAATAAAAATAAATCTAACGCACTGGCCCATTTTGGTACCGGCCCACCGGTCAAATATGTGGCCAGTCCAGGCCTGCTCCTACAGACACTTTACACCCTTGGACTAAACAACGTTTGCATTTTTTTACAGGAATTATTCAATATCGAATTCCTGCCTGATTTATTGAGCTTTGAACCCAAACAAGGAAAAGTTGAATTTTCCTCAGATTTTCTAGCTGATTCAAAAACTAAAGATCCAAATAATCCCTCTGAGCAAATAATATGTCCCAAAATAAAACCAGAAATCTGGTTCAATCCATTATTTACATTTGTGAAAGAGATTTGTGAAAATATCTGCAATTTTGTATTTTTTATATGAGAACAACAATGACCGAAAACATGAAATAAATTTTTCCTCATGTTCATGTCGGTAATATTCAGCAAAAGTTGAACATCTCCAAGTGTCTATACTCACCTGCAGCATCTCGCCTCGCTCAGTCGCGGCGGCTCAGGACTAACACCTGAAACACTATTTGGTTGTAAGCTTGCACTCTTCCTGTCTTCCTGCCGAGGTGCCTGAGTTGACCCAAAGCTCGCTGGTTTGTCAGTCTGGTTGCAAAGGTGTGCTCACTTCCTGTTGGCTGTGGTTTCCTGTGTTGTTCTCGTATCGGACTCACACACTCGGCTCTGAAGGACAGTAGAAAAGTTATGTGTCTTCTCGCCGTTACAAAGTTTTTCTGTGTAACAGGTTGAAGTAATTACGCAGAGCAAGTGGGAAAATATAGCACGACATTGGCGTAAGTTAGATGTGTCCAATGTTTGAATCCTATTTTCATATTCATGATTATACCATTCAATTATTATAAATGTATTGACTTATTGTTCAATAATAATAGTTTAGTTTTATCCTAAGTAGGTTGGATTTCACGTTTATAGGAATATCGGCAGGAGTGTCAGACATTTGTGCCCTCAGTAAAAAAGGCACCGCACATTTGCAAGGTAATAACACTAATGCACTGCCTGGAGATGAAAACAAGCACGCCGAGAGCTGGACAAACAGAGCTCCAGCGCGTTTCACCTCGCCGGAGTTCAGCTGCTGTTGTCAGTGTCAACACAGATTAGTCTATTACTGTTTAGACACATCAGTCCCACCGTAGTCTCTTACGCAGCAGTACAGTCGACCAGGAACCGCAGGACGAGGAATGATTGAAGAACTAGAGATCCATAACATTAGGACTTTTTGTACCTGAAATGATCTGGCTCTGTTGTACTGACAAGAATCAGGATAATATTGTGATTAAGCTTCACAAATTCACTTTTGATTACATTCAACTAATGTATTTCTCATCATTTTAAAAGTATTTTCCCCACATTTCTTTCCCAAGTGTTTTGTATACAAAAGCAAGTCATTAGTAAAAGCTTAAAGCTGACACCATGTAGTCACTTTGCCTGTTTTAAATCTGCCATTGAAATGAATCAAATGAAGGCTGCACCTTTCTGTATCATGAAAGACCCAAAAACAGCACAGCGACTGTCCGGCTCAGAGCAATGGGAAGGGTCTGCAGTGTACAGAAAAGGTTTTCATATTTTTTCAGAACTTGAAAAAAAAAAATTTTAATTTATTTATTTCAAATGAAATGTATACATTCTTTGCATTTGACAGTGACATACTAAAATAGAAGGATTTTACATTTACATTCTAATAATATTTTTTTTTTAATTCAGTGCTCCTGACAAATTCATCCTTTACTTTTCATATTTTTTCAAAACTAAAAAAAACAAATCTATTGTTCCATACTAATGTAGGGTAATGTGTGCCGATATTGTTTTTACTGATCACATTTTTTAAATAGATTTAGGTGAAATTCAATAAAATCGGTCTGAAAACATTATGACCCATGTTACTATGAATTTAGTTTTTTTATTAAGCCTTTTGAAAACAACGAAAAGGCTTTTTAATTAGCTAAATGTAAGTGGTAAAAGCAACACTAGTTTTCAGCTCGTGAGATATAAATCCTACAGAGATAAATTCACCTTTTTTATTCTTTTAGACGTTCTCCTGACCAAGTTTACCTGCCTTCACCCCATGTACGCCAGAGAGAAGAGAGAGAGGAGAGATAAGAGAGGAGAAGGGAGAGGAGAGATGAGAGAAAAGAGGGGAGATGAGAGAGGGGAGAGAAGAGAGGAGGGGTGAGAGAGAGGAGAGAAGAGGAGAGAGAGAAGAGAGGAGGGAAGAGAGAGAAGAGGGGAGAGGAGAGAGAGAAAAGGGGAGATGAGAGATGAACCTCTGTGAACTTGGCCCATCATCATGCTCAAAATGATATACAAATATATCACTCATTTGTGCTACGTTTGTGCTGTTATCGTTTTTGAGATATTAATGATTGTTTTATTGGTCACCCTGTCCGTTATAAAGCTCCAAAAACAGCTAGAACTGGGGTCAACCGCTGGATCTACATCTGTGCTGCTGTGTGCTGTAAAGCTTTCTGTTTGTGCTGGTTCGGTTTTTAAACTATTACAAACTTCAGACCCAGGAGGCGTCCACGCTCGTCCTCCTCTGAGGCGCGCACGCACACACTGCATGCAAAAAAGAATCATCATCTCCAAAACGAAAACGGTACAAACGAAAGATTTTACAGCACAAACGTAGCGCAAATGATTGATATATATATATATATATATATATATATTATATATATATATATATATATATATATTTAAATAGAAATTTACGTTTAAAGGGGGCCAGCTTCACACAGCTGAGAGACCATGCCCGATGAGCGCGTGCACGTCTCCTCCCCCTTCTTCAATAAATGCAGGACGCGCGCCTCGCTCTAATCAAGCTGATTAAAAATTCCTACGCGCGCAGCCGGAGTTCGCACCAGCTGTTCCCCCTGTTGTGTGTGTGTGTGTGTGTGTGTGCGTGCGCGCGTGTACGTGCGTCCGCGGACGTGTGCGCCACGGCTGGTAGCGTGTGTGTGTGTGTGTGTGTGTGTGACTTCTTCTTCTCCCAGTCTGTCCACTTTCACCACTTTATTGGCCCTCGCGGACTTTAGGGCCCTACAGAAGTCTGCCCGTGCCGCCCGCGCCGTGTTCGCGACGCTTTTACTGCCTTTCTCTCATCCCTTCGCACAAACATACCCCCTCCTTTCCTATTTCTTCCCCCAAAATATTCTTTAGCGCGCCATTAGAAGCGGAGGAAAGGGGGAAAGCGATAGGTAGGCAGGTAGCCAGGCTGGAAGTGAGGATGAGTAGTTCGCCGCGGTAGCAGCGGCGGACTGGACTGGAGTAGGGGAGAGAGACGCGGCGAGCGGAGAGCGCATAGAGGCGGGAGGCAGCGATGAGTCAATACAACTAATCATTTAATGGGGACAGAGCGGAGTGAACGCGAAGCGAGAGGGCGAGAGGAGGCAGGAGAGGAGCAGCCTCAGCCGGACAGGACGCTAGTACCATCTCCCCCCAAAGCACCGGGACTCACCGCCGCGCCTCCACCTCCGCCTGGCGTCCACGAACACCCTCCGAGGACCCACTTTCCCCCACTTCAGCTCCTTGTTTGAAACGGACCTGCTCCCCGCGACCTACTGCCCGGCGCGTGCACAACAACGCGAGTTAGCAAGCGGGGGAGAGGGGAGCACGCTGTGGGTTGTTATTGTTTGCCCCCCCTTGCAAATGCGACCTAACTAAAGGAGAGACAAGCCCGTTTTCTCGTTTTCCGCACGCTAGCCCCGCGGGTGAAGGCGAACACAGGGTGGTTTGGCGTCGGCAGCCCGCTGGAGAAGCTCCCTCCGTCGGCTGCCCGCTGCTAACCGCACCGCTCCGGCTGCCTCCCCTTCCGTGCTGCTGCTGCTGTGGATGTACGACGCGAACTAAAACAGCACAAGTCCCGCTTCGATGGCATCCCTCGTGCTGCACGAGCCCGCGTCTCGCCGCTTCGTGGCCGCTGGACGGGGTTAGCTAACGCCAGGAGGAGAGCGGGAGGCGAGCGGCGAAGCGACGCGCACACAGGCGGCAGCAGAGCGGTAGCGGCATGTCACGGTGCGTCGCGACCTCGCTGTTTTCCCACTGAGGCGCCGAGACTGTTGTTGTTTTGTTTTTTGCTTTGTTTTGGGGTTTTTTTGCACATTTGCGGCCATGCTCACGTAAAGAGAGAAGAGCTTGCTAGCTGAAGTGGAGTTACTCTTTTGGGGGGGCATTTTTTTGGGGGTTATTTTTTAACCCTGGCCAAACTTGAAGAGGAGACGCGGTGCAGGTGGTGTGTATGCTCTCCAGTGCTGAAGCGTGGCGTTTCAGGTTTGTCGACAAGCTTCAAAAGAGGATCTTGATGAGTTAAAATTCCCAGATTTAAGAACATAGTTTGAGTAATTCTGATTTACCTAAAAGAAAAAGAAAAAAAATCTGCCAGTGGAATGACATTCTCTCTAAAGTTGAATGTATATACATGTTTCAATTGAAATAAGATATGTAAAAGCATTTTGAGTGCACTATGTTGTTTTCTCCAGTTTTAAGTGCAAACAAACATTCTATTTTCAATTCAAGAAAATTCACCCTATCTTTAGATTGGTGTTTGCAGCGTATAATAACTGTGTAATAACTCAAATATTTGTGTTTTGGGGTCATTTAAAAACCCTGACCTGGATTTCTGTGCCCCTCACACACACCCCTCATCCATGGATCCATTCTTGCAGAATTAGTTGCCTCATTGCGCGTTATGAATGAGGGGAGTTATGATCTTTTGCAGTGGGGGTGGATGAATCTGCTCTTTTCACTCTCTTTGACCGTGTGTTCTAGTTCCGTGCACGGACCTGGCTCATCCTTCCAATTGTTTTACCGCAATGTGGGCATCAACTTTAGGCCACAAAGCACAAAAAAGTAAAAAAAAAAAAAAAAAGGATCTGAACTAAGCAGCCTGTGAAGTTGCTGTATTTCACTGTAATTTTCAATTAGTAAACATATTCAATCTCAGTTTCTTTGTGTGTGATGTCATAACATAGCAACGACATGGCAGTTAGCATTGTATTCAAGACAACTGAAGGTTCTATTTCTGTTCAGATCTAAATAGTGCATACCCTCGATAACTTTGTCACTCCATAATGTGGTTCCAAACCGATTTTCCTTCTCTTAAGTTGTGTACCACTGTCTACATTTTTAAAAATGTCCTCTCATTCCTCTTTCCAGTGGAACCTTTTCAATTCTTTATAAATAATACATGTATCAATGTTTTGTGTTTGAGCATAAACTATTTAGTACCTGTTATTTCAGTGGTATTAACACGCATACATTGGACTTGCTGCTACTGTGCACCTGCCTTGTAACGGTGTATTTCCTTCCACACGAGGCTGCACACACGGACTCAGAATAATGCCTCTGCTCCGCCTGCGTGCGGAACAGCACAGCCGTGTACTGTGCTCGTTCAAGTGGAATTTCCCCAGCAAATGAATGTATTTGAACTAAAACTGGGGCTTGTTTGGCCCCCCGCGCACAGCGAGTCCAGAGGGACGCGCACATACATAAAACATGCGTTGAAAAATAGGAACATTAGTGCTGCACGAAAACGCCACCGCGGCCCAACATGTTTTAGCTGAGCCGAGATGACAGCTACCAGCGTCACCACTCTGCGTCCCGGGACGGGACGTGGACAGGAGAGCTCCTTTCACCGCACTTATTTGATCAAACTATAAAAGTCCTGAAGTGTTCACTTTGTGCTTTAATGCGGGGCCTTTGCCTCCAACAGAACCACAGTCAGAGTGTCCTTAACCAGTAGGGCTTTCAATTCAATAAAACTAGATAAACCCAGCTGCAAACTCTTCCAAAGCAGCAGTAGTTCTAAAGGGACAGACGGTCTCAGCTGTGAGTGTGTGTGAGTGTGTTTCTGACCAGTGTGTACTGCACAATACATACGAGATTATTGTTATCGCAGTAATAACTGATGCAAGATCCGTATCGCAAAAAAACATGATATATCGCACAAAGGTCTTCCGTCTGACACAAACTTTGTGCGAACGGAGCCAAAACCAAAAACACACAGTAAACTAAACGTGTGCACAAGTTCACTTTTAGTCATGATTTTTCTCATTTAGTTCCGCCTCGGTTTGGTCCTGATTATGTATTTTTTTAAATCTTGTTATGGGTGCCTTATTATTTTTTATTTTTATATTTTTGATAGCAGTGCTTTAATCCAATCCACTTCATTTCTATAGGACATTTTACAAATAGAGCTGTGGTTCTTACCCTTGGGGTTGGGACCTGGGGGTCGGGGGTCGCAAGAAAAATGTGGGGTTAAAATTCAAGGTTCCAAGCCTAAATAAAGCCGTCGTTACACACATGCACAGTAATGGCTCGTTTCCACCAGCCCTACCCTACTTTACTCTACTTGGTTTGGTCCTACTCTATGAAGCCTGGTTGTGTTTCCATTACTCGGTAGAATCTGATACTGTATCCACGGTTACCAGGGCGTATCCATGGATATGGCTTTGCTTTTGGCTGTATCCATGGAAACAGCACCTGCCTGGCCTGGTTAGTACCAGGGCCAAGCAGGTACTAAAAAAAGTACCAGTTAACTGTAAAATGGGCTGGTGGAAACATTTAAAATTCAGGTAGAGTAGAGTAGGGTAGATGGAACCGAGCCAATAGACCTTCCATGCTCTAGACACTTTAATATGAATAAAAACAAATACATACATTGGATCTAGAATCATAAAACTAAACAATAACCTTCCATTAAACACTATTATACTATTATATCCGCAGCCTGCCTGTGTCTACCATATGCAGAGATGATGATGATGATGATGGGCCTTCTTGTGTTGCAGGTGATAGTAGCTGAGGAGCTGAGAATGATGGAACACCTCAGCGAGACGTGTCTGGGCAAAGAGAACTCTGAGCTGGTCAGCAGCCTGGCGGAGGCCAAGTGCCCCACGGCCAAGCTGCCCCGGCTGGAGAACGGCCCGTCGCTCCCGGGCGGCGTCGGCCCCCCCTCGGCCAAGCTGCCCCGGCTGGAGCAGAACGGGCCCTCGACTCAGACCGGCCCTGCCGCCAAACTGCCACGGCTGGAGCACAACGGCAGCCCCCTGGGACGCGCCCGCCTCGGCAGCAATGGAGCCAAGATCGCGGGTGTCCCGTACAAGCCCAGCAACCACCTGCTCAAGTCCTGCCACAAGAGAGGTGAGCAGCCGGGAGTCACTGTGGGGGGTCATTGTCACTGTGGGGGTGGGGGAGGGGGGGGGGGGGGGGAAGCACTATCACTATGTGATCACTATCACTACAGAGGTCACTATCACTATAGGGGTCACTGTCACTGTGGGGGGTCACTATCACTATAGGGGTCACTGTCACTATGGGGGGTCACTATCACTATATGGGGTCACCATCACTGTGGGGGTCACTATGGGGGGTCACTATCACTATAGGGGGTCACTGTGGGTGGTCACTGTCACTATAGAGGGTCGCCATCACTGTGGGAGTCACTATGGGGGGGTCACAACCACTATAGGGGGGTCACTGTGGGAGGTCACTATCACTATGGGGGGTCACTATAACTATGGGGGTCACTATCACTATAGGGGGGGTCACTGTAGGGGGTCACGTTCACTATGGAGGGGTCACTATCACTGTGGGGGTCACTATCACTATTGGGGGCACTGTGTTGTTGGGGGGGGGGGGGGGGGGGGCATATCACTATGGGAGAGTCACTGTCAGGGTTCACTATGATGGGTCATATAGCTGGTCAATAAAGTAACTATTGTTATTATTTATCTTCCATTTTAAAGAAACTGTTATTGATGCCAAACACGCTTTTTACAATTTTACATTGTCTCCTAAACACAAATAGTGGTGTGTTTGAGAATTAGAATTATTATAATATTACGTCACATTCCTTTTATTTAGTTATTTCTCCCATTCACCTTTTACTCTTGTTCCTTATTTTAAAGCCTTGTCACTGCAGCTCCTCAGTCAGAGGTTACATTAACCGAAAATTCTCCGTCATTTACGGAATATTTGAAGCTTTGACGGAAAATTTCAAAGGCCGTCTGTCATTTTGAAGGATTGAAAATCAAGCCGTGATTAAACTGAAGACGCAGCGCTGCTGTTTTTCAGAGCGCGCGGGGCTCTCTCTCTCAAAGCAGCTTCACTGTTTCACTCGTATCGCTGCCTAGCTAGCTAACAACAACACGGGGAAGAAAACCACGATGCAAATGCAGTTAAAGGCTAATGATACCCTTCTCATCTGGAGCCGCTCTTTAACTTTAACTCAGTCTCAGGACGAGCTCGTGTGTTTCTGTGCGTGCTTTTGTGCAGTGATGCCAGCTGGTAAATATTGTCCCGTTCACCCGCTGTTTCTTAAACATTAATGTTAAAAGCGAGAAAATGTAAATAATAAGCTCCACTTTACATGTGTATTAGTGTAACGTGAGCCCTGATATTGAGGAGCTGATGCCTCTGAATAAGTCGTCCTCCACTGTGACTTTTACGCTCGAGTTCATACACATTTCTGTAGCAACATTTGTGTTCCATGATTGTTCAGATGTTTAGTTTAACTCCATTTATTCAGCGATCTCACATTTTTCCCAACATACACAATATGCAGCCTGTGTAAATGCGTCTTTAAAAATTGCTTATGATGCGAGATGAATTCATGAAGGACAAAAATAGCCCATGACGGATTGTGTATAACCCTGCCCGTCCAAATGAAGGAGAGAAATGATCTCTAGCGAAAGCACTGGTCCTTACACTCACTCACCCAGACAACAGCCCCGAGAATCACCTCCCTCTGGCCTCCTGCGTGTGTTTATTTATACGGCAAACTTTAGCTCCTTTAAGAGCCATTTGCGACGATGACATAGAGTTTTAATAAAACCTCTGTCATCATGTGCAAAAGAAAAATCACGATCGCATTATGATTCTTTTTCGCGGCTGGGAAATGAAAGCTACAGGTTTTGGAGCGGGGTCTTGGCATGGGACTCGTGTTTGTTTGTCGATTTGGCGGCGTTTGCTTCTCTGGGCGACAGGGACCCAGCCGCTCTTGGAATGCGGCGGTGGGAGGAGAGTGTCCTCTGATGGGCTGTTGCTCTTATTTGCTCCGTGATTCCGTGTGTCGCTCCCCGCCGGGAGCAACACGCCGCTGTGGCTTTATCTGCTGTTGGCCCCTTCCAATGCCGCTCCTTCCAGGATTCTTATTGAGCGATTGCTTTGTGTTTTTTCCCCCCTCCCATACTTTTACCAGTAGTGAGCAGTTTTAGAGAAATGCATAATTGCAGTTTTGCCATGTATGGGTTTAAGTCTTTTTCAACACACTCAGGAGCAGCTTAAAATAAAACTGAAACATAAACTGCTAAACTAATACAATACAATACTGTATGATTTTTAGAAAATATCCAATATCTTGGGATCTCGTCCTGTGCGACACTTTTTGTCCAAATTGAGGTATTCATATGAAGAGTTCCTTTGCTAAAACGGAGATCTTTATATGTTTTCAAAAGTGCTTTTGACTTTTGTCACTCTACCCTACAGGTGGCACTTGTGAAACTAGAGGTATGTGGAATGATTAAGGAGTTAATTCATATTTCTATGGCACTAAAATAACTCATTAATAACACTTCTACACAAAGATAAAATTACAAGCGTACCTTTTCAAAGGCACTGTTTTTGCAAATTGAAAGGTAAAAGGAAAGGAAATTGAGTCCTTTTGAGGTTTATTTTGGAGGGATATTTGATGCTTATAGTGTCATTTTTAAAGTAGTAATATTACGACTAGTATAAAGTAATTCCAGCCCAAGCGTCACTTAAAATCTGCCTAAGAGCTGCACAAATAATATAATTAGATACATGTTTTAGTGTAAAATTGCTTTTTGACATTTACTTTGTACTATCTATGCATTTAATTGTTATTTTTGCGATTTTAATTTAATCTTTCATCCTTGGCATTTAGCTGTCTTATAGGAAAGGCATGACAAAATCGAATGTTGAATTGCCCAATCTACCATTTCTTTGGTAAAAGTCAACAATGCCCATAAAATAACTTTGGCCAAAACAATTCTTAAAAGTAAATAAAAGAGACAGGAACAACTTGGTTAACGGCTTGGTCACTTCTGGGAAACCGTTTTGTTTTTGTCAACGTTCACAACATTATTTCATTGACTTCCCTTTTCCTTTCAAGACAGTAACGTGACCTGACAAGCTAAACATGGTGACTAAAACATGATGAGTTTTCTGGACGAAAATGTTAGTTAATGGTTAAGTTATTAAGTTAAGTTATCCTTTATTAATCTCCGTAGAGGCTAATATTAGCCTAAAGTTAGCAGCACAAACGAGCTATTATTAGCCTAAAGTTAGCAGCACAAACTAACTAATGTTAGCCTGATGTTAACAGCGCAAACTAGCTAATATTAGCCTGATGTTAAGAGCTCAAAAAATCTAATATTAGCAAAATTACTTAAACTTATTATGATATATCACAAGCCAATTGTCAAGTGTTGCAAATTGGCCTTGGCTATAAATGTTGTACTGTGGTATGTTGATTGTTCACGCTCTCTCCCACTGTGCTACAGTAGCACAGCAGTTAGCTCTGTCGCTTCACAGCAAGAAGGTCCCAGGTTCGATTCCCACCTAGATGGGGCCTTTCTGTGTGGAGTTTGCATGTTCTCCCTGTGTCTGCATAGGTTTCCTCCGGGTACGCCTACCACTAAAAACATGTACAATGCTTTGTGACCATGTCTGTGAAAGGTGCTATATAAATAAAGATCTTCTTCTTCAAATAAATTAATTAAAAAAGTACATTTGGATTATATGTTTACAGGCCTTGTTATAACATTTGAAAAGAATATTAGCATGGTGAGCCTTCAGGTGCTGCTTGAGATGATTGTTAGATTGACATTAGTTTGTGGACACATTTACCGTCGTCTCCCACTACAATGGGACTGCTTTTCTTTATATTATACATTATATCCATCCATCCATCCATTTTCTTCCACTTGTCCGTTGACGGGTCGTGGGGGCAGCTGTTGGAGCTGCTCCAGCCCCTATGGCTCCTCCTGCAGGTGGTGGGTCCACAGAAGGACGGCCTCATGGTTCTAACCGGGCCTGTTGGTCTCTCATAAGGGGCTTCTGAACCGCTCTTTGTCTGACCCGTCACCTAGGACCTGTTTGCCATGGGAGACCCTACCAGGGCACGAAGCCCCCGCCAAACAGAGCTCCAGGGTCATTCGGGTGCTCAAACTCCTCCACCACGTTAAGGTGGCGGTTCCAGAAGGGGATTATACATTATATACATATTATATTAGAAGTATGTACTTATCCAACCTGTCAATCTTGGTCCAAATTTTCTGTTTTATTCTCCCTTCGCTTAACATTACACAGACCGGGAATTCCATGCCGTTTTGACCATACAATTAAATTTGTTTTGACCTGGAAAAACCTCTTTCACAGCTGTAAGATGCACAATTTTATTGCAATATATTACTAAGAAAAATGTAAATTCAGTGCTATGAATTTAAAATGTTTGCTGTGAATTACTGACAATTATGAGTTAAATTGTGTTGTATATTTTAGTTCATTTTTATATTTGCATATGAAAATAAGGCCTTTTATGTGTAAAATCTGCCATAACTGCCTGTTATTCTGGTGACGAAATGTGAGATGTGGATGGAGCCAGGCTTAGTTTAGTTTAGTTTATTTGTTTATTTGAGCACTACACATTGTGCTCAAAAGGAGTGGGCTGAAGCAAAAAGCTTATGAGCCCCCACCCCCAAGTGCAATAAAATAAAAAAAAGAACATTTCAAAACATTTCAAGCAGCTACATTCATACAGACCAACTTACAACAAACAACAAAAATATATTAACTCTTTATATAATTAATTGAAACAACGCACAGCTACAACAACAATCTAGTTTCATATACGATGTCTAGAACAAAGCAAGTCAAAAAATGTGTTACTTAATATATTGCTTGCATATTTTTACCCGTGATTACAGAGTTACTTTTATGGTATAAAGGTACATTAATAGATATTATAATCTGAGATCTTGATACTTTCCAGTTGTCATTACCATTCTCAGTATAATTTTAATTTGGGTTTAATTATCATCATCATTATTATATATTTATTTAATTGAGTTATATGTGAAGTATGATGAAAGCCCAGGCTTAAATTTAGTTTATTTTTTGACAAAGATAAGTTCAGAAGGGATTTTGGATTAGTTTTTGAATAAAAAGACAGTTTTAAAAATATTTCAGGTTCAAAGAATATATAGGTATATATACAGTATATGTGTGTGTGTTTGTGGTTGTGTGTGTGTGTGTGTGTGTGTATTCTATATTATATAAAATTATATAATTTCCCAAATAATAATGTACTTTAATGGTGCGTTCCACTTATGTCGGAAGTCGGAAAATCCGACCAGGATAAAACGTTATCTCCGAGTTGTTGCGTTCCAGTTGTCCAGGTCGGAAACATCGGAGGTAGACACGTCCGTAAAACTTACAACGTTGTTTCTCATGTTCGAGCATCATAATCCGTTTACAGAGAAACTTCATTGTAATATTTATTATAATTGTTGTAAATACAGTGATAATTTAGCACTTTTTTTTTTTTTTACCGTTAATAAGACGCTAGCAAGAGAGCAGTAAAGCTTATCCGTTTCGCGTTGACATCCCCAAATTTATTTGGGAAACATCGGCCAAATAACGTGGTTTAATGAAGGTTTACATGCGTTACATGTCACGTCGGGCGCAGCCATCTTTAAACGCTCCTTCTCGGGTGAGCTGATTCTGGCCCGAGTTTCCGAGTCGAAATTACGGAGTTGGTGCGCGTTCCAGTTGTAATTTCCAACTCGGAGCTCGGAAATTCCGACTTCCGAGATCAAGTGGAACGCACCATAACACACAACTCAGTTATGGAAATCCTGTTTTCACGTCGCCATGACAACAGCATTTATATATTTTTTTGAAATAGATGAAATAGAACCATACTCACTTCCCTACTTGCACTTTCAGACTGTTTGACTGACTGACTTTAGTTCATTTATAACATTTGGAGCTCTCTGTCGTGATATCGCAACAATAATGCATCGTCCCGTCCCAGCCTTAGTAATTGAACACCTTATTGTGAATATTAGACACATTTTTGCTTTCAGATGAATGTTTATAAGTTAAGACAGCAAACTGGTGCAAAATATGCACATAAAAAAAAAAACTTAACTTTTTTGCTGCTGTCTCCCCATAAATTCAAAGGTAAATGGCCTCTATACCTGTGTTAACCCAAGACTTTAAACATACTGAATAGGCTAGAATGGAAGTAAATGAGTAAAACCATGGCTAAAACTGAACCTTTTTAAGTTGTCATGTGTTTTTGTCAGTGTGTAAAAATATGTAAATTCCTGTCAGATGGAACAACTCAGTGATTTGGCGACGTGTTGCATTGTATCAACTAATATTGCCATAACAATAAATTGTGCGGGCCAAATGGCAAGTTTTTGACCCAGTCACTGACGATGAGTACTGCATAACTCCAAGGAAAATACAAAAATTATGGTTTAAAATACATTCAGAAGGAGTTTTGGCTAAACTTGTTTTATTCTTCTATTTTGCTCAAAAGTCTGTTGTGTTGGAAATAGAATATCCGAATTTCATGAATTCCAGCATAGTAATTGGGCATTAAAATTGCACTAAAACATATTCAATGTAACTGGTCACTGTATTAGATATTATTAGAATACAAATCCCTAACTCGTTCTATTTTAGCATTAACCTCCGTGCTCCCAGCTCCACGGCACCAGTAAGAGCGCTCCTGCCTGGGGGTAAGCGCGGGGCGGGAGCAGCTTGTTCCCTGGAGGCGGTGCTCCGGCCCATTGTGTCCCGCGGCAGAAACAATATTAGCGGCGGCGTGTGGGCTCAGCGGAGACAAAGCCCGTATTGATCCTCCGCCTCGCGATGAACCTACACAGCACTCTTTATTGTCAGATCTTTATCTATTAAAATGAGCGCGCGGAAAAGCAGCTCGTTCAGCACATTCCGTCTGCATCGATTGTTTCTGGGCCCCAGCCGTCTCGACAGAACACTGGGATTTATGTATTTCACTTGGTCACAAACACGGAAGGCAAAGCGAGGTCACACGATGAGACGAGGTGTTAAATAAACTTGATAAACTGGTTGAGTTGATAATTGGGCTGTTATGGACTGGGGTAGCCTGGCCTTAGCCGTCCGTAAACTCCGGTCAGTTATCTTTTCCTACATGTACGTCTGGGCCTGATCTCAGTGGCTGCGTTTCATCGGTTGAATTTCAACCTACCAATCAGCGAGCGGGGGAGGCGGGGCTTGTAGGTGATGTCGAGCATTTGCGCCGCATTGGCTGGTTGTAGTTCGGTAATGGCGGCGGATACGAACGTAAAGGAAGCTCTTCAATCCGTTCTGGCTCGGCTCCAAAATATCCAGAAATTATAACTGAAGCCTTGGAATGTGCAAGGAATGCTGCTAAGAGTTATGATAGAGTTATGATAGAGTTATGATAGAGCTATGATAGTTATGATAGAGCTATGATAGAGTTATGATAGAGTTATGATAGAGTTATGATAGAGTTATGATAAAGCTATGATAGAGTTATGATAGAGCTATGATAGAGCTATGATAGAGTTATGATAGAGTTATGATAGAGCTATGATAGAATTATGATAGAGTTATGATAGAGTTATGATAGAGTTATGATTGAGCTATGATAGTGCTATGATAGAGTTATGATAGAGGTATGATAGAGTTATGATTGAGCTATGATAGTGCTATGATAGAGTTATGATAGAGCTATGATAGAGCTATGATAGAGTTATGATAGAGTTATGATTGAACTATGATAGTGCTATGATAGAGTTATGATAGAGCTATGATATAGCTATGATAGAGTTATGATTGAGCTATGATAGAGTTATGATAGAGTTATGATAGAGCTATGATAGTTATGATAGAGCTATGATAGAGTTATGATAGAGTTATGATAGAGTTATGATAGAGTTATGATAAAGCTATGATAGAGTTATGATAGAGCTATGATAGAGCTATGATAGAGCTATGATAGAATTATGATAGAGTTATGATAGAGCTATGATAGAGTTATGATAGAGCTATGATAGAATTATGATAGAGTTATGATAGAGCTATGATAGAGCTATGATAGTTATGATAGAGTTATGATTGAGCTATGATAGTGCTATGATAGAGTTATGATAGAGGTATGATAGAGGTATGATAGAGTTATGATAGAGGTATGATAGAGTTATGATTGAGCTATGATAGTGCTATGATAGAGTTATGATAGAGCTATGATAGAGCTATGATAGAGTTATGATAGAGTTATGATTGAGCTATGATAGTGCTATGATAGAGTTATGATAGAGCTATGATATAGCTATGATAGAGTTATGATAAAGCTATGATAGAGTTATGATAGAGTTATGATTGAGCTATGATAGAGTTATGATAGAGTTATGATAGAGCTATGATAGAGTTATGATAGAGTTATGATAGTGCTATGATAGAGCTATGATAGAGTTATGATAGAGTTATGATAGAGCTATGATAGAGCTATGATAGAGCTATGATAGAGTTATGATAGAGTTATGATAGAGTTATGATTGAGCTATGATAGTGCTATGATAGAGCTATGATAGAGTTATGATAGAGTTATGATAGAGCTATGATAGAGCTATGATAGAGTTATGATAGAGTTATGATTGAGCTATGATAGAGCTATGATAGAGTTATGATAGAGTTATGATAGTGCTATGATAGAGTTATGATAGAGTTATGATTGAGCTATGATAGAGCTATGATAGAGCTATGATAGAGTTATGATAGAGCTATGATAGAGTTATGATAGAGCTATGATAGAGTTATGATAGAGCTATGATAGTGCTATGATAGAGTTATGATAGAGCTATGATAGAGTTATGATAGAGTTATGATAGAGTTATGATAGAGCTATGATAGAGCTATGATAGAGTTATGATAGAGTTATGATAGAGTTATGATAGTGCTATGATAGAGTTATGATAGAGCTATGATAGAGTTATGATAGAGCTATGATAGAGCTATGATAGAGCTATGATAGAGCTATGATAGAGTTATGATAGAGCTATGATAGAGTTATGATAGAGCTATGATAGAGTTATGATAGAGCTATGATAGAGTTATGATAGAGCTATGATAGAGCTATGATAGAGTTATGATAGAGCTATGATAGAGTTATGATAGAGCTATGATAGAGTTATGATAGCGCTATGATAGAGTTATGATAGAGCTATGATAGAGTTATGATAAAACTATGATAGAGTTATGATAGAGCTATGATAGAGCTATGATAGAGTTATGATAGAGTTAAGATAGAGTTATGATAGAGCTATGATAGATTTATGATAAAGTTATGATAGAGCTATGATAGAGTTATGATAGAGCTATGATAGAGCTATGATAGAGTTATGATAGAGTTATGATAGAGCTATGATAGAGTTATGATAGAGCTATGATAGAGCTATGATAGAGCTATGATAGAGTTATGATAGAGCTATGATAGAGTTATGATAGAGCTATGATAGAGTTATGATAGCGCTATGATAGTTATGATAGAGCTATGATAGAGTTATGATAGAGCTATGATAGAGTTATGATAGAGTTATGATAGAGCTATGATAGATTTATGATAGATTTATGATAGAGTTATGATAGAGTTATGATAGAGCTATAATAGAGTTATGATAGAGTTATGATAGAGCTATGATAGAGTTATGATAGAGCTATGATAGAGCTATGATAGAGTTATGATAGAGCTATGATAGAGTTATGATAGAGTTATGATAGAGCTATGATAGAGTTATGATAGCGCTATGATAGAGTTATGATAGAGCTATGATAGAGTTATGATAAAACTATGATAGAGTTATGATAGAGCTATGATAGAGCTATGATAGAGCTATGATAGAGTTATGATAGAGTTAAGATAGAGTTATGATAGAGCTATGGTAGATTTATGATAAAGTTATGATAGAGCTATGATAGAGTTATGATAGAGTTATGATAGAGCTATGATAGAGTTATGATAGAGCTATGATAGAGCTATGATAGAGCTATGATAGAGTTATGATAGAGCTATGATAGAGCTATGATAGAGCTATGATAGAGTTATGATAGAGTTATGATAGAGCTATGATAGAGTTATGATAGAGCTATGATAGAGTTATGATAGAGCTATGATAGAGCTATGATAGAGTTATGACAGAGTTATGATAGAGTTATGATAGCGCTATTATAGAGCTATGATAGAGCTATGATAGAGTTATGATAGAGCTATGATAGAGTTATGATAGCGCTATGATAGTTATGATAGAGCTATGATAGAGTTATGATAGAGCTATGATAGAGTTATGATAGAGTTATGATAGAGCTATGATAGATTTATGATAGATTTATGATAGAGTTATGATAGAGTTATGATAGAGTTATGATAGCGCTATTATAGAGCTATGATAGAGCTATGATAGAGTTATGATAGAGCTATGATAGAGTTATGATAGCGCTATGATAGTTATGATAGAGCTATGATAGAGTTATGATAGAGCTATGATAGAGTTATGATAGAGTTATGATAGAGCTATGATAGATTTATGATAGATTTATGATAGAGTTATGATAGAGTTATGATAGAGCTATGATAGAGTTATGATAGAGTTATGATAGAGCTATGATAGAGTTATGATAGAGCTATGATAGAGCTATGATAGAGCTATGATAGAGTTATGATAGAGTTATGATAGAGTTATGATAGCGCTATGATAGAGCTATGATAGAGCTATGATAGAGTTATGATAGAGCTATGATAGAGTTATGATAGCGCTATGATAGTTATGATAGAGCTATGATAGAGTTATGATAGAGCTATGATAGAGTTATGATAGAGTTATGATAGAGCTATGATAGATTTATGATAGATTTATGATAGAGTTATGATAGAGTTATGATAGAGCTATGATAGAGTTATGATAGATTTATGATAGATTTATGATAGAGTTATGATAGAGCTATGATAGAGTTATGATAGAGCTATGATAGAGTTATGATAGAGTTATGATAGAGCTATGATAGAGTTATGATAGAGTTATGATAGAGTTATGATAGAGCTATGATAGAGTTATGATAGAGTTATGATAGAGCTATGATAGAGCTATGATAGAGCTATGATAGGGTTATGATATAGCTATGATAGAGCTATGATAGAGTTATGATAGAGTTATTATAGAGTTATGATAGAGTTATGATAGCTGCTTCACTCAACACGGGCGCATTACATACGTCACAACCAAACGCTGGTGAAAATCAGATCCAATCGTTTCAAAGGAGTTCACCCCTCCCACCTGATAACGGAGCTCAATTGTGAAGTTCCAAACCCTTGTACGAAACGAAATGAATACGAGGGTCTGGTAAAACCAGGCTAGGACTATTGTTTTGCTTTGCCAGGGCTGTGGATAATACTTTTGTGTCATTTAAAGAGGACATACAATTATTCTCAATTCACACTCAACTCTCAGGGAATCAGGAACTCTCACAGATGGGCTTTTAGTGAACCGATCCAGCTTGTTTACTTCCGATTCCATGAGACTTCCTTAAAAGTGGCTTTACAATGTCGGAAAGTGCTTTGTTGTGAGTGAGATGTTACATATAAGGGGGGTTTCCATTAATACACTGAAATTATACAAAGATCACTGGTCTTTTTTACACTAAATGGCTCAGGCTGTAGGTGATACGTAAAGTGATCTCATCATCAAACTTGTGCAGAAATATCATAGTACTGATAAGTAATTGCATTTCATCAACTAAAAAGCAAACACTGAGACCTTCAACAGTGGCCAATATTATTTCGATTCTTCTGTCCCCGTCTTGATGACACTAGGATTCGCAATGCTGCTGCTAACGTAAAGTCATTTGCATATCGATCAAAAGCACCAGTGTAAAACAAACACAGCGACTGATTTGTGCAGGCGGCACGGTAGCACAGTGGTTAGTGCTCTCGCTTCACAGCTAGAAGGTTCGATTCCCACCTGGCCGGAGCCTTTCTGTGTGGAGTTTGCATGTTCTCTCCGTGTCTGCGTGAGTTTCCTCCGGGTTCTCCAGTTTCCCCACCACTAAAAACATGTACAATAGGCCAGGATGAATGATGTGTGTGAATGTATGGTGGTGGTCAGAGGGACCGTTGGCGCAGATGTGTGTAGTTGTGACAGCGCTTCTGTCAGTCTCCCCCAGGGGAAACTGAAGCCACTAATGTAGCTTACCACCACCGAGTGTGGAGTGAATGTAAAATGCTCTCATGTAAAGCGCTTTGTGGCCATGTCTGTGAAAGGCACTGTATAAATAAAGATCTTCTTCTTCAGGTGAAGAACTTTCAAATGAGAAAAAAGAAAGTTGAATTTTTAAAAAGGTGAGGGCCAAAACAGGCTTCTGATCAGTCATTTTTCTGGATTAACACCAATATCAGATACCAGGAGACTTGTCAGTATTTCTAATTATGGCTGGGAGCGCCCTCTGCAGGCAGTAGTGGGAATGATACGTGAATACATGCTTTCACTTTTAGCTAGTGGCATGTCGTATCGATAGCAGTGTGATGAACACGTTGAGTGCAGAACTGCTCAGAAAGTCTCTGATGAAGGATTATTGGTTTAATTAATTTAGAAAACAGTTTTGTATAAAATGCAAGAAGTACAGATCAGAGCTTCAGCAGTAGAAGAAGAAACACCCAACGTGAGGTGAAGTGAAGGGGATTACTTAAAGATGGAGTAAAATGAAACAAAATACAACTCTGTGTGGGCACAACATTTCAACACGGTTAGGGCTTGAACTGTAGGCGGTTATTAGTGGCTTTTAGGTTCTAAAATTCGGTCGGACTCCCTGGAACAAGGACACTTTGAATTGTTTTTAGATCAACATAACTCTTCTGAACCAAGAAAGTGGAAGGCAGTATACGTTTATGCCATGATTCCAACTATCGATACTTGATCAAGAATTTGATACATGCAACACTTTTGAACGGTTTAATGGCAGTCAGCGCTGGCTGCTCTATAAGCTTCAGTTTATGGGCGGCTAGGAGTTTGGAGGCATATTTATCTTGCCCTCCTCAACGTATCTAAATTTTATTTTAAGCACTTTTCAATCTTACACTTCAATAAGTGCCAGGAAACATGACTGAATACCTGAAAATGTTGTTCTCAAGTAAATGTACTTTAGCAAATGTAAGTGAGCTGTTAGTATCTCCCTGTCAGTCTGTCCCTGTCCTCTCCGAGCCGGGACTTGGGATAAAGGCTCCTCTTGTGTCGAGGAGCAGACAGCCTCCTCCTGATCGCGGGATGTTATTGCAGTATAAAAAGCACATTGGCAGATGCGCACACAGTAGTCCCTTTACAAACACACAGCCCCAGCTCTGTGGGCTCAGAATAGTCCACACGGGGTGAAGAGGTGGTCAGACCTGCAGCGCTGCATCATGGGAATGCCATTTCGGCAGGGGCCAATGTGGACACAGTAAAATAGTTCATTCTTGTCTTCCATGAACAACATACTTGGAGCTGTGTCCTGTTTCCTTTGTCTGCCTGAGAGCTCACTTTGTCCACACAGTTTTTGTCAAGCTCATATGTTTGCTGATTGACACTGAACAAAAGGTCAATAAAATGTAATTCATAAAAACTAAAACTATTAGAGCTGTGTCACGATATAAGACGTGTCACAATACACAGGGGCTGAAGGGATTCATATCGCGAAGTGTAGCGTTTAGAATTTCAATATATAGTTTTGCAGTATATTGCAGTTTAGGTGTCTGGAGCCATTTTTAAACTTTCAGAAAAGTTTTGTTAATGCAATTTTCAGTCACTTGAGTAAATGGGTGGATTTTGGTTTATAACTTTGGCACATGGCTTTTTCTTTTTCACAATACGTACTGATGTCGTATCAGCCCTAAGTATTGTGACACGGATTGTAACTGTCAAAGCGCATCGTCCCCGCCCTATTTCCTTGTACAAGTAAAAAGTAGTCACCTATTAGTTACTAAAGTACAAGTAAAAAGTACTTGTTGAAAATGCTGCTTGAGTACTGAGTAATTGTTTGAGTGTAAAAGTCAGATTTATGTTTTAGTGCTGATGTCAAAGTACATCTCAACAAAACACGGCACAACCAAAATAGGGGAGGCAACCTCTGGGTACCTCACGATTCAATAAGATATGCGATACATATTGATAGTATTACACAAAAATAACCGTTACATCCCATGCTATTTTTATCCTTTTTTTGTTTAAACCTATTACATAGCTTTGTACCCCATTTCTTAAATGAATAAGTGAATAAATGATCCCTGCCTTACACACTGAAAATGGGTTGGGTTTCAGGCGACATCAGTGTCCTAAAGGCTTATAACATTGATAAAGGTGGGGTCAAATTGTTGTTTTTTTGAGGAGATCTCTCTGTGTTGTACGGAGAAATCATGGACCCAGTCAATTATATTAATTATAATTTTTGTATTTCATACATTTTCTTTGTAATGGAGTGCATGGGAACAACTGGCTCCTGCCGCCCACACGGAAGCGTGAGATCATCACATTCTAGAACCTGAAAACAACCATTTGATCAGTCAGTGGCATGACTTCATTTACATTAAACCACAGTCCTATTTCAAAAGGAATAAATCAACCACAAATTAATCTTATTTATAATTATAAAAAAGTAATATTAATTATTCATTAAAGTCATTCAGTCATATATTTGTGTGACAAACAGTATTTGGTCCAAGGGCTGCCCTCTAGTTATTGGCCTCTATTGACTGTGAAAACTGTGGAGACCTGCAGCCTAATTAATATGCATGACGTCATCAAAAGTATCGGAATAAAAAGCAGCAGTATCGTATCGTCCCACAAAATATCGCGATTTATCAAAAAATCAATACATTGTCACAGCCCTACAATAAAATATGTGTTAGGATAAAATCCAAGGAAATGAAATCTTAGTTGAAAGGAAGAAATATTTGGTTCATTTTCAAGTTGTCTTATAATGTACAGCTGACAGTTGTGTCGTTGGGCAAGACACTTAACTCATTATGTCTGTGTAGACATCCTTACACTATCGCTTACATTTTAGAATCATTTGAAAGCTTTGAAAGCAGATTTTTTTCATTAGAGGACGTCTGGACGTCATGTCCATGGGTCATCAAAATGAAGGGCTTAAATATCATTAAAAAGCATTCAATTGTATTCAAACTGGCATTAAATCTACATTTGTAAGGCTGAACGATAATGAATTAACTTACGATATGCGATGCGGCTGTGCCATATTGCAATAACGATATTATTGCAGTATTTCACAAAACTATTTCTCAAAACGATGCGTTCCATTCTGATTAAACACAAATCGTAAGTAACTAGTTTATTTATTTATTTATTTTTGGGTTTTTTTTGTGTTAAAACAAGACTTAAGAAAATACTGCCATCAGGACCAAAACAAGGTTAAAATTCAACTAAATTAGGAAATGTTTAACTAAAACTGAACTTTTACACATTTATAAGTTCATTGCATTGTTTGTTGCAAGTAAAAAAAAAAAAGTGTTTATCTCAGTCAGACTTTAGTGATGTCACGATATATTGTGGCTTTTTGCGATACGGATATTACATCACCTAATATCGCGATACAATATTGTGCAGCCCTACTTTGAAGATAATGACATTGATTGATATTTTTACTGCATATTTTCAAACATTTAGAAATGAGGGTCTAAAACCCATTCAGCTGCAGTTTTGGCTGATATTCTGCACTGTTTTTGCTCCGTTGAGTCCACTTTACTTTTGAATATTGACATTTCCCTTAACTCCCCTGTTTGATTAAGAAGTGAAAAGTGTAGTACGAAGGCCTGTATGAACCCGTTTGTTTGCCTCTCTTGTAGGGAACATGCTGCCGGTGTTCTGCGTGGTGGAGCACTTCGAGAACCCTCTGGACTTCGACAGTAAAGAGGAGCATGCCGAGTTTGTCCTGGTGCGGAAGGACATGCTCTTCAACCAGCTCATCGAGATGGCCCTGCTGTCACTGGGCTACTCCCACAGCTCCGCCGCACAGGCCAAAGGTACGCTGGTCTTACCGTGAAGTCTGTGGAGAAAATAACTCTGAAGTGTCAAATTACTGACATAAAGATAAGACAAATATGTATTGCACGTTTTCTTTCATTTCATGTGAAAATAAGGCATACTAATGAACAAAAAGAACATTCTGTGATGAATTCCAAATAATGGATGGAGCCAAGTTTTATTCATGGTTTTATTTTGTAAAAGATTAGTTACACAGGTTGGCTCAGTACGGATTTTGGATCTTGTTTAGTTTATGAAAAAAATTGTTATGAGTGAAAAGAATCTTTAAAAATTCCAAATTTTCTTTTTTGGGGTTCAAAGCTCAATAAATCAGACCGGAATTAATTTAGATATAAAACAAATCCCTGTGAAAAAAAACAAAAAAACGGTTAAGTTTGTTAAATTAATACTGATAACTGGAGTCTGTGGGAGCTACTAAAGTGTAATGTTTTTATTAAACCAAGACGCAAACCTTGAGTTTGTTCATAAGTCAGTCTTGATATCTAATGTCGCAATGTGTTCCAATTAGATATTTTTGACCAATTGGAAACAGAAAATGAAACAGTATGTGGCTCTGAATCTGACACTAAAATCCTAAATAAAGCCATTTTCACTCCTCTCACATGAAACGAAGCCACTGCACATGAAAGGCTTTGTGCT
The DNA here is from genome assembly GCA_021464625.1 of Proterorhinus semilunaris. Lineage (NCBI taxonomy): Eukaryota > Metazoa > Chordata > Actinopteri > Gobiiformes > Gobiidae > Proterorhinus > Proterorhinus semilunaris. The sequence continues at coordinate 38,328,608 of CM038350.1, forward strand.
GGTGCTCCGTGTTTGCTCTTCTGTCCCTGGTCCACTGCAGAACATCTGTCCACTGCTGCAGCCAAGCGCTCTTTATTAGGACCAATTATCTCCCGCTCTTTTGTGAGTGGATCATTCTCAATGCGCTGCATTTGGAGCAGACAGGGATCTGCTTTGGACTCAGAAGCCTTCAGTTTGACAGTATATTTTGATTTTATTTTTACTTACTCTTTTGAAGGAAATGTCATTTAGTTTTAGTAAAGATTTAGTTGATAACAAACTTGATTGTCTTTAATGAATTTTGTGAACTTTACATTCATTATATTGTATTCACACATATGATATTCTGTGCTATATGGAGTGAACTGAATATGATTTAGTTCAAGGGCCACTTCTAGATGATTGTATTTTATCTTATCTAAAGTCATATCTCAAAAGATCATTCATTAATGATTTCTAACAAGGCTTTGGTCACATAAATGTGATGGATGGGTTGACAAAAGCTGAAAACATCTGGATAGTTCATGTTTTGTGATGTCTTATGGCTCAAGGACATGTCTCACCAACTTTGGCCCGGCAGGAACCGTCCTCACCAATATTTCACACCTTTTTCTTTCCGAGCATTTACTTTTGAATAGTAACTCGGGAGGCAGTGGCTGGGCAGAGTTCATAGCCTTTTTGAGCATTGTGATGATGTGCAAATGTTTTAAAGTCCCGCTGATCTCACTGTAATGTGCATGGGCACTGATTTGCATGGGGACATGTGCAGATCTTCTCACTGTGTGATCTTTCACAAAAACTTTACTCAGATATGGGTACTTTAGACTTGGAGAGAGGATGTTCAGCATCACTACACTTTTTGTTTCACAATTTCAGGTTGCAACTTGTATACAGTCCGTTTATGGAGCTTATTGTACGGTGGAAACACGCGATGTTTAATTTGATCAGATGTTTTACTCAAAAACGATCACAAAATAAAATTTAGTTTATTAAAGTCAAGTGCGAAAGGAGAGCATGTTCCTTTATCCCTAAGCACAGCAGTGAGGGTTCTACAGTGGTCTGCACTTTTGATCTGCTTTTGCACCGCTGTTAGGATGACATCTTTAAAGCATGGACACAATAAGGGAGTCTGTTGCAGACGAGCCAAATGTTGACCTGTCTTTTCCCAGGCTCAATGGTGGTTGTGACATGCAGCAATCGGCCCATAGACTTTAGATTTTAATTGGTTTATATTTTGTGATATTTACAAAATAAGAAAAATAAGAATACCTTTTTCAAGTCCTAAGCAAAACAAGCTTTCCTTTCAGTATGAGAGAGAAGGGGCCAGCGCCCCACCACTGGAGCATTGCAGTGACTGCAATATATCCATGGATTTTAGATGGTGTTTCAGATACTTTTTTTTATTTATTTTTTTATGATTTCTGCAACCCTGGTCCTGGCCACAGATTGGACAATATAGTACCTCATTTTTACCGCAGGGTAATCACAAGGAGGCGACTTGGGACTCAAAACTGACACTGTCCTGGGCAAAGTGGGATGCCTGGTCACTCAGTCAAACACTGATGCTCAATTAGTTTATTCTGGAGCTGATGCAACACCCGGAGAAAAACCCACCCAGACATGGGGAGACCATGCAAACTCTTCACAGACAGGCCCACAGAGTCCAGGAATCGAACCCGGGACCTTCCTGCTGTGCTGTGAGATGGTTCTTTTGTGCTTGTGTCTGTATACTAGCCAGTGCCCGGCTTTTAGCCCACGTGAGATGCTGTCATGCGGCGCGACCACGGCAGATCTGAGTGCAGCGTAACATGCTCCGACACTGATCCTCATCAGGACACTCCAACTCTCACTGAGCTCAGCCTCGTCCCACACCACCACATTTGGAATACACTAAATACTTTCTGTTTGGAGTTTGTATGTTATCCTTGTGTCTGGATTCCACTTCAGCTAAAATTGGGTAGAAAGGTTCCCAGTCTGGTGCCAGGACCTGGATTCCCAGTTACAGTTGTGCTCAAAAGTTTACATACATAAAGATAACACAGAAAGGTTTTTTTCACTCATAGCCGGGCCTAGTATGGAGCCTTGGGGGACTCCACAAATGAAAGGTGCTTTGGCTGATGCTAAACGGCAGATTCTCACAAAGGAAGAGGTTTGACTTAAGACGCTGTGTTTTCAGGCATGATCCAGGTGGGGAAGTGGAACCCTGTGCCCCTGTCGTACGTAACAGACGCCCCGGACGCCACTGTGGCCGACATGCTGCAGGAGGTGTACCATGTGGTCACGCTCAAGATCCAGCTGCACAGGTACCACACACTTACACACTGACTTTGTACAATGAAATCTAACACTAACGTTGTACAATTAAACTAAGTTACTGAGTTATTCCCATTGCCGCCTGCAGACGGAGCTCTATGCAAACTCCTCACCAGCCCGGTTGTTCAGTTGTTTAATTAGAATTTAAAACAGTCTTCACTATGTCATCACTATGAAACACATATACAATTCCAAACAAAAACCTTGTCTTCTTGTGATATGCAGGGTTTTCCGCAGCGCTTTCCTGTTTAGGAGGCCGCCTCCTTATCTAACTTCTTAAAAAAAAAAAAAAAAATTAATATTTATTTTGTTAATAAATAGTGTTTACTAAACTGTTTATTAAACCCCCCGCTCGACAGACACCACCTTACCTACCACATTTCCTGGGGGAAACCCTGATATGGATTGTGTCACCTAATATTGTGAATGAGCTGATAAATTGTTTTATTTGCCAAAATGTGGCACTGAACCCAAAGGCGTATTACGGCCTGACCCCCAGACACAGCCCAGAATAGACTGGAGTTGAACTCAAACATTTGCAGATTCTCTCACACCGACACAATGCAGGGAAAGTCCGTCTGTTGAGGTGAACCTGCTGCTCGACACAGCGCTACATGAAATGATCCACAGACTTCCTGTGAAAACACACTATGGTCAGTAGCATGAGGCAGACAAGCTAAAAATGTCCATTGAATACAAGGCTGTAAAGAAAAAAGCAGTTTACCTCTAAAAATAATCACGGCTAAATGTGAGAATGCAGTTTCCGTGGAGAGTCCTTGAATGGAAAATCGGCCTGTTTTTCCTTGAATTTCCTGAAGCAGTGATTCTCAAATTTTTCAAGTATAACCTCAAACAATATTTGACCTTCCATGTACCACCATGTGGCCTACATCAGTATGATTTTATTTAGTTACAGAGATTTTGGATCTGGTTTAGTTTTAAGCTATAGTTAAAACTGAAAAAAAGAAAATGGGATCAGACAGGAATTAGATATTAAAATATATCCTCTGGAAAGTCCAGGCCTGTAAAGCGTGGAGTCTGTAGGAGCTACTAAAGTGGAGATGTTGTTGAAAGACAGGAATGAAAACCTCATTTGGAGAAAAGGGCCCTGAAGTTGTATATTTCTCCCGGAAATGACCATTTTTGGATTACAGCGTCATCTCGGTTGCCTCGTGTTACACGTGGATACCAAACGTCCTGGAGGATCAGGATTAGGAGGTGAAAAACTAGCGGGAGAAACTAAAGGTTCTTCTAAAATGTTTTTTTTTCCTAATGGATTAATGAAGAACACTATTAATGATAAAAACATTTGTTTCTAAAAGGTTAATTTAAATATTTTAGTTTTTAAAAATCTCGTCTAGTTTTATGGCCATCCATTTGGACATGACGACCGGTTGAAGGGCTGCACAAGGAAACTATTTGATATTCGATAACTGTCTAGAATATTGTGATAACAATATTATTATTATATTTATTAAACATATAAACAAATATACCAAGCAATCAAATTGTGTCTAAGCAAGACTTAAAAACATGCAGAAACAAGACCAAAACGAGGATTAGGAAAATCATGACTAAACCTGAACTTTTGCATATTGCATTTATTTCATTCTCTGTCTGCAAAGAGTAACCCTCCGTCAGAAGGAGGACCTCAGTGATTTAGCGATACGTTGTGGCTGTTTTGTCAGAATTGTAAACGTGTATAAACCCAAAGCCGCTGCACGGACAGATTTCCCCCAATCGCATTCCCTCCCAATCCTATTATTGTAATTGCTCTGTATTTGTTGTCCCCTCTCGCCGTACCCCCCCACCCCCCTCCTCCCCCCGCTCCCCGCCGCCGCACCGCACGCGCCAGTTACACCTGAAATTGTTTCGCCGAGCACAACAACGAGCCGCGAAGGTAGAAGTAACGCGGAATAATGGCCGCCACATGCAGCTGATGTATAATTCATGCATCAATCCAGCAGATGTGTTGTATAAAGTAATTAACTAATCAGGACAATCAGGAGAGAGAGAGAGAGGGAGAGAGGGAGGGGAGTGAGGCCGGGCGAGCGAGCTGAGGGAGGGGGGTGGCGGGGGTAGGGGGAGGCACCGATCTCCAGATACATCTGTGATGCGCCAAATGAAATCTGTCGCTCCTGGAGGGAGGAGGCAGCCCTGGGCCAAAGATCTGCACCTCCTTCTATCTACCTCTCTCTATCTCCCTCTATCTACCTCTCTCTATCTCCCTCTATCTACCTCTCTCTCTATCTACCTCTCTCTATATACCTCTATCTACCTCTCTCTATCTCCCTCTATCTACCTCTCTCTATCTCCCTCTATCTACCTCTCTCTATCTCCCTCTATCTACCTCTCTCTATCTCCCTCTATCTACCTCTCTCTCTATCTACCTCTCTCTATATACCTCTATCTACCTCTCTCTATCTCCCTCTATCTACCTCTCTCTATCTCCCTCTATCTACCTCTCTCTATCTCCCTCTATCTACCTCTCTCTCTATCTACCTCTCTCTATCTCCCTCTATCTACCTCTCTCTATCTCCCTCTATCTACCTCTCTCTATCTCCCTCTATCTACCTCTCTCTCTATCTACCTCTCTCTATATACCTCTATCTACCTCTCTCTATCTCCCTCTATCTACCTCTCCCTCTATCTACCTCTATCTACCTCTCCCTATATCTACCTCTCTCTATCTCCCTCTATCTACCTCTATCTACCTCTCTCTCTATCTACCTCTCTCTATCTACCTCTCTCTATATACCTCTATCTACCTCTCTCTATCTCCCTCTATCTACCTCTCCCTCTATCTACCTCTCTCTATCTCCCTCTATCTACCTCTCTCTCTATCTACCTCTCTCTATCTACCTCTCTCTATATACCTCTATCTACCTCTCTCTATCTCCCTCTATCTACCTCTCCCTCTATCTACCTCTATCTACCTCTCCCTATATCTACCTCTCTCTATCTCCCTCTATCTACCTCTCTCTATCTCCCTCTATGTACCTCTCTCTATCTCCCTCTATCTACCTCTCTCTATCTACCTCTATCTACCTCTCTCTATCTCCCTCTATCTACCTATCTCTATCTACCTCTTCCTCTATCTACCTCTCTCTATCTCCCTCTATCTACCTATCTCTATCTACCTCTTCCTCTATCTACCTCTCTCTATCTCCCTCTATCTACCTCTATCTACCTCTCCCTCTATCTACCTCTCTCTATCTACCTCTATGTACCTCTCCCTCTATCTACCTCTATCTACCTCTCCCTCTATCTACCTCTCTCTATCTCCCTCTATCTACCTCTCTCTATCTCCCTCTATCTACCTCTCTCTCTATCTCCCTCTATCTACCTCTATCTACCTCTCTACCTCTCCATCTATCTCCCTCTATCTACCTCTACCTACCTCTCCCTCTATCTCCCTCTCCCTCGATCTACCTCTCTCTCTATCTCCCTCTATCTACCTCCATCTACCTCTCCATCTACCTACCTCTCCATCTATCTACCTCTCCATCTATCTACCTCTCCCTCTATCTCCCTGCTCATGCTTGTAGTTTTCTCTGTATTACAGATCATTTAGTGCAATTAAAATATGGAGTCACTCTTGTTTGATCAAAGTTGAGTTTCACTGGTGTCATCTGTAAAAAACCAACAATGATTGTATTATGTTGTATATTTTAGTCTTCTGTTCTCACTCTGTCTCTCTCTTTGTGTGTGTGCAGTTGTCCTAAGCTGGAAGACCTGCCCCCCGAGCAGTGGAGCCACTCTACAGTAAGAAACGCCCTCAAGGAGTTACTCAAAGACATGAATCAAAGCTCTCTGGCTAAAGAATGCCCCTTATCACAGGTGCTGATGCCCAAAAAACACCACCTGGCCCAGTGCCCGCTCCCGCACTTAGCCTCTCTCACACCATCACACACACACACACACACACACACATTAATCTACCCACAAGGGCTGCACGATATCACGGATACAGTGAGGTTTGATAACTTTTCAGAAAATGTTGTCAAAACAAAGCTTCAAAAATACAAAATCGGGACCACAATATGGTTAAAATTCAAGTAAATGAGGAAAATTATGACTGTAATTAAACTTTTGCACATTTTTCAGTTCCCACTCTGCACAAAAGAGTGTGTATATATATCGTGGCTTCCTGCTACACCTAAATTAAGGACATTTGGCGACAAATCGTGCAGCCCTTACTATCTGCAAATATCAAATGCCTTGAGTTTGTTTGACCCACTCCCAAATAAATTATACTTTTTGCTTCTTTGAAATTACCATAACGAGTCAAATTCTAGCACATAATTCAAAAAAAGGTGTTTTAAGAGAAAGGCAGTACAAGACTTTTACTTGAACAATTGTATTACAAATATTGGAATTGCTGACTAAAAATACTTGGGGAACAACAAGTCCTTCATCTGTCCTGTTTCTGTGAACGTAGGCACTGATAATGATGTAGGCAACATTGAGCACACGTGGTTGCATTGTTAAAGGTTTTATTGTACACTTTATGATTTGTTGCAAGTTAAATTGACTTTGCCCATTTGCTCTGTTGTTCTAGTACAGGTAAGGGCAAACATTTTGATGCAAGGGCCACACTGGGTTGTTGAACTCGGCACGAGGGCCGGACCAATTTTGCGAATAGAAATGTTTCAATTAATTAAGTTGTTCTCAGATAGACTGCAATGCTGCAATACGAACAAAATGGTGGCAGTTATGTTATTATGTTATCTTTCTTTATGTCCAAGAAACATTTGTGGTTGTCACCTTTTAAAGCCAGGGCATATCAGGCTTGATTATGTTTTTCCAGGCCAGATTGAAAGGCTAGGTGGGCCGCATTTGGCCCCCGGGCCTTAGTTTGCCCACCTCTGTTCTAGTAGAAGAGTGGAATTAATGTTTTGCTTTTGCAGACATTTTATGTGCAGACATTTTTGGCGATCGTGAACGCAGAAGTAGCTCTGATGATAAAAACAATGCAGGCTTGTTGTTAATTGTAAATATTACTGTGCCATTTACCTTACCTTTTTTTCTCCAATGTTGTTTTGGCTCTCACCATTTAAAAATACAACTTTCACCTACTTAATGTTAGTGAGCCTGGGCATCATTTCAAAGCTCTTCAACTTCATCCTTGTTGTCAACCCAGTAGGCAGGGTTCCTCCGTTCGATCTAGACAAACACTCCCGAGAGGGAGTAGGACATAAAAAAATAAATATTGTATCATAATAAGACAAAGTTTGCAGTAAGAAGAAGAAGAGGATAGCGCTCAGTGTACCGTACTTCCCACAGCAGTGTTTCTCCTAAGGCAGCTTTACTTCAGGCTGTGGGTTAGAGCTTTACCTAACTGACCTGATCATAAGCTAATTCGAAGAGGTACGTTTTGAGCCTAGTCTTAAATGTAGGGACTGTATCTGCTTCTATAACGTGAGCTGGGAGTTTATTCCATAAAACCGGAGCTTGGTAGCTAAAGGCTCTGGTTGGTCGTTATGGAACAATAACGTCTTGGAGATAGAGCGGAGCCAAACCCAGGATTTAAAATTTGATTCTAAACTCAACAGGAAGCCAATGGAGAGACTTTAGCACAGGTGTAATGTGTTCTCTTCTCTGTGTACGCGTTAACAATCTTGCAGCTGCATTTTGAACTAATTGAAAACTTTTTAGGGAACTTTTAGGACACGCTGCTAGCAGGCAGTTGCAGTAGTCCAGCCTCGAGAAAACAAATGCATGAATACGTTTTTCTGCATCACTCTTAGGTAGCATGTTTAGTATTTTAGCAATGTTGCGCAGGTGAAAGAACGCAATTTCGCTAACATTATCCAGGGAGATGATCTGCTGAGATAAAGACTCTCTCAGTTTTTGAGGACCTAATATAATAACCTTGGTTTTATCAGTGTTAAGGAGGAGGTAATTTATAGTCATCCAGGTCTTAATGGCTTTTATGCAGGAACTAAGCGCATGTAATTTATCTGTCTGACCTGGTTTTATTGATAAGTACAGCTGTGTGTCGTCTGCGTAACAGTGAATATTTATATTGTGATTTTGGATTATGTTACCTACAATATAAATAAAATTGGCCCGAGCACTGAACCCTGTGGCACCCCATAGCACACTTTTAAACATGGTGAAGACTGTTGGTTTTAAATTAACAAATGTGTGCCTATCAGATAAGTAAGATTTAAACCAAGAGAGGACTGTTCCCCTGATGCCTACGTCAGTTTCTAACCTCTGCAGGAGAATATTAGTTAGTGGTGGGTCTCAAACTAAGTGTTGGAGGAGATAATGACGAGATTGACCAGCAGGATCAAGGAAGTAGACAGGTATTCGACCTAAACTGGCCCAGAGAAGCATGCTAACGCCGGCTCGGGGCGCATCAGGCAGCTTGTCGGCATTTTTTATCACAGCTAACATAAAAAAAAAAATATTTTTTTTTGAGTCAGATGAGTTTAAGAACCAGACCCGGATTCATTCAGATGTTTGAGGAGTCACTAGGGCAAGATATTAGCATCAAAGTCACTGTCCTGCTTGATGTGTTTCCTTTTTACAAAAAGCTTGTTTTCTCAGCTTTTTGGTCAGAAACTGCGCTTTCAGTTAAACTTACCTATTTTCAACTGGGGATTACGGAAGAATGAAACAAGCTAGAAACTAACTTTTGTTTACTGATGAAAGTAGAAAGTCTATTCTTTAATCTGGTTTTAGAATTTACATAGACATAGTACACAATATTCTGTGAGTCTTGAAAAATCAGTGAAAATCATCAAAAATGCCTGGCAATATGGGGTTGGTTGTTCTGAAATTGGCTGGCAGCCAATGAGTTAACTGGCCGATTGTTTTTTGTGCCGGCTCGTTCAAAACCTTGCGCTAATTTTAATTGTATTATGTGTTAGCCAGGACAAAAAAAAACTCCATAATGAACATGGTTTCCTCCAATGAAGTTATTACGTCTCATGTAATGTTTTTAACCTGCTCCAGTCACATCCTAACTTTTACTCGCTGTCCTTTACCAAATCTTGAGCTATCGCTTGATTTTTGTGGGACCCTGCTAATTTTAAATGCAAAAGATACGGGATAGGAAGGACAGCGCCGATGCTACTGTCCAGGCGGAAGTCACGTGGGGTCACAGTGCATATAGCCCATACAGCTCACTTCATACACTAAGTAACTCAATACACCTTACTAACAAGAAAGCTAACTACATTGAAAATATATACATTTTTACAAATAATGTAGATCGATAGCAAGTTTTATACAGTATTTGACCATAAACAATCTGGATATGAAGATATGTATTATAATATAATATAAGTCATTGAGCTCAGTGTCTTATTCTGTTTACATTCTGCTAACATTTTATTTATATACGAGCATATATAAACATGCATATATAAATATGCTAGCTACGACTGGGTCACACCTAAAATAACCAATTAATATTGGCCACCGATGAATGTCTCTATTAAATATAATATAACTTATAGCATATTTGTAACACACACGTTTTTTATTTTATTATATTTTTTTACTTTATTGCAAGAAGTGCATATTTACAAAGGTGTAGAGGTAGCATAAGACATTAAAAAAGAAAGACATAACAATACAACACACATGAGGTACACATTTTTTTTTATATTAAACAGTTAACATAAATAAGAAACTAAACTAAAATACAAAAAAGTGGGGAAAAAAAAAAAAAAAAAAAAACACTACTCGTACCATTAGTACCGCCACCACTATAACCACTACCACCACCACTACCACCACCAGCACCACCATCCGCACCACTACCACCAACAGCACCACCATCCGAACCACTACCACCACCAGCACCACCATCTGCACCACTACCACCACCAGCACCGCCATCCGCACCACTGCCACTACTACCACCACTAAAAACTAAAATTTGATATTTAGAATACACAAACACGTTTTTTAATTACGTTATCTCCTCATGTTGGAAGTTGTAGAACTCACTGTCACCTAAAGCCGGGGATATTTAGGGCACAAAAGTCCGGTGAAATGGAAAATCCCTCAATATGTAGCATCTGAAATACCACTTACTTTTTCACCTACAGAGACAACAAACAGTCTCAGCCACTGTTACGGTAGCCTTACGTCCGTGCAAAAGCTGATAGTGATGTCAGTTTGTATACTGGTACTAACCCACTTGCAAAATCTCTCTGGCTAAATTTCTGTCCAACTGGAGAGGAGGCCATTTTTATATCAGCACGTATTTGGCCCATACAAATTGCATATTTTAAAATTTCGTACTAAATTTTCATTAGACTTTCTTGGCTCTCGGATGTATCTTGGCAGCGCAACGCAATCAATTCGAATGGGATTCAGAAATTAATCCTCACCCAGTGAATATTGCATGGACATTTTTTTTCTTCTAATTTGTGTTTGCAGAGGTTTCCCCGATCAGCCGTCAACCTTCCTACAATATTGGTCAATATATAGAAATGTGCCGCTGTAGTGCCCGGTCAGCTTCTTAATGGTTTAGACACTGTCACATTAGATACACTGTTACTACTACTACTATACTACTACTGCGACTACTGAGGCCTGTATGAAATAGAGCCCAGTTCAGTGTTAATATTCATGTCCATATTTCAGTGAAATGATGTCCCGACAAAGACAGATGGCCTTCTCTGTTATTAGGACTCAATGCTAGCACTAGATCTGATCATTCAACTTTTACTTTATTACATTCAGAACCATCGTTTTACATTACCACCATGGCAACCATTGAAATCATCATAGAAATCATAGAAATGCCTTTAGCCCCATACAAATGAATAGGGCATCCAGACACAATGCTAAACTATGGAGGTATGTTTTGTCCTTTTCATGGCATTAATATCATTTCTGTGGTTTCTTTGTCATTAACATCTTATAAGATGATGTTAAGTGGCCTCTGAACTCACAAAAAGCAGAAACTTAACCCGATTTGGGTTAGCATTTTTTATTTATTTGAACAGGGACAGTGTACAATATACATTAGCCTCAGAAAGGAGAGATGCATTGTACCAGGTTATAGCACTTGTGCTAATTTCCACCTGCAGTCCCTGGGCCTATTGTACATGTTTTTAGTGGTGGGGGAAACCGGAGTACCCGGAGGAAACCTACGCAGACACGGGGAGAACATGCAAACTCCACACAGAAAGGCCCCGTCCAGGTGGGAATCGAACCCGGACCTTCTAGCTGTGAAGCACGAGCTCTAACTGCTGTGCTACCGTCCCGCCCAGAGCTCAGAGGACACTTTATGCTCTAGTTTCTATCAAAAGTAAAATCTCCAAAGGTCTGTTGACAGCTGAAAACATCTGGATCTTTCATAATTTGTGATGTTGGATGGCTAATGCTAACGACTATAGGAAAAACACATTGAGCAGGCTAACGGACTAGCCAACTTGCTAACTGTCCGCAGACATTAGGATGGACACCACTTCTCCTGTTTATTATTAATTTCTGTTTTTCCTTCACCTTAACCAGACACTGGGATATGGAGCGCAGTGTTACTATGGCAACTGTTTAGGTGCTTATAAATGATTAACAACAGTTTGTACGTGTTTTATAAAGTATTTACCAATGCATGACAAACTGCAGTAGAGTGTAGTAGTTACCAAATTCATTTCAAACGTCCGAGATCATAGACTTTGACTAACTTTATTGATCCACGAGGGAAGATGGTTTGTCTCTGTAGCTCGATAATCGTACTCTTACACATCAATTAACGGCAATAGAATAAAAGAGGTTATGTGTGTGATGTCAGGGCAATTATGCACGCGCATAACCTGGCCAATTATTCATTGATTTGCTGCTACTGAAGATCCGATGTGTATTTAGATTTGAAAAGGGCATACCCTCTCTATTAAGGCTTTGAAATATTTAAATGAATAGAATGATTATTGGAAAAGGTATTTAGGTATTTCCAAGTATGCATTATCTGGAATCTGTGCACACTTACAGAGTAGTTACATCTATCGAAATGATGGAACAGATTAAATATAGTGTGGTTCAGATTGTGGACTGGAGCCGTGGAACTGTGTGAAAAACGTTATTTTGAGAAATGCGTTGAGTTGGCCGGTGACTTGGTGTGGGGAATGGTCTTATGGGTTGAGGAAAACGGTAAAATATCTTAAAGCTCGTGTCTATTGTGGGTTTTAGGTGTAGAATCCTTGTTTTCGATTGAGTGAAAACCCTCAGCCTCGGAAATGGTAATTACTGTAGCAATCTCGCCGCCGCTTCTACGCGGGCGCCGAGCCAGGAAGCAGAGGTGCGGCAGAACGTATGGCCATTGTTCGCTAAAACTCTGGCTCGCGCCCAGCACCGGCGCCAGCGCCATCTCGCCGCGCTTTTGTTCTCTCCCACAATCCTTTCAAATAACCCACGCCGCGGATATTCGGCTACGTTTGGTGTCGCTGCGTGTCGACCGGGAGGCGGAGGACAAGGATCTGGGGCTGGTTTCACAGTAACGCGGGCTCCAGCCGGTGGATATCGAATCCAAAACGCCCCGTATAGCTCTCACTGGGGCCGGTACTGTGAGCAGAGTGTGTGCTCGGACTGGGAAGTACAGAAACAACCCCAGCAGCAAGCATTCTGCTAAAACACTACTTGAATTATAGATTGAATGTGAAATTCGTAGCATGACAACCTCGAATCCGTGTTTCTGCAGGGTGTTTCAAAGTCAAAATCATAAAGGCCTTAAATTAAAAACATTAAATTAGATTCCAAGTGGCATTAAATTTATACCTCTTCATTGCTCGACTATTCTTCCTACGTAAGTTTGTTGAAAATAACATTCAATTACATGTTCTTCCAATAAAAATCAGGCTCTGTTTTTTGTTTGCTTTAGATATTTTTGCTCAGAAGTGACCTGTTGTGTCCAATTTTTGCATTTTACGGCATTCAATCTTGGATCGGGGCATTAGAATGCATTACACTTAATTCCAACAGACATTGAATCTAAATCATGACAGCCTGCAGCTTTTCACCATCAATGTTCTTGCTTAAACGTTACCCTTTGTTTAGTCATTTTCAAATAAAATGGCAAAAATGTTCCTTATTCTTTAATTGCCACAGTCTTAAGGAATAATAAACGTTTAAATGCATGGCCTATACAGCAATAAAACTGTTGTATTGGGGCATTAACATGGCATTTATTAGAAGGTAGGGGGCTAAATCTTGTGTCTTCCTTGAAAGGAACTTACATTAAACATGGCCTCTCCTGTCAAGCACCAAAAGTAGGAGCAGAGATACACAGAAGCTCGCAGTAGAAGCACAGCGCGTACGAAAAGGTAATAAGACTGGCTGTTACCGTTCGAATCCCAGAGCCCCGCGGCGTTACCGGGCAGATGTCGCTTTACTGTGATGGAACCGTAAACAGCCATAGCATGAGCGCAATGAATGAGGCCACGGCCATTTTGTAAACACACTAAATCCCACTTTGCTGACCGGCTTCTGGAAAATAATGCACGTTTGCGTCGTCCGTTTGAGATTTTGTGTTGTGTTTGTGACGCTTTCCGAAGTCAATTATTCAGTTCTAGGAAACAATGATGAACATTTGGGGTTGTTATATTGTTTCATAATTCTATGAATCCATAGGGCCATATTTTGATTTATATAGATGAGTCCACTGGAGCTTCAGGACCTTCAAAAAGAGATAATGAAATTCAACTTTGATAACAACACAGTTTGGCCTTGTTTTGGTTTATTTAAATGCTCTAAACCGGATTGATTTTTTTAGTTTGCACGATGAAAGAGTACATTTATAATCAATAAAACGGCTTCAGGATGCAGTTCACAAATACAGTTAAGGACAAAAAAAAAATCAGGTCTAAGGCCTTTGTCAAATTTCAGTGCTTTTTCTATCGATTCACGCGCTGATCATTTGTACTGCTATAAAAAAAGGTGATCCCACGGAAATGTCTCCACATGTCGCATGTTGTCCTCATTAACCCTTGCGTGGTCAGCTGTAATTTTCGCTTTGTAATTTTTTTAAGATAAAACTCTGGTCCTGTGAGTTCTTTAATGATTGTTTAGGGTTCCCACCTCAAATAGTTGGACAAGTTGTGCAATACGGTGGGACAACCACCAACATAAAGGGTCTGAGGGAAAGTTTAGATACGTTTGGTGCCAAGTTTAGATGGCGGAGGAGCATTAGAGCGAACTGAAACTGCTGCTTTATGCTCAGAGCAAAATCCCACAGACTTGACTGATGTCGTTTGTGCTAAGAAATGGCTTTTCTCGCTAAAGCAAACCTCACATGAACAAACCTGATTGTCAGCGTTTGCAACGTGAATGAATAAAAGGATTGTTGGCATCAGTCAGTGTCATTGTCATTCCCGGAAAAAAAGTCTGTAAAAATGACCAAAAAACGGACATTGCTGATCTCCTGCAAAAGCCCATGAAAATGACTGATGTCCTGGGGTCGTTTCAATTTTACTGACATCCCGAGGTCATTCTTATCCTGCTTGAATAGGGGTTATAGAAGTACTCTTCACACATTTATGGTTCACGCGTAAGTTTCTCTGCCCTCTCTCTGCTCGGCTTAAGAGTATGTGTGTGCGTGTGGTTGTCCCCATTGCGCTCCACCAGTCGGTGTGTGCGCGCCTGTTTGTGTGTTTATCCAAGGCCTGAGCGGCGCGCTGATGATGTAAAGAGTCCCCCGGTGGTGTTCAGGCGCAGCCCAGCCCGGTTCGGTAATCACCCTGTTTACGGGCCATATGTGCGGACATTCTCTCCGCTCCTCTCCGCACACACAAAACACAAAGCAGAATAAAGTCCTCCTCCTCCTCACCAAACACTCATCCTCTCCTGTATTACGGACAGTTTCGAGAGATAGATGCTCAAAAAGATGTCGGATGGATCTGCTCTGAATGATAACCACTGAATGTTTGTCTGACTAAATGCTAATAAACCTGGCACATTTATTCGTTTGTTTTAATATGATTATGGCACCGACACCGAGTTTTAATGTCCTCTCTGCCTCGCACCGACTTCTCTCTTCCCACCTCCCTGAGACGTGCAGGTGTTTGGTGAATTACCAAATCTAAATTGCCTCGAATCCACAACTAATCATTATTTTAGTAGTCGACTTGCTGAACTTTTCTTCCTTTTTTGTTATTGTTAAGTTATTATACTGTAAAGATTTTTGAAGTTGAAAGTAATGAAAACCCAGGATCCCTTGATACAAATGGAATGTGTATAACGGTTCTATCTGTGCAGAAAAAACAAACAAGCAAATAAATAAACTCTTTTAACAGTAGTTCTGTGTTGCAATATATCGCGATACATGTATTGTAATACTTTGATGACTTTGATCATGGAAATGAGTTTCCAAACAGAAACTTTGGGCCCAATATTGTTTCTAAATGCAGGCTGTAGACTAGACCAGGCGCTGATGGGGGGCACTCGGTAAGTGGGCCGGTTGTGGCTGGACAGACTCCCATGGCCAATGACAATGTTATGTACAATAGTGGTACAAGCTGTTTACTCCTACTCCGACAGTATTGGCTTAAATATTTTCTGCGTACTGGGGGTGGCTGGATGGCGGGGGCCGGCGATATGTGCTGGTGTTTTGATCACGTTTCTGCAGCGTGAAATGCCCGCACTCTACCAGCGCCAGAACTGCTGGACAGTGTTTAACTCACAGTGGGGTAAATAAAGTTTTCCTGTAAGAGTCTAAATGCTGGATAAAGTAGGTCACATGCGATGAGAAGATGCTGCCCAATACACCTCGGTCGAGCTCTTTTTTTTCTCTTTTTTTCGTCACTTGTTGCAAGCACTGACGCAGCGGGTATGTGTAGACCAACGCTGTTGTTGCGCCATGTGAAAGCTCGAGCTTTGTTATGTTTAACCATAAACTCTCATTGTTTGAGATTCGGTCCCGAAACTGCCAAGATTTTGACAGAGTCCTTTCAATGGCCCAAAATCCTGAACGTTTTTGAATATTGTCTCCCCTTTATGAAAAAAACTATTGGACCTTATTTTAAAACTGCCGACAGAGGGAAACCTGAACTGTGTGACAGTTTTTGTTGTCATGTGGATAAAGATTCTCCATAGTTTCCATGTCACGCTGTTTTGTACAAGCATAAGCAGTTACTGTCTGTATGTGTCTTGAAAGTGTAAAACGTTTCATGTCCAACTAAAATGACCTTACGTGAATTCAGGATATACAGTGGGTTGCATACGTACCCCCTTTAACTTTGACATTTTGCCCCGATAAACATAAATATATTTAATTTAAATTGTATGTGAAAGACACACACTAAGTGACAATTGTGAAGTGAAATTAAATTTATACTTGATTTAGATTTTTTTTATAAATTAAAAACTGAAAAGTGGGCTGTGCATAAGTACCCCCCACCCCCCCACCCTTTTCCTTTTAATGCAACCATTTGCCTTCAGAAGTTGAATGAAGATTTCTGAATGATCTCATGTTGACCCTCTGACTAAATAGAGTCTACCTGTGTGTATCTAATGTCAGTTCAAATACAGCTGCTCTGTGATGGTCTCAGAGGTCTAAGAGACTATTGGGGAGCAGACAGCATCATGAAGTCCAAGAACACACCAGACAGGTCCGGGATAAAGATATTGAGAAGTATAAAGCTGGGTTAGGTTATACAAAGAACATCTCAAAGTACAGTTAAATACACCATCCAGGAATGGAAAGAGTATGGCATCACCTACCAAGACCCGGCTGTCCTCCTAAACTTACTGACCGAACAAGGACAGCACTGACCACAGCTGTTACCAAGAAAATCAAAAATGGCTTGTTCTGGCCACTCTGCCATAAGGCCAGATTTTTGCAGTGTACGACTAATAGGACAGTTTCCTCCACCTGAGCTGTTGCTCTCTGCAGTTCATCCAGGGTCATCAGAGGCTTCTTGGTAACAGCTCTGGTCAGTGCTGTCCTTGTTCGGTCACTAAGTCTGGTCCATAGCGTGGCAAAATGTCAAAAAGTTAAAGGGGGGCCGATACTACCCACTGTATTTTGGCAGCATTGTTTCCAAAGCTTTTAGGAATAAATATGTCTTTACAAAATAGGACCAGGCAGGCAATTGTACTACAAGTAATTTTGCATCTAAAAATTAAAGTAAAATGGCCTAAAGATAAGTAAAGATAAATAAAACTGAATATATGGAAAGTATGGCCATGGTTATTTTAATCTCAGCTGAGTGCAATCATGTTTCTCCAAACCAACCTGGGGTACAGTGATTCTGTGCTGAAGGGCTGGATTTGGCCCCCAGTCGTCCAGGAATTTCCATCGTAGCAGAGATTTCTGAAGGTAGAAGCCGAGTTTCTCTAAAGCCGGCCGAGCCTCGGAGGGGGAGAGGGCGTGTCACGGGGCCACGCGAGATTGGCACCTTTTTTATGGGATTAGTGCTTCCTTGAGCGTAATCCGAGGTCAAACAGGCGAATGGCGGTGAGAATGAGCGGAGCAGTGGGAGGCGCAGAGGAGGAGTCCAGAGGAAAAGCCGCCTTGTCAAACATTTAGCTGCTGCTTGTGTTGCAGGCGGCGAGTGAAAATGAGAAATATGTGTAAAAGCAGATCGTTGTGGTTGAAGCCTTGCCTGAAGCATCCTGTTGTTGTGTCTCAGAGCAAAACACTTGACCTCATGTGAGGGACAGGACTTTACTGTGAAGGATTGTTCTCCGTTCTCCGTTTTGAACTGCTCATTTTGTAAACGTGTGTGTCCTGGGCCGGTGTTGGTTAAACCTGGGTTTCTGCATGTGGTGTTCAGGATCAATTGCCTTTTCGACATTTTTCCAATTGGAGATCTTTTCATAGATGCTTTAGTCATGCCTTTAAGTTATATTGGGGTGTAACAATGCACTGTGTCATCATGTGATGATATGCTTTGGA
Source organism: Proterorhinus semilunaris (assembly GCA_021464625.1). Taxonomy (NCBI): domain Eukaryota; kingdom Metazoa; phylum Chordata; class Actinopteri; order Gobiiformes; family Gobiidae; genus Proterorhinus; species Proterorhinus semilunaris. Next base: position 38,346,762 of record CM038350.1, read on the forward strand.
CCAAAGTGACGCTGCAAACCTTTTCCATATTTTCTAATTCAGAGTCCGTTTGTGCGCGTCCAAAAAGAGCAGTGTGTCATAATCTGTTACGCTGAAGGCAGCAGACTGCTCCCCGTCTAAGTGAATAAAGGCTATAAGGACCGATGTTGGTGATAATCCTCCTTCTCCGCTTGTCCCAATAGTAGAGGCCTAAGCCTAAACATTTCATAAAGAGTCCCAGCACAAGTGAATTGGAATCAAATGCACTGCACATGTTTTAGGAAGACCAAACCAAAACCTTCCAGAGCACACTGCCGACACGTTTACTTTAGGTACTGCGCTTTTATTTTGTATTATAACGTGAGCCGGGCGTTATTGTTTGTTGCAGGAATTTTGGAAACATTTTTAATTTTATTAAAAAACATTGGTGTGTCAAAACCAACTTACTTCAAGTCAGTGTGCTTTGTGTAATTACTTAATTATTTGAAAGGACCTTAGGTTTGAAATAAAACAATAATAACTAAGCAAATGCTTGTAAAATAATGTAATGTTGAGGCGTTTGTGGTTTTATTGTAACTTGGAAGCACATAATTCTAATGTAAACCAATATTTCATATAAAAGCATTCTTGTAACAATGTTTTTGTCACTGAGTGAGTGTGCATTTCTAAATTCCTCTCACGTCAGTATCTCATATCTTTATTATTATTGTTTGGTAAAATGGCTTTTCTGATTGCTGTGATAAGTCAAATTGCTTGGATGCTGTTGGAGATATCTGCTGGTCATGTCGCGTTGGGCCCACACTAAAACTGCATGAAGCCACCGCGGACGAATCTTCCATGTTTCCCTGACTGGCTTGAGCCCGTTTTTTTCCCTGGATGCTCTGGCAGCGGACCAGCCCCCCTCTCTCCCACTGCCGCCACCCCAACCCCGCTGCACTGTCCCTGGGCTGCCCCTGATGCACCAGCTGCTGCGTCGCGGAGCAGCAAATAGTCATCAAAATGCCATCTTTCCCAGCCCTCGCCACCAACGCCGCCACCGGCTCTAGCCTCCATGCCAGTGTGTGTGTGTGTGTGTGTGTGTGTGTGTGTGTGTGTGTGTGTGTGTGCATGTGTGAGTGTGTGCGGGGAGTGAGTGGACAGTTTCAGTTCAGATGAGGCTGGAACAAGGTACACACTGCCTGTGATTTTGGTGAGCACAGAGTTTGTCTACACTGACACTACACTGGCATTTTACAATATTGGTCGATATAATGCAGATAAAAGACAAAACGTGATTTAGACTTACCGTTTTTTATTTTTACATTAGCAAGACCAGAGTCAGTGTGTTAGAATGAGCCTCAGTGGGGCTGAGGAACATGGCGGTGAAGATCAGTCACATGTTTGTACACTTCGGAGGCTCTGATTGTATTTTATATATTTTACGTTGCAGATTTTTGCTTATCATTTCAGAACCTTAAAAGACAGAGACTTACCGTTTGGGAATCTGCTGATTTTTGCCTTTCAAACAAGTTCCCTCTGAAGAACCGACTAAACATGAATGTCCTGAATAAAATAGGCCCTAAGCCTCTAATAAAGTGCTCCCTGCAGTTACAGTTCAACACTGATACATTTTATAGTTTAAGAAGCATCAAACAAAGGATTTTAGACAAGACATTTAAAAAAATATAGTCCAAAAATATTGGCATTGGCCTTAGAAAAACCCATATTGCTCGACCTTTTATACTAACAGATTCAAACTTTCAGACTCAGGATGGTTAATGTGGTCGAGTAAGACTAAAAAACTTCAATTAAATTCAGGCTACATTTATTTAAATATTGCCACATTTAGTCACCTGCATGTATTCCCTGTGCCTACATGTACTTCCCTTTTGGTCCCAGGGCTCCCCCGAAAATGAGATTGTAAGTGTGATCTCGGTGTGATTTTCCTGCTAAAATAAAAGATAGTGATACTGATATCAGTATCAGCGAATACCTAAAGTATCAGCAAACCGATACTAACATGTATGTACAGATGTAAAGCATCGTTGACTGCGTCGTGGTAGCTTAAACACGCTCTGTTGAGGCTCTGCAAGAACACACACACACACATCATTCATCCTGTCCTATTGTACATGTTTTTAGCTCAAGGGAAACCCCACACAGAAGAGAATTCAGGACATTATTGTGAGTTTCCCGTTGTGTCCAAATTGCTTTTGAATATTGATGTGTCCTCTCATTCTCCGGTTTGATAAAATGTTCATAAATATATGCAGAGATTTGTAAAAGTATACCATTTGTGTGTTAACATATCATTAAAAAGCATTGATTTGGACTCGCAGCAGAAATTAAAGGCATGTTTTCCCGCAGCTCTGAGCCTGTTTTGTGTTGTCTGTTGCTGATTGTGAGGCTGGCAGCTGGTCGCCTACACTTCACTACCTGCCCCCCCCCCCCCCCCCCCCCCCCCTCTCTGACGGGGAGATGTGCCGATAGTCGCCCCAGCGCCACTTCCTGCCACTGCCGATAAGCCCCGCGCCGCAGATGGCTATCAGCGAGCAGCTCCGCACACACACAGCCTCCTCCTCGTACCTGTTGACGAGCCGCGCCTTCTGCCTCCCATGGTGCACGGCGGTGGCGGCGGTACCAGGTTATCTGCTTGATTTCACTTAGCGCTTAGTTTCGGGGAGGCGTGGCCAGTCGGAGCGGCTCATGGGCCCCCCGCGAGAGCGCCCCGTGATATATTGAGGGAGAGGGCTGATTAATGAGCAGCGTTTATTAGAACATCTGTGTCAAAGATGGCGGAGGGAAGGGGGGAGAGGAGGAGAGATCCTGTTTGTAGCTTAAATAAAAGATGGCAGCCTCGAGGAGAGCACTGGCTTCGCCGCTGGACTCTATGACTCCGTCCGTTAAATAATACGGCGTACGATCAGATGGATGTGTGGTGCTGGGACAGGCAGGTGCTGCTGCAGTGTTGGCTTCAGGCTCAGAGGCAGCTCGTAAACACCACACTCTCCTTTACCCAGACTGTACAGCCGTATGCACACTACACTACACTCGCCTTTACCCAGACTGTACAGCCGTATGCACACTACACTACACTCGCCTTTACCCAGACTGTACAGCCGTATGCACACTACACTACACTCGCCTTTACCCAGACTGTACAGCCGTATGCACACTACACTATACTGGCCTTTACCCAGACTGTACAGCCGTATGCACACTACACTACACTCGCCTTTACCCAGACTGTACAGCCGTATGCACACTACACTATACTGGCCTTTACCCAGACTGTACAGCCGTATGCACACTACACTACACTCGCCTTTACCCAGACTGTACAGCCGTATGCACACTACACTACACTCGCCTTTACCCAGACTGTACAGCCGTATGCACACTACACTATACTGGCCTTTACCCAGACTGTACAGCCGTATGTACACTACACTATACTGGCCTTTACCCAGACTGTACAGCCGTATGCACACTACACTACACTCGCCTTTACCCAGACTGTACAGCCGTATGCACACTACACTATACTGGCCTTTACCCAGACTGTACAGCCGTATGCACACTACACTACACTCGCCTTTACCCAGACTGTACAGCCGTATGCACACTACACTATACTGGCCTTTACCCAGACTGTACAGCCGTATGCACACTACACTACACTCGCCTTTACCCAGACTGTACAGCCGTATGCACACTACACTATACTGGCCTTTACCCAGACTGTACAGCCGTATGCACACTACACTACACTCGCCTTTACCCAGACTGTACAGCCGTATGCACACTACACTACACTCTCCTTTACCCAGACTGTACAGCCGTATGCACACTACACTACACTCGCCTTTACCCAGACTGTACAGCCGTATGCACACTACACTACACTCGCCTTTACCCAGACTGTACAGCCGTATGCACACTACACTATACTGGCCTTTACCCAGACTGTACAGCCGTATGCACACTACACTATACTGGCCTTTACCCAGACTGTACATCCGCACACACACTACACTACACTCTCCTTTACCCAGACTGTACAGCCGTATGCACACTACACTATACTGGCCTTTACCCAGACTGTACAGCCGTATGCACACTACACTACACTCGCCTTTACCCAGACTGTACAGCCGTATGCACACTCCACTATACTGGCCTTTACCCAGACTGTACAGCCGTATGCACACTACACTACACTCTCCTTTACCCAGACTGTACAGCCGTATGCACACTACACTATACTGGCCTTTACCCAGACTGTACAGCCGTATGCACACTACACTATACTGGCCTTTACCCAGACTGTACAGCCGTATGCACACTACACTACACTCTCCTTTACCCAGACTGTACAGCCGTATGTACACTACACTATACTGGCCTTTACCCAGACTGTACAGCCGTATGCACACTACACTATACTGGCCTTTACCCAGACTGTACAGCCGTATGTACACTACACTATACTGGCCTTTACCCAGACTGTACAGCCGTATGCACACTACACTATACTGGCCTTTACCCAGACTGTACAGCCGTATGCACACTACACTACACTCTCCTTTACCCAGACTGTACAGCCGTATGCACACTACACTACACTCTCCTTTACCCAGACTGTACAGCCGTATGCACACTACACTATACTCTCCTTTACCCAGACTGTACAGCCGTATGCACACTACACTACACTCTCCTTTACTCAGACTGTACAGCCGTATGCACACTACACTACACTCTCCTTTACCCAGACTGTACAGCCGTATGCACACTACACTACACTCTCCTTTACCCAGACTGTACAGCCGTATGCACACTACACTATACTGGCCTTTACCCAGACTGTACAGCCGTATGTACACTACACTATACTGGCCTTTACCCAGACTGTACAGCCGTATGCACACTACACTATACTGGCCTTTACCCAGAGTGTACAGCCGTATGCACACTACACTACACTCTCCTTTACCCAGACTGTACAGCCGTATGCACACTACACTACACTCGCCTTTACCCAGACTGTACAGCCGTATGCACACTACACTATACTGGCCTTTACCCAGACTGTACAGCCGTATGCACACTACACTACACTCTCCTTTACCCAGACTGTACAGCCGTATGCACACTACACTATACTGGCCTTTACCCAGACTGTACAGCCGTATGTACACTACACTATACTGGCCTTTACCCAGACTGTACAGCCGTATGTACACTACACTACACTCTCCTTTACCCAGACTGTACAGCTGTATGCACACTACACTATACTGGCCTTGACCCAGACTGTACAGCCGTATGCACACTACACTACACTGGCCTTTACCCAGACTGTACAGCCGCACACACACTACCGTATTTTTCGCACTATAAGGCGCACATAAAAGCCTTTAATTTGAACAGTGTGCCTTATATCCCGGTGCGCCCTATGTATCAATTTGTGGCTGTGTACTGCATCGTGCCTGTATTTACAGGTAAACCAGCATTAATGAATGCGCCTTGTATTCCGGTGCGCCTTGTTTATGAATATAAACATCATCATTGATAATGCGCCTTATAATCAGGTGCGCCTAATGGTGCGAAAAATACGGTACACTACACTCGCCTTTACCCAGGCTGGGCGGCACGGTAGCACAGTGGTTAGCGCTCGTGCTTCACAGCTAGAAGGTCCGGGTTCGATTCCCACCTGGACGGGGCCTTTCTGTGTGGAGTTTGCATGTTCTCCCTGTGTCTGCGTAGGTTTCCTCCGGGTACTCCGGTTTCTCCTACCACTAAAAACATGTACTGTAGGCCCAGGGACTACAGGTGGAAATTAGCACAAGTGCTATAACCTGGTACAATGCATCTCTCCTTTCTGAGGCTAATGTATATTGTACACTGTCCCTGTTCAAATAAATAAATAAATAAATAAATAAGCCTATACCCAGACTGTACAGCCGCACACACACTACAAGTAATAACAAGCAACTTGATAAGATTGTAGCTCGGTCCACCACTGCTCACCGCATAGCACAGGGGTGTCAAACGTACGGCCCGCGGGCCAGAACCGGCCCGCCAGTGGGTTCAGTCCGGCCCACGGGATAAATATGCATTATTAAAGAAGAATAAACTTAATTTTCTTTTTTTAAATTTCCAGTTCTTATATTGTCCGCTAGGGGCGCTGTGTTTGAGTCAGTTCTATCGCTTTACCTGCTTTTTCTGTTGACTCTGGCACCCTCTTCAGTGACATGTCTTTGTCAAAAAAGAGAAAAGTGGACACAGAATGTCGGATTTTTCAAGAAAAATGGACCTCTTCCTATATGTATACAGTGATCCTTGTTGAATGTTTTTACATTATTTTATCGATTGATATAATTGATAAATGTTGACATCTCTTTTGCAAGAAAAAAATAAGACTTGAAAAGAGGACCATTCACTCTAATGAATACTATGTAGCACTTTGAGAAACTTGTAAAGTGTAAGCTGTTGTTATTATTATTCATTTATTGGAAAAATGTTTTATTTTCCTGTTTACATTATATGTGGCCCGCAACCCGCCGTGGCAGCTGAATTTCGGCCCACGACCCAAAATGAGTTTGACACCCCTGACACTCCTATGACGCCTTGGAAACCAGGACTGAATGGAAAGCCTGCTACTGCTGATGAGTCCAGTATCCACATGTTTATTTGGAAAAAATGTCACGTTCAGGGTTCTCGTTTGTTACAGAAAAGAGAAAATAGCTCACGATACCTGAAGATATCGCACCAGTGTGCTCCATTTCCACGCTGTACATGGTTTGAGCAGATCACGTGTCTTTCCTCTTAACTGTTGAACTTTTCTGAGTGGTGCTAGTGAAAAAGCGTTCAAAGTTTCTGTTCCATTCCCGACAGTCGTGGAGCTCAGGCGTTCGGCGTCGGGCTCCTCATTATCACCGTTGTCTGCGGTGCCACCTTTTCCCTCCTTTTCTCGTACTCCAAAATGACGTGAGCACGGCCCGCTGCTGCTCCTGCCACCGCGCTGCAGTGCCAGAAGCTCCTGCCGCCGCATACATTACACGGAAAATGATAAAGACCGCACCTACCTGTAATTTGAAAGCAGATGGTTAGCTTCTTTTGAATATTTATAACAATCAAAAACAATTTCTCCTGCAACAACCGCGCGATTCGCCTCCAGGCCAGCAAGGTGTTGAAACATTTATTTTAATGAAACTGGCAGGGGGAAAAAAAGCTCATCTCGCGTCTTAGTCTTTAGTTTGAGAATGGAGGGGGCGCGGCGGAGAGGGCACAGAGGCGGCTGAAGGGAGCATCGACACGCGCGCCGCGGCCCTCCCAGCGTTTCAACTTTAACAGATTGTATAAATAAAGCGGAGGGGAATAAAAGGAGCTTTATCGGTTTACATGGCCCCGCTCCCCCAGATGCTGATAGCACTTCGAAGGTAAATATCTCTGCGCCACCTGCTCTCGACGCGCGCCGCCTTTTACTCACTCTTCTAATTGAACAAACGCAAAACAAACTCCGCGGCGTTTGATCAGGCAGTGCGGCCCCGAGCTCTGCCACGGCTGGGATTCATAATTACATTTCATATTTCAGACATTGTTCAACTTCCAGCCCAATTATTGCCTAGATTTTTTAAAATTAAAAACTGTGTCACACTCTTTCTAATCAATATCAGACTGATTTATATTTGATTTATTTGGGCTAAATATCGTAGTTTGTTATAATGAAAAATCATAAATGTAATACCTTGTTTCCTGAATATATTTTATTGCAATATGGACGGTATCGGGCCTTCAGTATCGCCCTATTGAAACTGAACAAATTGACCTGACACACTGCACACTGCACCGGTGGATCCTCCACTGCCTCAGAGAGCTTAATATTACCCACAATGCACTGCAACCGTATTTTTGGGCCCAAACTTTATTTAGCAATGGAACCGCCTAAATATGATACATATGTTTGTACTCAATAAAATAATTGTAGAAAAAGGGGATTATGAGATTTCGCACATCAATTTGCAATGTGTGCGTAGGAAGAGTGCTGAAAGCAAAGTTACAGAAAGGAATTCCCACACACCATCCAAAGTTTATTTAATACGCAACGTTTCGACCCGACAGGGTCTTCCTCAGGCAAATAAAGGCAAATAATGCCTATTTAATATGCAACATCTCGGGTCATTATTAATATATTATTGAAAGTCCTAATAGATAGGTCTATATTGGGAAATTAGGCCTGTGGTTCTTAACGTAAGTCTACAATTGTAGCTAGTAGCGATAAACTGGACCTGGTCTTTATTCAGACATCTGACCAAAACCAGTTAATAAACAGCTTTTATAAACAGTTGTTTTTGTAAGCATAGATTGACATTTTTACACAGGATTTGACATGTGACCTGACTCAGCAGCTTGCTCTGTTGGCTGTTCCAATTGACACTCAGCTCCATTTTGGAGGGGCCCACCTCCGAGGATGTCCATGAAGTGGACAACGGAGGAAAGAAATGAAAAACAGCCTATGCGTTCTGTGGGAAGCTGCAAAAACACTAACAATAACAGTTTCTCACTGATTATGACTGATATGAATGAATGAAAATGTCTGATTTTAGGATACAGTGCCTTGGACAGTGCAGTAAATGTGTGTTTGGGACAATAGAGTTTGAATTAGTGATGATGCAGAGACCTGAGCCTTGAAGCTTTGTCCATGAATATAAAAATCTTCTAGGCTTAGGGTTGATTTGGTCCAACGGGGCTGGCATTGCAGGAGGTGGCTATGGATTGTTTAGTGCATGTGCCTTGGTGATTTTTGGTTTTTGATGTAAGTGTTTATTTGAAAATCATTTTCTTAATCTGTGAAGATAAATGATGGTCCAAAAGGCAGTCAGTTACATGTTTGAAATATCTAAACTCACCCTCGTTCCTCTGTTTGGGTGAATTGTTTTAAAATGAATAAATGTGTTGCTTTTGTGGCTTTAAAACCGCGTTCATTGGACTTGTTGCTCTCTGCATGAATAAACCATGTAATTGTAGACTGGAAAAGCTTTGGTTTGGAAACAGGAATACGGTTTAAAACATGACTTAGAACATCTTTTTTTGTTTCATGTGTTTGTTAGAACAGATCACGTCAAATTTCAGGTTCACAGACAAAACGTAAACCCACAGTAACGATTGGGAATCTGAGTTTTCTGCAGGGCATTAAAATGCATTAAAAGTCAGGCTTTAAACGTACATTTCTTTGGAAACAATGGCGCTGCTTGATGATTTGATTTACTCCATTTACCTTTATTTCTAATGTTAAAATGAACCATCACTATTTACCGTGGGCCTGTCCCAGACGAAAGGACCGAGGTTTAGGGAGTTTTTTGTCGGAGCAAAAATGGGACAGAAAACATGACCCGCCAAAGCTCATGAGATCATCCTAAACATACGACGTGACCAGCTTTACTAAATCAAGGTTTTTGATAGTATTTGCAGTAGTATTCAAAGCAGAAAGTACAAATGAGTTGAAATAAATGAATTTGACTTTGACATGAGGTTTCCCTTCAAACTAACGTGTCCCTTCCCTCTCCTCTCTCTCTGTGTTTTCCAGAGCATGATTTCGTCCATCGTGAACAGCACTTACTATGCAAATGTGTCGGCGGCGAAGTGTCAGGAATTCGGGCGCTGGTATAAACATTTCAAGAAGACAAAAGACATGATGGGTAAGCAGAACGCCATGCTGCACACGCACAATGGGCCGCGAGTGCAGCCGCGATACGCGTCACTGTAGAGCGTGGCCCGTTTGTTTTTTATTCCACCAGGAAGGGAAGAAGGTGAGTTAAAGCGCTAGAACTGGGAAATATGACAGGTACTTTTAGAGGCTTAATCAGAAAAGCGAAATATTAGGGCTCTGTATTATCGTTATCGCAAAACATCATCTCCCATCTGACTTGACATTTATGCATTTTCTGCTACACAGGATTTTTACAATCCTTAATGTCATTAAAGAGCATTCAATTGGATTCAAATAGGCATTAAATTGAAGTTTCTTTGAAAATAATGACATTCCCTTAGTACTTTTACTGCATAAATTACATTGGGTTAAAATCAAAATGAAGCCCATAAGGCTGGGTACAGATGACCAGCGGGGTGAGGGCCGTAATACTAGAAAGACGCCTCGCCATGAGTGTGTGAATAAACTCCTTATCAGTGAAAAAAAGGACATCTGTAAAACCTTGTTTTTTGGGTTCAAAGCTCAATAAATCAGGCAGGAATTAGATATTAAAATAAGTCCAAGCCCGTAAAGTGTGGCATCTGTAGGAGCTACTAAAGTGGATATGTTGTTAAAGAGTGGAATGAAAACCTCATTTGGAGACAACGGCCCTAAAGTTTAGCAGCGTGTGCGTAACCTTGTAAAGGGAGAGTTTAGTCTATTTTAAAACTAAGATGTTCAAGGAGAAAAGTAGTTCAAAAGGTTGACCACACCCTAGCTTTTAGACCTTCACTTCTGCTGGAACATTGTGATGACATAGGTTTATGTTTGTGTAAAAGGCATTTCCCAGGATCATGCCAGTCTTAGTATGTAGTTGTGTTGCTTTATCATGGGATCGCCCTCCCTGTAGAATATGATCAGATTCATGTAAAGCCATCATTATTAACACGTGTGCAGATTGATAGATTCAGTTATCTCAGGAGGGCAGAGGCATCAAGGAACATTGGTGCCTTAGTATGGGGTCAGAGGAGCAGACCACCTGCTACACCTGCTAATCTAAGCTTGATTCTTTTTAGGCTGATCTTTACTATGTTGTTCAGGCTGTTTTTATCTTTTGACCAACCATTAGCAGCTTCTCGTGCCTCTGACCACACACAGATAAATGTAAGGCTGGCTTTAGTATCACACATCCGCTCTGGTCATGGTTTCAATGCAAACATTTCCCAGTCTAAAATTTGGATATTATCCAAAACCATTTCAACACAGTATTTTTCTTTTCAAATCCTCCACAACGACTTGAAAAGTACAAAATCAGCCCCAAAACAAGGCTCAACTGAAAGTAAATGAGTGCAATTAGGACTAAAAGTAACTTCTGCACATTTGAATGTTATTATTTCAAGCAGTGTTTGCAAAAACCTCCGTCAGTGTTGGACTTATGCGATATATTGCCGCTTCTGACAAACATGCATGACTTTGAATCATCCAGAACAGTTTTCACATGTCACATATTGAAGTGTTCTGTACTGATCAAAAAGGCTCCAGACACGGCATTGTTCCTGCAGCGGTCAGGTTGGAGATCGGTGTCTGGTTTTCTCCTGAACGTTGAACATGTTTCTTTAATGTCAGAGTAAAAACAAATGTTTATTTAAGTTTTGTCGGATTTTGTCTGAAGTCACCCCAACATGGCCACACTACGCTGCGTATATATTCACAAATACTGACATGTTAGGCATCCCCCCGACAACGCTCTGTAATCCACATATGGTCATTTCCTTTGTGGATAGACGTTATTAAACTTTAGAGGCGTTTTCTTCAAATGAGGTTTTCACTTCACTCTCGCTGCTCTTTAGTCTTTGACTTAAAAACAGATTTGAACACACACAAAAATAAAAACAGGATCCCAAATTTTTAAACCCGTTTCTGTCCATTATTCAGATTTGGTCGTCGAAAACAAACACATTCGGCCATTTTTACATGTACATTGTGGTTTTTTTATTTCTTTTTTTATGGGTTCTGGTTCAGGAAAACACAAAATGACAGAAAAATGTCAAATGCACATTTGTAAAACCTCCTCACGAAGCATCCCGTTATCGAATCACTTTCATCTCTCATTAATCTATTAGACAGTGCGGCCGAGTTGGGCCTCTCCAAATGTTTTATCCGTTGTTTATGCTCAGAAAGTGTTTTTTTTTTTTTTTTTTTCGCCAACAAAGGACGGCGATGACTTGTAACAAGCCACCGCCTCGCGCTCAAATTCAATTAGATCTTTTATCAACGCCCCCGAACAACGTGTGCTTTGTATTATCTCCCAAAAAAAACCTTTAACCCGCCAGGAAATAAGGTTATGCAATTCATATAGAAAAGAGGAAACGCCATGCATTTCTGTGAGATATTAGCCGCTCCGATATCAGGACGCGCTCACAGAACTCTTTCTGATCTCTATCTTATCTGAGCTTTTGGTTTTGGAAGTGGAAACACAAGCTGGGCATTTTTATTTACTGGCGTCTCCTCACAAACTCCCATCCCCTTTTCACACGGCTGGTTCTGAGTGGAATTGACCAGGGTTTTGGTCATACATTTGAACAAATATCAAATCCCTGAAACAGAAATTTGCCACAACTGCTACAAACCGGGTTTAAAAGGCTTCAAATTGCATCAAACTGTTTTTTTTATTTTATTTTTGTATTTGGATACTTCTCTTCATTCATCCGTTATGAAAACTTTTTCTTGCGTTTGTGGCTTTTTGAGCATTAAAACGTCTTATCGGACTGGCTGGAGTCAATTGAATCTTTATTTTAAATCAGTCACAAGATCTGTGATAAACATGTGAGTGGATAACCAAGTCTCTTTACGGAGTCTCGATGTGTGTGACAGACTCCACTAACATGCATCCAATATCTATACTAAAAGGTTTGTCATCGAGAACCAGAAATGTAAAGTGTCAGGGTCATCTCCAATGTTAAGAAATTGTGTGAAAAAAATTGGGCAAAATGGCAAAAAAAGGGGGTAAATATTTTTTATAGTAATAAAAAAAGAGCTTAAATAATAGCTTGGATATTGTTCCTGGATCAACAACATCAAAGCTCGGATCTAAAAAGAGATGTGTTTTTTTTTATACCACTGGTACCAATGCCCTATTGGTATGGTTTAACGGTCCCCAGCCCCACTAACATGGTCTGGACCCTCTCTCCAGCGGAGCTTCTCCTGGACAGGTGCAGAATGTGCCCAGTAAACTTGATTTGAAAACCTAAAAGGCAAATCTATAATTCAGGGTTTCCACTAAAAGCTTTACATCAGAGTCCCCCTGCCATCTTTGGAAAATAGTGACATTACTGGACTTTTTTACACCAGATGTTTATTGAAAACACACAAATTATGGTCCAAAACACTAACGCTGATAATGTTTGTAAATGTTATGTCAGATTGAAACACCTTTTTACTCAAACATTTCCACTTTGCTTTTAAATATCCACAATTCCCATCATTCCCTGCTTACTGGAATGGATACAAATCTTTACAAACGAGAAATTGAGAAATGTTTTGCATTTTGTCGCATAAAAAATATAATGTTTAGGCATTTAAATGGCACTCTTTGAACTGTAGCTGTCTAACCCTGCGTTATTTCTCCCCCCTCCCTGTGTACTGTGTGTGTATTGTGTGTGTACTGTGTGTGTATTGTGTGTGTACTGTGTGTGTATTGTGTGTGTACGGTGTGTGTATTGTGTGTGTACTGTGTGTGTACAATGTGTGTCCATGCTGTTGACTGTGCAGGCATGCGGCAACCCTCTCAGCTGGAGGGCTACCTGGGCACCTGTGTCCTCCGTGAGAGCCCGCGCGCCAATGCACTAGGTACGTCAGCCGTCATGGCCCCACACACACACACACAGCACACACACACACACGTCGTTACACGTGCGCACACAGGGGGTAAAAAGGGATAAAAAGGGACATACAGCCGCATTTGCTATGTGCGTCAATGGGAAAGTAGACATTTGTTCAACTCTTTTCATTTCATTGATTATAAAAAGCCAAAACACTTTGTCAAATTCCTCGCCCACACGGTTTGAACGATGAAGAGAAAAGAGGGAATGCATATTTTACACTTTCTTTTGTAGCAGGTTTTTAAAGTGATAGTCTGTTGAATTATTTTACAAATTTAATACATTGCGTATAATTGACTGCCTGTATCGTAACGTAAGTAAAATGACATCACAATATTTTCTCTAATGTCCGCCCTTTTGCAGATTTCAGCAACTAATCAGAATAATAAGACAGCATTCCTGTGACCCCTCCTGTCAGGTCCAATCAGGAGGGGAGCAGGACATGGTGTTTTCAAATGTTACTCACACTTTGTAATCTTACAGACTATCACTTTAAAAAGGTGACCGGAAATGTTGGACCATACATGACAGTAACTGTGAGGCAGAAAGTTGACAACTTAAGGCAAGACGCTGCAGGAAATGTAGAGATATCAATTTGAAATCTTTGCTGTTAAAAACGGACTTAGATATGAGGGAAAAAAATGTTTTGTGACATACTATTTACAAAGATTTGCTCAGTGGGACTTTCTATCTTGTAAAGTGTGGAGTCTTATGGAGCGACTAAAGTGCAGCCCTAAAGTTTAGTCTCTTTGTCTGCACATGCGCCCTGTGTATTTTTATGATTATATTTGGATCACCGTCACAGCCTTTCGTGCTACACGTGGATACTAAACATGTCAGTATTTGTGAAAGACACTGTTGGATGTAAAGCAGCCTCTCAGACGCTGGAGAAGGTGAAGCAGCTGAGCGCGGCCTAATGGCTTTGAGGTTCAATAAACAGCTCCCAGCACTTTAGAGTTTAATAGAGCACGAACTGATGAATTAATCTCCTCTCAGCGCACAGAGCAACACGGCCTTTCATCCACACAGCTTTTCTCCATTCATTTGTTCAAGTTTAAACCAAAACTATGTTCATATGATTGCGGATCGAGGGGCTTGAAGAGCTACAGAGTTCTGTTGAGTTGTACTGTGACGACCGAGCGACACCTTCTCAGTCAGCGATGCAGTTGTTTGGATGCTACAGCAGTAAATATGGAGTTCATGATAATAATGACTTTTGACTAATTACAATAGTAGATCTGTGTTGATTTGTGTTGATCGAGGTCTTTCTTCTGAAGCGCCTTCTCATTCTTCTGGTCAAAAGTTTGGTTAAATTTTAACAATTTAAATCACTGATTAGTTGTTTCAATTGTTGACAACTATTTTATTAATGGATTTATCGTTTTCTGGTAAATACAAACAATTAAAAAAAACGAAAGTTAGAGTATGCAGTCTTTTGTACATTGTATATTTCATAAATATCTGACTGTGTCTCATCCAATCAGAAATCAAAATTAGCACTAAGAACCTCCTACAAACATTTACATTAAGTTTAAATCATTCTCATACTCCTGTCACAGCCACACGATCGATCGATTCATCGTAAAAAATCATCTGCAGATGAATCGATTACCACAATAAAGGTCAGTTGCAGCCCTATTTAAGTCAGAAGCTTGAGCACATAATTTAAATTACTTTTATAAAATCTCTACTACGATGGATAATCCAAACTTTGTCGACCCAAGTTTATGAAGCAGAATTCAAGTATAATGACTTATTATTTTGCCTACAGCTGACCTGGAGCGCCTCGCAGCTGAAGTGCTCAGCTTTTTTAGACCAGAGTTCAGTCTCTGTTTTAGTCCGGAAAGTTTGAGGTCTTCATCCTCTCTGCCCTGTTCGGCCCACTGCACTCCCCCCGGCCCGCCCCCATTGTTGTACCTAATCCGGCCTCTTTGTGGGCGGATTGTACAGGAGGAGCACTCCCCGGCCCAACACGCCCTTGCTCCCCACGCTCTCCCTCGCTGCATTGACATGGAAATGTCTCCCAATGCCCCCCAGCAGTGCAGCGTATGCACGTCCACATGAACATCCACGCCATATACCATCAGAGCCCCAGTGCCAGGGATTACCACGCCGCAGGATTATTACCCCCATTCCTCTGTTCCTCTCCCCCACGCCGTTTGTCTGCGCTCAATAGCCCCGTCTTGGCGGCTTCTGACAGTTAAAAAACAGGCCATTATTTGTGATTATTTTTGGGGGAAAACGTCCATGGCCCTAATCTTTCATCTCCAGAAACTCATCCCCCCCCCCTCACCATAAAGGCTGATTTAGCTTCCACAAACGTGGTGTTGGGCTTCTGAGGTGTTAAAGCTGTTTCCTGCCCCCTCACTCCGTCAGCTCCCAAACGCCAGCGCGGTTCTGATTCGCCTTTTCATGTTTGGTGTGTTTTTTAAGAACGTAAACATTCACTCAGGCAGCTGCTGTTTACTGAAATTTCACATTATAAAACCGGCTTTTATTTAAGATGCGGCTTCAAATGGGCACCGTCTAGTCATTTATTTAGCAGCCGCTTTTTGTTTCCTTGGGACACTTCTCCATTCATCTTACGGTCCAATTTTTAGCATTACGCCCAGTATTTCTCAAATCTGGACCTAAAATGAGACTTAAATGGACCTAAATTGGACTAATTCTATCGAAACTGGGTGCAAAGGATGTCTAAACACCCAATTTAAACACATTGCTAAAGCATATGAACTCTGTAAATAAAGTGAATAAAGTCTACAAACACAGATGACCCTGGGTAGCACCATTTAGATCACTATCATCTAAAACTACTTAACAGTTTGGAAGAAGGAGATAACAAATACAAAATTCACTCTTGATGACTCTTGATATGGAAACACCAAGCCTTGTCCTCCGATTGATGGGACATGGATCTCTGTCTGGGATGGTGACCCGGGCGTGCTGCGTCCCGGGCCGTCCACATGACGAGCCGCAGACTGAGCCCTGGACCAGCAGGTCCCACACACAGGGCCCCTTCTCAGTGCTCTGTCTGCCCCAGCCATAGGAGAGTTGGTACATATCACAAGTCATGAGAGTGAAACATCGTACAATCACCTTAAACTTGACCAGGCCCTGACCCTAACCCCCCTCATAGTGGGCCGGTGCCTAATCTTAATACCTCTCTGATTGGATGATGAATGTCCACTGTGTACCAACTATCCTATGAAAAGAATGTTGACCGCCACAGACTGAAAAGCAACATTCAGCAGAAACATCACTGACCAAAGTTCTAAAGGCGAGACGCTGCAGGTGGATACAAACTTTTGGTGTATCAATAATAGAAACACTTGTATTGCACTTTACAAGCCTGTATTACCAAGTTTCACAAAGCGCCACACTGTAGTCGTTATTCATTCACCCCAGACCTCAGTGGTGACAAGCTACTTTTGAAGGAAGTGAGACTTGGCCTATTGTACATGTTTTTTAGTGGTAGGGGAAACCGGAGGAAACCTACACAGACACGAGGAGAACATGCAAACTCCACAGAAAGGCCCCTCTGGCCGGGGATGGAAAGATCCTCTAGTTGTGAAGCACGAGCGCTAACCACTGCACCACAGTGCCCCATAAATATGAGGGGGAAATATGTTTTATGGATTTTTCATATCAAAATAAGGGCTTTTATATGTAAACATTGCCAAAATTGCAGATGTATTTAACAACTAAATCTAAACGATGAGCTGATTTGAATCTACTTGTATTTATTTTTTTACATATGAGTTACATATGAGCAAATAAAAACAAAACAAGTTTTACCCTGCTTTTTGGGTTTAAAGCTCAATAAATCAGGCAGGAAGTAGATATTGAGATATTATCTTATCTTAAAAATCCCACTGAAAAAACCTCCAAAGGTTAAGTCCAAGACTGGGAAGTTCATCTGTACGAGCAAACCTAACCTGGGCAAAAGGTTTGACAAATATGTGCTATTCGAAAAGATACTTCCCAGGAATTGGACGATTGGAAACTTTCCCAAAGAAAAGGACCATATTCAAACATGTCAGTATTTGTGAATGGACACGTGTGGGAAACACGCTGTCATCATATCAGCAAATAAACATGGCAAAGGGAGAGTTACATACATACTGCATACATACTGCATACATACTACATACATACTACATACATACTGCATACATACTGCATACATACTGCATACATACTGCATACATACTACATACATACTACATACATACTGCATACATACTGCATACATACTACATACATACTGCATACATACTGCATACATACTGCATACATACTACATACATACTGCATACATACTACATACATACTACATACATACGGCATACATACGGCATACATACTACATACATACTACATACTTACTGCATACATACTACATACATACTGCATACATACTGCATACATACTACATACATACTACATACATACTGCATACATACTGCATACATACTAGATACATACTACATACATACTACATACATACTGCATACATACTACATACATACTACATACATACTACATACTTACTACATACATACTGCATACATACTACATACATACTACATACATACTACATACTTACTACGTGGAGAGCGGACATTTTGTCGTCTACAGAGTGCGTTATAATTCCTGAATTATTGCGACTTGAATCCTCTGGGAGTGTGTGAAGTGGCCTCGGGGGGCAGTTGTTCTAACTTCTTGGGAAGTGAGCGGTGTTTTCGTGTTCAGTAAAACGCCGGACAGAGCAGCATCGTCAGCAGTTTTCTGACGTTGAAAAAGTTGACACGTAAAAGCAGCATTCTCTGAAAATAGGCCGCCGTAAGTGTGCCATACTCAACACATTTCAGGCAAATGTGAGGGACTATTTTTACATAAAGCTGTAAAAACCTCTCGACTTGTTGTTTTTCTTCACATTGATCCATTTGGATCTGGTTTTGTCTTGTTTATTCAGAATGGAAATGACCAAAGGATGGATTTTTCCATGACTTGATTTTAAACGTGTATCTTCATTTGTCTCGTGTGTGTTTCAGCGGAGATCGACGGCCTCTCTGACCTGTCCCCTCCCGGCTCCAACCACAACCACCTGGGCTTCTCCCAGCAGCAGCAGCCCATCCCAGGTAGCACGGCCGAGCAGACCCCCTCGTCGCCTGTGCCGCCGCTGTCCCACGCCCCGCCCTCCCACGGGGGCCAGGGGGGAGGCCGCCAGCCCCTGCCCGGCCTGCACCACCCGGGCCTGGTGTCCACGCCCATCAGCCCACAGCTGGTCAACCAGCAGCTGGTCATGGCGCAGATCCTGAACCAGCAGTACGCGGTGAACAGGCTGCTCGCCCAACAGTCGCTGTCGCAGCAGTACCTGAACCATCCGCCCGTCAACCGCAACCACACCAAGCCCCTGGAGCCGCAGACCGGCTCCAACACTGACGTGTCCTCCGAGATCTATCAGTGGGTCCGCGACGAGCTGAAGAGGGCGGGCATCTCCCAGGCTGTGTTCGCCAGAGTGGCCTTCAACAGGACGCAGGTGAGGCCACGGTCAGATCTAAACGTCTGGTACTGTTTATCAGGGGTTCTCAAACTGTGGTACTGTGGTAGCAGGAGAGAACTGGGGCTTTTTAGGTTTAAGGGCCCAATCCATATAGATTTTTGGGGTCCAATACTCTAACCCTCCTCTTTCCGATGCAAAACACGGCAAGTCTCAATATTCCTATTTTCACACAAATCAAAGCCAAGTTAATATCATATAACCATTATGCCGTATCAGCCGGCTGATATATTGGTCGGGCCCTGTTAAATATTTATTTACAGCGCACAAATCAAAGCTTTAGACTCACCCATTTTATTCTTGAATAAAAAACCTCATGCTTCAGTTTGTTTTGCTTACAGTAGGGTCAGGCCGTTAAACACAAACATGCTCAGAGGGGACGGGGTTTCCTATCAACGAGCATCGACACTGAAAAGAGTCAGATCTTTGTTTCACTCAGTTCTACTCATTTGGAAACAGCACAGCAGCAGAGCAGGCAACACAAGCGAAAGGTTTTTGCATAGAAAGCTTTAATGACCCGTTATTAATTTAACCAAATTGTAAGTTTCTTCTTTTTTTTTTTTATCAAATTGTATCAAAATTTAAATTTCAAAAATACAAAATCAGGAACAAAACGGGACTAAAACGAAGAGTGATTAGAAAAATCAAAATGAAAACTGAACTTGTGCACATTTTTAAGTCAATCTCAGATGGAACACCTTCTTGTGATGCGGGTTATAACAATAAGGATACTTTGGCCGCGTCTAAACCCATACAAAGCAAAGACTGATCTCATTCCGAGTCGCTGCCAGTGCTTGTGTAGGATCTGTGATATTAGCGCCTGCTCACGTTCCGGCCCCTCCCCTCCTTTATTTATTAGCTGTTTGTTGTTTGCCATATGTGCGTTAATAAAAGCGCTGGGGGAGGGGCCGCAGGAGGTAAACGGGGGGAGGAATAAAGAGAAGAGGCCGATGCTGAGCGATAAGCCCCTGATGAGGCTCTGAAGAATGCAGCTCTCACACTCATAACAAAAGCTTTACGTCTAACGAAGAGGCTGCGGCGCCACGCCATTATCTCCTCACATTCTGGACCCGTTCAGACCCGCCCGCACCTCCAGGAACGTGTGCAATTCACCAGACATACTTCTGTACGTGTAATTGTTAGTCTCACATCACCGGGCCACAATGAAGGCCGTTGTTCAATCAAAAAGTGTGACAAGTTGGCATCGCTCAGCGACAGAAGGAGAAAGAACAATCCCTGTCAAATCCAAATCGCATTTTGAAGTCACAATTTCAAATGTAAAGGATGCTGTTTTGGCATTTAGAGAGCAATACATGTTTCAGTCTCTTTTTACCGTTGGTCAATGACCTTTTAATATCAACTCAATCATTCTATTATGGATAACATCCATTGACTGTCATTGAGCTGAACACCTAACAACCAACTCAAATATTGAATTATTCAAACATGCATAAGAGTGGTGCAGTTCATAATTGTGACAGTCTGGATGAAATCGCTAATCTAACTACACCATCACCTTAACTTATTGTTATTACAGTGTTCTGCAACGCAAACAGAAGCTTCATTCTATCGCTCAGTCTCCGAGGGCTTCCATCTGACTGACATTTACACATTTTTGGATAATTCAGCAAAAAAAAAAGCAGACTTAAAAGTGAGGACAAGTTGACTTTTCGTTTGAATGTTTCTAATGCAGCTGGTTTGTTCCTGGTTTGTTCTGGTCTGTGTTTGTTTAAGACACAAAAAAATAAAATGTATTTATTTTTTTACGTACAGCCTTGATTTCAATATTAGTTTTGTTAGCCATGATTCTGTTTGTTGGGCCTGGGGCAGTTGTGGCTACAGAAGGGGCTCTCTTCACTGAGAGAACGCTGTATAAAAGAACAGCATTACCACCTCCTAAAAACGGGAAAAGCCCCACACGCCTCTGATTAACACTTGTAAACTGATCAATCCCACAAAATGGAGCGTACTTTCGCCATCACCTTGTCTTATGACCAAATCACACCTTATTGACGGAGCGCGTGGCGGAGGCGGCGAGTGCGGCGCGGGGGCCCCGAGCGCGATGAAAAGGCCCAATCACAGCTCAGAATAGTCTCATCGCCGCATAATGAAGGAATCCACTCGTATTGAAGAGGAACAGAGCAGGCGCTGATGAGACTCGGCAGCAGCTCCAGTGCAGCCACAAACAGCTGGGTCCGAAAATGGATGGGACACTTACGGCCACCGCATCGGAGAGAAAAACACAACAAATCTATCCACTGATCTGTGGCATGTTTAAGAGTAAAATAAAACTGACTCTGGCTTTTAAAGGGTCCTTTTAGTTTTGAGCAGAACTGAAGTGGATTCACATTCATATTCACAAAGGTTGAACATTGCATCCTAATGGTACATAGTATGTTTTAATGGTACACAAAGGTAAAACAATTTGATTAAACCACGTCTAAATCAGAAATCTAAGCTAAGTTCTGAGCTAAGACAAAGGTCCGACCATGTTAGCAATTTGTAGACACAATAAGGTCCAACGGAGACACAGGGACATGGCGTCCTCTGCTGAGGACTTGTCCTTGCTCAGGCTGGATACGTTTACGTTTAGTTTTTGATAGCTGAACGATACCTTTTTTTGTTACCTGTACTAAAATATTTGTCATCTAGACCAAAAAACATTTATTCCATACAATACTATTTCTTGAAACAACCAAGTCACTTCCCTTACTCTGACAGCATCACCGCTTGGCCTTTAAAGATATATTTTTGTTGGTACCTGCTTTTGATATGGTTTAATGGTACCCAGTCCTGACAAAACTGCAGCCTTTGTGATTTGCGAATAATTAATAACGCAACTTTGATTTGATAGCAATTGTGCCTCCCCAGCCAGTTTTGTTGAGTTAATTTTCCCATCACATTCCACCTCATGATTTTCTGATAAAGGAGATCAATGTGTGATGTCGCTCGTGTATCGACAGCACAAATAGGTGGATGGGATCAATATCGGAAATACTTGGTATTGTGGGTCCAATTCAACCCAACTCTCCGTTTTTGACAGAAATCTCTGAAGGTTGAACCTGATCATTGGTTTGCATCAGGCTCCCAAACCCAAGCCACTGTCACCTTGCAAGGCACCAACGACACTTCCAGGTTCTTCAGTGTTTTCATCACGTTGGACACCATTATGAGAAAATAAATGTTCATAAAATCATAGCAATATTAGTCGTAAACCAGTTGAAGAGATAAGCTGTTTACAGCCACAAACCTCTGATGAGCCCATGTCCATTGGCCTGATCCTCCCCAGGGCCTGCTCTCCGAGATCCTGCGCAAAGAGGAGGACCCCAAAACTGCCTCACAGTCGCTGCTGGTCAACCTGCGCGCCATGCAGAACTTCCTGCAGCTGCCCGAAGCTGAGCGCGACCGCATCTACCAGGAGGAGAGGGAGCGCAGTCTGACCGCCGCGTCCGCAATGGCCACGGCACCGCTCATCAGCACGCCGCCCAACAGGCCCGTCCAGGTACTGCACTGCCGCTTTTATTCACTCACAATGCCACTGTCCCTGCTTACTTTATTGTTCCACTGCAGGAAGTGAACAGATAAACATTCCATACTGTACATAAGGGCCAGTTCGACTTTGCAAGCCCCAGTTCTTTCCTTAGAATGTGGACTTCTCTAGTGATGGGTGAGTGAAGCCATGTGACACTTCAACGCGTTCCTCGCCAAAAGATTCGCTAAAGGCTCGGAGCTTCAGAGCTGCTTCATTCTGTGTGAGCACTGACCTCTTGTGGACACTTTATTGTTGTGACTTTTCATAAATGACTCCAACACCAGCGCTATCAGAACGATGTGCTTCAAACAGTCGTGTGGCGGTTCGACCAAAAGACAATAAATAAAAGTCATTTACTTTATAACGTGGTTCTGTGGGCGGGGCCAGTCACCTGCCGCTCTGCTGCTCTGAGGCAGGACGTCAATACACCATCTTTTAATTTCACTCAGTCAGTCGCGGTAAAATGGGAAAACATTTATTTATCACTTATGATTCATAATGCCAAAGTAAGGACTAGAAAACCTCCCCGGTTTAGCGCCTCGCCGCTCAAAGCTGTCACGGCGACACGCTGAAACACTCTGAGCCAAAGAGTCGCTTTGAAACACTGAGACGCGACTCACACAGTGGAGCTCTGTTCCAGACGTTTGACACTTTACTTTACTGTAGCAAAACAGGCTCCAAGCAATCTTCTTCAGGAAGAGCAATACAAGCTCCAGTTTGTTTAACCATCACTTGAACTCTCCCACAGTATCACCTCTGTGTTTCTCAAACATTTTGATTCTGTTTAACTAGAGAGCATTCACTTGTATTTGAATCATGTATTTAATAAGTTCAGTGTTTTTTTTCTGGTAATAATTTATAATTAGATACATTTAGATTTAGATTAGTTTTAATCTTTAGAGCATTTTTAGACCTGCTTTGGTCCTGAGCTGATATAGATTTAGGCCTGGTGGGACATGGAAGGTCAGGTATTATATCAGGAGGTGCTTGGAGTGAACGTTTGAGAAATGTTTGATTTGATCAAAATACTGTGAGTTTGTATCAGAGCAGGAGGAGACTGTGAGTTTGTATCAGAGCAGGAGGAGACTGGGTTTGTGTCAGAGCAGGAGGAGACTGTGAGTTTGTATCAGAGCAGGAGGAGACTGGGTTTGTATCAGAGCAGGAGGAGACTGGGTTTGTATCAGAGCAGGAGGAGACTGGGTTTGTGTCAGAGCAGGAGGAGACTGGGTTTGTGTCAGAGCAGGAGGAGACTGGGTTTGTGTCAGAGCAGGAGGAGACTGAGTTTGTGTCAGAGCAGGAGGAGACTGAGTTTGTGTCAGAGCAGGAGGAGACTGAGTTTGTGTCAGAGCAGGAGGAGACTGAGTTTGTGTCAGAGCAGGAGGAGACTGAGTTTGTGTCAGAGCAGGAGGAGACTGAGTTTGTGTCAGAGCAGGAGGAGACTGAGTTTGTGTCAGAGCAGGAGGAGACTGAGTTTGTGTCAGAGCAGGAGGAGACTGAGTTTGTGTCAGAGCAGGAGGAGACTGAGTTTGTGTCAGAGCAGGAGGAGACTGAGTTTGTGTCAGAGCAGGAGGAGACTGAGTTTGTGTCAGAGCAGGAGGAGACTGAGTTTGTGTCAGAGCAGGAGGAGACTGAGTTTGTGTCAGAGCAGGAGGAGACTGAGTTTGTGTCAGAGCAGGAGGAGACTGAGTTTGTGTCAGAGCAGGAGGAGACTGAGTTTGTGTCAGAGCAGGAGGAGACTGAGTTTGTGTCAGAGCAGGAGGAGACTGAGTTTGTGTCAGAGCAGGAGGAGACTGGGTTTGTATCAGAGCAGGAGGAGACTGGGTTTGTGTCAGAGCAGGAGGAGACTGAGTTTGTGTCAGAGCAGGAGGAGACTGGGTTTGTGTCAGAGCAGGAGGAGACTGGGTTTGTGTCAGAGCAGGAGGAGACTGAGTTTGTGTCAGAGCAGGAGGAGACTGAGTTTGTGTCAGAGCAGGAGGAGACTGAGTTTGTGTCAGAGCAGGAGGAGACTGAGTTTGTGTCAGAGCAGGAGGAGACTGAGTTTGTGTCAGAGCAGGAGGAGACTGAGTTTGTGTCAGAGCAGGAGGAGACTGAGTTTGTGTCAGAGCAGGAGGAGACTGAGTTTGTGTCAGAGCAGGAGGAGACTGAGTTTGTGTCAGAGCAGGAGGAGACTGAGTTTGTGTCAGAGCAGGAGGAGACTGAGTTTGTGTCAGAGCAGGAGGAGACTGAGTTTGTGTCAGAGCAGGAGGAGACTGGGTTTGTATCAGAGCAGGAGGAGACTGGGTTTGTATCAGAGCAGGAGGAGACTGAGTTTGTGTCAGAGCAGGAGGAGACTGAGTTTGTGTCAGAGCAGGAGGAGACTGGGTTTGTGTCAGAGCAGGAGGAGACTGAGTTTGTGTCAGAGCAGGAGGAGACTGAGTTTGTGTCAGAGCAGGAGGAGACTGAGTTTGTGTCAGAGCAGGAGGAGACTGAGTTTGTGTCAGAGCAGGAGGAGACTGAGTTTGTGTCAGAGCAGGAGGAGACTGAGTTTGTATCAGAGCAGGAGGAGACTGTGAGTTTGTATCAGAGCAGGAGGAGACTGAGTTTGTGTCAGAGCAGGAGGAGACTGAGTTTGTGTCAGAGCAGGAGGAGACTGAGTTTGTGTCAGAGCAGGAGGAGACTGAGTTTGTGTCAGAGCAGGAGGAGACTGAGTTTGTGTCAGAGCAGGAGGAGACTGAGTTTGTGTCAGAGCAGGAGGAGACTGAGTTTGTATCAGAGCAGGAGGACACTGAGTT
Source organism: Proterorhinus semilunaris (assembly GCA_021464625.1). Classification (NCBI taxonomy): domain Eukaryota; kingdom Metazoa; phylum Chordata; class Actinopteri; order Gobiiformes; family Gobiidae; genus Proterorhinus; species Proterorhinus semilunaris. Next base: position 38,372,161 of record CM038350.1, read on the forward strand.
TGTGTCAGAGCAGGAGGAGACTGAGTTTGTATCAGAGCAGGAGGAGACTGAGTTTGTATCAGAGCAGGAGGAGACTGAGTTTGTGTCAGAGCAGGAGGAGACTGAGTTTGTATCAGAGCAGGAGGAGACTGAGTTTGTATCAGAGCAGGAGGAGACTGAGTTTGTGTCAGAGCAGGAGGAGACTGAGTTTGTATCAGAGCAGGAGGAGACTGAGTTTGTATCAGAGCAGGAGGAGACTGAGTTTGTGTCAGAGCAGGAGGAGACTGAGTTTGTGTCAGAGCAGGAGGAGACTGAGTTTGTATCAGAGCAGGAGGAGACTGAGTTTGTATCAGAGCAGGAGGAGACTGAGTTTGTATCAGAGCAGGAGGAGACTGAGTTTGTGTCAGAGCAGGAGGAGACTGAGTTTGTGTCAGAGCAGGAGGAGACTGAGTTTGTATCAGAGCAGGAGGAGACTGAGTTTGTGTCAGAGCAGGAGGAGACTGAGTTTGTGTCAGAGCAGGAGGAGACTGAGTTTGTGTCAGAGCAGGAGGAGACTGAGTTTGTGTCAGAGCAGGAGGAGACTGAGTTTGTGTCAGAGCAGGAGGAGACTGAGTTTGTGTCAGAGCAGGAGGAGACTGAGTTTGTGTCAGAGCAGGAGGAGACTGAGTTTGTGTCAGAGCAGGAGGAGACTGAGTTTGTATCAGAGCAGGAGGACACTGAGTTTGTGTCAGAGCAGGAGGAGACTGAGTTTGTATCAGAGCAGGAGGAGACTGAGTTTGTATCAGAGCAGGAGGAGACTGAGTTTGTGTCAGAGCAGGAGGAGACTGAGTTTGTATCAGAGCAGGAGGAGACTGAGTTTGTATCAGAGCAGGAGGAGACTGAGTTTGTATCAGAGCAGGAGGAGACTGAGTTTGTATCAGAGCAGGAGGAGACTGAGTTTGTATCAGAGCAGGAGGAGACTGAGTTTGTATCAGAGCAGGAGGAGACTGAGTTTGTGTCAGAGCAGGAGGAGACTGAGTTTGTATCAGAGCAGGAGGAGACTGAGTTTGTGTCAGAGCAGGAGGAGACTGAGTTTGTGTCAGAGCAGGAGGAGACTGAGTTTGTATCAGAGCAGGAGGAGACTGGGTTTGTGTCAGAGCAGGAGGAGACTGAGTTTGTGTCAGTGCAGGAGGAGACTGTGAGTTTGTATCAGTGCAGGAGGAGACTGGGTTTGTATCAGAGCAGGAGGAGACTCAGTTTGTATCAGAGCAGGAGGAGACTGAGTTTGTATCAGAGCAGGAGGAGACTGGGTTGTTATTGCAGCAGATGATTGATTGTGGCATATTGTGTCGCCCTGAGGTATCATTACAAAAATCTAAAAACATGAAAAATTAGCAGGAAGAGCCAACTGTTGTTAAACATTAGGAGAAAGTTTGTGGTGGAAGGAGTGGAGGTGGAGATTAGTGCGTCTTTGCACAGAATGGTGAGTAATACATTTGTATTTTAACAATCGTCTAATGAAGGAACATGCCTCGCCATCTGCAGCAAACGCAAACACAGCTCGGCTCCTGTCTTTCATTTGTTTTCAATTATTCCAAAGGATTGTTGGCACCAAAGTACAATAAGTTGGTTGTGATATATTTCCTGTGTGACATTTATCATGTAGGCTGCTCCTACACAGCTCGCCGTGGCGCCCGTACCTGGCCATCTGCCAGCCGCTCCTATGGAGCCATGCGCTGACTGTAGCCACATAAATCAGACAGAGAGAGGCTCAGGGGCTTTTATTGGCCTCATAAAAACACACGCAGAGGTGTGACGGACCGGTGTGTGCACGTCCCAACCTCAACAATTAGCCACATGCTAATCATGCTAATCATGCTAACCTACCATCTTTGGCTTTGTCGTAAAACAGATGAGAGGCTCCGGAACAGTCAGGGTCTCCTTGTCTGTCAGTCTAGACACACTTTGACTCGCTCCTCTTTCATCTCCTCCGAGCTGCTGTGATTCATATGCTAATGCTTTTATTCGAGTACCTGTTACCCTGTCAGAAGACTCCTGTCAGGACACGAGCTGCTGAACAAGGGCTCTCTTTCACTGCACTGGAATAATGTGTGTACGAGTATTTACAGGAGCTGTGTGTCTGTGTGTGTGTCCGCAGCCCTGGAGGGAGGAGAGTGTGCGGCCGGATGACTGGAACCCGCGCATCCCAGTGGGCATCTCCCCTGTGAGCACCTCCCCTGTGCACCTTCACCCACCACCCAGATGGACTGTACGCACTCCAACACTCTAACGCACCACGCACACACGCTCTCTGTACTAATGTTGTGATGACGGGTTTGAAATGCTGCAGGTCACATTTAAGGTTAAGGGGAGACTCCTCTATTTTCTCTGTTCTCTATCAGACTTTGGGCCAGTTTGCTCCACAACGCAGAAACTTTCTCTTGTAACGTTTATGCGTTAATTGCATGATTGTCTAAAATAATTGGCCAATTTTCACAATAAGGTGTATAATTACAGGCACTGAGTCACTGTTTCTCCACAGATTTATTTGGGGCATTGTAACTTCAAAGCCCATTTTCTTAATGCTTTTTCCTTACACTCTACAACATCTCTTTAGTAGCTCTACCGACTCCAAACTTAACCGTCTTAGACTGTTAAGTTTGGAGTCTGTAGAGCTGTTTATTGATTATTCAGTGGCATTTTTAAAATATCTAATTTCTGCTTGATTTCTGCCCTTTTGATCTTGATAAAATACTGAATGTTTCACCAATAACTAGTTTATTTAAAAACTAAACAAGATCCAAAATCTCCTCTGAGTAATGTCATATTTATGCCCTAATTTACAGCAAAAGTTTCAGATTGATATCTCTAAATTGGTGATAAGATCCACTAAACAGCAGTGAAATTAAAAACGCTGGTTGAAATAAAGCATCTTATTTTGGGGGTAAAGGTTCTGCAGTGAATGCCAGGTTTAACGTGCATAAAAAGGTGAAATGGTAGCGTTTGTTCTGACCCATTCTGGCGTCCGCAGGTGAAGCCCTCCACACTGCCGGGCGAGTGGAACGGGAAGACGGAGAACTGCATGGTCAACATCAACTCCACCATCTACGACGAAATCCAGCAGGAAATGAAGAGGGCCAAGGTGTCGCAGGCGCTGTTCGCCAAAGTGGCCGCCTCCAAGAGCCAGGTACAGCGCAAAGTCCCACACACCACGAGTCCGCCACGACATCCCATAATACACTGCAGACTCCCGAAGGAGTCACTACATGACTGTCAGTATTACAGACGTTTGTTGAAAACCATTCAGCTGCAGTTTTTACTCAAATTGTGCACATTTTTGCCCGTTGTGTCTGTTTTTTAATATTGACATCCCCCATGTAATGAAATAAGCACAGATATTGTGTAAAATGTTACAAATATATCATATTTTTGTCGACCTGTTGCGACCCAGTTTGTTTGAATCGTTCACATTTACAGTGAAATAGTCGCAGGTGTCCTACTTTACAGATGCTACAGTTGTTAGTTTGTTGTTGTTTAGTTGTGGCACTGAGTCACCATTTCTCCATCCATTTATTTGGCAAAAACTTTCTTTGTATCTACTATATCAACAAAATGAACCCATTAAATTAAACCTGGCTCTATCCATTATTTAGATTTTGTTTTTTGGCCATTTGTAGGCGTAAAGTGCCTATTTTTTTATATGTAGACAGAAAATGGTCTTTTTCATATCAATCAAAGGTTTGACCTGCAGAGTGTGTCCCTCAGTGAGGCAGTCAGTGTGGGCTCCTGCTCATGTCTTAATGACATGTGTGGTCTCATTGTGGGTTTGGAGTTTCAGCGCTGGGCTAATGTTTGAAAAACAAACAAACGTGTTTATATTCGAGCGACTGTCGTCTGCTCCAGACTGTGCGCCGCGGATTCCGCTGCCAAAAACGCACGGCGGAATTCACTTCCAAACCTTTTATTACCCGTCATTCGCGAGCGGGGCGCGCGTGTATTAAAGGTGTGGCTCGGTCTGCGGCGGCGAGGTAACGGATCAGCCCGGGCGGAATCGTCAGGAAATATCTGCAAAGACCAGGGTTTTTCTCGCTGATTAGGATGATTACAGGGACAGATAGCTTTGTTTTACTCAAAAATTGCAGCTTGATGCACAAACCACTGTTTTTGCAAAAGGGGTTCAAAGACGTGCAGAAGAATGGGGGAAGACGTCCTTGTGTTGACTTTGGCGCACGAAGGCTTCAGAGTGCCATGGAAAAGAAAGAAAGACAGAAATTCGACTTTTGTGAATTGATTTAAAAAAATTGAAATCACATATTAATGAATGCGCTCCTTTACCTAAAGCTGTCACATTAGAATCAGAGTCCCCTTATACGGGCTCTTTTGGCTTTTCTAGTTTTCCTTCGCGGGACACTTTCACAGCGTGTAGAAAGGAGGAGCTCACAAATCCGCCGCCTCCCCCTCTCCGATCTCTCTCTGCAGTTGTGGAACGCGTCACAAATGTCCTGTTTATCCATGTCTTGTCCTTTACCAAAACAGCGGTAAATATTTCTAAAGTTCCCTGTTTGTCAGGTAGCATAATAAGAACTGAGCGCTTGTTGGCCTTACAAAATAAAAGCAGAGGCCTTTGTTGTGAAAGGCATGACATACACGAGGATCTAAAGATAGATGCAAATACTCCCCTATCTCCGTTTTGATTTTCTTTCAAAATCGTTTTGGATATTTGTTACTAGTCCACAGATGCCACGTGTGAAAGTAAAGTTGTGGAAATTTAATTAAGAACAAATGCATATTTGTTTTTATGTTTATGCCACTGAAACAGATCTGGTTATGAAAACACTGCTATATTCAGTGTTGGTAGTAACTGAATACATGTATTTAGAATATTTAGAATACTCATTTTGGGTAACTGTATTCAGGTACAGTTACTGAATACAGTAATATTAAAGGAATACATATAAGTACTTGTTCATTAAAATTCAATTCAAGTGACTCCCCCATACAACAACAGGGCAGGGACAAACCTTCTGACTTATCGTGAGTTATTGGTATTGGTATTGACTGTGCATCTGCACAGCGCCACCTACTGTTCTGAAGAAAGTGTTATATTTATCTTTGAAACCCACTGGAGGAAAAGTAATAAGTTGTCAACAATCTACTGCTTAAGTAAAGTACAAAAGCTATCACTTAGCTTCATGATGAGCAATAAGTTCTCTTCTTTTACTGAAGAACCAACATGTCCTTCAGTAAAAGCGTGTAGCATTTGAAGATCAGTCAAAAAAGACTCAGTGTCGGAATGATAAAGTAGGACTCAGTAGAGAGGGATTGTGGTGGAGCGTTAGGTTCCGTCTAGAGAAGGTGAAAACAGGAGATGTGGTTCCAGTTTATGAGGCTGGTGGCGTGTCTCCCTCTGACGGCACTGACGGAGGCGGGTGCGAAGGGAACGGAGCGGCAGATAAGAAGAGTGCTAATTGTGTCTGTGAAAAGGGGGCCTGGGAGAGCACTTATCGCCATCTCCATCTCCTAATGGGCGCTCGGCAGGCAGCTGGTTCCCCCGCACCACCGCCACCTAACCAGCCCTATCACCGCCAATGCCAGAGACCGACCAGTGCCACGTTGGTCTTTGGAGCCATTTACATAAGTGTAGTAAAGTGTTTACGTTGTGTTCAAATGCCAGTTTGGCCTTAGGGCAATCACTATTTTCTCAGGCTTTTTAGATGTTTTCTGGTGGCACACTCCAAAAAGGTTAAGTCAGAATTGGGTCTTTGCATTGTCTTGTTTTAACTTGAACGTTGAATCAGGAAATGTAGCGGATTGTTCAGTGGAAGTGATAAACTGGCTTTTGGAGCTCGCTGCAATCCCATGAGCATTCTGTTCCACTTTGTTCCTCTCCAAGACTCTGAGTCCTTTTTGGTAGAATATTCCCCTCGTGTAGCTTAAGTTATGTTTGTGAGGTTCTGCTGCCTGACAGGACAGGTTCCCTGCGGTTTAAAGACAGGTATGTACTATTACACACCAGTGAAAGTACACGAAAATGCTGAAAATCCTGTCTTGTCTCTAAAGATACTTGCCGACTCCTGGCCTAAACTGAAGTGTAGCATAAAGAGTTAAAGTGATGGCTGAGTTTATACCGGCTCTTTTCTGAACACTAGAGCTTTTGCGTCTGCAGTGGCTGAGGATGGAGGATGGGCAGGGCTGGCACCGTGCCCGCACGGACTTCTGGGAAATCACAGCGGCACAGTGGGGGTGGTGACGGGTACAGAGGCGGGGCCTGTCAGAGGAGCTTCCCGACATGCCCCAGGATCAGCTGATTTAACCCCCACCACAAGAACATAGCCCACTCCTCTGCCCTTTTTGCTGCACTTTATTTATTCTATATTTTCTTTCAAGAGTGAATCTAATTTGTATTATCTGCCAAAGGAATAAGTCTTTTTGTGTTTAAAGTAGAAAAAACATATTGCTTCTAAAATAAGATCAATTATATGATTGTCACTTAGATATAATACAATAAATCTCTTTTCTAATTCCATTGGCAATTTTTTGTACTTGGCAAATTAGAATGACTGAAACTGAGGCAAAATATTCTTAATTCCAGTCATTTTAATTTATCATCATATCAGGTCAGAATCTGGTCAGAATTAGACAAATGGCTTAAACCGAACTTTTGCACATGCTGTGTTTGCATAGAAATGTGTAAATCCCTCAGCGATATATTGTGGCTCTTATCGTGATCATTTGCCGGTATATGGCAGGTTGACACACAGTGGCAGCGCGGCTCAGCCGCAGCGGCTCAGCACTAACACCTGAACACTATTTTGTTGTACGCTTGTACAATGACAATAAAGCACTTACTTACTTACTTATATTGAGCATCGTTTGCACTTTTTTCCTTTTTGTCTTCTGCTTATGTCTCCACAGTCTTACTGTGTGTTAACCCTGTAGTCTAGAGCTCTACAAACACGTGTAATTGCTCAGACATGGTTGTCACAGTGAGATGTTTTTCCTCGATGCTTCAGGAGCCGTGCGATCGACGCTCCTCCTCCTCGGTTTTATTGTGGGGAGTTTTTGGAGCGCTGCCACCGAAGGGGAGCTCACGGGGCTCGTAACCACACACACCCCTGCCCGCCCCATCCTCACTGCCTTGTATCCATCACATGTGCAGGGAGTCCCTCCTCATCATGTCACACTCTGGGCCGTCCGTGCCAGCTTTGTGGTTATTATTGTTATTGTCTGAGAAAATTACAATTATCCTTAGTCTTCTGTGAACATTGAAGGAAATAGGGGATCCATTTGCCCCCGCTGCCGGACAGAATATGACCAAATGATCGTTATGGTAATATCCATATCACGAGAAGCCACGATATATGGCAATATCCCTGACTGAACAAACACATGAGAACGTCATGATTTTGCCTTGTGTTAGTAATGAACGTGAGGTACAGTGTATTCGCTGCACCTGAGTGAACGGTGCGGTCTACGTGCTGAAGCCCGGGGTTAATGCTGATAATAACATCACAGCGGGACGCCGGCCGACACGAGCACAGAGTCACGGAGCCCTGTTCTCATTTGTGCTACAGAGGAGACGTGTGGCGCCGGCGCTCCCCACACACAGGCCGCCCTGCAAAGCAACATCCACCAGTTCACAGTACCATACTGGGAAAAGACTGGTGCGTCAGGATGTGTTTCACTCAATCAGCTCTCCTCTAAAACACACTCTGGGAACATGCCTGATTTATTTAGCTATTGACCCCACAAAGCCATATTTTGTTCTATTTCCAAAACAATAAATAATAGACGTCACGTGACATCACAACATTCTAAAGGGCCTATGGTTTAAAGTTGAGGCGGTGGGCAGGGAAGAATTCTATGGTATTTTTTGGTCTTGGTTTTTAGGTTAATGTATTTGTCGTTTCTGGGACAATCCACAGGAAACAAAACCGGCCACAATCATCAGTGCCTTCTCTGTCAGCGCACATGCACTGCTACATTCAACCTTTCTTTCATTTATGTGACCCCTACAAAAACTGACCCACTGAATTAAAAAGCCACTGTCTCCAAAAATGCAGCTGCACAATAATTTGATAAACATCACAGTGATGTAGTTGTTTAACTGTGATTGAACGGATAATATTTGTGTGAGACACTGCAATAATGTCCTTATACAAGGCAGCCTTTTCTTCTCTCATCATGCAGCCCTAACTGGAAACTGAAAAATGTCTCAAACCTGTCCAGTCATAGTGTTGTGTAGCCGTTTTAGCGGATATTTGTTTGGGCCCTATGGGGGTGGATGGTGGTGGATGGGGTAGGGGGCCAGTTCTCGTGGCTTGACTTTTATGTCGGAAACAAAACGAACACTCCCAGAGAGCGGCAGAAACCAGAGCCCCCGCTGCGACCTGGGAGCCCGGGACGCCGTGGGGTTCAAAAACCCCGCAGTGACCGGTACATACCCCCCTCCGCCCCGCGCAGTCGCTCGCTCTCCCCTGGAAGAGGCGACGCTAATTAGCCCGACTGTAATGAGACAGAATGGCAGTGTTCTGGTGTGCCGCTGCGCCGCCGGGGGTGTCGAGCGAGCGAGAGGTTGGTGTGTGCCATCTGTTAGCCCCTGCGCCCGCCTTGGCACGCCGCTCCCCGGAGAGGAGGCCAGGGGGGCGGGAGGCGGAGAGGTGAGGGGGAGTGGCTCTCCACATTGCTCTAAACGCCTGGTCATGTTACTTCAGCTTCTACCTGTATTCTGCAAAGACATGGTTCTGCTGCTGATGTGTTGTATCCGCATTTAAGTAGCCCCTATACCAGGGAATTCTCCCCCCCCCCCCCCAACATGTGCAGCCATCGCATCGTCACATTAGCACAGCTTGTTTACTTAATAAGCATTTTTTTTTTTTTTTTCATTTTATTTATTCTTTTTTCATGGTAATGCAACATAAAATTGGTACAACAACAATCCAGCAAACAAAACAATAATACATTCCATGAGAAGAAGAAATCTTATTGTTATTTTAGGCACAGTGTTTAATTTCATATTTTTGAGGCTAAAACTAAACTAAAACTAAATCCGCAGTTAAAGTGATGGTAGGCTGTAATATTGCAATGTGAGGAGACAATGAGAGAGAAATCTGAAAGTAAATTCAAGATCAAGCTCCTCCCCCTGCCCTCCTGATTGGACCTGACTGATTCTGATTAGTGTCTGAAATCAGCAAAGGGAAGGACACAATATTATTATAGGCTATTATTTAGTATTACTTCTGTTATGTCAAATTGCAGATCATAACTTTCATGGTTGATTTGGTCAGACACTAGGATTAGAGATGTTGAAATCTTTACCTTTACATGTTTCAGCGCCATCTGCAGGTCATCAGAAGTAACACTGACGTGCACTGAAGTGTCATACGTGATAATCCCAGTGTCTGACCAAATCAACCTCGAAAGTTATACTAGTAACACAAGTAGACACAATGCTAAGCCTTTAGACTATCACTTTAATAAGACTAAAACTGGGACTAATATCCCAGTTTTAGTCTCTAATATCTGCACATAATATCTGGGACTAATATCTGCAGACTTTAGTATCTTGGACAAAAGTCTGCAGATATATTGGTCGATTCTTCCAAACTAAATCATAAGTCAAAGAAGTGACTAAAACATATGAATGTCAGTGAGCCTCATACTGTATCATTTATCTTGAGTGCCGAAGCAAATGAACACTGTTTGATTGTCACTTCAGCCTTAGTCATATAAAAGAGATTATAAATGACTACAGCCTCTGGAGGTCCAGTTGGAGACCCTAATGTCATGTTCCAAGTGAGTGACACACGGATTTAACCAATCAATCTGCTCTTTACAAACTAAAATACCAAGGCCACAAGAATCTAAAAACCGAAATTGTAGGCTGTAAGACAATATTAATTTTGGCCACATGGCCCACCTCTATCTCCCTCTGTGCCTTCTGTGAGCTGCAGCTTATTCAAGCCGTCAACAAAATGGCTGCTTATTAAAAAACAGAAATAAATCCCACACACCATCAACCCTAACACGAGTCACTGGTTGAATCTGCCTGTCCCTCACTCAGCAGGACGTAATGCCTGTGACGCACTTGTTTCCTGTCCAGTGCATGGTGATATCAGCCCCTCACGCCGCGGCATGTGGTGGCGCTGTTACAAGAGCTGCAGATGGCTGACCTTTGGGGCGTTTGCTCAGAGAGGGAGCACCCAGCGGCGGTGTGAGCTCCCGCGGTCAGTGCGGAGAGCGAGGGTCCTTATGAGCTGATATTAGGCTTTGGGTAAATGGAAGAAAGACATGTTGACTATAAGCTATGTACTCTACTCAGTACTTTATTTGCATAGTGTTGAGAAGTTTTTACTTTCTACTCCACTACATTTCTATAAATGCTCCAAAGAAAGAAGTCCATGTGTTTTGTTCACTTAAGTAAAATTCATCTTGGACACCGGCGGCCACCTGAAAAACACACGCACCAAATATAGACAGGACCCCTCTGCAGTTCAGGAGGTTCACTGGTTTGTTTTAGTGAGATCTCCATACAGGGGTCAGAAATAATTCAACATCGTCGACAGGACTGGCTTGATTGAACTGAGGATGTTTTGCTTCTATCTTCTCTTGAAATCAGTGTACGACGAGTAAAGACACCAGCTAAATATGAATTTAACTTGTTTACAGTTTTGCTCATTAGAGTCTTTGTTCTGTGCTGAGCTGAAACTGGGAGAACAAAGACGATTGTAAGTGCAGTCGTGGGAGTATGGCCATCCTGACCCCCCCTCTTTGTTTAAATAGACCTCTGGCTCGTGTGCTTAGGTTTACACATGACTACTGGAGCTAGAAGAAATTAAACTTCCACATCTGAATCAACCCGGTCCAGTTGATGACGCTTGAAAGTCTCCACTACGACGGAGGATTCCTGGGCAAAAACAGAAGACGAGAAGGGATGTAGTTGCAATGACTGTTAAAGCTTAAATACATTTGATTTTGCAGTAGTTTGAAGTTGTGTAAGTCACCTGAAAGGAGGGGTAGGGCCTAAAAACGTTACGACAGCTACTAGCAACACAAAAGACAAAGGGAAACAAAACACTGACGGTGAAAGACCCTCAGATTCACATCACCCATTTGACTCTACAGTTCAACTTCACACCTGCCCTCTTTAAATCATGTGACAGTTTTTGTACAATCCTGTAGAGTTGAATCTTGTACACCCCTGATATAAAAAACACACAGTACCCTCTGTTCCTATAGGGGGTATCCAGATGTGATCACACACTCCTCCCCCTCAGAGCTGGCCTCTCTGACTGAACACGCCACGCTCCCTGTGGGACCAAACAATCCTGACGCTTTATTAATTGATTTATTTATTAATCGCTGGCGCCCGCCTGGTTTTATTAGGTTGCCACGGGAGACGGGCGAGGCCAGACCTCCCTTATATTATTTAAGACATGATTTCTCGAACTGGAGAGCCGGCTGTCTGAATAATGAATTTAGCGAATGAATTATCGAGCAAACGGTAAGAGTCCGCCCCTCCCTCTGAAAGTCTCTTATTGTTTAATGGACAGTAGAATTTTCCCACACAGACCTCCTCTCTGCAGCCAGGATACGTGTCAAATGTCAAATAAAGCTGGTATAGAGTTTGAAAATTGCAGTCTTGAAAGCTACAAGTCGGTATAAAAAAAGGCTGGGTAAGAGGAATGGATTCCAAAATCAAATAATCAAATAAAAAGATCTTCTTTCTCAACCCCAATGTAAGTCCTTTTTTTTGGCTGTGGGGGTTTAAGTCGAGACACTGCAGTTTTAATTGATGACTTGGGATTTTGTCTGAAATCACTCCAACATGGTCACACTCTGCCGTGTTTCCCACGCATATCCATTCACAAATACTGCCATGGCTTTAGGTTGCACTAATATTAACAACTTGCATAAAGTAATCTGATAATATTATGTTAGATCAGTTATTTCATAAAATAAAATACAAACACTTGGCCACTGCAGCAGTGATTTCTTTACATGATCCAATCATAGTTTCTGTTCCAGTCTTGCTTAGTTGATGTTAGCATTAGCATTTTGCTGCTAGCTTTAGCACACTGATGCTAACTGCAGAATTTTGCGCGGCGATCAAAAATACAATTGCGGAGGTTAAACCTATTCTCCAGGTTCTGAGCATCAAAATGAGCTACAGCATGTCCATATTCACTGAGGTTTAGTCAGTGAAACGTGTGTTTAACAGGCTCTTTTCAGACTGATTTTCATTGTGATGTTTGTCAGGCCCCTTGAGGCCTAAGAGGGTATTGTTAGCTCATGATCTCAACAAGATCAAGATCTGAGCAAATCTTTATAACTATGTCACAAAATCAACCTATACATTTAAATCTGACTCTATGTAAATATTGGAAATTTTGGACATTTACCCTCATAAAATTGGATATATTTAGTATATAACAACTTGCAATACATTTTGTCCTTGTTTATGTCAGTATACTCCCTTTCCCACCTCCTCCCTGTAGCTCGGTGCAGGACCGTACTGCGCATGTCCATCTTTCTCTCTCAGTACTTTCTCTCACATTTGACTCTCTCCCTCCCCTCTCTGCTCACGCTCCACCTCTCACCCCATCTGTCGGCTGTCGTCGTTCGCCCACCGCCGTGCCAGGACCGGGGCCAAATGCCTCTTCATTACCACCTCTTGTACGTCGTTGCACCAGGAAATGTCGGCGGTGCCAGGCCAGCGGGCAGCGTGGCATGGCACGGCCCCGTACAGTAACTCATCTGGTGCTGGCCGTTTGGCCCGAGCGCTGACAGTTACGCAAACACTGACGCCATATGAGCTCCAGCGTCAGACATTTGTGTTATTTATGTTCCATTTGGACGCTTTTGAAATCACTTTGTTGATAAATTATTGTAGAGTCTAGTTATTAGAGTTTAAGTTTGTTAGAGCACAGTTTGTACTAAAAAGTGATTCAAAGTGCTTTACTGAATCAAGCACATCTACCCTTGTTTTGTTGCATTTTGACTTGATGCTGGCGCTCATTTTGGAGCCGCCTTCCCTCATCGAAATAGAAAGGAGAAATGACATTCGATCGTAGCGTATGTGAACTGTTCATAAGCCGGCTCAATGTACTTGTCCTATAGCTGTTAGCATTTAGTCATCAAAAATCCACTTGTTTTTGTCTTTTGTTGACCATCGACCACATGTATGGATTTATACATGAATGTACAGACCTTTGGATTTGTCGATCTAATTATTAGTGTCTAAATGCTATCAATCATATTTGGTTAAGTGTTCTACTTTTTTGGAATCTTACAATCTTCTGCCTGGCGCAACAAGACAAAGTTGGTATCTTTGTACAAACAATGGTGCGTCCCGCACAGCCTCACGGATCTTATTAAGTTCTCGCAGGACAAACTAGGATAAACTGTCCAGAAAGAAAGAATGCATTGATGGTACTGTGCCAGGTATGAAGCTGAAGATTCCACATACAGGTGCTCGTCATATAATTAGAATATCATGAAAAAGTTCATTTATTTAACTTAAAATGTGAAACTTATATATGATATAGACTGCAAAGTGACATATGTCAAGCGTATATTTGATTATGGCTTACAGTCCATTTTTAATTTGGGGTTTTTACAAGCTGAGCAATAATAATCAAAATTATAACAAATAAAGGCTATACATATCTCACTTTGCGTGTAATGAGTCTATCATATATTAGTTTCACAGTTTAAGTTGAATAACAGAACTGAATGCACTTTTTCATGATATTCTAATTATAGGACGAGCATCTGGAGCGCCCTTGTCTTGTCTACAGTCTGCATACACTGCCTTAATGTATTAATGATGGAGAAACTACAGAAATGATATAAATGTCATGAAGTGCACATGCCATACCTTGCCATACCTCACCATTGATTTGTAAATGGCGGAGACGTTGTACTGACAGGCTCAGATAGCTAACGGCATGTGACGTGAACAGACTGAGGCTTCTGAATGGCCATAGGAGAAAGAGGATTTAGTATTTCACAGCATCACAACACAGTTGTAAGACATTTTTATGCACATTGATAAGATTAGCAGCTGTTAGCATTACATTAGCCATATTAGCTCACCATTACACATCGTTAGCTGCTTCTTTCCTCTAGTTTCTGGGCTTGGCAATTCCTAATAATGTCATGAACTTAAAAAGTCGGTATTTGTCCACAGCGTGGACCTGGCGGCCAACAGGCTTTCATGGTCGTGTATTCCAATCGTAGATTTACTTACATAAACGGCAGATAATCAATAAAAGATACAAATGAGTAAAGCATTAAATTAAAAGCGAAGAAGGAAGAGTTGAGTATTTTTCTGTTGTAGACATGCTTTACGCCTGATGGTATTTCACTTGGAAGTGGAACATGGTTCTCAAATGCTGGTGAAATCAACTAATAAATCGTATTACAGCCTGACAAATGACTGCATGGCAGGTATTTGCTAAAGCCGTCCAATCACCTGCAGGGAAAATCTAGCCCCGCCTCCTCCTGCAGCGTCCAGGCCCATGCGGGGAGTGGACATAATAGACCTGTTTATGAAGTCTTTATAGCACTATGTTTTCACAATGCACATGTTCAAATACAAGCCTCTTAACAAGACAATATTGATATACTAAGACAGGAAAATATCCAATTAACAATACTAATTAGTCTCTGCTGAGACTGTTGCCTCCGCGACCCGGCCCCGGATAAAGTGGAAGAAAATGGATGGATGGATGGACAATACTAATATTGTATAACATCTATTCTGATTCTGATTCTGATTCTGATTCTGAAATATTATTGAATATCATTTTATGTCAGTGAAAGTATTTCTAAAAACGTCAAACTGACAGCATTTCTTGTAAATGTAAACATGAGGTACAACAAGAAAACAAGCACAGCAAATGTACAGGAGATGAATATTGTGATCAAACATGAATTATTATATTGTTATTGCAGATAGCTTTATGTCACCTGACCATCTGCAGCCTTAGAGATGTCCTAATTGTGACCATGAAAATAGCGTGTTTGGAGTGCGTGTGGTTATGAAAATAGCGTGTTTGGAGTGCGTGTGGTTATGAAAATAGCGTGTTTGGAGTGCGTGTGGTTCGGGGTACTGTATCTCGGTGGTGGTGCTGTCAGTACTGCGAGCTGTAGCTGTACAAATATGCGGCGGCTCGCCCTCTCCTCGCTCCGCACTCCTCCTGACAGACCACACAGGGCTTGTTCTGAGGCCCATTCTCGCTAATCTGATCAGGCAGGCAAATACGCCGGGAAAAGCGCTTTAATGATCCCCCTAATTACCTCAAGTCAATACCAACTGTATTATTAGACTCGGGGAAAATATTCCATTAGGGTGCCCCCCGTGGGAGTCCCCCCTCCCGCACACGCGCCGGTGTCACGCGCCGCGCGCCCCCTACGCTTGTAATTAATTTTATTTACACACGCAGGAATGCACAAGGTCGCACCTGCAGCCCGGAGCCGCCCGACTCGCCCGCCTAATCAGATCTGTCATAATTACCATTCTGCACGCTTCTGACACACGCCGGGAAATATTTCAATTTAACTACAGCCACGAGCGGCGGCAGATGCGTCGCGCGGCTAAGTGTCTGTGCACTCGGGAGCGTGAGGAGGAGAGAGCACGGGGAGACATTAGCCCCATCCAAGTGCTCTCCAGTCCCTGACAGCCCCGCCACGGCGCCACACTCAACTGCAAGCAATACCATAATCACCATAACCTTTTATTATTTACTGCACTGACTCATGCCATTCCCAAGCCCGGGCAAATCCACAATCTCAGGAGCCACATCAAGGCTGTCTGTTAAAACACAGGTCAGAGAATGAAATCTGCTCAAATCATTTTTCCCTTTTATTTTTCAGTATTTTCTTTAGACTTTGTTTAGGTCACTTTTAGACCTCGCTGAGTCTTAATTTGAAAAGGTCACAGATTCATGGCTATTCATTTGAGTTCTAAAGCCTTGACCATGCCTGTATTTCTGTCTCCGCCCACCGCGCAGGCGTCCTCTCTCCTGCGTAACGCGCCGCACAGCCACTGGACACCCATCTGCCGCAGACGCCCAGCCCGGAAACGCTCCTGATGCTCCGACATATGTGAACGTCCCGCAACAATAAGCAATAATTGACTGCACAAGTCGTTCGCAGAGCTGCACAAACGCAGCGCCTGGCGTGGGGAGGGCTGGGGAAAAGGGGTCAGCTGCCTTAAGTGAACCGCCGTTATTAAAGCACATAGCTGCAGCAGGTTTCTGCATTCAAATACCAGGATATGCATCTGAATATGCTCAAATACAAGCTTTAATGAGTAACAGTAACACAAATACCTCTGACGTCATGCTGCCTCACTATGGTGTTCTCCTAGCCTGGAAACATCCAGACTCACTGCTGTACCAGCCTGAGTCTGGTAAGACTCCGCATCAACTTGATTTCTACAGCGTAACATACGCAAGCTAACAGGAAGTGGAGTGAACCAATCAGCAAAGGCCAGTCAGTGGCGTTATAGGTGCGTTTGTGTTAATATTCTAAAAGAATTATGAATCACAAAACTCACCTACTGCCCATGTGTTTTTGGTCATTTACCGCTGATTAGAAAAAAAACACTCACCACTCCGCCCGTAGATTGTTATCGAGGGGACTTCCTCAGTCCAAGCGTGACGCTGCTCGTGAACAACACGTGGCGGAAATAAACGATCCCGATTGCGATTCCCGATCCCATGTAAAATATACAGAGGGGTATCATTATGGATGCCAGGCTAGCGTTCTCCCTCATGCAAAACGCAGGACACTGCTATATTATATTATAGTATTTATTTAGTGGACCTGTCTCACTGAGGGCTCGCTGTTTGTTTTGAAGCTGTGTGAAGTAGATCTTGTCACGTGAAGCCAGAGATTTTGTAGACTCCCTAAACCTTTTCAAATCCGTATTGCTCCCATATTTTTCCTTGAATTTGGCTTGTGGCACGGCACAGCAGGAAAGGTGTTTGGAAGTTTGTCTTCCTGCTTTTTATAGGGTTCTCTTCTTCTCCTGACCGTCCTCACCAAACCTTTGCACCACTGACCGTCCGCACAAAACCTACGCCCTTTTATTTTGGCTCTTTCAATAAAATATCCCAGATTGAATTAGATATCATTATATTTCAGTCCTCCACGGCATCAGTGTGTATGGCTTAAAGACCTTTTATTTTAACATTATGCATGTTTTTGCTTTTATCTCTTTATTAACCTGGCACTGATTAGTATTTCCCATAAATATTTGTACACAGATAACAGATTTAAATCCATCACAGACCGAGTTGGACATCTTTCGGAGATGACAGCTTAGGCCCAAAGGAACGCCGGGATTTGCGAGCAGAAGAGAATGATGAAATTCCGCTGTGTACATTAAGCCAGTCTTTCCCTTTGAGGGGAGCTCTCGAAGATTAAAACTGAGTCATCGGAATCATTTGAAAATCACATTCTTCATGATTATTACTGAAGCAGGTTGGTCGGGCCGCTGCGGAACGCTTATGCCAGATTGCCGTCGTCTATTGCGAATATCCGCCACGTTTTTTTAGCAGAAGAAAATTTGCCAGTCGGAGTCGTCACATGCCAAACAATTAATCTCCATTGGAAGCAGCCGCCACAGAGAGCAGCCCTCGCCAAGCGGAGCACATTTTTTCTGAAGAGGGGTCACGACCTCCGCAGATACAATAAACAAGTCGACAACAATAACAGGCTGTCAGCTCGCGCCCGGCCGCATTGTAGAGGCAGAGCGAGACTTTAGCAGGAAGCAGGACCCGCGATCTCACAATGGCCCGGCGCTTCTGTGCAGCTCTGACGTCGAGGCCTGCTTTACTGCTCAAAACTCATCTACTGCAGCTTTGGCTGGAATTGTACTCAGAAGTTTCCCGTTGTGTCCAATTTGCTTTTCGGTATCGGAATTTCCCCTCATTCCTCCGGGGGATGGAATGTGTGCAAATCTTTGCGAAACATGCACACATTTTTTGCGTTTAAATCATATATTACTGTGGCATTAGAATAACATAAAATATTGCAAAAAAAATCATGACTTATGAAGATTACTACCTGAACTCAGTACAATTATTAATTAAATATTGAATATATAATAATAATAATAATAATAATAATAATAATAATAATAATATTAATAATAATGCATCAAGTTTGCAGACGACACAACAGTGGTGGGTCTCATCAACAACAGAGACGAGTCAAACTACAGGAGTGAGGTGAGCAGTCTGGCCATGTGGTGCACACAGAACAACCTCTCTCTAAACGTGGAGAAGACAAAAGAGATTGTTGTGGACTTTCGTAGAGCACGGGTCCAGCATGCTCCTCTAACAATCAACGGTGCTGCTGTGGAGAGGGTGACCAGCACTAAGTTCCTGGGTGTGCACATCACAGAGAACCTTTCCTGGACCATGCACACTACATCTCTGGTCAAGAAAAGTAATCAGCGTCTCTACTTTCTCCGCAAGTTAAGAAGAGCTAGAGTCCCAGCCTCTGTTATGTGCAACTTCTACAGAGGGACTATAGAGAGCATCCTGACCAGCTCCATCACTGTGAGGTTCTTCTACAGAGGGACTATAGAGAGCATCCTGACCAGCTCCATCACTGTGTGGTTCTTCTACAGAGGGACTATAGAGAGCATCCTGACCAGCTCCATCACTGTGTGGTTCTTCTACAGAGGGACTATAGAGAGCATCCTGACCAGCTCCATCACTGTGTGGTACTTCTACAGAGGGACTATAGAGAGCATCCTGACCAACTCCATCACTGTGTGGTACTTCTACAGAGGGACTATAGAGAGCATCCTGACCAGCTCCATCACTGTGTGGTTCTTCTACAGAGGGACTATACAGAGCATCCTGACCAGCTCCATCACTGTGTGGTACTTCTACAGAGGGACTATAGAGAGCATCCTGACCAGCTCCATCATTGTGTGGCTCTTCTACAGAGGGACTATAGAGAGCATCCTGACCAGCTCCATCACTGTGAGGTTCTTCTACAGAGGGACTATAGAGAGCATCCTGACCAGCTCCATCACTGTGTGGTACTTCTACAGAGGGACTATAGAGAGCATCCTGACCAGCTCCATCACTGTGGAATCCACGAGCCAGTTCCAGTCGACTGAAGAACAGTTTTATACACCAGGCCATCGGGAAGCTGAACTCCCTGCCCTCCCTGCGACCCCAACCCTCTCCCCCACCCTCCGCTCCACAATCAAGGATGAGATAAATATAATTTCAAATCATTCACAAATGGTTTGACAAATAAAAAATCTTTAAATTTTTGAATTAGTCTTAGTGCTTTTCCAGATGCTTGAAAGAAGTCGCTTGACAATTCCGTGCATTATTCATTGACTCTACACTTTGTGGTTGAGGTAAAGCTACTATAGCCACAGCTGCCCTGGGGTAGGTTGCCAGTCTGCGGCATTGGCCCCTCCCACCACCAACCACTCATTCTCACACTACATTCACCCAGGCTTCCTGCTGTTCCCAAACGGTCTCCCATCCCATGTACAAATCAGGCCCTACCTGCTTAGTGCCGAGATCTGACGGGATCACGCAGAGCAAAGTCGGTTTGGCCAATATACACAAAAGCTAACATAAAATTAATATTTCTTATGGTGCGTCCACACCAAGCGCTGCCGACGCCTCCAAAGCGTCAGGTTTACATTTAAAATACATGGAGGTCACGCCGCGGGGAGCGTCAAGAGGTCCCGCAGCGCCGCAACACTACTCTCGTGCGGCGTGTTTTGAAGATTTTTGTGCGTGGGAAGCTTTTGCCTCCAGGGCTTCCAGCGCGGTCGACGCTAGAGTTGGAAATGTTGAACTTTTTGGAGAAATTCACGAGCGTCGACCAAACAGGAGCTTTCTCCAACAGTGACGTACGTTGTAGCTGAGCCACCGTAGGTCCGGGGCAGATCCTATGCCGGCCCACAGATGTAAACAAGTCATGGAGGATTATCCTGTTTACAAAAACAGGCATCAGTGTTTCATTTACCTAAACACCCAGGATTAAAAGCGGCGACAAGAAAACTTATTTGAGTGGCTGGATCTGCGCTGGGAATGTGTTTGTGCCACAGAGCATTCCCAAAGCTGCTACAAGCCAATCGATGTGAAAACAAGAAATATGCACGAAAAAAGTCTATTAAGCCCCATCTACATAAAGCAACCGTTTAACAATGATCACACACTGAGCCAGGCGTGTTGATGCAAGCTTTCTTTCCTATAGACAGACCAAGTGTTAGTTTTCGTACCTGACGGTTTCGGCTACAACTGTAGCCTTCCTCAGAGGTTTGTCACGTGATGTTGCTGTGACGTGTCTGGTCGGCTGATTTTTACAGGTTTTGGCACCGTCTTCCTGCTTGTGGTAGCAGGCCGACAGCGCCATCTGCAGTCCGGTTCACAATCTGGGGGGCGCGTTTCCGGATCTCGATGGCTTCTCTGATCCAACGGTGGTATTTGTTGCTCTTGGTGCCGATGACATGGGCATTGTCCCAATCCATAAGATGGCTCTCCCTCTTGGCTTGTTGATTTTGAAGTTTATTGCTCACATTTTATCTACAACGGGCCGTAGTCGAACTGTTTTCTCCCCGAGCTAGCTGCGCATAGAAATAATTATAACTATAACTATGCTAGCCGCTTAGCAGCAAACAGACCCGAGTATTATGTACTAATAATGTCAATGAAGCCCTTAACTACACAGAACAGCCTTTATGATGGTCACACACTGAGCTGGGCTTGACACATTATCAACAATGAGCTGTAGGCGATTGCAACAAGCTAACCGGGCTAACCTAGCCTATAGCCACTTGCCACCAATCTCCCTTCAACCGTATAGGCTGGATAGCTTAGAGCTTAAATACTGGGGACATCCTGCATAGACCATGGGATAATAGTTAAAGATCCATAGGACATGGCAGGAGCAAAGAGGGAGACTAGTTAGCCTCCAAACAACTGTAGTTTTCAGGAAAGAGCTGCTTCCAAGATGGCTACCAACGCACACTGAGCTGACGCCCGGTGACATTTGTGACAAGCGTCTGACTTCAGTAAGCACAAGCGTCCAACCACGGGCTGTAGGCGCGTTTTTGACGCCCGCAAGGCGTTGGGTGTGGACGCAGCATTAGACTTCTATTGGATTTTTATGTCACATGAAGCTTTTGTCACTTACAGATTTACTCCTGATCCCAATCCAAAGAGTGGAAAGAGTGCCCAAATGTTTTACTTACTAAGAAAGACAAAGGAGCGGAAAGAATCTAGATACATGTCCCCAAACTTTTTTATAGGAGCCTTAGTTTGGAAAAGGTTTGGACACTTTCAAAAGTGTCACAATGATTATGTCATTACCTAGAAATCATGTACTTTGAGAAATTTTACCTTCAGCCCAAAAGAAGAGTCCATTCATGTCTGTGTTAAACGCTTAAGGAAAATCAAGGACAAAATGCTTTCAATTGTCACTGTAGTCTTGATCCAAAGTGCCAAATATTCTATATTTAAAGGTATTATAACAGTCCCTTTTCAGGTGACACAAAACTCACTGGATTATTATTC
Organism: Proterorhinus semilunaris; assembly: GCA_021464625.1. Taxonomy (NCBI): domain Eukaryota; kingdom Metazoa; phylum Chordata; class Actinopteri; order Gobiiformes; family Gobiidae; genus Proterorhinus; species Proterorhinus semilunaris. Next base: position 38,393,688 of record CM038350.1, read on the forward strand.
ATGTCCACTTTGAGCACTGAATATCAGTAAGAACATTCCAGTTGAATGTCCCTACAATTGCCACAGTAATAATTTAACATTCTATATATACTACTTTTTGAAAGGGATTATAAAAATGCCCATAATCTCTTTGTAAAAAAACAAACAGAAACATTTTCTAAATTCCCTGTAAATTCCCATTTATTCCTTTTAATCCCATAATAAATGTCCGACTCTGAAAATACCCAGAATATTTTTCCAGCCTACTGACGTCAGGGTCTGCAGCGCTAATAAAAAGCCAGCAGAGGCATTGGAACGGAGGCAGATGGAGCATAAAGAATAACCAAAAGGCAAATCACATGAAGAGCATTAAACATCTGCGCACAGGCCTCTGCAGCCTTTGGACTGCGGCTCGTACACACAGTGTCTGTTTGGGCCTTTGGTCAAGTACATGATGATACGTGAGGATAGCATCTGCATACAGCCTTACCGTGGACACAGCATAACTGTGGCTTACAGACCCGGTTTTTAGGGTGAGACACTGCTGCTTTTTCAACATGTAAACTTCATCTTTGTAACATCTCCACCGGAACTAACAATATAACAGATGTATTTTTATTATTTGACTTGTGAACTCCAAAATACAAAGTAAAATTTAAAATTTTCTCAGGAAAAAAATCTTTTTTATTTGTCCGTGAGGACGTTGACAGAAAAGACAAAGGGAGAGGGATATTGTACATCCAATTACACAATGGAAATCATTTTTGTCACTCAAACTTGGCTGTAAATACTGTTTAAGTGGCGCGAGCCCGCAGTTAGCTTTGCCCATTAGCCTGTTAGCTTCTTCTTCATGATTCCATTAGTGTGTATTGCGAGACATCAGAGATCAACTCAAATGCAAAATCCACCGTAATAAAAAGATACAAAACTTACAGTTTGGTGCTTTTGCGGGAAGCTTTTTTTAACGCTGACGCTGGCGTGGTGAAGATGTTTTTGTGTCCTGTCTGGGGAGCAAAGCAGCATCTCTGTCCCGCTGTCGTTGGTTTGATATCAAAGCTCTTCATGAAGCTGCGCCACATAATCCGTGATTGTTAAACCCACTTTGCAGAAGTTCTTCCAAACGTGTTTGTTGTAACGACCACGGTTCAGCTCGTCTGCTACAATCCTGGCGGCGTCCATCCAACACGACCGGTGCTTAGCCAGTATGTAAAAACACACAGACAAAGTCCCCTACTGCACGCTCCGAAATCTCCCAAAGCAAGCCGGTTTGAACCTAAAAGTTTACACTTTTAAAAATACCAATACTGCTAGCTTAAACATGTAGAGGCTTCTTCATGACTTCAACTGAACGATTCTGCAAAAAAGTGAAAATCACCATTTAAAAAAAAATGATTTTGTGTTTTTCTCTAAACTTGGGCTGCTGACTTGTGTCCCTGGAATCCACGACAGGGCACATATGTCGGTAATGTAAATTAATTTGTCAACATTGAAATAGTTGTCTGTATTCACCTGCAGCACCTCACCGTACGTTTTATACAGACCAGTTTATGTTGCCATGCTGTGACATAACTCACATTCCCCATATGATCTGAGTGCAGGAGCGATATATAATATTGCGTGATACTTGGATTCACATCAGTGTTCCAGATGGGCTGAGTGTAGAATAGGGATTTTAGTCCTTGGTGTTTTGGTAGTGGAAAGCACTGAACAGTAAGAACACTATGTGCTCTCAGTGACTCTTTTCATTTAGCCTGCTTTGTGGAGACAGCAGCATAAGTACAGGGTACTGTGTTTAGTAATGTCTCCCATGTTAGGACTCATTTCCCTTCATACTGTATTGATCAATCTCAATATTTAGTGAAATTGTATTTTTTCATATTAAATAAAATAAATATAGCTTTTATTAAAGGTTAATTCTCACGTTTTCAGTTGGTCAAAGTGGGACATATTTGAGTAAAATTTCTGAGCTGCTGCCCACACTCGTTTCTAGCTCCCACAGGCCCTCCCGAACATCCCGACTGTTTACGTGAGGTAATTAGATGGCCGTTTCAGTGGGATTGTTGCCATGGGCTAATTTCAAACCACTGTCCCTCATTCGCACTCTCATTCATCCCGGCCTATATGCGTCTAAAACACATTCTCCTGCAGTTTGAGTTGAAACAGTTAGATGTAACGTCGGCAAATCTTAAATAATGGAATATGTGCAGAATGTGAGCGTTTATGACATGGAGACTACAGTATTTGGTATTAAATATGACTTTCTGCGACCTGTGTGATGAAAGTTTGCGATGGCGATCTGGTATTAGATTGTTGCTTTAGTGTTTTGCAGTATTGTGGGTGGGTTTGTGCAGACAGGCAGCCGCCCCCCCCGCACAGGCCCGTTGTTTACCGCTCTCCAGTGGACGCGCCGCGGCAGATGGAGAGAATGCACAGAGGACACAAACACTGCAGCTGAAGCGAGATAAACACGCAGCAGCCGCACCTACATGCGTCTGATTCCATCAATTATAAGAGCTTGATTGAGATTTAATTCAGAGCTGGGCTTTAATTGCTAATATCAAAGCATAATTAAGATGATAAATCATGAGTGATCTTATTGAATTATGGATTGAAATAGCGGAGAACCTGCAAATTGTCTGTGTCAGCTAAATAAGTGTTGTTAATTGGCCTAGAAGTTTGCTTTAGGTTTTTAATGAAAATGAACAAATTGTTCTCTGTAAAGAGCTTTACAAACAGCTCATGTTGTTTGGTGCGTTTGCATCATCGTTAGTGGAGAAAATAGTGTGAGCTTAATCACTATCTAATACTTAACAGTACACAACAATTTGCAAAGGACTGAAGCCTATGGATCCGACTGTGAGGGAAGATCACTACAAATGTCCCCATCCGGAGAGAATTGCTCCAGTCTTGATCTGCACTGGGTTCTTTAGAGCAAGGGTGCTCAACTAGTTTGGTTTCGGGGCCACCATGACCCCAGGATGACCAGCCACGACCCAAAAGAGAATTGAATGAGCTATATGTGATGTGAAATACTCTATTTTCCTTAAAAAATATATAGTTGAATAAGCATTTAATAAGTCTAAAAAGCAGAAATCATGTCAAAAGCAATCAATTAATATTGACAGACTTAGGCAGAGTTTCTATATTTTATTGAAAGAAGTGTTTTCCGGGAAAGCCTCTCCACCCATTGAAAGGGTTCCATGACCCACTTTTGGGTCCGGACCCACTGATTGAGAAACAATGCTTTAGAGTTTATTTTAATTGAGTTAGTCTTAATTTTTAAGTCTTTTAGTTTTGGTGGAGATTCAAATAGTTTTATAGTTTTATAGGATGAAATGTAAAACTCAATTGGTTTACTTAATTGAGTTTCTATGAGTAGACCAAAACATTTGAAGAGTTTAGTCATTGTTAACTACTTTTAATTTGTTTTAGCCTCATTTTAGTCTGGGCATGGCTTTGTCAAACACTGAATGGACAAACTTTGCAACATTCATTGTGTGTACTTGTGTTACAGTATAACTTTCAGGGTTCATTTTGTAAGGTCAAGATTTCAACATCTCTAACACTAGTGTCACTAGTGTGAGTGTGGACTGTGTTACTTTTGGATCAGCCTGGAGCGCCCTCAGCAGACAGCAGTGGGAATGAGAAACAGGGAAACAACATTGCAACATCTCCAAAGTCCAGGTCTGTTTCTGACGTGGGAACGATGTTGTAACTTGGTTAAAAGCCCCAAAAAGGCGTCATTTGCATGACACGTCAGTTTAATGGATTCAATGGAGCCTAAATGCTGCTGTAAAGGACAATGGTCTTTTGCAGAGCAGATAGTGAGTGGTCAGTGAGCGCTCTGCGTGGAGCACCCAGGGGCAGGTTCCAGGTCTGGCAGAAAGGCCCACATTGATGGACATCTGTTGGGTTTATTTTGCTTGTTGATTTGCTGGTGACCGGGTTGAGCCTGATGCGGCTGATAAGAGTAAATGCGATTACATGGGAAGGTGTTTCCCGGGCCGTGTGACCGTCTGAGTGGGCGTGGCCAGTGCTCGCTCTGATTGGCAGCGTGTGACACCGCCGCGGGTCCCTCTGTATCTCGCTCAGTTTCACTTTCTTATGTCTCACGGAAGAATGTCAAATTCAGACATATTTCAGTTTACCAAGTGTTTGCTCGTGGGCAAAACGAGCAACACGTCACCTACACATGGCATGATCACACTGCATTCTCTCATTTCCATGTCCATATTTCCAGACTGTGGCCCTAAACCTGTAATACAGGCCATTTCAAACAGTGAATCTATTTTACAGTTTGCACTCGCTATTTAGCACCTGTCCTGATAATGAAGCAGTTTAAATGAGGCTATAGACTGAAGCTAAACGTTGCCTTTATTGAGCTTTGAGAGTGAAGCAGGACCTTGGCAGAATGAGCCATGTGCTCTTGGCTTCACTATTGTTTGTATTCACAAGTACAAGGCGATTTGAGCACTCTGAAACCATGCAATACTGTCAGTGCTTTCGGACTGTACGTGGTTAAGCTCAGGAGTAAAGCATGACAGGTCCACTTCAATGTAACGTCTGCCGGAGGTTTAAAAAGACACTACAACTACTCCTCGTTTGAAAGCTAAGAAGCCCCAGAGCTTTTACTACCAGAGGCTACACTAGCACTGATCAGGACCTGTTTGGTGGAGACTAGAGTCCTTTTGTGCTCATTTCCAAACTGGTTTGGATCGGTCAACCCAAAGTGTGAGGCTCATTCTGCTTCCCGAGAGCCAAAACAAAAATGGACAATTGTCAGAAACAGTTTCAAATCTTGGGACACAAATAGGTCATGATTCTGATGTATTTACATTCAAATCTTGCCTTTGAAATAATCTGTTGACTCATGTAGAGTTTCTGCCGGAGCACAGCGCGGCGCTCTCATTGGAAAGACTATTGAACTCCCAAATGTTTTTATTTTGAAGAGTCTATTAGCCCGGTGAATCAGCATCTCGTGACCCGGGCGAGCTGTCCCGCTGTGTGAACAAAAGGCCCTGGGCAGCACCAACGCTAATGACTTGTTTTAGATGAATGTGAAACGAGGCGGCGGTGACCCAGAGGGGGGCAGATTACGGAGCAATAATGTCACAGGTGTCCCACCTCATACCGCCTCATCTGTGGCGCTGGGAGGAAGATACAGTCATATATAACGGACCGTGCATTTTTACCGCTGTGATGAGATAAAATCAGTAGAATAAACGTTATTGCTTCTTCTACTTTAGGACAACCTTAAAACCAAGTTTAGATCATCAATTTAAACTGTGATTTTTGATATTTCACTGGATTTCAAATGATATGCTGTACAAGGAGTTGATACAGGGAACAGAAAGTCAAATGTAATGCTTTTTTTGTGCTAGGTGAATTCTCAAATACTATATTATCAATGCCAGAATTAAAACTAATCAATGCCATCATTCCATCAAACAGAGGACTGAAGCAAAATCTGGATATTTCACATTTAATATGACACGTTGGCTCCTATGAGCAATTATTGTTAACCTGACAGAAACTTTCAGCATTAAAATGGGCTCTGCACTATGATTTCAGCAATCCCAAAGACTGAACTATCCAGTCCGAAATCCTCTCAAAGCACGTCTCAATGGAAACTTATTACGTTTAAACCTGCGTACCTCCAAACTACCGGAATATAAGTTAATATCATTGTGATGAATGACTAAAACATTATAAATACATTATGTTCAACTAAATTGAAACCAAATTCGTAAATGATTTGTTTTTTCATCAAACTGTGGCAAAACTAGCCTCAAAAGAATACAAAACCATCTGAATCTCAGTCAGACGGTTATTGTGGCTTCTTTTCATTTCCATAACAATAATTTGCCTTTGTATTTTCCAAGAATTCCTCCCATATTGCTATGTGAAACTGTTTAAAGTGTGGCCGGTGTGGAGTCAGAAGAAGAGCGGCGCTGTTTGTTCCTGAAGAGCCCTTAATGACGCGCTCCACAGGCGCCGCTGAAGAGCCCTCCACCCGCTCTGTGGACGGAGTTGGACACTTTCACACAAGGGCAGCAACTTCCATGGTGCTTGTCTGCGGCAGTGAAGAGCTTAAAATGTCATTAAACAAAAAGAGGAACACGCATTTGGATTGGCCGAAAATATTAAGCACTCGCAGCGGCTAATACAGCGAGGGGACCGGTAAACTCTCAGCGACTGTTGTCCAGAGGACGCCACGGGTTTTTCATTTCAGCTCAAGTGGAAACATAATGTTGTTCACAAAGAGACTTTAGTGCTGTCTGAGTTAACTTTACTGTCAGACTAAATGGCTCTTGTGGGGCAGTATTTTGGACAATAATGACTATTTTTACTGAATAATATGGTCTGAATCACGGTTTAGCTGTGGTTTTGCTGAAATTGTACAGTTACAAGTTTTTAATAGTGAAAGTTTCCATGTCTCTAAACAGGCCCAACTCAAACTTTGACCTTCGTAAAAGTCCAAATGCCGCAAAGCTTGTTTTTGGTTTATTTGACGAGTTGGATTGGAAACGTCCTGTCCCCGCTGCCCACTGTCCACACAATCAGGCCCTCGAATGTGCCACGGCCGCGTCCACCGAGTGGCAACCAAACGGCTGTTAACCACACCGCGGGCCCCAAAGCCCCGACAAGCCTTCAGCGCCGCCGCCGGTGCCAAAAGTGGCGCTCGGAAACTGTAAACCAAGAGAAAAGGATCAGACGCCAACGTTTGACTAATAACCAGAGACTTTATTCCTCAAATGGACTGTCTGGCAGCGGGACGAGGGTTCACGCCGCGCCCGTGTGTGTTGTTGGCCGCGGCTCTCGGGGCCTAATCCTGCCGGTTTTGGGAGTGTTTGCTTTGGATTACCGCGCGCTCGGTGCTGGGGAGCTGTTTCGCTGGCGCCTTCCTCTCCCTCCTTCATTCTCCGCCGAATCAGCCCCAACGTGAGCGCCGTCCAAATCCCTCCGCGTGCAAATTAAAAAGGCAACAATAAACGTGGCACAGGAACAAGGTGGGCAGGCGAGCGCGGCGGGACACTCAATGGGGCGCGGGACATCGGACTGCGGAGTTATCTCCGGAGTACAGCAGGCCGCCACGGCTCGGGACCCCTTTGTGGCAGTGTGAGGAGGGAGAAGGTAATCTAGAGCACATGGAAGGTGCTGCCCCTCGCTGGCCGGGGGATTACAGCGCGCCCCTCTGCCAGGACGCACCGCACACGCCTCGCCATGATTGGTGTTATTATGTCTTCAGTCAATTTTGTGGAGTCTGATTAAAGCTTTGACTTAAAGGCCTGGTCCCTGATTATTATTATTTTTAAACAAGGAAAGATGGCATGAGTAAATAAAACTCTTTCTTAACAGTCCTAACTCATTCCTAACTTCCAAATGTGCCTGGCTTTGCCTACCCCCACATTACGCCACAGAGTCGAGACCCTCAACTCTCCCCTTCAGCCCTTTGCCTTTTTATTTTTATTATTTTGATTTTTACTATTTATTTTCAAGTTTTTGACAGTAAACAGAGAACGTTTAGAGAAAAAAACAAAACAAAAAAACAAACAGCAAGTAATTACAAATACTTGTTACAGGTCTACTGCTTCTTCATTTAGGTTATCAGTGTCAATTTTGCACACCATGTGTATGCAAGTATCACCTATATATATATATGTGTGTATATATATATATATATAATATATAATATATATATACACACACACACACTTTCCCACTGGTTTTATACAAATATACATAACACAGGTACAATATATCTGCACATAGATTATTATAATTGTTTTTGTCAAAGTTTAAGTTTACCACACTATTCATTCAGGGTAGTTTTTATGTCAGACTTATAAAACCTATAAAACCTATAATTGATTTTGTGTGTACCTTTTTTTTGTGTGCTCACATTGATAAGTTTGACAACACAAGGGTATTTAGATTATCTTTTTTAGTTTAAACTACGTCAATTATTTATCTAAACAATTTTTATTTTTTATACGTACTTTATTGATCTACTACCTATCTGAGTGTAGCGTGTTTTGGATGGTCACACAGAGACACGGGAGGCCAGACTCTGGGTACTGCTCTTTTAATGCCAGGTCCTTTAAAAACAGCAACAGGAGACACAATCAGAGGACACACAGTGGCACAGCTCCCAGCACGCAGGTTGCTCAGCTCAAATAATTAACATAAAGTATACAATATTCAACATAAAATGTATATAATTTTGCACAATACTCAAAATGTTCTAATTAAATAATTTGGTTATTGTACTAATTGGCTAATTTGGATTTACAGTTTTGGAAATATAACAAAAATAAAATACAGCATAAACATTTGCAGTACCAGAATGTATATATTTTTCTCTAAAACCTTTAACAAACCTTTAAAAACAGCAACAGGAGACACAATCAGAGGACACACAGTGGCACAGCTCCCTACAGAGCAAACGAAAAAAAAAAAAAAAAACGTCAACATAGGTGCTAAGAAGTCCGTTTCACAGGCTAAAAATAGTTTGTGACCTAATTAACTTCTACTTCATTTCAGTTTATGGTGTTATGTTCGTGTTTCTGACACGTTTATTTGACTAACACAGCTTAAACAAGTGTTAGCTAAACTCATAGGGAGACTCGAGGAGCACAACTTACCAGCACGCAGGTTGCTCAGCTCAATGAGGGACAGAGCAGACCGCGCGCTGCATAGAGGGGGGGTGTACCGCACCAATTATGGTCCCTGCGCAACAGGCACTAAAGGAACTATATTACTCAGTAATAACACTTGTAAAAATAAAATACCAAAATTACATTAAAAAAATTACCAAAAACGGATAATAACAATAATAAAAGGGATTCACTATAAAGTTTTGAGGATGTTCACTTAAAAAAATAATAATCCTGCTACATGAGCTTGTTGTATATGCAGACAGATGGCCCTCTTTTTAATGTGTGAATGAGGGGAGAGGGCTAAAGGAACAGTCACTGGCCCTCCTCCATTGGCCCCTCTTGTTGTTGAGCTGTGTTTCAAAGGTCCTGTTGTGTATCTCCATCAGGGCTGGCTGTGTGAGCTGCTGCGGTGGAAGGAGGACCCCACCCCGGAGAACCGCACGCTGTGGGAGAACATCTCCACCATCCGACGCTTCCTAAACCTGTCCCAGGGCGAGCGTGACGCCATCTACGAGCAGGAGAGCAGCGCCATGCAGCAGCACCACAGCGAGCGGCCCCAGCACCTGCTGCACATCAGCCAGGAGCAGATACAGGTCGGTCCCACAGCCAAACATTTCACCTGGTAAAAACCTGACTCCTAACTGCACCAGCTCGTCTCCATGGAGATGCTGCTGCTTTAGCCAAAATACTGAAAACCCACTGCAGATATGGCTTTGTTGGTGTGGAGTTGAGCATTTAGTATCGTGGCTTGTTTTGAGTTTTATACATTTACATTTAAAGTAGGCAAATGAAAGTTACAATCGTTTTTAATGTTGGTATCCACGTGTAATACGAAAGCCCACCAGGATGACACTGTAATCCAAATATGGTCATTTCCTTTGTGGGAGACAGCAGCACAGACGTTACTAAAGTTTAGGGCCATTTCACAACATGTTCACTTTAGTCGCTCCTGCAGACTCCAAACATTTAGAAGGTTTTTTTTTTCACAGATCTGCTCTGTTTTTAAGCTTTGAACCCCAATAGAACAAGGCAAAATGTTTACAGATGTTCTCATTTAAAATAGTTTATTAAAAATCCTAAATCCCTCTGAGCACATCTTTGTAAAACATGCCTCTGTCCATTATTTATATTTTTAGGGTTAACGGGGGCATTGAAAAACATTAAATCAGAGTCAAACTGGCATTACATACATTTTGAAGAAAATATACTTTTTCCTGAGAGGCAGAATCCTGTAAATGACATCGCTCAGCTACTTTTACTGTATACATTTGTCAAAAACGCAAAAACTCATTCAGCTGCAGTTCTATGTACACAGTCTTTTGCTCAAACGTTTCCTGTTGTGTCCAATTTAGTTTAAATGTAGTCAACATGGTTACAAACTGTGTTACATGGGATAAGAGCAGCCTGAGGACATTTAGCTGAAGAGCTTGGATCTTATTTCCTTTTGTCCATTCTGTTCTACAGTGTTCTGTATGTGGACCTATACACACAAGTAAGACACACGACATGGAGCATCAGCACATGTGACATCCAGTGCTGTAGTCTACGTGATACTCAGGAATACACCGTATAACCACTACAAAATACGTATCACTCATTTGCGCAGTGTTATTTAGAGCCCAGCCCAAACAACAACAAGCTATTTCCTCCCCTGACAACTCTGTCTCTGTCTCTACCGACCCTCTGGCTTTGGGCATAGGCAGTGACCGGTGCAGGCTGGGAACAGGCGAGCTGCATTTGACCACAAAGTGCTGAAGTCCGCGGTAAAGACAAAGTGTGTGTTACTGTCAGACACTGGAGGCTTGAAAAAGACCGAGCCCCAGTGCTCTCCTCTTCATCCTAAACATTGTCCAAAAACAAGTCCTTCTCCAGAAGCAGGGGTGTGCGGGGGTGTGAGGGGTGTGCGGGGGGTGCGGAGAGTGGGCTTTATTCATTTAAGTTTTCAATTTGGCTTCTGTCCCACAGCCTCATTTAGCTACAGCTGTGAATTACAAGAACAATCCTATGGGTCTACTGCTTGTTGTTTAAATAACATTTACATTCACAGTTTGGTTTATAATCTATTGAATTGTCTGTGATACATTTAATATTATTAATGGTAAATCGAAGGGTTTTTATCATTTTTTCAGTGCATACAATTGGCCATCCTTCCATGCCTGCTAAAAAATACAGTATACCCAGTAGAAAATTGAAGAGTACACCACGGGGGACATCATTATACATACATGTTGTACACGCAGCGTGTGCTCAGCTCACACACACTCTGCGTGTGCCTTTGTTTAGATGAGTTTAGCAGCTCTGCAAACAGAATGACTTCAGATGATTGTAATGAATTTAGATATGATTCTGTGTCAGCACCTAACATCTACTTTTCCATAACCCACTCCTCCCATTAGCCCTTGAGTGATTTAACATATCATAGTGAAGTGTGAGCTTTCGGAGGAAGCAGATAGTTTAGTTAGCTAATGAGGCAACTCTGTATAAAGTAATACTTAGATTATTAACAGGAGAATAATGTGTGTTTTGACTTTGACAGACCCTGTGTTGAACATGAGCACGGACAGTTTGATCACTGCAGTTTCTTATTTGTGATTGTGTCAATTCGACCAATGACAAATGAGCGAGTCAGCGCTCTATTGCGCTCATCTACAACATCCAAAATGAAAGTACAATTTTCAAATTCATAAAGTACGTAATGACGTAAAGGTGAGAAGCAGGAATAGAATAATGCTATAAAGAAACATACTCGTACAGTATGATGAAGCGTCAATGACATGTTAAACAGATACGATAAAGGATTTCTCCTCAGTGTGACAGTGTTGGCCCCTCTCATACGTGTGGCAGTGTTGGCCCCTCTCATACGTGTGGCAGTGTTGGCCCCTCTCATACGTGTGGCAGTGTTGGCCCCTCTCATACGTGTGGCAGTGTTGGCCCCTCTCATACGTGTGGCAGTGTTGGCCCCTCTCATACGTGTGGCAGTGTTGGCCCCTCTCATACGTGTGGCAGTGTTGGCCCCTCTCATACGTGTGGCAGTGTTGGCCCCTCTCATACGTGTGACAGTGTTGGCCCCTCTCATACGTGTGGCAGTGTTGGCCCCTCTCATACGTGTGGCAGTGTTGGCCCCTCTCATACGTGTGGCAGTGTTGGCCCCTCTTATACGTGCGGCAGTGTTGGCCCCTCTCATACGTGCGGCAGTGTTGGCCCCTCTCATACGTGCGGCAGTGTTGGCCCCTCTTATACGTGCGGCAGTGTTGGCCCCTCTCATACGTGTGGCAGTGTTGGCCCCTCTTATACGTGTGGCAGTGTTGGCCCCTCTCATACGTGTGGCAGTGTTGGCCCCTCTCATACGTGTGGCAGTGTTGGCCCCTCTCATACGTGTGGCAGTGTTGGCCCCTCTCATACGTGTGGCAGTGTTGGCCCCTCTCATACGTGTGGCAGTGTTGGCCCCTCTCATACGTGTGGCAGTGTTGGCCCCTCTCATACGTGTGACAGTGTTGGCCCCTCTCATACGTGTGGCAGTGTTGGCCCCTCTCATACGTGTGGCAGTGTTGGCCCCTCTCATACGTGTGGCAGTGTTGGCCCCTCTTATACGTGTGGCAGTGTTGGCCCCTCTCATACGTGCGGCAGTGTTGGCCCCTCTCATACGTGCGGCAGTGTTGGCCCCTCTCATACGTGTGGCAGTGTTGGCCCCTCTTATACGTGTGGCAGTGTTGGCCCCTCTCATACGTGTGGCAGTGTTGGCCCCTCTCATACGTGTGACAGTGTTGGCCCCTCTCATACGTGTGGCAGTGTTGGCCCCTCTTATACGTGTGGCAGTGTTGGCCCCTCTCATACGTGTGGCAGTGTTGGCCCCTCTCATACGTGTGACAGTGTTGGCCCCTCTCATACGTGTGGCAGTGTTGGCCCCTCTTATACGTGTGGCAGTGTTGGCCCCTCACACTTTGTTTGGCCCCGTTCACGTCCTTAACTCTGCGTATGTGGATTGAATGAAACACACTCGTGCTGCACATGTTTTTCTCTCTTTTTAAAATAATACTTTACATAGAGCACTAATATCCGGGCGCTTGTGTGTGAGCAAATCAAACAAACAGCACTTTTCTTTTTATGTCATCTCCATTTCGAGGCAATTATCCTTAAAGCCGCCTTAATTACACGCACGCCAACACTTAAAAGTTGCACTCGCCGCTCTTCCACACATGTCATTATCTGAACTTCTCGGGAAAACAGAGCGGCTCTTTCCGCGGAGCAGCTGGCGCATAAAAGGGAAGGCAGAGCGGAGCGCACGCATCCGCCGAACTTCTTAATCAAGCACAATAATACGTCTTATTAGAAACTACGTGCCGCAGCTGAGCGCTTGATTACTTATTTGGTGGCTATCCCCCGGCGCGGACACGCCGACACAAAGGCCGCTATTTAGCCGGCATAAATAAGCTAATGAGATTTCAGTGACAGTCCTGCTTTGAGCGAGGAATGGGGGAATTTCGGACACTCTGGTGAATGGATAAAGCGGCGTTATTAGGTTTTTAATGCCGCGGATTACGGCTAACGCACTTACAAGAGCCTGTTCTTTCACAAAGCTTTTAAGGTTTGTGTCTATGATGGATATATATGGAATAGAAAAAGTCGAACTCACATTGATATTATTATGCTCAAACTGAGACTAGTTCATTACTTTTGGCAGTGTGGAGCACACGTGGCCGTCTCTCAGCAGCTCAAACTGAGTTCTATGGACCAGTGGTTCCCAGCCTTTTTTGTCCCCTTCATACTCCGAGTACCCCCTAACTCAAGGATCTGGCCAAACTTGAAAATGAGCATAGATGATTCAGTATTTCATAGAGTGTTCAAGATGTAGCTAAAATACTCTCAACGTCAAACCTTTTACTGAAAAACAAATTTTTCTTTGACAGTAATATGGAAATTCTACTCAGTTTCACCTTTTTTTTACATTTTTTATCTGAGGGCATTCCAAGTACCCTCTGCCAAGTGCTCAAGTACCCCTAGGCGTCCCTCTGCCTCTGTGCATTGTGGACTGTAACGACAGAAGTAAGAATAAGAATGCGATAAATCGGTGAGAAACCGTTCTCCAACTGAAGTTTGAATCTTACAGACCGCGATCTTGTCCTCGGCGCAGGACTTCCATAAATGTATTTTCTTTATTGATCTGTGGCCAGGTCCTGGAGACGCATTCGATCTCCTAAAACAGCCATTCCCAAAGTCCGGGACATTGCGGCCCCCTTATTGATCAGAAAATCTCTCGGGGACCCCCAAATCATAATAATTTACTCCATTCAAAATAATTTGTTATAATTTTACAGCTAAAATGACATTAAAAGTAACATCTAGCTCTGACAGTGGCTAAATACTGGTTTAAACTGGTGCATTTGTCCAGATAAATGTATTTTTCCTTTTTTCATTGTACTTGTTTTGCAGACAAGCTTTGGGGGCCCCCCTGTAGTGTCTCTGAGGCCCCCCAGGGGGCCCCGGACCCCACTTTGGGAACCACTGTCCTAAAATAATCAAATAATGGCAGCCTTTCAGAGTTTAGATCAGTACCGACACGCAGCACTTCATTACGGCATGGAGCCACTCAGGAGCCACTGTACAAGGGCGGCCATTTTGTGAGGCCACTCACAACAAACCGACTTGCAGTCACGCGTTACGTTCATAGGTTTCATAGGTTTGAGAAAGGTGCCGTGTCAAATGTCTATTGTTTCTAAGACTAATGCATTATTAGGCCCGAGCGCCTGCACGGAGCAAGGGCCTATTGTAATGTCCCCCAGTCAAACTTCCCATGTTTTACTCCCTTCTTTGACTTTTATTATCGATACAGATTGTGGCGCCCTAATCCAAATGTCTCCTGCTTTAAAGTCATGTGTCCCATGTGTCTGTTCCCTCCAGGCCCAGAGCCAGCTCCAGAGCCAGCACCAGCCGCCCCTGTCCTTGCAGCTGCCCTCCCAGCCCGTCCTGCAGCCTGTCCTGCCCCAGTCTGCCCTCCAACATCCCCCACTCCCACAGCCGACCAACCTGGGGCCACGCCTGCCCCCGCGCCAGCCCTCCACCGGCTCCCCAGCTGAGCTCGACGACTCGGACGGTGCCACCCGCGGCATGGGCTCCGCCAAAGCGCGCTCGGCCGGGGCCAAGATCTCCCTGGAGGCCCTGGGCATCCTGCAGAGCTTCGTTCAGGACGTGGGGCTGTACCCGGACGAGGAGGCGGTCCACACGCTCTCAGCACAGCTCGACCTGCCCAAACTCACCATCATTAAGTTCTTCCAGAATCAGCAGTTCTACGTCAATCAGCCGGCTCCCAAGGGGCCCCCAGGCGGCGCCAAGGGGCCCCCAGGCAGCGCCCAGGAACCCCGGCCCCAGAGCAGCAGCAGCAGCAACAGCAGCAGCGCCGGGTCAAGCCCTGCCTTCGAGGGCGGGCTGACGGACTTTAGGGAGGTCAAGGAGATGGACGAGAGCACGCAGACCGACAACAGCAACATGTACAACGTGAAGATGGAGGAGGGCCGGGGGAGCGAGGGCCAGCCGGAGAGTGAGCCCAGCAAGGAGTAGAGAGGGTCTGGGGGCGGGGTTTACACTGGCGCAGCACGGCCAGGGCGGGGCTTACACGGTCAGGGCGGGGCTTACGCCGGATGACTCTCAGTTCTGAATATCAGATACTAACCCGTGTTAAATATAGCGTTCACTGAACCTCATGGAAATGCTGGACCTCATTTCAATCGCTGAGTTCGATTTAACGTCCACAAACGCAAAACCGCATCTACCAGCAGCTGCTAATGCTAGCATTAACTATTCCAGGCTGGTTAAAGTAAAGTAATCCAATACTATTGGCCTCTGCTGAAGGGGTCAGTGTTTGTAATTCAGGTTAACTGATGGATTTGTGATTAATGTGAGCTGTTTATATGACGTAGCCGAGGATATTTAGTGTAGAAGATTCCAGTGACCCTGATGTTTTTCATTATCATTTATTCATAGTAAATCTCTTGATCTGTGACAGATCTTTTTCACTCACAGCAGCTACTTTTACGAAAGTCTCTTTGATATCGGTTAATACTACTCACACCCCCAGTATTGGGATGGGCGCGGTCCATCCGAAAGCGGTGAAAAAGAGTGAAAAGGCAGTGATCCCATTGGATTACCTTTTCACCTTTCGGAGATGAGGATTTTGGTCATTAGCTAAAATGTCAGCTGCCCGTCGGTGTTCCTCTGACCTCTCCCCGCTGACTGTGTGACCATGGCCCCCTCTCAGACCGAGCCGTACCACGCCAGTGTAAAGCCCCCCCCCCTCCTGTTGTACAGACTGTCACTGAACACTGCACACGTTCATGCTGTGGATGTCTTTTACACTGTCACTTTTTCACTTGGGACTGGTCACGGCCGCACTTTGACCAGCGCCATAGCTGTCTGTGATGTCCAACGGACTTTTTTAAAGACTCCAACTCACTTCGAGGACCAAGTGGAGGTCCCCGTGTGGAGCAGCGGGATTCACCAGTCCTGCTGCAGCGCAGTCTTTACATAAAGAAATATAAATATATATATATAGGTATAAATATAGACATATATTGTAACTGTACGATACAGTCTTAAAGAAACTATGCCAACAATGCCTTGTACTATACGGCACTGCCGAGGTTTATTCTTTTGCAAAACCTTTGTCACTGTAACTTTAGCAGCAGCTCATCGGAGACTTTACTCTCCAGAGTGAGAATAAAGATGAGATGCCCAGTCCAGGCCTCAGCCCCAACGGGAACAAAAGACTAGGCTCAATCCCTCACTTTGTGGTACAAGCGCCCAGTCAGCCAGTCACTCCAATCAGGGCCAATGTGATTTTCATACGTTAGTGCAAACTGACACAGACATAGATTCCTGTTTGAAATTCATACTGTTGCATATGTCTCTTTTGTTTTGTGCAGCCCAAACAAATATGAACCCGAATGTCAGTGTTTTTGAGATGATTTAGCTTAGTGACTGAGTCTGAGTCCTACACTTTCACAAAAGCACCACAGATTGGTTTGAGTTTTCATCAAACAATCTTTCAAATGGTGTCACTGAAGTTCACTTGTTTTTAGTTTTAGTACAATTTCAGTCCTAAAAATGTGACTCCTACTTTTTCAAATCATTTCAGCGCTTGTATCACAAAAGATGGACCTGGATCTCCTAAACACGATGCAAAGTAGTAAAGTAAAGTACAGACGAGGCCATGTCCACTGGAAACGTCGACTTGACCGGACTCTATGGACGTACAATCACGGTCATCTCAGACAAGTGCTATGCAAATCGCTCGATAGACTTCACACAATCATTTACCCAAGATGCAACTAGAGGGTTTGTTGTTTTTTTGCTGGGCAGCCGGATGTTTTTGCTAATATTCCACTTATTTAACTTCAAGACATCCAGCCGTCTAAGATTATGTTATGTTCTATCTAAGTCACTTGTATCACTTTGGTTTATGCAGCTAAAGGTTTTACCCTTCGTTTCAGACCCAACACACAGAATAACTGAATAATGAATGTGAAGTGAAAGTATGTACACTGGAGGTCAGACATTTTAGAACACAGCCATACTTCCAGTTCAGTATATTGTTAATTCTGTGCTTTCATCAGTGAAAGGTGCATCATGAAACATAATAATGATGAATACGAAGACTCTAAGGACGTGCACTGAAAAAAGTATAACCACGTAGTTCCAAACGAACTGTGAAAGTGGCCGGTGTTAATGAGGCAGACGCCTGTGTTTAGTCCTGACTCTGGGAGCACAGACAGGTTTGTGGGGTCATGTGACGCTCACTGACCCGCTCACTGACGTCTTTATTCTCACGCCTGGACGACGGGCGCCGCGTGCCAATCTCACTCTTCCAAATGTGAATCCGCCATGTTGTGATTATTTATTTGCAATGTTTTCGATGTAATTACCTTCTAACAAATTCCTGTTTTTTTTGTTTTTCATATTTAAGTGTCATTAGGACGGGCAGAAAAACAAAGTGTCTTAATGTTTTCAGTGGACTGATGTGCTTTAAAGGTTGCCTAAACAGTGCTGTATGTGGACGTGCTACTGGCTTCTTTTATGTCGTATGCAATCTTTCCTCAGAGGCGGGCGGAGCGGCTCAGCATTTACTCACGCACTACATTTGAGCAGCAGCAAGTAAAACGTACTGCCACTTTAATGCTGACATATTATTAATGCCACAAACGCATATTGCATTTCTTAGGATTTGCAAACTCTCCATCAAACAGAGGTATGAGGGACTTCTGATCATTCAATAATAACAATACAATGTGCACGGTTTGAGCCCAAAATGCTGCTGAATGTGATTGGACTGCCTTGGTTTGTATTTTGGACAAATGTATGCCAGTTATTAATGCCAGTTGAAATCAAATGTTTTTAATGACATTTAAGAGAGACAGCAGTGGAAACTCATTTCTTACTCATTCCTAACTTCCAAATGAGTTTATCAACACTTTTCACAGAAATGCTCTTACACTAGCGGGTTCCTGGAATTGATACACATACTTTATAATTAGATGCACAGTGTTTTTAATAAACAGGAGGAAGACTAAAGAAATGGAGTTCCACTGAATTAAAATCAGCTCAATTTAAACTCATTGTTTCTGTGTAAACCTCAGTCTGATGGACGTGAGGGATTTGGGGATCATTGGGCGATACGTGGTAAATGAGCCGCCCTCCCGCCCGCCTCTGCTTCCTATCATGCAAATAAGCTTCGGTCACACTGACAAACCTATCGGAGAGAAACATATGCAATCTTGCGCGCGGTGGGAGTGTGGACGTCTTCCTTTGGGCCACCGCCGGGACAGCTCTGTACAGACTGGTGTAAAGAAAAAAAACAAAAAGAAAAAAAAGTGAAGAAAAAAAAGTGTGTTTTTTATCATTTTGAGGAGAACAGCCGTTATTTTGTTACGACTGACTGTTTTGTAAAGCGTGTGGACGGGCTGGAGCTTTGGCATTAAGCGGACGGACAGTGAAGGCGTCGAGAGAAGGCGGAGTTTGTACTGACTGTAAATACCACGTCATATCAGTGATTGTTTATTGTAAATATATTTGAACTTTGTGAAAGAATGCTGTGTCCAGACTTTTTCTTTCACCTGTCACTGTTTTCACATATGAAAAAGAAAATACATCAAATAAACCCGCGCTGGTTCCGGAAGGTAAATGGAAGAGTTTAAAAATACAGGGTTTATCAGGCAGCAGCACGTTTAATTCTTTTAATGTGTTATTAAAGCCTTTAATATTGGCACAATTCCTGAATGACCTAATGTTTCAAACCCTGTGGAGTCCCTGTAATTACGCCATGTGGCAACTCGGGCGTAACTGTAAAGTACACCCCAACCTTGGTGCTCAGCAGGTTAGCCTCCGCCGTGGCTTTAAGCACTTTGATTCAAAGCATTACTCAAGCGTGTGGAGGGGGTGGGACACCTGAGCGCCATAAGGACTTGGGCTTCATCTAAAAGTGTAAATAAATGTAGGAACCTTCTCCTCATTGTTGACCCGGAGCATCCTGAAGTGTAATACCTGCTTAAGCAGAGGAACCTCGGGATGCTCCTCATCAGCCCATAAGGATATACAGAGAACAATCCCACAGTCCACTGCTGCCTCCTGACAGTTCATTCAATATGGAACCTTTTCACATCAAGGGCCAAATCCATTGTTATAAAGTGGCCTTATAATTTAGCAACAAACATTCTAGAGTTCATAAACACTGTGGTAGGACTGATCATCATTATGTGATGGAACTGTGTATCTTTGTCCAGACGTCTGATGTCGCTGCAGTGATGATGATGATGATGATGTGATTTGAAGCTCGGGTCAGTCTTGTGAAAGCTGCTCGCTGGGCCCCAAACCCCAATAAAGAGCATTCATTTTATTCAAACGCATTTGTTTGGAGGTGTAATGGCTTCTTTATCACTTCATTCTCACATACTCAGCACCCTGGCATTTCACCTCCACAAAGAAGAAATCCTTTGTCCATTTTTCCTGGAATACCAATATTCAAGATCCACCTTCCTTTTCTTAGCGGTTGCCCTGGAGCAGCGCTTGTCAATCAAGTTGGTCACTGTCGCGCGATACGTCACGTAAAATCACATGACCCTGATCCATATTATATGCAATATGAAAAATGCCATGGGGGCCTGGTCAAATGATCTCGTATATACGGCCCCTCTCTATCTCTGATGGTTCTGAAATAATAAGGAAACGTCTGCAAGATAAAATGTATAAAATATGATCCGAGGTGAACAAACCTGTGACTAAGACATTGTGGGAGGCTCATATTAAAGCTCTTAAAGTTCTTTTCGGTTGCGGAGATATCGGCCGCCGATATTGTAAAATACCCAAATATTGTCCTGATATATACCCCTTGCCTGATGTATTTACCATTTCTTTTTAAAACAGTCATAATAAACTAAAATGTACTCAGCAAAGTGAGCTCATTCTCAGGAAAATAAGCCTAAATACAAATGACCAATTAGAACTTTACTGTTGCAAGATCTTAACCAGGGCCACTGCAAGACATTTTGGTGCCCTCAGCAGAAATGTTTAATGCGCCTCACATTGACGACTGAACGGCTTCTGCACATCTTCCCTTTTCCTGTAAACTGTGACTCACAGTGAGTACAGTTATGTGTACAGTTTAATAACACAGAAGTACAAGTACACAGCGCATATATGTAGAAAGAGACACTTAGAAGTCAAGCTGATCCACTCATTGAATTCAATGGCTGCGTGCTGCAGAGAAGGTGATTGGCTGTGAGCTCCCATCTCTCCAGGACCTGTTCACCTCCAGGACCCGGAGGCGTGTGGGTCGGATCACAGCTGACCCTTCTCACCCTGGACACAGACCCAGTAATTCTTCTCAGACTCATGAACGTAATAACCTGCTCCAGCCATTAGCACAGCTCTACTGCACTATGGGGTCTGTCCACACTTACTGCTGCTATTACTTATACACCTGCACATCTGTGAACACAATCCCACTGTTGTTCTATGTCAATTGTTGTTGTCTTATCATGTTTTACCTTTATTTTGTATTATTTATTTATTTTAATCTTCTTTATGCATGCCCTTATAGCCTTATAGTTTTAAGTTGTATTAGCCTATTTCTGTGTTATACAAATTCTGTGTTATACAAGATACAAGATATTTTATTTGTCAAACCATTCACTTGGTTAGAAATTGTATTTCTCTCATCCTTGATTGTGGAGCAGGGGGTGGGGGAAGAGGGGTGGGAGGGAGTTCAGCTTCCCGATGGCCCTGTGTACGAAACTGTTCTTAAGTCGACTGGACCTGGCCCGTAGATTCCACAGTCTCCTCCCAGAAGGCATTACTCTGAAGAGACTGTGTGATGGGTGCGTAGGGTCCCTGGTGATTCTGACGGCTTTGCGGGTGAGACGGGTGGAGTACATGTCCTTAATGGAGGGGAGAGAAGCTCCACAGATCTTCTCCACTGCTCTCACGATGCGCTGGAGGCTCCTTCGGCAGGAGGCAGTGCTGGCGCCGTGCCACACAGTGATGGAGCTGGTCAGGATGCTCTCTATAGTCCCTCTGTAGAAGAGCCACACAGTGACGGAGCCGGTCAGGATGCTCTCTATAGTCCCTCTGTAGAAGAACCACACAGTGACGGAGCCGGTCAGGATGCTCTCTATAGTCCCTCTGTAGAAGAACCACACAGTGATGGAGCTGGGCAGGATGCTCTCTATAGTCCCTCTGTAGAAGTACCACACAGTGATGGAGCTGGTCAGGATGCTCTCTATAGTCCCTCTGTAGAAGAACCACACAGTGATGGAGCTGGTCAGGATGCTCTCTATAGTCCCTCTGTAGAAGTACCACACAGTGATGGAGCTGGTCAGGATGCTCTCTATAGTCCCTCTGTAGAAGAACCTCACAGTGATGGAGCTGGTCAGGATGCTCTCTATAGTCCCTCTGTAGAAGTTGCACATAACAGAGGCTGGGACTCTAGCTCTTCTTAACTTGCGGAGAAAGTAGAGACGCTGATTACTTTTCTTGACCAGAGATGTAGTGTGCATGGTCCAGGAAAGGTTCTCTGTGATGTGCACACCCAGGAACTTAGTGCTGGTCACCCTCTCCACTGCAGCACCGTTGATTGTTAGAGGAGCATGCTGGACCCGTGCTCTACGAAAGTCCACAACAATCTCTTTTGTCCACATTTAGAGAGAGGTTGTTCTGTGTGCACCACATGGCCAGACTGCTCACCTCACTCCTGTAGTTTGACTCGTCTCTGTTGTTGATGAGACCCACCACTGTTGTGTCGTCTGCAAACTTGATGAAGAGGTTTGAGTCGTACTTTGGAGCGCAGTCATGGGTCAGCAGAGTGAACAGGAGGGGGCTCAGCACACAGCCTTGGGGAGCTCCCGTGTTCAGGGTGATGGTTCTGGAGGACTTTCCGCCGACACGTACAGCCTGTGGTCTCCCCGTCAGAAAGTCCAGCAGCCAGTTGCACAGTGATGTGTTGATCCCCAGGTGGAGCAGTTTGTGTATTAGCTGCTGTGGGTTTATAGTGTTGAATGCAGAGCTAAAGTCTAAAAACAGCATTCTAACGTAAGAGTCCTTTGTTTCAAGGTGAGTGAGGGCTGAATGAAGTGCAGTGGAGATGGCATCTTCAGTTGAGCGATTGGGCCGGTAAGCAAACTGGTATGGGTCCAGGGTGGGAGGGAGAACAGACTTGATATGTTTCATGATGAGCCGCTCGAAGCACTTCATAAGAATTGGAGTGAGTGCTACTGGGCGGTAGTCATTAAAGCAGGAGGGCGGGGACTTCTTTGGCACCGGAATGATGGTGGTTGCTTTGAGGCACGTTGGGACCACAGCCTGCTGCAGAGATGTGTTAAAAATGTCTGTGAAGACCTCGGTGAGTTCATCAGCGCAACCTTTCAGTACACGACCTGGTATGTTGTCTGGACCCGGTGCTTTGTGTACGTTGATCCTGCTCAGAGATCTTCTCACACTCTCTGGAGATAGCTTCAGCACTTGGTCTTCAGGAGGTGGTGTTGACTTTTGTGCCGGGGTTCTGTTGAGTCACGGCACTGGCAACGTCACGGCACCAGGCGTCATTGGTGTAGACACAGAGACCACCTCCACGCCTCTTGCCTCCCTCGGAGATCACTCAAGCTGGATTGCACTGTCCGGTATATTACCATTGAGCCATGTCTCAGTGAATATAAAAAGGCAAGGCAAGGCAACTTTATTTATACCGCGCATTTCGTACACAAGGCAACTCAATGCGCCTTTCATCATCCTCCGAGAGGAGCGTAGCAGACGAATATAATCCATCTTATTGTCCAGTGACCGTACATTAGCCAGAATAGTAGGGATAGAAGGCCTGTATATGTTTTATGTTGCACATCTGCGCCAAGAAACATTTCTAGTTTGTGAACCTGTTCCAAACCATGTCAATAAAAACGATTCTGATTCTGATTTCATCATGTATTCATTTAATTTAGGCAGTGGATGCATTGCAGGATGCAATGTGAACCTGGGGTCCGTGTGGTGCACCTCGGAAACACACAGCGCCTCTTTGAGCTCTTGTCTGTTTATGCTCCAGTCAGATCAGGGAGGTCCGTTGATCAGCTGCTCCTGAATGAGCCCAGAGATCGGGCTTTTTACCCCCGTTTGTGAAATAAAACGCTTAAGAAAATAATAATCTATTCACAGTCAGGCGAGCGGAGATTGTATTGAAGCTAGACAACTTCTCTTTCACAAGTTTATCCAGGGACAGAGGGGCAGAAAAGGTTATGCAGAGAGCGACAGAAGCTTAAATCAGGATGTGTGATTGTTTTTGTACAAACTCCTACAGAGGGAAGTATCAAGGTTATATTGTGTGAAATCGTTCAAATAAAGTCCACGTGGAGGGTTTTTACTTTGAAAATCCAGATGTTGTTGCCGTTCTCTTTCCTGTTTGGTGCGTCCTGAACTGTGGAGCTTGATCCAGCCTGAAAATAGGGTTCATCCGTATTTGTTTCGAGAGACGGAGGAATGTTTGTGGAATGTTTCTGAACGGTTCAAATGGCAACGCATTTGCTGCAGAGGTCGGGGTGGAGGGGAACGAGGCGAACACGGAGAATGTGGAATCTGGCAGTTAGTGAGTTTGCTGGAAAAAAAAACGCACCTAAAGTTAGAATGAAGACTTGATAATGTATTCATTCAGCATAACCCACACCAGACTGTAGGATCCATATGTATTCCTCTGAATGTTGTATTTGAACATAACTCGAGCTATATATTGTTTGAGATCTGAGAAGACGAGGCAGAGCTCCTTAAACAACACATGATCACAACAATAGCCAAGCCCTAAACCAACAGTCACCTTTTTGCAGAATGCACAGAGAGCTCCACACAACTCTGAACAATACATCAAACACACTTTCCCTAAACCACTGCGATATTAAACACGTTTCTTCCTTCTAGCGGTCACAGAGTTGGAAAGTTGCTCCTACAGCATTTGACACTTGAGTTTCTGTAGAAAGCGGGTCCAAATTCTTCACATGTCACAACGTTTAATATCCATTTGTGAGAGGTTTTACGAGCTGAAGTCCAGAACTGCTGATAAACTGTATATCTGATGATTTTAAAGTATTATTACTTTAGTATTATGTCATGGCGACGTGAAAACGGAAGCGACCTCGCTCTCTCCTTGTGCCGAGTTTTTTGTCTCTCTCTGCAAACTGCATCTGTGGTTTCTGTTCCACATTGTTTTTCTGGATACTTTTGTACGTCTTTGCCGTGTTTTTGTGGAGGTTTGGTGGATTTGTTTACTTTGAGAGTCCAAAAGGGTCCTGAAGAAAGCAGCTTTTTAAAGGTAAACAAAATGCTAGCTTATCAGCTAAACCCATTTGAGACCTACACATTTCTTCTTCTGAGACACTGAGGAGGCACCAAGAGCCCCCCCTGCAGCACAGAGGAGGCGTCACAGGAGGATCTACAGGAAACAGCTGACCAGTGCAGGACACCACGCTCTGAAACAGGGACAAACCCAGGAGGCGGTGCACCATTTCAGAGGATCAGAGAAGACAGCCAGCCAGGTTTCTTCCGAGTGCTACAGTTTCCCCGACCTCCAAGCTCATGCGGGTCAGGTTGACACACAGTGGAAGCGCGGCTCAGCCGCAGCAGCTCAGGACTAACACCTGAACACTATTTCGTTGTACGCTTGTACAATGACAATAAAGCACTTACTCTTATTCCGTTCCCACTTCATTTTTTGGTCATTTTAGTATAAACTACTGTATTTTGCACTTCCATAGTCCAAAACCGTTTACAGCCGATCTGATCAGCGGATCCTTCCCCGATCACGCCCAGGGAAGGAGGAGGTGTAGGTGTTCTGTATTACACCCACAAAGCAGCAGGAGAGTGCGTCATTAGCACTTAGCATTAGCACTGTGGAGATGTTAGCTACTCGGCCGCGGTGTGAGAATATTCCATTTTTATTTGACGCGGTTTCTCGAGGCCCTCTCACTTCTCATGGTATTAATTCATACCGTAATTTCGTTTCCGCTACAACTGTGGCCTTCCTCAGAGATGTCACATGATGTGTTATGTAGAAAGATAAAAGAAAGAAAAGAAACATCGGGCAGAATGTGAAAAGGAAACATCAAAAGCAGAACAAGAGCAGCTGAAGTCTGTCATATCAGACCACTGCGAGAGCGAGAACCCTCTCATGGATCAGGACAATGCCCATTGGCACCGAGAGCAACTTGAGAAGCGTGTTCCCCAGACAGTGAACCGGGACGAGGGGGCATACCAACTGTCCCACTGCAGATGATACTTCAAGAAGGAAGACAGAGCCAAAAACTGTTTAAATCAGCTGACCAGACACATCACAGCAACACCACGTGACTCCTCTGAGGAAGGCCACAGCTGTAGCCGAAACTGTCGGGCCTATAAGAACATACTAGCATCATTACGAGAAGACCCAATGAACCTAATTGGACTACGGTCAAAAATATCCTATAAATACGATAGTTATCGTACATCTGGAGACCCTGGCTTTAACCCATTCTTGGACAGAGGTACAAGGATATCAAACATGTGCTTGATTTTTGGCACCGTGATATTATCTCATGTGGTCTCTTTCGACTCAAAGGATCTCCTGCCCTGGATATTGCATCAATCCAAACGAACGTTTGGCTTGTAAACAACCCTTTTATAGGTCTCAGAGTGGAAAGAACTCAAAACGCAGCTCCAATGTTACGTCGTCCACTTTTCTACCCGAGTCACAGGAGAAAAACACGGCAGAGTTAGGCTCCACTCAGTGTGAGTCTGGAGCTCGTGTCATCACATTCAGACCTTTGCTTCACTTTACTGTTGTCCAATAACAATAACAACATTAACATTGCTGTTATTCCAAAGAGCGCGGGAGTATTTCTTCGTGTTCCCGTCTGTCTGCCACTGAGAGCGTCGCTGCAGCTGAGACTAATCACTCAAATGTGTGAGAATAATGAAGGCGGCGCGTGGTGAGAACATCTGGAGTGGCCCAGGTGTGGAGAAGATCCCACACAGGTGAGACGCTCAGGTGAGGGCAGGTGTGAGCCCCTCCAGGACATTAGCCTGAGGTGCTAGCACTAGCTGTTAGCGGGAGTTGTTAGCACCTTTGGCTCTCCCAGACTGATGTTCTCCTGATGTTTGCTCTTTTTTATTCATGAATAGTTCATGAGTGTGAGGCTCCAGAGATCAGCAAACACGCAATTTTAATAACAATGTTTATCTGAAACTTTACAAACAGAAAAGTTGCTAATCCATTTCAGTGTAGCAAAACTCAATGTTCAGGTTTTTGGGCCAGTTTGGTTTTAACATAACCTTCCACTGGAAATGAATTAAATGACCTTCTTCACAATGGGGCGACGACGGCGCAGATGGTAGAGCGGGAAGGTGCACACTGCTGTTGCGTCCTTGGGCAAGACACTTCACCCTCCTTCCCTCCAGTGTCTGCGTACACTGGTGTATGAATGAGTGTCTTGCTGTAAAGCGCTTTGGGCCTAATGAAGGTAGTCTATTTACCATTTCCAATAACACGTTTCATAATTTCACTGATTTAACATTTGCCCATAGATTTATGGACAAATGTAACATACATAACCCAATGTTTATCATTTCTGTCTGTTTTTTTTAAATTGTGAACCCCAAAATAACAAGTTTTTACAGATTTCCCCCCCGCTGATAACTTGTCCTAAATCTCATGTCTCATTTCTTACGCTGAAAGAACTGGATAATGGGGGTCGCTCATTTTCCATGTTCACATTTTCCATCAATTGCTTGATTTGATTACGATTCACAGTAAAACGTGATTAAATCTGACAGAGGCGCTCTGACTGTGGCAACTGTTAAAACTGCGCATTTCAATTACGTCGAGGGAGCGTAATTTTATTATTCTCATAGACAGAAACAACAGACGTATTACCCTCACTCCTCCCTGTTTACATGAATAACAGAGATATTCATTATGGAGAGAGGATCCATGATGCAGCCTAGTCTCCTCTTACAGCAGGTTCCATAAAAGGACAAAAGGTGGGAAGCTCTGAGCAGCAACAAGCCTCCACAGAGCTCCAGAGCCTGTCAATCAAAGCTTCAGGCTTAAACGTTTCATTTGTACAAAACAAAACCCATTGTGGTTAAAAAAAGAGAGCAGCAGTTTTTTTTCTTCTTTTTCTTCAGATCAAACAGGACAGTTACAGGAGCTGCAGTCGCGACATCAGGAGCTGGGAGCTTGTTCAAAGGTAAAGATGTACCAATGCTATTTTCTTGACATGAGCTTTTTATCTGCAGTTAGACTTCGCATTAATGAGAAACATCATTAGCACCGCACAAATGTAGGATTGTTGCTTTCAGACACTCTGCACCGCAGCAGGTGGGTATCCAGTGAACAATGCTGTTGAAACATGCGTTATCTGGTAAATGAACATCTATTCATTGGCTTAATATGTGTGTGTATGTACATCTCCAAAATACTGTAGGATCAATTTGTTTCATAAAAAGTCTAGACTAAAAGCCTGTATTTCTGTTTCAGACGAGTGCAGTACTGTCTGGCCACAACAGGGCTGCTCTTTTCCCTGAGGAATACATGGCTTTAAAACTAAGAAAACACTCTTAATATTAGTTCATAAATATCTTAACAAAACCTAATGTTTTTTACATTTGTAGCCCACCAACAGCCCATTTTACTGTATTTTTCAATCAGTGCTGTAGCCTTTAGTGGCTATACTGTATTTCTTTACCAGAACAGGATGTAAAAATACCAAAAAAATGTGTGGGTAAGCGGCACGGTGGCACAGCGGTTAGCGCTCGTGCTTCACAGCTAGAAGGTCCAGGGTTCGATTCCCACCTGGACGGGGCCTTTCTGTGTGGAGTTTGCATGTTCTCCCCGTGTCTGCATAGGTTTCCCCCGGGTGCTCCGGTTTCCCCTACCACCAAAAACATGTACAATAGGCCCAGGGACTGCAGGTGGAAATTAGCACGAGTGCTATAACCTGGTACAATGCATCTCTCCTTTCTGAGGCTAATGTATATTGTACACTGTCCCTGTTCAAATAAATAAATACATAAAAAACACCTTTATGATAAATCTGAGATTATGCTAAGTATTTGATTTGAAGATAAGAATTTAGAGATGGGCAAAAAGTAAACGGTCACAGTGGTATAGTGCTTTGGCATTGGCAGTGTGCCTTCACCACAGGAGCTTCATAGTCTCTGTTCCTCTTCATCGTCCTGCCAGTGGGCTGGTCCTCGCTGAAATGACCGTCCTCTGAATCATAATCGTCCAGTCTCCATTTCCTGTCAGCTTTGGGGTTCTGTGCTTGTTTATTCTTTTGTTTTTCCGCTGTAGTGTTCGTCTCTTTTGCCACATTCTAAGGTAAGTGAGGTATGGTACAACATCACCCAGAGCAGTTTCATCCACGGTGTATTCTGTCCCCTGAAGAACAACGAGGAAATCGTCAGGTTCTCTGTCTGGGCCTAGATCTTCATATTCTGACGGTTTAGGATTGGTGGAGTTGTTTGGGGCATGTACTGTAAATCAGTGGCCTTCTCTCTAAGTTCTGTTGGACAAAGGTTAGGTTTCTGAACATCACTCACAGACACTTCCTCCTGCACTGATTTGTCTTCAAGAATCGTTCTGATTTCTTTGGATTTCTTCTGTTCCGGCCCTTGTATCATCGACATAGTGTGCTGAAAATGATGACCTTTTATTTCCTTTCCTCTTCTCCTTAGTCTTGCAGTAGTCAGTGGTATCTGAAGACTGGAGGTTTGGGAAAGCTGACTGGGATTGTTTTTTTTGGCTCTGGTGAACCAGCTTCTGCCGCCTTCCCTGAAGCCTCCTCACTGTCTCAGCTGATGTGTCTGGGGGAATCTGTGTGCTCAGGTCCTCCATGTTTAACAGGGAACCATGGTTTTCTGTGACTGTTACCTGTTCATAAGGAGCTTCTTTCTGAGATTCTGAAGCTTTTTTCTGCAGATGTGGGACTACAGTCTCCACTGGGGTCCATCTTTGGCACATCGACATCTGAAATGGTGGAGTGGAGTTCTGCTGGAGGCTTCTTTGAATGCACTCTCCAGAGACACCCCCAAATGTGACCAAAATGTTGTAAGGCCCAAGTGCCATCTGGGCTGGTGAAGGGCCTCTTAAAATCATACGTCAGTACGTATCTAGTACTACCAAAGTCATCTCTGGGTTACCTCTGGGTAAATATCAGGACTGAATTTAGATGAATGACTTCCTCTTTTACAGAAGAGGCTGAGGAAGTGCTGTGTCCATCTCTGATTCCTCATCTTATCTGTAAAGTTAGTTTATAAGGAGATATATTTGTTCTTTGAATTTGACCCATTCTTCAATCAGAGCCTGTCAATGCATTGCAGAGTCAAATGTAATGCTTTTGAAAGCCATTTAGTCAGGGGGAAAACAAACCAAAAAAGTCCATAAAAATGATTTATGATTTTTGGCGACACTGTTACTAATTTATTTTTAGTTTAGTTTATTTGTTTATTTGAGCAGTATACATTCTGCTCAAACGGAGTGGACTGAAGCAAAAAGCTTATGAGCGCCCACCCCCAAGTGCAATAAATAAAAAAAGAACATTTCAAAACATTTCAGCAGCTACATTCGCACAGACCAACTTACAAACTTACAAAACAATATTTGAACTGTTTATATAATTAATTGAAACAACGCACAACTACAACAACGATCTGGTTTCATGTACGATGTCTAGAACAAAGCAAGTAAAAAAATGCGATCATTAATATATTTATTTCAGATTTTTACCCGTGATTTACCGAGAGTTACTTTTATGTTATAAAGGAACATTAATAGATATTATACTCAGAAATCTTGATACTTCCCAGTTGTCATTACCATCCTCAGTATAATTTTAATTTGGGTTTAATTATCATTATTATCATCATTAGGCCCGAGCAACGGACACGAAGTGCCCGGCGACGGACTAATTAAAATCGTAAAAAAAAAGGGAAAACGCAAGAATTCACATAGCAAACGTGGACCGATACACAAGTAACAGGTATCAGGAATTACTGCTCCGGGAGGTCTAATTTTGGGTGGCGTTCGCAAGAGAAAATAATAAAAGATGGCTCAGTGGCGCCCCCTCAAACAGGCAGTTTACATTGAGTCAATGAGAGCCCGGTGGCAAAAAATGTCATCGTACAAAGGTGACACTGGCCAGGGTCATAGACCACGTCAGGACATGTCAAAAAATATATTATGAGCCCGGCCTAAACTCTACAGGAAGTCGGCCATCTTGGCCCAAACCTCGCACCGTCAAAATCGTACCTGTTGAACTTGTGACCCCTGATCCCCGAGTTTTCAATCAAAAGCTTCAATTTTTGGCCAAAATGTCCCAGACTCATGTGGCTTTCCAAATCCTCATTTCAATTTTGGAAATATTATTGGGCGTGGTCATGACAAGGCCGCAACTCAGAGGCCATTTTCAACAAAATTCAAAGTCTCATATCTTTGACAGAGTTTGTCGGATTGCAACGGACCCAATACGGCGCACGTGCCCCTTTTAGAGCTGGATCTAACCATGTGCAAATGCAGCCACTATGGCCAAAAATGACCCACTGGCGCCCCCTTCAAGGTTTTTTCTTGAAAAATTCGAATAAAAAAATCAGGATGGTATGGAGTTGTGAAAATAATCACACAGGCCTTCCCCGTCATAGGGATCGCGTCGGCCTTAGTCAGAGCTTTCCGAAAATGTATAACATGTGGGGGTCAAGTTAACCAGTCCACTTATACAGCCTGTTCAAAGTGGCAGTATAGCGCCACCTGCTGTTTTAAGTGGCTTGTAAGTGGCCCCCCCATCCTCCGTGGAAATAGCCAGAGTTGTTCTTCTGGCAGCATGTTGGCCTCTGTCAGAGTTGCCACTGTCATAGTTTCTCATGAAAATCGTAAATTTTCCCAAATACCCCCTTTATTCACAAAAGCCACAGTTTTAGACTCATACGTAGATATACTACCCCTCTGTGACAGAAAGAAGCTTTAATTTGGACGTGTTTGCCTCCAAATTTAGCTTTTTTGGACTTTACAGTCATAGGAAGTTCACTTAGGCTGTTTCCTGTCCGTCTCTGCGTGTTCCCCGTACTATGTAGCTCTCACCAAAGTATTCCATCATCTTTTAAGAGTTCTGCTGTGTTGTTGTGTAAGCCTGTGTAGCTCCATTGGTAGAGTGCAGGGTTTGCACTGTCATATTGCTGGTTCAATCCCCACCATGACATTTTTTTTTTTCCCCCTTCTCTTTTTTTTTACGCAGTACCTACTGGGAAGCACCTGAATCGGCGACTATGCTCCCACCCTCATTCAAAACGGGGCAATGACCCACACGTACCACATGCCGTTTCATAAGATATTTCACATTTCGGCTGCAAAATAAATCTGCTTGTGTAGCTACATGGGTAGAGTGATAGGTTCCCAACCATGGGATTGCTGGATCAATTCTCACCTTGACTCTTTTTTATTTTATTTATTTTTTACTCGGCAACTACTGGGAAGAACATGAATCGGCGCCTATGGTCCCTCATTACAAACTGCGAAAATAACCCCTCTCAACAAAATATTGGTTCACCTATCAAGTACGCTGAATGTCCGAGTCATCCTCTCAAATATTTGTCCCCCAGGCAAGTTTGCTCCAATTATAAAATGATTCAAATCATCTTTGCTCTCCGTTTTCTGCATATACGTGAGCCTGGTGATCTTTATAAGAGTAATCCAAGGTCTTCTCATCTGTACCTGTCTTAGCTCCGTGGGTAGAGTTCTGGACTCATAATCACAAGTTTGCTGGATCAATTCCATCCTTGACCTTTTTTCAATCAACTGCACATTCCATAACATAAACAGCCTGTCCTTTTAAATCTTTAGGATAAATCATTGTTTTAAATTCATTGCATTTCACATGTACAACAGTTTAAATCAAAAATACACTCGACACCTAATTCTAAACAAAATACATCTCCACTGGAGAAAACAAAGGAAATTTAGATCAGTTTTCTTCCAGTTCAATAGTTCAGAATGAAGCATTTGTCCTACCAGCAGTTTCTTCGGAGGTTACTTTACGTAACAAACCCCCCGCGTCGCTGCTGCTCACCATCAGTTCAACACGAGCTGTATTTCAGAGACCAGAGTATTTGTATTTTTTGGGGTGTGCACAGCTGATTGTCATTTCACTAACACTCCACACCTGCTGCGGCGCACACACAGTCAAGGCA
Source organism: Proterorhinus semilunaris (assembly GCA_021464625.1). Lineage (NCBI taxonomy): Eukaryota > Metazoa > Chordata > Actinopteri > Gobiiformes > Gobiidae > Proterorhinus > Proterorhinus semilunaris. The sequence continues at coordinate 38,426,060 of CM038350.1, forward strand.
GAGAGCGGTCATGTGACAGTTGCCATGACACTTACTGTGTTCTGTACATTTAAGAGTGCAGGATTTTTCGTAAGATTGATATACGTTTAGTTGTGCAGTTTCTTGCATCTTGGCTAGCTCCATAGGTAGAGCACAGGGATGCCAATCAAGAGGTTGCCAGTTCAAGCTCAACCATGGCTTCCTTTTTTTTTTTTACTTTTGTAGTTTGGACTGGGCATCTACTGGGAAAAACATAAATCAAACTCAGGGATTTAACTGATATAACTGTGCATCAGACCAATGGGTCTGACCAACATATTATTTCACCTATCATGGTGGCTGCATGGCAGAAGCATCCTCTCAAATAGTTGGCCTCCCAGGAGAATTTGTGCTGGGACTTTCAGCCTGGTCGAAAACTCGACCACAGCAATTACTTTCTATAGGGTCTCATAGCTCAGTGATAGCAAACACATGTATATCAATTTTATAAGCAACCCGGCTTTTTTGCGGCTTTACAGGGTAGGCATTATTTAATGAATCATTTTGTAATCAGGGCAAATTCGACTGGGTGCCCAAAGAGCACCCAGCACCCACGGGATCGGCGCCTATGATTTGGCCTACATAAACATGTTTTTCCTCAGCATTTTATGGGGGAGGAGGGATAACAATGATTGTGTATGAAGGAAATGCTACATAGTATGTGCATAGAAGAAATGGGGGACAGTAGGGAAACAATTTACGCAAAACAGGGCAGAAATGTTGAAAACAATAGGGAAAATGGAGGGGGGAAAAATGACCTTAAATTACCTCTCTCCTCCAGTGAGGAGATTAGACACATTTCCAATGCTTTTTCTTTTCACATGGCCGCTGCACTATAAGCATAATCACAATCTCATAGTGCACAAGCACAGCGCTTCCGCTCAAAGGTCAATTGGGATACATGTGCTGTCTCTCAGTAGTCCCAATGTAAAATATGCATGAATACAGATGGTTTTACTACAGGTTTGGCAATATTTACTGAATAATTTTTTACTCAAGGCAATTTCGCGTGCGTGCCCACAGATTTGAGTGGGTGATCCAGTCCTGCAGCACCTGGGGCAAGAGTGAGGCCGGGGTGTGACGAAGGATCAGGCGAAAGTGGGCCGCGTTAAGGAGCAAAACAGACCGGGTTGGGTGTAAGGCCGAGGCCAGAGCAGATTTGGGCGAGAGCGGGCGGGGGCGGTCACAAGTGGAGGCGGTCGCAAGGGGGGGCGGTCGCAAGGGGCGAGGGCCTTTATCGCCGCGAGCGGCTTTAATTATTATTATTATTATTATTATTATACATTTATGTAATTAATAGTTATATGTGAAGTATGATGTAGCCCTGCATAGTGTGGTGCATTAAAAAGCCAGAGTGTAGAGCGGGCCAGTTGAAGAGGGCAGTAACTCCCCATCAACAAACCCCCACACGGCTGCCCTAATTTAAAAATCAATGTTGCCACGCCCAATTCTTCTGTTAACATGGTCAAATCGGTCATCAAGAATGATGTCATAATGAACATATATTCATTAACATGCACTGTCCAATGACAAAAACGCATGCAATATATAAATAATAATAACAACTACACTGTAAACCCGAATGCTATTTGAGGTCATAATTTAAGATGTGAAAGAACTCAAAACTAGCCAAAATCTTCATTCATCTCAAAGTGTTTAAGTCCAAAGGGGTGTTTTTTAAGTTTAGTAAGGTTTTATTGCCATTCAGATTAAAATTGTCAAGTTTAGAAAGTTTAAATTATAAGTTTTGAGGCGGGTCTTTTGCGTCATGACATCATGACGCCTGCGTGCCTTGGCTGGAGTGACGTGTTTGGTTCTGCACAGCCGCAGTGCGCTGCTGTGGGAGTGTCCGTCATTTAACGAAGAGGAGCTTCTACGGCCTGAATAAGGTAATATACTTTATTAATATCCAGTGAAATGATATGTATGATTTCAGTGTGCAGGTAGTTAGAACCAGGAGAATTGTTTATGCTTCAGATTGTACTGTTTAATCGATAATGCGTAGCGTGAGATCTTTCCCGCTTCTTTTTAAAACTGCAGCAACGACGCACTTCCGCCCGAGTCCGGAGCCAAGTCCGAGTCATGTTGTCTTTAAAACTCTTACAACTAACCGTGAGGACCTAATTAAATATGCTCGAAGGCTATTAGCGACCGTGAAGTGCAAGTAACGTTAATATCGCTGTTTTCAGCGCTGCCTCCGCACTTCCGTCTGTGCATCAGCATCAGCATCAGCAGCAGCAGCGGGGCGGACAGAGGACAGAGAGCTTTGAGAACTCCGTAACAAGTGTGTTCTTAACTTTAAGAGCAAGTTATATTTCTTTGGGCTAATAGAAGAAATTACAATCGTTGTAATTTAAATAAAAGGGCTAAGCCAAAATAAACTTAGCTTATGGGCCTAAAAGATTGAGTACAAATAAGCTACAATGGTCCCTGTTTAAGAGAATGTTGAATAAAATTGATTAGGTCATTGTCCAAAGTAGTTAAACAATTTAAAAACATTTATTGACCAAATTGCCCATCCCTAATTTTTTTTTTGTAATGCAGGTTAACAAGTACCAGACAAGAAAGAAAATTGTAGCACAAAATAAAGGTGAGACCATACACTTGCTGATTATATGATCCTATTTTACACAATTGGTTTATTGCGTTTTTGTTGTGTTTTTTTTTTTATCCTGGATTTTGTGCCAACCAGACAACACACTTTTCCAATTCTTTGCAAAAATGTCTTGTACAGCTCTCTGGATCATAGAAACACTTAAACCACAGAAAATGCTGATCCGCCCCACTGCAAAAAAAACGAAACATAACAAATATTGCACTCTTTCAGATCAACAGGCAAATCACTTAACTATTTTAATTACAGGTAACCGAAATGATAACGTTTGTTCTGAATGAGATGTGATCTGAGACTCTTCTTCATTTACAAATATGCATCTCTGATTGGAACGATATGGAATGTGATGAATGATTGGCTGTGAGAAAAGTCCCCGACGTTCCTGTCTTTGGGCAGAAAGTAGGCGTAGCTGTTTAGTTGCATTTGCAACATTTTGTGAGACATTTATGTTGGACATTTTTTAATGTCCAGCATAATTAATTAAACACAAAGTTAAATTAAACAGAAAGTACAGTTTCTTTAGGTGTTTGATTTGTCACTGTCACACCTGGGAATTGGGGCAATTATTTACTTTGTCCTTTTCACCTAGATGATCCCAGCTCCCACAGGTGCATGCTGCTGTTGTGCCCTTGAGCAAGACACATTCCCCACCTTGTCTCCAGTGTCGTCTGCACACGCTGGAGTATGAATCAGAGTAAATGAGTGCCTCATGTAGGTTGAACAGCGCAATCAAGACCATTTACCGTGGTTTATGATAAATCTTCTAATTCTGTCATGGACACCTAGAGTAATAACAAATGTTTCTTTTTATCTAGAGAATCAACTCTACAAATTCCGTCTTACTATTTGTTTGATATGCACAACGAAGAAGGTAAAGTGAGTAACTATTGCCATAGTTGTGTTAAGGTGAAGTGTCCTGACTTCAGGATCCTGTTTGTCCATTTTACAAATACAGGAGGAGGTGCTGTGACCTAGAGGCCTGTGTGAGGATGAAGACATGAGGCTTTCCAGTGTCCACCAGTATGTCAGACAGTATGTGAGGATGAAGACGAGGCTTTCCAGTGTCCACCAGTATGTCCTACAGTATGTGAGGATGAAGACGAGGCTTTCCAGTGTCCACCAGTATGTCCTACAGTATGTGAGGATGAAGACGAGGCTTTCCAGTGTCCACCAGTATGTTCTACAGTATGTGAGGATGAAGACGAGGCTTTCCAGTGTCCACCAGTATGTCAGACAGTATGTGAGGATGAAGACGAGGCTTTCCAGTGTCCACCAGTATGTCGGACAGTATGTGAGGATGAAGACGAGGCTTTCCAGTGTCCACCAGTATGTCAGACAGTATGTGAGGATGAAGACGAGGCTTTCCAGTGTCCACCAGTATGTCCTACAGTATGTGAGGATGAAGACGAGGCTTTCCAGTGTCCACCAGTATGTCAGACAGTATGTGAGGATGAAGACGAGGCTTTCCAGTGTCCACCAGTATGTCGGACAGTGTGTGGAAATGGAGAATGCAGAGAAAAGAAGCACGCACTGTGAAAAGGACTCGGCTAATCAGCCAGAATGTAAGTAGATTTGAGTCAGGTTTCACTCTGTACCTCTCATCTCTTACTGAAGTATTTACAAATGTTTCTGTTCTTAAATGTTTTTGTTTCAGTAGACCTGAGGCCGATGGGATCTCGTGCACTGACATTAGAAGCTCCGCGCGAATTAGGATGAGAAGCACTCCCTGACAGACTTTCAGCTCTTCGCTTTAAAAGTGAGTAAATGTAATGCACTGGCGAAAGTAAATTTGTCAACTTTACTGAAGCATTTACAGGTGAAACTCAGGGAAATTAGAATATCGTGCAAAGCTAATTTATTTCTGTAATTCAACTTAAACTGTGAAACTTATATATGATATAGACTCATGTAGGGTTGTGCCATATCGTATCGCATATCGTTATCGTGATATAATGTTTTGATATCGTTGTATTTTTTTATATAGTTGTGGACACAATATAATTTATGTTACGCTCTGCTCCATCAGAGCAGCATAAACGGTGACTGTAGAACACGGGGACACGTGCTGAAAAAGTCAAATGAAATGAAGGATGTAAACTGCTTGAGTAGATCATTATTTGGTAGACAATTATGCCGTAAAAAAAAAAAAAAGAATAAAATATCCCTGAATGAATCTTCCCAATAGGCGTAAGGCTGGGATTTTGAAGTAATTCGTCCATTGTCAATTATATCGTCAAATATATCGTTATCGTGATATTTATTTGTTCATATCATGATATAGATTTTAGGCCATATCGCCCAGCCCTAGACTCATGTCTGTGTTTGTTATAATTTTGATGATTATGGCTTACAGTCCATTTTCAAAATATTCTAATTTTCTGAGATTTTGAAATAAGGGTTTTTATATACTGAGTAATAATAATCAAAATTAAAGCCGCAAGCGGCATCGAGAGGCCCTCGCGGGTCTCATGGGCTGGTTACCGCACGCTATCGCACGCCGGCGCAATAACCGGGAGGCGCTGCCGCGCCCTACGTGGTTATAATGTCGCTGCCACTCTAGGTCGAGTTTTTAAAAGAGAAAAGGCAAGAAATCACTCCATTTTACCCAAAATGGCTGACCTCCTACATTACATGGTTGCCTAGCAACCATGTAATGTACTTTTTTGTTCGGACAGTCATGACGCACGCGTGTACCAATTTTGGTTTGGCTAAAGTTGACACGGCCGCATGAATGCATGAAAACTACATTTTTAGCCTCTCCATGTGAATAATGGCTTCAACCTGCGGAGGGCGCTAGCGCGCCCCAAATCTTTTTTAATTTCACAGTTAGCGTCAGACGTCTTTAACGGGCCGTACTTCAATGACTACTGTCCACAAGCTCCTCACAGAGGGCGCTAACACTCTGTAATTGTGTATAATGTGAGATTTGTGTGTCAGTCCTATTGGATTAACATGGGGAGCCTTGGTCGTCTCCATGGCAACACCGTACAAAATACGGTATGGCTCTCATTGGCTTTTTGGATCGGGATGCCATTAGCTATTATTGTGCCGAATTTTATCCATTTCCGAGAAACTAATTTTTTTCCCATAATGCATTTTTTCTTCTCAGCCTAGAGGGGGCGCTATCGCGCCAAATGTCACTTTTTCAAATTGGTTGTGTCCGGGGGCGAAAGGTCAATAAAATGTATATTTCCGATTTTTAATCGGAGTTCGTTTGTGCAAATGGGATCATTTTGTTGTTTTCGGTAAGTCGCAAAATTCTTCGTAAAGATTGCGGCTTCGCCGCAAACAAACCGTAAAACGTAGCCAAAAAATGTGGATAACTTTTGATGTCCCACATCTCGGGATGAGCTGGAGCGATTTTGGGCTCATTTGGTGAAACGCCCTAGGAGGAGTTCGTTAAAATGCGACGTCAGCGAAAACGCTGACTCACCATTTTTCTGACTTCCTGTCAAAATGGCGGACTTCCGGTTTGTCTGGGGGCGTGGCCACAATAATGTTTTTTAATTGTCGTCACATGACGAATGTCTGTACCGAATCCCGTCGCTCTACGACAAAGTTTATGTTGGCCCCCTCCCCATAGGCGCAATGTATTTTCACTTTTGTAGGTGGCGCTGTCGCGCCATTTTTTATTTCCCCAATACGAAACACACATTTTAATTAATTTTTCACCGGACCTGAATTTTGGGCAAAGTTTGGTGAGTTTTCAACTATGTTCAGGGGGTCAAATTCCTGTTCAAAGAGCAGAAGAAAGAAGAAGAAAAAAAATTAAAGCCGCAAGCGGCATCGAGAGGCCCTCGCGGGGGTTCGTTGGCCGGTTGACGCCGGTTCCCGCACGCCGCCACAATAACCGGGAGGCGCTGCCGCGCCCTACGTGGTTATAATGTCGCTGCCACCCTAGGTCGAGATTATAAAAGAGCAAAGGCGAGAAATGGCGCCTTCGGCGCTGATTACTCGATTTTTCCCAAAATGGCCGACTACCTGTTGGTCGCCTAGCAACCATGTAATGGACGCCTCCCTTAGTGCCGCCATTGCTGCGCCATAACCCTACCGAGGGCGCCAACGTGGCCACACTACATTTTATTGCCCTGATATGCCATTAATCTTTGTGAGTAAACATCAAAACGAGATTTTTCGCATCTTCATGTGAATGATGGCTCCAACCTGCAGAGGGCGCTAGCGCGCCCCAAATCTGTTTTATTTCACAAGCAGCATCAGACGTCCTTAACGGGCCGTACTTCAATCACTACTGTCCACAAGCTCCTGACAGAGGGCGCTAACGCACTGTAATTGTGTATAATGTGTGATATGCGGGTCAGTCCCATTGGAATAACATGGTGGGCCCCGGGCGTCACCATGGCAACACCGTACAAAATACGGTATGGGTCTCATTGGCTTTTTGGATCGAGATGCCATCAGCTATTATTGTGCCGAATTTTATCCATTTCCGAGAAACTAATTTTTTTTCCATAATGCATTTTTTCTTTTCAGCCTAGAGGGGGCGCTATCGCGCCAAATCTCACTTTTTCACATTTGTTGTGTCCGGGGGTCAAAGGCCAATAAAATGTATATTTCCGATTTTTAATCGGAGTTCGTTTGTGCAAATGGGAGCATTTTGTTGTTTTCGGAAAGTCGCAAAAATCTTCGTAAAGATTGCGGCTTCGCCGCAAACAAACCGTAAAACTTAGCCAAAAAATTTGGATAACTTTTGATGCCCCACATCTCGAGATGAAGTGGAGCGATTTTGGGCTCATTTGGTGAAACGCCCTAGGAGGAGTTCGTTAAAATGCGACGTCAGCGAAAACGCTGACTCAGCATTTTCCCGACTTCCTGTCAAAATGGCGGACTTCCGGTTTGTCTGGGGGCGTGGCCACAATAATATATTTTGTTTGTCCTCACAGGACGAATGTCTGTACCGAATCTCGTCGCTCTATGACAAAGTTTATGTTGGCCCCCTCCCCATAGGCGCAATGTATTTTCACTTTTGTAGGTGGCGCTGTCGCGCCATTTTTTATTTCCCCAAAACGAAACACATATTTTAATTAATTTTTCACCGGATCTGAATTTTGGGCAAAGTTTGGTGAGTTTTCAACTATGTTCAGGGGGTCAAATTCCTGCTCAAAGAGCAGAAGAAGAAGAAGAAGAAGAAAGAATAAATAAAGAAGAATAATAATATTTCTTGCAAAAACAATATAGTCGCTTTCGCGACTACAACATATTATGCATTTTTTTAAAGCTTTCGACTTCCCCCACGCACCCGTGGGGCTCGGAGGTGAATGACGAGCGCTTCGCGCTCGTCATCCACCTCCGTATGACAGTTGGCCATATACCCCCATTGATTTTGCTGCAATTACAAGTATAAGGGCCCACACCAGAGGTGTGGGCAGTCACTGTTTTACACGGTGAGTTTACGGTTGACATGGGGACAGCGCTTCGCGCTGTTTTCGTGCGCTCCGCGCACCTCGGTACAGTGCGCTGCGCGCACTGCGTTGCGATTACAATAGGCCCTTGCTACGGCAGGCCGCTCGGGCCTAATTAAAGCCGCAAGCGGCATCGAGAGGCCCTCGCGGGTCTCGTTGGCTGGTTACTGAACGCTATCGCACGCCGCCGCAATAACTGGGAGGCGCTACAGCGCCCTACGTGGTTATAATGTCGCTGCCACCCTAGGTCGAGATTATAAAGGAGCAAAGGCGAGAAATGGCGCCTTCGGCGCTGATTACTCGATTTTTCCCAAAATGGCCGACCACCTATTGGTTGCCTAGCAACCATGTAATGGAGGCGTCCCTTAGTGCCTCCATTGCCGCGCCATAACCCACCGAGGGCGCCAACGTGGCCACACTACATTTTATTGCCCTGATGTGCCATTAATCTTTGTGAGTTAACATCAAAACGAGATTTTTAGCGTCTCCATGTGAATGATGGCTCCAACCTGCAGAGGGCGCTAGCGCGCCCCAAATCTTTTTTATTTCACAAGCAGCATCGGACGGCCCTGACGGGCCGTACTTCAATCACTACTGTCCACAAGATCCTGACAGAGGGCGCTAACGAGCTGTAATTGTGTATAATGTGTGATATGCGGGTCAGTCCCATTGGAATAACATGGTGGGCCTCGGTCGTCTCCATGGCAACACCGTACAAAATACGGTATGGGTCTCATTGGCTTTTTGGATCGGGATGCCATCAGCTATTATTGTGCCGAATTTTATTCATTTCCGAGAAACTAATTTTTTTCCCATAATGCATTTTTTGTTCTCGGCCTAGAGGGGGCGCTATCGCGCCAAATGTCACTTTTTCACATTTGTTGTGTCCGGGGGTGAAAGGTCAATAAAATGTATATTTCCGATTTTTAATCGGAGTTCGTTTGTGCAAATGGGAGCATTTTGTTGTTTTCGGTAAGTCGCAAAATTCTTCATAAAGACTGCGGCTTCGCCGCAAACAAACCGTAAAACTTAGCCAAAAAATTTGGATAACTTTTGATGCCCCACATCTGGAGATGAGCTGGAGCGATTTTGGGCTCATTTGGTGAAACGCCCTAGGAGGAGTTCGTTAAAATGTGACGTCAGCGAAAACGCTGACTCACCATTTTCCCGACTTCCTGTCAAAATGGCGGACTTCCGGTTTGTCAGGGGGCGTGGCCACAATAATGTTTTTTGGTTGTCGTCACATGACGAATGTCTGTACCGAATCTCGTCGCTCTGCGACAAAGTTTATGTTGGCCCCCTCCCCATAGGCGCAATGTATTTTCACTTTTGTAGGTGGCGCTGTCGCGCCATTTTTTATTTCCCCAAAACGAAACACACATTTTAATTAATTTTTCACCGGATCTGAATTTTGGGCAAAGTTTGGTGAGTTTTTGACTACGTTCAGGGGGTCAAATTCCTGCTCAAAGAGCAGAAGAAAGAAGAAGAAGAAGAATTAAAGCCGCAAGCGGCATCGAGAGGCCCTCGCGGGACGCGGTGGCCGGTTGACGCCGGTTGCCGCACGCCGCCGCAATAACCGGGAGGCGCTGCCGCGCCCTACGTGGTTATAATGTCGCTGCCACCCTAGGTCGAGATTATAAAAGAGGCAAAGGCGAGAAATGGCGCCTTCGGCGCTGATTACTCGATTTTTCCCAAAATGGCCGACCACCTGTTGGTCGCCTAGCAACCATGTAATGGAGGCTCCCTTAGTGCCTCCATTGCCGCGCCATAACCCACCGAGTGCGCCAACGTGGCCACACTACATTTTATTGCCCTGATGAGCCATTAATCTTTGTGAGTAAACGTCAAAATGAGATTTTTAGCGTCTCCATGTGAATGATGGCTCCAACCTGCAGAGGGCGCTAGCGCGCCCCAAATCTTTTTTATTTCACAAGCAGCATCGGACGGCCTTGACGGGCCGTACTTCAATTACTACTGTCCACAAGCTCCTGACAGAGGGCGCTAGCGCGCTGTAATTGTGTATAATGTGATATTTGTGTGTCAGTCCTATTGGATTAACATGGGGAGCCTTGATCGTCTCCATGGCAACACCGTACAAAATACGGTATGGGTCTTATTGGCTTTTTGGATCGGGATGCCATCAGCTATTATTGTGCCGAATTTTATCAATTTCCGAGAAACTAATTTTTTTCCCATAATGCATTTTTTGTTCTCGGCCTAGAGGGGGCGCTATCGCGCCAAATCTCACTTTTTCACATTTGTTGTGTCCGGGGGTGAAAGGTCAATAAAATGTATATTTCCGATTTTTAATCGAAGTTCATTTGTGCAAATGGGAGCATTTTGTTGTTTTCGGTAAGTCACAAAATTCTTCGTAAAGATTGCGGCTTCGCCGCAAACAAACCGTAAAACGTAGCCAAAAAATTTGGATAACTTTTGATGCCCCACATCTCGGGATGAGCTGGAGCGATTTTGGGCTCATTTGGTGAAACGCCCTAGGAGGAGTTCGTTAAAATGCGACGTCAGCGAAAACGCTGACTCACCATTTTCCAGACTTCCTGTCAAAATGGCGGACTTCCGGTTTGTCAGGGGGCGTGGCCACAATAATGTTTTTTGGTTGTCGTCACATGACGAATGTCTGTACCGAATCCCGTCGCTCTATGACAAAGTTTATGTTGGCCCCCTCCCCATAGGCGCAATGTATTTTCACTTTTGTAGGTGGCGCTGTCGCGCCATTTTTTATTTCCCCAAAACGAAACACACATTTTAATTAATTTTTCACCGGACCTGAATTTTGGGCAAAGTTTGGTGAGTTTTTGACTATGTTCAGGGGGTCAAATTCCTGCTCAAAGAGCAGAAGAAAGAAAGAAGAATAAAGAAGAATAATAATATTTCTTGCAAAAACAATATAGTCGCTTTCGCGACTACAACATATTATGCATTTTTTTAAAGCTTTCGACTTCCCCCACACACCCGTGGGGCTCGGAGGTGGATGACGAGCGCTTCGCGCTCGTCATCCACCTCCGTATGACAGTTGGCCATATTCCCCCATTCATTTTGCTGCAATTATAAGTATAAGGGCCCACACCAGAGGTGTGGGCAGTCACTGTTTTACACGGTGAGTTTACGTTTGACATGGGGACAGCGCTTCGCGCTGTTTTCGTGCGCTCCGCGCACCTAGGTACAGTGCGCTGCGCGCACTGCGTTGCGATTACAATAGGCCCTTGCTACGGCAGGCCGCTCGGGCCTAATAAAGAAGAATAATAATATTTCCTGCAAAAACAATATAGTCGCTTTCGCGACAACATCATATTATACATTTTTGGAAAGCTTTCGACTTCCCCTACGCACCCGTGGGGCTCGGAGGTGAATGACGAGCGCTTCGCGCTCGTCATCCACCTCCGTATGACAGTTGGCCATATACCCCCATTCATTTTGCTGCAATTATAAGTATAAGGGCCCACACCAGAGGTGTGGGCAGTCACTGTTTTACACGGTGAGTTTACGTTTGACATGGGGACAGCGCTTCGCGCTGTTTTCGTGCGCTCCGCGCACCTAGGTTCAGTGCGCTGCGCGCACTGCGTTGCGATTACAATAGGCCCTTGCTACGGCAGGCCGCTCGGGCCTAATTAAAGCCGCAAGCGGCATCGAGAGGCCCTCGCGGGACGCGGTGGCCGGTTGACGCCGGTTGCCGCACGCCGCCGCAATAACCGGGAGGCGCTGCCGCGCCCTACGTGGTTATAATGTCGCTGCCACCCTAGGTCGAGATTATAAAAGAGGCAAAGGCGAGAAATGGCGCCTTCGGCGCTGATTACTCGATTTTTCCCAAAATGGCCGACCACCTGTTGGTCGCCTAGCAACCATGTAATGGAGGCTCCCTTAGTGCCTCCATTGCCGCGCCATAACCCACCGAGTGCGCCAACGTGGCCACACTACATTTTATTGCCCTGATGAGCCATTAATCTTTGTGAGTAAACGTCAAAATGAGATTTTTAGCGTCTCCATGTGAATGATGGCTCCAACCTGCAGAGGGCGCTAGCGCGCCCCAAATCTTTTTTATTTCACAAGCAGCATCGGACGGCCTTGACGGGCCGTACTTCAATTACTACTGTCCACAAGCTCCTGACAGAGGGCGCTAGCGCGCTGTAATTGTGTATAATGTGATATTTGTGTGTCAGTCCTATTGGATTAACATGGGGAGCCTTGATCGTCTCCATGGCAACACCGTACAAAATACGGTATGGGTCTTATTGGCTTTTTGGATCGGGATGCCATCAGCTATTATTGTGCCGAATTTTATCAATTTCCGAGAAACTAATTTTTTTCCCATAATGCATTTTTTGTTCTCGGCCTAGAGGGGGCGCTATCGCGCCAAATCTCACTTTTTCACATTTGTTGTGTCCGGGGGTGAAAGGTCAATAAAATGTATATTTCCGATTTTTAATCGAAGTTCATTTGTGCAAATGGGAGCATTTTGTTGTTTTCGGTAAGTCACAAAATTCTTCGTAAAGATTGCGGCTTCGCCGCAAACAAACCGTAAAACGTAGCCAAAAAATTTGGATAACTTTTGATGCCCCACATCTCGGGATGAGCTGGAGCGATTTTGGGCTCATTTGGTGAAACGCCCTAGGAGGAGTTCGTTAAAATGCGACGTCAGCGAAAACGCTGACTCACCATTTTCCAGACTTCCTGTCAAAATGGCGGACTTCCGGTTTGTCAGGGGGCGTGGCCACAATAATGTTTTTTGGTTGTCGTCACATGACGAATGTCTGTACCGAATCCCGTCGCTCTATGACAAAGTTTATGTTGGCCCCCTCCCCATAGGCGCAATGTATTTTCACTTTTGTAGGTGGCGCTGTCGCGCCATTTTTTATTTCCCCAAAACGAAACACACATTTTAATTAATTTTTCACCGGACCTGAATTTTGGGCAAAGTTTGGTGAGTTTTTGACTATGTTCAGGGGGTCAAATTCCTGCTCAAAGAGCAGAAGAAAGAAAGAAGAATAAAGAAGAATAATAATATTTCTTGCAAAAACAATATAGTCGCTTTCGCGACTACAACATATTATGCATTTTTTTAAAGCTTTCGACTTCCCCCACACACCCGTGGGGCTCGGAGGTGGATGACGAGCGCTTCGCGCTCGTCATCCACCTCCGTATGACAGTTGGCCATATTCCCCCATTCATTTTGCTGCAATTATAAGTATAAGGGCCCACACCAGAGGTGTGGGCAGTCACTGTTTTACACGGTGAGTTTACGTTTGACATGGGGACAGCGCTTCGCGCTGTTTTCGTGCGCTCCGCGCACCTAGGTACAGTGCGCTGCGCGCACTGCGTTGCGATTACAATAGGCCCTTGCTACGGCAGGCCGCTCGGGCCTAATTAAAGCCGCAAGCGGCATCGAGAGGCCCTCGCGGGGGTTCGTTGGCCGGTTGACGCCGGTTGTCGCACGCCGCCGCAATAACCGGGAGGCGCTGCCGTGCCCTACGTGGTTATAATGTCGCTGCCACCCTAGGTCGAGTTTATGAAAGAGGAGAAGGCAAGAAATGGCGCCTTCGGCGCGGATTACTCTATTTTTCCCAAAATGGCCGACCTCCTGTTGGTCGCCTAGCAACCATGTAATGGAGGCCTCCCTTAGTGCCTCCATTGCCGCGCCATAACCCACCGAGGGCGCCAACGTGGCCACACTACATTTTATTGGCCTGATGAGCCATTAATCTTTGTGAGTAAACGTCAAAACAAGATTTTTTGCGTCTCCATGTGAATAATGGCTCCAACCTGCAGAGGGCGCTAGCGCGCCCCAAATCTTTTTTATTTCACAAGCAGCATCGGACGGCCCTGACGGGCCGTACTTCAATGACTACTGTCCACAAGCTCCTGACAGATGGCGCTAACGCGCTGTAATTGTGTATGATGTGTGATATGCGGGTCAGTCCCATTGGAATAACATGGCGAGCCTTGGTCGTCTCCATGGCAACACCGTACAAAATACGGTATGGGTCTCATTGGCTTTTTTGACCGGGATGCTATCAGCTATTTTTGTGCCGAATTTTGTCCATTTCCGAGAAACAAATTTTTTTCCCATAATGCATTTTTTGTTCTCGGCCTAGAGGGGGCGCTATCGCGCCAAATTTCACTTTTACACATTTGTTGTGTCCGGGGGCGAAAGATCAATAAAATGTATATTTCCGATTTTTAATCGGAGTTCGTTTGTGTGAATGGGAGCATTTTGTTGTTTTCGGTAAGTCGCAAAATTCTTCGTAAAGATTGCGGCTTCGCCGCAAACAAACCGTAAAACTTAGCCAAAAAATTTGGATAACTTTTGATGCCCCACATCTCGAGATGAACTGGAGCGATTTTGGGCTCATTTGGTGAAACGCCCTAGGAGGAGTTCGTTAAAATGCGACGTCAGCGAAAACGCTGACTCACCATTTTTCTGACTTCCTGTCAAAATGGCGGACTTCCGGTTTGTCTGGGGGCGTGGCCACAATAATGTTTTTTGGTTGTCGTCACATGACGAATGTCTGTACCGAATCTCGTCGCTCTACGACAAAGTTTATGTTGGCCCCCTCCCCATAGGCGCAATGTATTTTCACTTTTGTAGGTGGCGCTGTCGCGCCATTTTTTATTTCCCCAAAACGAAACACACATTTTAATTAATTTTTCGCCGGATCTGAATTTTGGGCAAAGTTTGGTGAGTTTTTGATTATGTTCAGGGGTGCAAATTCCTGCTCAAAGAGCAGAAGAAAGAAAGAAGAAGAAGAAGAAAAAAAATTAAAGCCGCAAGCGGCATCGAGAGGCCCTCGCGGGGGTTCGTTGGCCGGTTGACGCCGGTTGCCGCACGCCGCCGCAATAACCGGGAGGCGCTGCCGCGCCCTACGTGGTTTATAACGTCGCTGCCACCCTAGGTCGAGATTATAAAAGAGCAAAGGCGAGAAATGGCGCCTTCGGCGCTGATTACTCGATTTTTCCCAAAATGGCCGACCACCTGTTGGTCGCCTAGCAACCATGTAATGGAGGCCTCCCTTAGTGCCTCCATTGCCGTGCCATAACCCACCGAGGGCGCCAACGTGGCCACACTACATTTTATTGCCCTGATGTGCCATTAATCTTTGTGAGTAAACATCAAAACGAGATTTTTAGCGTCTCCATGTGAATGATGGCCCCAACCTGCAGAGGGCGCTATCGCGCCCCAAATCTTTTTTATTTCACAAGCAGCATCGGATGGCCCTTACGGGCCGTACTTCAATTTACCACTGTTCACAAGAACATTACAGAGGGCGCTAACGAGCTGTAATGTGTATAATGTGTGATATGCGGGTCAGTCCCATTGGAATAACATGGCGAGCCTCGGTCGTCTCCATGGCAACACCGTACAAAATACGGTATGGGTCTCATTGGCTTT
Source organism: Proterorhinus semilunaris (assembly GCA_021464625.1). Classification (NCBI taxonomy): domain Eukaryota; kingdom Metazoa; phylum Chordata; class Actinopteri; order Gobiiformes; family Gobiidae; genus Proterorhinus; species Proterorhinus semilunaris. The sequence goes on from CM038350.1 coordinate 38,441,514, forward strand.
TTGGATCGGGATGCCATCAGCTATTATTGTGCCGAATTTTATCCATTTCCGAGAAACTAATTTTTTTCCCATAATGCATTTTTTCTTCTCAGCCTGGAGGGGGCGCTATCGCGCCAAATGTCACTTTTTCACATTTGTTGTGTCCGGGGGTGAAAGGTCAATAAAATGTATATTTCCGATTTTTAATCGGAGTTCGTTTGTGCAAATGGGAGCATTTTGTTGTTTTCGGAAAGTCGCAAAAATCTTCGTAAAGATTGCGGCTTCGCTGCAAACAAACCGTAAAACTTAGCCAAAAAATTTGGATAACTTTTGATGTCCCACATCTCGAGATGAAGTGGAGCGATTTTGGGCTCATTTGGTGAAACGCCCTAGGAGGAGTTCGTTAAAATGCGACGTCAGCGAAAACGCTGACTCAGCATTTTCCCGACTTCCTGTCAAAATGGCGGACTTCCGGTTTGTCTGGGGGCGTGGCCACAATAATATATTTTGTTTGTCCTCACAGGACGAATGTCTGTACCGAATCCCGTCGCTCTGCGACAAAGTTTATGTTGGCCCCCTCCCCATAGGCGCAATGTATTTTCATTTTGTAGGTGGCGCTGTCGCGCCATTTTTTATTTCCCCAAAACGAAACACACATTTTAATTAATTTTTCACCGGATCTGAATTTTGGGCAAAGTTTGGTGAGTTTTCAACTATGTTCAGGGGGTCAAATTCCTGCTCAAAGAGCAGAAGAAGAAGAAGAAGAAAAAAAATAATAATAATATTTCCTGCAAAAACAATATAGTCGCTTTCGCGACTACAACATATTATACATTTTTGGAAAGCTTTTGACTTCCCCCACACACTCGTGGGGCTCGGAGGTGGATGACGAGCGCTTCGCGCTCGTCATCCACCTCCGTATGACAGTTGGCCATATACCCCCATTCATTTTGCTGCAATTACAAGTATAAGGGCCCACACCAGAGGTGTGGGCAGTCACTGTTTTACACGGTGAGTTTACGGTTGACATGGGGACAGCGCTTCGCGCTGTTTTCGTGCGCTCCGCGCACCTAGGTTCAGTGCGCTGCGCGCACTGCGTTGCGAATACAATAGGCCCTTGCTACGGCAGGCCGCTCGGGCCTAATAAAGAAGAATAATAATATTTCTTGCAAAAACAATATAGTCGCTTTCGCGACTACAACATATTATGCATTTTTTTAAAGCTTTCGACTTCCCCGACGCACCGGTGGGGCTCGGAGGTGAATGACGAGCGCTTCGCGCTCGTCATCCACCTCCGTATGACAGTTGGCCATATACCCCCATTCATTTTGCTGCAATTATAAGTATAAGGGCCCACACCAGAGGTGTGGGCAGTCACTGTTTTACACTGTGAGTTTACGTTTGACATGGGGACAGCGCTTCGCGCTGTTTTCGTGCGCTCCGCGCACCTCAGTACAGTGCGCTGCGCGCACTGCGTTGCGATTACAATAGGCCCTTGCTACGGCAGGCCGCTCGGGCCTAATTAAAGCCGCAAGCGGCATCGAGAGGCCCTCGCGGGGGTTCGTTGGCCGGTTGACGCCGGTTGTCGCACGCCGCCGCAATAACCGGGAGGCGCTGCCGCGCCCTACGTGGTTATAATGTCGCTGCCACCCTAGGTCGAGATTATAAAAGAGCAAAGGCGAGAAATGGCGCCTTCGGCGCTGATTACTCGATTTTTCCCAAAATGGCCGACCACCTGTTGGTCGCCTAGCAACCATGTAATGGAGGCCTCCCTTAGTGCCTCCATTGCCGTGCCATAACCCTACCGAGGGCGCCAACGTGGCCACACTACATTTTATTGCCCTGATGAGCCATTAATCTTTGTGAGTAAACATCAAAACGAGATTTTTAGCGTCTCCATGTGAATGATGGCCCCAACCTGCAGAGGGCGCTATCGTGCCCCAAATCTTTTTTATTTCACAAGCAGCATCGGACGGCCCTTACGGGCCGTACTTCAATTTACCACTGTTCACAAGAACATTACAGAGGGCGCTAACGAGCTGTAATGTGTATAATGTGTGATATGCGGGTCAGTCCCATTGGAATAACATGGCGAGCCTCGGTCGTCTCCATGGCAACACCGTACAAAATACGGTATGGGTCTCATTGGCTTTTTGGATCGGGATGCCATCAGCTATTATTGTGCCGAATTTTATCAATTTCCGAGAAACTAATTTTTTTCCCATAATGCATATTTTCTTCTCAGCCTAGAGGGGGCGCTATCGCGCCAAATCTCACTTTTTCACATTTGTTGTGTCCGGGGGTGAAAGGTCAATAAAATTTATATTTCCGATTTTTAATCGGAGTTCGTTTGTGCAAATGGGAGCATTTTGTTGTTTTCGGAAAGTCGCAAAAATCTTCGTAAAGATTGCGGCTTCGCCGCAAACAAACCGTAAAACTTAGCCAAAAAATTTGGATAACTTTTGATGCCCCACATCTCGAGATGAAGTGGAGCGATTTTGGGCTCATTTGGTGAAACGCCCTAGGAGGAGTTCGTTAAAATGCGACGTCAGCGAAAACGCTGACTCAGCATTTTCCCGACTTCCTGTCAAAATGGCGGACTTCCGGTTTATCTGGGGGCGTGGCCACAATAATATATTTTGTTTGTCCTCACAGGACGAATGTCTGTACCGAATCCCGTCGCTCTGCGACAAAGTTTATGTTGGCCCCCTCCCCATAGGCGCAATGTATTTTCACTTTTGTAGGTGGCGCTGTCGCGCCATTTTTTATTTCCCCAAAACGAAACACACATTTTAATTAATTTTTCACCGGATCTGAATTTTGGGCAAAGTTTGGTGAGTTTTCAACTACGTTCAGGGGGTCAAATTCCTGCTCAAAGAGCAGAAGAAGAAAGAAGAAGAAGAAGAAGAATAAAGAAGAAGAATAATATTTCTTGCAAAAACAATATAGTCGCTTTCGCGACTACAACATATTATGCATTTTTTTAAAGCTTTCGACTTCCCCGACGCACCGGTGGGGCTCGGAGGTGAATGACGAGCGCTTCGCGCTCGTCATCCACCTCCGTATGACAGTTGGCCATATACCCCCATTCATTTTGCTGCAATTATAAGTATAAGGGCCCACACCAGAGGTGTGGGCAGTCACTGTTTTACACGGTGAGTTTACGTTTGACATGGGGACAGCGCTTCGCGCTGTTTTCGTGCGCTCCGCGCACCTCAGTACAGTGCGCTGCGCGCACTGCGTTGCGATTACAATAGGCCCTTGCTACGGCAGGCCGCTCGGGCCTAATTAAAGCCGCAAGCGGCATCGAGAGGCCCTCGCGGGGGTTCGTTGGCCGGTTGACGCCGGTTGCCGCACGCCGCCGCAATAACCGGGAGGCGCTGCCGCGCCCTACCTGCTTATAATGTCGCTGCCACACTAGGTCGAGATTATAAAAGAGCAAAGGCGAGAAATCGCGCCTTCGGCGTTGATTACTCGATTTTCCCCAAAATGGCCGACCACCTGTTGGTCGCCTAGCAACCATGTAATGGAGGCCTCCCTTAGTGCCTCCATTGCCGCGCCATAACCCACCGAGGGCGCCAACGTGGCCACACTACATTTTATTGCCCTGATGTGCCATTAATCTTTGTGAGTAAACATCAAAACGAGATTTTTAGCGTCTCCATGTGAATGATGGCTCCAACCTGCAGAGGGCGCTAGCGCGCCCCAAATCTTTTTTATTTCACAAGCAGCATCGGACGTCCTTAACGGGCCGTACTTCAATGACACCTGTCCACAAGCTCCTGACAGAGGGCGCTAACGCACTGTAAATGTGTATAATGTGTGATATGCGGGTCAGTCCCATTGGAATAACATGGTGGACCCCGGGCGTCTCCATGGCAACACCGTACAAAATACGGTATGGGTCTCATTGGCTTTTTTGACCGGGATGCCATCAGCTATTATTGTGCCGAATTTTATCCATTTCCGAGAAACAAATTTTTTTCCCATAATGCATTTTTTCTTCTCAGCCTGGAGGGGGCGCTATCGCGCCAAATGTCACTTTTTCACATTTGTTGTGTCCGGGGGTGAAAGGTCAATAAAATGTATATTTCCGATTTTTAATCGGAGTTCGTTTGTGCGAATGGGAGCATTTTGTCGTTTTTGGTAAGTCGCAAAATTCTTCATAAAGATTGCGGCTTCGCCGCAAACAAACCGTAAAACGTAGCCAAAAAATTTGGATAACTTTTGATGCCCCACATCTCGAGATGAACTGGAGCGATTTGGAGCTCATTTGGTGAAACGCCCTAGGAGGAGTTCGTTAAAATGCGATGTCAGCGAAAACGCTGACTCAGCATTTTCCCGACTTCCTATCAAAATGGCGGACTTCCGGTTTGTCTGGGGGCGTGGCCACAATAATATTATTTGTTTGGCGTCACATGACGATTGTCTGTACCGAATCTCGTCGCTCTATGACAAAGTTTATGTTGGCCCCCTCCCCATAGGCGCAATGTATTTTCACTTTTGTAGGTGGCGCTATCGCGCCATTTTTTATTTCCCCAAAACGAAACACACATTTAAATTAATTTTTCACCGGATCTGAATTTTGGGCAAAGTTTGGTGAGTTTTCAACTATGTTCAGGGGGTCAAATTCCTGCTCAAAGAGCAGAAGAAAGAAGAAGAAGAAGAAAGAATAAATAAAGAAGAATAATAATATTTCTTGCAATAACAATATAGTCGCTTTCGCGACTACACCATATTATACATTTTTTGAAAGCTTTCGACTTCCCCCACACACCCGTGGGGCTCGGAGGTGGATGACGAGCGCTTCGCGCTCGTCATCCACCTCCGTATGACAGTTGGCCATATACCCCCATTCATTTTCATGCAATTATAAGTATAAGGGCCCACACCAGAGGTGTGGGCAGTCACTGTTTTACACGGTGAGTTTACGGTTGACATGGGGACAGCGCTTCGCGCTGTTTTCGTGCGCTCCGCGCACCTAGGTTCAGTGCGCTACGCGCACTGTACCCCCATTCATTTTCATGCAATTATAAGTATAAGGGCCCACACCAGAGGTGTGGGCAGTCACTGTTTAACACGGTGAGTTTACGTTTGACATGGGGACAGCGCTTCGCGCTGTTTTCGTGCGCTCCGCGCACCTAGGTTCAGTGCGCTGCGCGCACTGCGTTGCGATTACAATAGGCCCTTGCTACGGCAGGCCGCTCGGGCCTAATTAAAGCCGCAAGCGGCATCGAGAGGCCCTCGCGGGGGTTCGTTGGCCGGTTGACGCCGGTTGCCGCACGCCGCCGCAATAACCGGGAGGCGCTGCCGCGCCCTACGTGGTTATAATGTCGCTGCCACCCTAGGTCGAGTTAATAAAAGAGCAAAGGCGAGAAATGGCGCCTTCGGCGCTGATTACTCTATTTTTCCCAAAATGGCCGACCTCCTGTTGGTCGCCTAGCAACCATGTAATGGAGGCCTCCCTCAGTGCCTCCATTGCCGCGCCATAACCCTACCGAGGGCGCCAACGTGGCCACACTACATTTTATTGCCCTGATGGGCCATTAATCTTTGTGAGTAAACGTCAAAACGAGATTTTTCGCCTCCGTATGACAGTTGGCCATATTCCCCCATTCATTTTGCTGCAATTATAAGTATAAGGGCCCACACCAGAGGTGTGGGCAGTCACTGTTTTACACGGTGAGTTTACGTTTGACATGGGGACAGCGCTTCGCGCTGTTTTCGTGCGCTCCGCGCACCTAGGTTCAGTGCGCTGCGCGCACTGCGTTGCGATTACAATAGGCCCTTGCTACGGCAGGCCGCTCGGGCCTAATAAAGAAGAATAATAATATTTCTTGCAAAAACAATATAGTCGCTTTCGCGACTACAACATATTATGCATTTTTGGAAAGCTTTCGACTTCCCCCACGCACCGGTGGGGCTCGGAGGTGGATGACGAGCGCGAAGCTCGTTGGCCATATATCCCCATTCATATACCCCCATTCATTTTCATGCAATTATAAGTATAAGGGCCCACACCAGAGGTGTGGGCAGTCACTGTTTTACACGGTGAGTTTACGTTTGACATGGGGACAGCGCTTCGCGCTGTTTTCGTGCGCTCCGCGCACCTAGGTTCAGTGCGCTGCGCGCACTGCGTTGCGATTACAATAGGCCCTTGCTACGGCAGGCCGCTCGGGCCTAATTATAACAAACAAAGGCTATACATAACTCACTTTGCATGATGAGTCTATATCATATATTGGTTTCAGTTTAAGTTGAATTGCAGAAATAAATGCACATTGAACAACATCCTTATTTTCAGAGTTTCACTTGTAAAGTTGTAATTGTTTAGGTTGTGGTTGCATTTCCATGCACATTTAGACAAATTTGTTTCAGATAATTTTTGAGTGTGCAACTAGACAAGCTTAATTAAATGTAGGAAGCACAAACTGTCGCCTAAAGTAGTGGTTCCCAACCTGGAGTGGGGGTGCCTGGGATTGCAAGGGGGGGCCCATGGTCAGATCATAAATTATATTATTTGAGCAAATGATGGTAAAAAAAAAAAACGTACTTACTTATTAGCAACTATTTGGATGTTTTCATAACATTTGTGGACAAAATTGTACCATTAAAAAACTTTGCTGTTACTCTGTTAATGTAAAAGTCTAAAGTTTTGTGTTCATTGTTCATCTGTTTGCTCAGATCATTTTACAGAATGGCTTAAAAGTGTTGGAGCAATATTGGACTATACGTGGTAAAGCTAAAAATTTCTGACATTTGATGTTTGTTCTATTATTCTTCTTACAGACTTGTACAAGCCATGTGGTATATCACAGAATGTGAAGAGGAGAAAGAGTGCGCTCTAGAAGACAAACGGTAAGTTTAAACACAGTCACATGACATTGAACTTGGTTTAATTTCTTGCTTTGTACTAACAGACTTTCTCCATATTTTTTCAGATGTTGGTGCCAGTTGAGCCAGGAAGCAAAGTCCAGTGAATCTGCTTGAAGTCAATAAGGACTGACAAATATTGTGCATCTTTACTACATTCTGAATTATGTTGTGAATAACTCAGCCTACATGTTACAACATAAGGTATGTAAACTATTATTTTATGAAATAAAAAAAAACTGTAATCTGCCATTTTGTAATTGTTTTTTGGGGTTTTCTTGTAAATATTTGTGAAAAGAAGCCGATTGGACTTACAAGTTTTGATGTAATCTGTTTCAACAAAACTTTAAAGTTGATGAACTGAAAACTTTAAAGTTGAACTTGGCTTAAAACTATCAGGAGTTTTTAAGCTTTAAGTTGAACTTTAAAGTTTTCAGTTTATGTTGGCAAACGTTTTTTAAGTTGAGTTGAACTTGAGATTTTTAAGTTCATAATAATGAATGATGTATTAACACAAAAAAGGAAATGTGAGTGTAACATTGGCCCTTTATTAAACTAACTATTTACCAATTATGGGCAATGACGGCATCTTTGATAACCGATTTGACCATGTTAAAGCAGAAAAAGTAACTTGTCTACCTCAATAAATCCTTTCCGTAGTCCCGGGGTAATACAAGTATTAATGGGATGATTTGGGGGGTCTTCTCCCCCTGGTGTCTCTGGCCAGAAAACCACATTTGCAACTTGACTGCCACCGAGTCGGAGTCACAAATACACACTAATGGAATCATGAAGAAGCAGCTAAGAAGCTATCAGGCAAAGCTAACTGTGGGCTATCCTCATTTAAACAGTATTTACAGCCAGGTTTGAGTGAAAAAAAAGATCCCCATTGTGTAATTGGATGTACAATACCCCTCTCTCAATTTGTCTTTTCTGTCAGCGTAGATGAACAATTAATGAGTGGAAAAAAACACACTACGACACCTGCAGTGGCGCTTATGGCCTCTAGGGGCATGACTTACTTCTGCTTTAATGCAAGAATTGGGCTTGGCAACATTGATATTTTTAAATTAGTAAATGTAATTGTAAAGTGACAGGGTTTGAGTCCAAAAGTATTACAAAAGTCACAGAATGTACATAACTGACCTTCAGATCCTGCATTAAGCCATGTGAAAGGATTCTTTGTCTAAAGTCTCCCTCTTCGCTGACCTCAGCAACAAATCAGGACCGGAGATTCTCTATTTAAAGCCACAGACGCAAAACATGAACACAATATTTGGAAAGATATGCAAACATTGTCCCGCACAAGAGTGCGAGAAACTTAAGAAAAGAGAATGTTGTACAATTTACACAAGCTTCCAGTAAAAGCTGCAGTTGCATGTTGACTGTGTAGGCTCTCAGTCATACAGGAGTTGTCCTTCAAAGAAGGTTCTTAAAGGACCTGTATCATGCTATTTTAGCCATTCCAAAGTAAAGTATAGGCATTATATGATATATTGTACCTCTACCACTACGGAGCACTAATTTTTGTGATAAATATAAGTATTTTCTGGAGGTATTTTTCCAACCCGCAAGACAAAACGCTTGGATTCAGTTAACTCCGCCCCCTCTCGCCGCTCATACAACTTTAGCCGTAGTAGAAATATATATATCACAGCAAAAGGTGAAGTTATTTCATGATGCAGTTATAAGGAGTTAACATGTGCAACACAGCTTCATGGCTAAATGGCTAACACACACGCTAACATGCATTTTTATCGACTCACCAGTCTGATGTTTCCATTATGGGACTTGCGTTGGTTATAAAAGTTAATCCACTTTGATTCTGGCCAAGGTTCATCAAGCATCCATCAGTACAGGCACAGACAAACACTATTGTGGCTGATAGTCGCTGAATCCCGGAGGGAAAGTCCAACTTCTATGGCCTCTTCTTTGGGAAGGTTGAATAAAGTCCTGACCTCGCAGCCAAACGCGGTTTTCTCCGTGACATTATCGTGAGGTAAGAAAAAAGAACAGGCGTCCAGACTCCAGAGTAGGTTAGAAAAAGCTCCCTCTTCACAACTTTCGGTGCAACATGACATGACATCTGTTCAGACCGTTCAGACGCTCAGGGGGAGCGTTTGTTTTCGGTACAGGGGCAGCGCAGCGTCAGGCACTTCCTTTTTTTTTTTTTTTTTTTTTATTTATTTTTTCTTACGACAGAAATAATGAAAAAAAGCAGTTTTACAAATGAAAATCAGGCCGTAAGGCATTAGATTACAGACGTCGAGCACTTCCGTTCCGCTGTGACGACACAACTGAACATGCCAGTCGTTTACCAGGAGAGGGCGGATCAGCTGCTCAGAGAGCAGGATTCAGGAGGATTACTGAGAACTGCGTGAATGAAGCCAAAAACCACTCTGGGGGTGTTTTTGAGAAGGAAATAGCATAACAACATGATTAAAAGCTCCAAAAAGTTGATTTTGCATGATATAGGACCTTTAAGTCATCTTCTGTACTAGAACATTTCCCCTCTCATCCAAAAGGCTTCGTCGGCACCTTTTGGATGAGAGGAGAAATGTTCGACACTTCATCTACAGAGTGCAGAAGATGACTCAAGAACCGTCATTGAAAAAAGCAGTTGCATGTTTTTATTTTTTATTTTATTTTATAATTCTCCGATGACGAGGAAGCATCTACTGTAAACAAACACGAGTAGCTTGTTGTTGGGAGCAGCTCTGAGCTCACGGACGATAGGAGGATCCTCGTGTTGTTTCCTGAGAGGAGGTGAAAGGATTCAGTCAAACTAATGGACTTTGACAACCTTCTTCAGTCAGAAGTCACGACTAAACGGACTCTGCTGGAGGTAGCATAACGATGCTAACTAGCTTGTCTGCTTTAGCTACTGCTTGTTTATTTCACACTTTGGGACAACCCTACAAGAAATCGAAGACGAAACACCTCCTGTTTTTGTTCTGTTGGTACAAAACACAAATCAGTGGTGTAAAACAAAAATATGTATAGTGACTATCTTTACACTTTCATTTAGTCAGAAAAGCATAGATTCATTCCATGCTTCTTTATTTTTTAGTTGAAAAAGTTGAATGAATTATATTCTGCATACAATAATCATATTTAATGCCCCAAAGATAACTTTCTTTTTGAAGTTATAAACAATGTTTCTAAGTATCTTTTCAAATATAATTGAAGGTAGGTAGAGGCAACAGCCCCCCCTGGTTTTCACATCGCCAGCCGCCACTGTATTTCAGGTCCGTTAGAATCAAATGTAATATACACTCTTGACATTTCAGGACTTGTTTAAACACTTTTAATGCTTGTAAACCCTGATGACACAACAATCTAACTTTGGGTCCAATGTGTCGGCGAGACACACAGAGGTCAATCCCCGAAGAGCTGATGGAACCTGGATTATCTGACGGGGGCGACGTTAGCTGAGTGCTGTGTTAGCCGGGTGTTAGCGTGGCGGCCGTGGTGTGAGAGGTGACGCGCAGCAGCTCATCAGCGCTGTGTTCTCAGGGATCAGCCGTGTTTGAGCGCGCCTTAAGCCACTGTTTTCACACACAGATGGCTAAGGCTTCCGCTAACACAGCTAAGAACTGCTGCCGCCACCGCGAAAACCGAGGAGCTCCCAGCGTTTACCGCGTCTCAATCAAATATTCTCAAATGTTCGGCAATATTCTGAAATCAGACAGGAAAAGAAGCCAACCAGGATGAGGGACAAAGGCAATTGTTGAATACTATATTTTTAATGACACAAACACACACAAACAAAATCAGTGTATATTTCATTTAAGATTGGACCAAGACCAAGTCAGGACTAAGTGGGTCTAAGAAAGACCTAAACTGACCAAACCTGTGTCCAAATTGGGGTTCCAAACAAACATACTGGAATGATTGTGAAGATACACAAACCCCAACATGTCATAGCGAGGGGAAAGGACGTTTTTATAGAAATCAAGATGTTTTTAACCCTTTTATTAAGCTTATTTAGCACCAGTGTTGGGCAATGTTACCAGTGCTCTGGTCTCTGCACTGGCTTCCTGTCGCTCAGAGAATAGAATTTAAAACAGCTCTGCTTGTGTACAAGTCCCTTCATGGTCGGGCATCAAAGTACATCTCTGACATGTTAGAGCCGTATGAACCACCGCAGGCCCTGAGATCTTCAGGGAGGGGTCTCCTGGTGGTTCCCAGAGCCTCCGTGAGGATGTGAGACAGGCCTCAACCCTGACTGTGTTTAAATCCAGGCTGAAAGGACAATTGATTGTATTTTAACGAATCTTAACACACACACACACACACACACACATATATATATATTTTTATGTAATTGTATCGATTGATTTGTTTTTATTGTATATGTTATTGTGTTTGGGTGTCTGGTGTTGCTGTGAGGCACATTGAGTTGTCATGTACATGAAATGTGCCATACAAATAAAAACTTGCCTTGCCTACTTTTAAAAGTAACTGGTTAAGTTCAGCTCGTTTCTCCTCTGGAAAAGTAGCTCGTTACGTTACTGCACTACGTTATTATGAAAGTAAAGCGTTACCAATAATAAACACCTATAATAATAATTATCTCGGGGGAAATTTGTTTAAAAAAAACCCAAAAACTTTTGTTTTAAGAAATAAGCGTTGTGGTCCATCATGGTTTTCCTCTGTAGCTCCACCATCAGTTTCCTCTGTATTGTCCTTTGCATCAGTAAGTGCATAATAATGTAAGTACTTGCTGAAAACTCTGCCATGTTGCTGACTGGATGTAAAGTTTTGGACACAGTCTGCACATGTGCACTAGCACTGACGTGAGCAGCACTGCAGCAGTGGAAGGAATGAGACAAGGAAGAGATCAGAACTCAAACAGCGTTACTGATTTGAAAAAGAAACTAGATTAACTTGCAAATGCAAAACTAACTCATTACTTGTTACTCTGAAAACGTAATCTGAGTACTCTTAACGTGTTACTAAGTAGTGCATTACCCCCAACACTGTCTGAATCGGGCACTTATGAATAATTTGACTTTAGAGATTAAAAATTGGTGTTCCAGGGAATGCAGTTCCCCCTAAAAAACAACAAAACACAAATGACTAATATAATGCCACAGCATTATGGACTTAATTCTTTCCTTCAAGTCCTTAAACATTTAGTAAGTATACGCCTCTGTCCGAAACATGTTCACAAAGGACGAACAACAAAAACGATCATGAGCTCCAAACATGGAATAGGTACATAGTGCTTTCAAACGTAAGTTAAAGTTAAAAAAGATGCTTTCAGACATTTTTGTCTAAGATAAGATTACATTTTTTTCCAGTGAGGAAGTTGCTAATCATTAGCTAACAGGGTTAATAATGATACAGTATGTGTTTGTAAAGAGGCACATGGAGGACACAAGCACTAGCTACCTGTTAGCATGTAGCATGCAACATACATGGTTCAGAAAAAAAATTAGTTTGAAATCAGTTATAAAAATATTGATTAAAAAGAATCATCTCAAAATAATGTTATTGATCAAACGTTTCAAGAAGGTTTCTGAACCCTCGCCCAACAGGAAACCAGTGGTAAAAAGTAGAATAATATTGGTTTATCGGCCTGCTGTTGTTCTGGAAGAGCGCGGCTCGAGTGGCCCTTGTTTTACTGAAGCGCTCGTTGAACCCATTTCCCTTTTCCAAACCGGTCTCAGCGTCTCCATTTTAAAGCAATCACTCTCAGCACTGACCAAAACACTGTCAACAGGCGGCGTTACATCACAGCTCTCCAGCAAAATAATCCAGTTTTAGTCTTTTGATAAAAATGACATTCAAGTGTTCATTTTAGTGTCAGTTACTTATGTATTATTATTATTAGGCCCGAGCGGACCTGGCAGGTCTCGGGCCTCTTGTAATTGTACAAGCAGTGCGCGGAGCGCACTGAAGAAAGACGTGCGCGTCCCACGGGAAAAGAGCGCGGAGCGCTCAAAACCCATGTATGAGACAGTAATCAGGGGACTCCCGGCACCAACACCTGTCCGATGATATAGGCGTGTGCCGCGAAAGCGGCACATTTGTTGCTGCTTTTAAAAAAAAAAAGGTGAAAACCACAGTGAAGGCGCAACATGGAAAAGAAAGTGGTCGATGACGAGCGAAGCTCGTCATCGACCATGGCCACTCACCAAAGCCCAAAACACTGATACAGTGACTCAGGGCATCCAGCCCTATCCGGTGATATAAGTCTTTGCCGCGAAAGCGGCAAATTTGTTCTTGTACTCACAAAAATACGGAAAAAAAAACGGGTAGAGAAACATTGAGAAAGAGGAGGTAAAAGACGAGCGCAACGCGCTCGTATTGGATAATAAACCCCATAGGTGGATTACTGGACGTGAGACCTTTCCGAATATATAAGGTTTGCCGCCGGAGGCGGCCCCATATTGTTATTGTATGAGTTTTTCTTATTATTAGGCCCGAGCGGACCTGGCAGGTCTCGGGCCTCTTGTAATTGTACAAGCAGTGCGCGGAGCGCACTAAAGAAAGACGTGCGCGTAGCGCACGTCCCACGGGAAAAGAGCGCGGAGCGCTCAAAACCCATGTATGAGACAGTAATCAGGGGGATCCCGGCACCAACACCTGTCCGATGATATAGGCGTGTGCCGCGAAAGCGGCACATTTGTTGCTGCTCGTAAAAAAAAAAGGTGAAAACCTCAGTGAAGGCGCAACATGGAAAAGAAAGTGGTCGATGACGAGCGAAGCTCGTCATCGACCATGGCCCCTCACCAAAGCCCAAAACACTGATACAGTGAATCAGGGCATCGAGCCCTTTCCGGTGATATAAGTATTTGCCGCGAAAGCGGCACATTTGTTCTTGTACTCACAAAAATACGAAAAAAAAAACGGATAGAGAAACATTGAGAAAGAGGAGGTAAAAGACGAGCGCAACGCGCTCGTATTGGATAATAAACCCCATAGGTGGATTACTGGACGTGAGACCTTTCCGAATATATAAGGTTTGCCGCCGGAGGCGGCCCCATATTGTTATTGTATGGGTTTTTCTTTTTATTAGGCCCGAGCGGACCTGGCAGGTCTCGGGCCTCTTGTAATTGTACAAGCAGTGCGCGGAGCGCACTGAAGAAAGACGTGCGCGTAGCGCACGTCCCACGGGAAAAGAGCGCGGAGCGCTCAAAACCCATGTATGAGACAGTAATCAGGGGGCTCCCGGCACCAACACCTGTCCGATGATATAGGTGTGTGCCGCGAAAGCGGCACATTTGTTGCTGCTTTTAAAAAAAAAAAGGTGAAAACCACAGTGAAGGCGCAACATGGACAAGAAAGTGGTCGATGACGAGCGAAGCTCGTCATCGACCATGGCCACTCACCAAAACACTGATACAGTGAATCAGGGCATCGAGCCCTATCCGGTGATATAAGTATTTGCCGCGAAAGCGGCAAATTTGTTCTTGTACTCACAAAAATACGGAAAAAAAAACGGGTAGAGAAACATTGAGAAAGAAGAGGTAAAAGACGAGCGCAACGCGCTCGTATTGGATAATAAACCCCATAGGTGGATTACTGGACGTGAGACCTTTCCGAATATATAAGGTTTGCCGCCGGAGGCGGCCCCATATTGTTATTGTATGGGTTTTTCTTATTAGGCCCGAGCGGACCTGGCAGGTCTCGGGCCTCTTGTAATTGTACAAGCAGTGCGCGGAGCGCACTGAAGAAAGACGTGCGCGTAGCGCACGTCCCACGGGAAAAGAGCGCGGAGCGCTCAAAACCCATGTATGAGACAGTAATCAGGGGGCTCCCGGCACCAACACCTGTCCGATGATATAGGCGTGTGCCGCGAAAGCGGCACATTTGTTGCTGCTCACAAAAAAAAGAGGTGAAAACCACAGTGAAGGCGCAACATGGACAAGAAAGTGGTCGATGACGAGCGAAGCTCGTCATCGACCATGGCCACTCACCAAAGCCCAAAACACTGATACAGTGAATCAGGGCATCGAGCCCTATCCGGTGATGTAAGTATTTGCCGCGAAAGCGGCAAATTTGTTCTTGTACTCACAAAAATACAAAAAAAAAACGGATAGAGAAACATTGAGAAAGAAGAGGTAAAATACGAGCGCAACGCGCTCGTATTTGATAATAAACCTTACGGGTGGATTACTGGACGTGAGACCTTTCCGAATATATAAGGTTGGCCGCCGGAGGCGGCGCTATATTGTTATTGTACTGGTTTTTCTTATTATTATTAGGCCCGAGCGGACCTGGCAGGTCTCAGGCCTCTTGTAATTGTACAAGCAGTGCGCGGAGCGCACTGAAGAAAGACGTGCGCGTAGCGCACGTCCCACGGGAAAAGAGCGCGGAGCGCTCAAAACCCATGTATGAGACAGTAATCAGGGGACTCCCGGCACCAACACCTGTCCGATGATATAGGCGTGTGCCGCGAAAGCGGCACATTTGTTGCTGCTTTTAAAAAAAAAAAGGTGAAAACCACAGTGAAGGCGCAACATGGACAAGAAAGTGGTCGATGACGAGCGAAGCTCGTCATCGACCAAGGCCACTCACCAAAGCCCAAAACACTGATACAGTGACTCGGGGCATCGAGCCCTATCTGGTGATATAAGTATTTGCCGCGAAAGTGGCAAATTTGTTCTTGTACTCACAAAAATACGCAAAAAAAATCCCATAGAGAAACATTGACAAAGAAGAGGTAAAATACGAGCGCAACGCGCTCGTATTTGATAATAAACCTTACGGGTGGATTACTGGACGTGAGACCTTTCCGAATATATAAGGTTGGCCGCCGGAGGCGGCGCTATATTGTTATTGTACTGGTTTTTCTTATTATTATTAGGCCCGAGCGGACCTGGCAGGTCTCGGGCCTCTTGTAATTGTACAAGCAGTGCGCGGAGCGCACTGAAGAAAGACGTGCGCGTAGCGCACGTCCCACGGGAAAAGAGCGCGGAGCGCTCAAAACCCATGTATGAGACAGTAATCAGGGGACTCCCGGCACCAACACCTGTCCGATGATATAGGCGTGTGCCGCGAAAGCGGCACATTTGTTGCTGCTTTTAAAAAAAAAAAGGTGAAAACCACAGTGAAGGCGCAACATGGACAAGAAAGTGGTCGATGACGAGCGAAGCTCGTCATCGACCAAGGCCACTCACCAAAGCCCAAAACACTGATACAGTGACTCGGGGCATCGAGCCCTATCTGGTGATATAAGTATTTGCCGCGAAAGCGGCAAATTTGTTCTTGTACTCACAAAAATACGCAAAAAAAATCCCATAGAGAAACATTGACAAAGAAGAGGTAAAATACGAGCGCAACGCGCTCGTATTTGATAATAAACCTTACGGGTGGATTACTGGACGTGAGACCTTTCCGAATATATAAGGTTGGCCGCCGGAGGCGGCGCTATATTGTTATTGTACTGGTTTTTCTTATTAGGCCCGAGCGGACCTGGCAGGTCTCGGGCCTCTTGTAATTGTACAAGCAGTGCGCGGAGCGCACTAAAGAAAGACGTGCGCGTAGCGCACGTCCCACGGGAAAAGAGCGCGGAGCGCTCAAAACCCATGTATGAGACAGTAATCAGGGGGCTCCCGGCACCAACACCTGTCCGATGATATAGGCGTGTGCCGCGAAAGCGGCACATTTGTTGCTGCTTTTAAAAAAAAAGAGGTGAAAACCACAGTCAAGGCGCAACATGGACAAGAAAGTGGTCGATGACGAGCGAAGCTCGTCATCGACCATGGCCACTCACCAAAGCCCAAAACACTGATACAGTGAATCAGGGCATCGAGCCCTATCCGGTGATATAAGTATTTGCCGCGAAAGCGGCAAATTTGTTCTTGTACTCACAAAAATACAAAAAAAAAAACGGATAGAGAAACATTGAGAAAGAGGAGGTAAAAGACGAGCGCAACGCGCTCGTATTGGATAATAAACCTTACGGTTGGATTACTGGACGTGAGACCTTTCCGAATATATAAGGTTTGCCGCCGGAGGCGGCCCCATATTGTTATTGTATGGGTTTTTCTTATTATTAGGCCCGAGCGGACCTGGCAGGTCTCGGGCCTCTTGTAATTGTACAAGCAGTGCGCGGAGCGCACTAAAGAAAGACGTGCGCGTAGCGCACGTCCCACGGGAAAAGAGCGCGGAGCGCTCAAAACCCATGTATGAGACAGTAATCAGGGGGCTCCCGGCACCAACACCTGTCCGATGATATAGGCGTGTGCCGCGAAAGCGGCACATTTGTTGCTGCTTTTAAAAAAAAAGAGGTGAAAACCACAGTCAAGGCGCAACATGGACAAGAAAGTGGTCGATGACGAGCGAAGCTCGTCATCGACCATGGCCACTCACCAAAGCCCAAAACACTGATACAGTGAATCAGGGCATCGAGCCCTATCCGGTGATATAAGTATTTGCCGCGAAAGCGGCAAATTTGTTCTTGTACTCACAAAAATACAAAAAAAAAAACGGATAGAGAAACATTGAGAAAGAGGAGGTAAAAGACGAGCGCAACGCGCTCGTATTGGATAATAAACCTTACGGTTGGATTACTGGACGTGAGACCTTTCCGAATATATAAGGTTTGCCGCCGGAGGCGGCCCCATATTGTTATTGTATGGGTTTTTCTTATTATTAGGCCCGAGCGGACCTGGCAGGTCTCGGGCCTCTTGTAATTGTACAAGCAGTGCGCGGAGCGCACTAAAGAAAGACGTGCGCGTAGCGCACGTCCCACGGGAAAAGAGCGCGGAGCGCTCAAAACCCATGTATGAGACAGTAATCAGGGGGCTCCCGGCACCAACACCTGTCCGATGATATAGGCGTGTGCCGCGAAAGCGGCACATTTGTTGCTGCTTTTAAAAAAAAAGAGGTGAAAACCACAGTCAAGGCGCAACATGGACAAGAAAGTGGTCGATGACGAGCGAAGCTCGTCATCGACCATGGCCACTCACCAAAGCCCAAAACACTGATACAGTGAATCAGGGCATCGAGCCCTATCCGGTGATATAAGTATTTGCCGCGAAAGCGGCAAATTTGTTCTTGTACTCACAAAAATACAAAAAAAAAAACGGATAGAGAAACATTGAGAAAGAGGAGGTAAAAGACGAGCGCAACGCGCTCGTATTGGATAATAAACCTTACGGTTGGATTACTGGACGTGAGACCTTTCCGAATATATAAGGTTTGCCGCCGGAGGCGGCCCCATATTGTTATTGTATGGGTTTTTCTTATTATTATTATTATTTTTCTTCTCCCCCCCTAAATCCACTTTCCCACTGACGAAAAGTCCTGAATTTTTGCTCAAAATTCAAGCACGTGATTCTAAGAACTTTCACATTTAGAAAATTGAAAAATTCAAAAAAATGGCGCGTCAGCGCCCCCTGGAAAAACCACGTTAACATTGCGCCCTATGTAAAACACCCCCAAAATACCGCAAAACCTGAAAAACGTACTTTGTCGTAGACGAAAAAAATTCGGCACAGTGATTGGTCACGTGAAGCCAAACAAAATAACACATTACGCGGTTGCTAGGCAACCAACAGTATGGCGGCCATATTGGCCCGAAGAGGGACTTGGCGCCGAAGGCGCCATTTCATGCCCACGCATTTGAACGAACTCGTCCTAGGGCTTTTAACGCAGCGACTCCCCGTTCGCTCCAGATCATCTCCACATGTGGGAGATTAAAAGTTATTAAAAACTTTTTAATAGCATTTTTGGTTTTGCCGTGGCAACGCCATGAATTTGGCGTCCGTTTTCGCCGCTCGCCGCCGTGTTCAAACAGCCGTAACTCACACATACTTTGGCCGATTTGAACAAAACTTGAATCGTTGGTCGAGTCGTCGACCCCGGATGTTTTGATATAGGAATTTTGAAAATTGCCGCAATAGCGCCCCCTGCAGAGCACAAAATAAAAATGAATGGAGCCAAAAATTAAACTTTGTCGTAGATGCATGAAATTTGGTACAGACATCCGTCACGTGATCCCGAATAAAAAATATATTGATGCCCCGCCCCTTTTCCCACCGTGTTGCCATGGCAACGACCCAATGTCAACTTTGCCGCAGCCAAACCAAAATTGGTACACGCGTGCGTCATGACTGTCCGAACAAAAAAGTACATTACATGGTTGCTAGGTGACCAACAGGAGGTCGGCCATTTTGGGAAAAATCAGCGCCGAAGGCGCCATTTCTTTTGCCAGCTCTTTTATAAACTCCACCGAGGGTGGCAGCGACATTATAAGCAGGTAGGGCGCGGCAGCGCCTCCCGGTTATTGCGGCGGCGTGCGGGAACCGGCGTCAATCGGCCACCGCGGCCCGCGAGGGCCTCCCAATGCCGCTTGCGGCTTTAATTATTATTATTTTTCTTCTCCCCCCCTAAATCCACTTTCCCACTGACGAAAAGTCCTGAATTTTTGCTCAAAATTCAAGCACGTGATTCTAAGAACTTTCACATTTAGAAAATTGAAAAATTCAAAAAAATGGCGCGTCAGCGCCCCCTGGAAAAACCACGTTAACATTGCGCCCTATGTAAAACACCCCCAAAATACCGCAAAACCTGAAAAACGTACTTTGTCGTAGACGAAAAAAATTCGGCACAGTGATTGGTCACGTGAAGCCAAACAAAATAACACATTACGCGGTTGCTAGGCAACCAACAGTATGGCGGCCATATTGGCCCGAAGAGGGACTTGGCGCCGAAGGCGCCATTTCATGCCCACGCATTTGAACGAACTCGTCCTAGGGCTTTTAACGCAGCGACTCCCCGTTCGCTCCAGATCATCTCCACATGTGGGAGATTAAAAGTTATTAAAAACTTTTTAATAGCATTTTTGGTTTTGCCGTGGCAACGCCATGAATTTGGCGTCCGTTTTCGCCGCTCGCCGCCGTGTTCAAACAGCCGTAACTCACACATACTTTGGCCGATTTGAACAAAACTTGAATCGTTGGTCGAGTCGTCGACCCCGGATGTTTTGATATAGGAATTTTGAAAATTGCCGCAATAGCGCCCCCTGCAGAGCACAAAATAAAAATGAATGGAGCCAAAAATTAAACTTTGTCGTAGATGCATGAAATTTGGTACAGACATCCGTCACGTGATCCCGAATAAAAAATATATTGATGCCCCGCCCCTTTTCCCACCGTGTTGCCATGGCAACGACCCAATGTCAACTTTGCCGCAGCCAAACCAAAATTGGTACACGCGTGCGTCATGACTGTCCGAACAAAAAAGTACATTACATGGTTGCTAGGTGACCAACAGGAGGTCGGCCATTTTGGGAAAAATCAGCGCCGAAGGCGCCATTTCTTTTGCCAGCTCTTTTATAAACTCCACCGAGGGTGGCAGCGACATTATAAGCAGGTAGGGCGCGGCAGCGCCTCCCGGTTATTGCGGCGGCGTGCGGGAACCGGCGTCAATCGGCCACCGCGGCCCGCGAGGGCCTCCCAATGCCGCTTGCGGCTTTAATTATTTTTCTTCTCCGAAAAAAGTCCACTTTCCCACTGACGAAAAGTCCTGAATTTTTGCACAAAATTCAAGCATGTGAAAAAAACATTCTTCACATTTAGAAAATAAAAAAAATCTGAAATATGGCGCGTAAGCGCCCCCTGGAAAATCAAGTTTACATTGCGCCCTATGACAAGACCCGAAAAACCCGAAAATTTTAGTTCGTCGTAGACGAAAAAAATTCGGCACAGTGATTGGTCACGTGAAGCCAAACAAAAAAACACATTACGCGGTTGCTAGGCAACCAACAGTATGGCGGCCATATTGGCCAGAAGAGGGACTTGGCGCCGAAGGCGCCATTTCATGCCCACGCATTTGAACGAACTCGTCCTAGGGCTTTTAACGCAGCGACTCCCCGTTCGCTCCAGATCATCTCCACATGTGGGAGATTAAAAGTTATTAAAAACTTTTTAATAGGATTTTTGGTTTTGCCGTGGCAACGCCATGAATTTGGCGTCCGTTTTCGCCGCTCGCCGCCGCGTTCAAACAGTCATAACTCACACATACTTTGGCCGATTTGAGCGAAACTTGAATCGTTGGTCGAGTCGTCGACCCCGGATGTTTTGATATAGGAAATTTGAAAATTGCCGCAATAGCGCCCCCTGCAGAGCACAAAATAAAAATGAATGGAGCCAAAATTTCAACGTTGTCGTAGATGCATGAAATTTGGTACAGACATCCGTCACGTGATCCCGAACAAAAAATATATTGATGCCCCGCCCCTTTTCCCACCGTGTTGCCATGGCAATGACCCAATGTCAACTTTGCCGCAGCCTAACCAAAATCGGTACACGCGTGCGTCATGACTGTCCGAACAAAAAAGTACATTACATGGTTGCTAGGTGACCAACAGGAGGTCGGCCATTTTGGGAAAATCGGCGCCGAAGGCGCCATTTCTTGCCTATGCTCTTTTATAAACTCCACCGAGGGTGGCAGCGACATTATAAGCAGGTATGGCGCGGCAGCGCCTCCCGTTTTTTTGCGGCGGCGTGCGGGAACCGGCGTCAACCGGCCACCGCGGCCCGCGAGGGCCTCCCAATGCCGCTTGCGGCTTTAATTAGGCCCGAGCGGACCTGGCAGGTCTCGGGCCTCTTGTAATTGTACAAGCAGTGCGCGGAGCGCACTAAAGAAAGACGTGCGCGTAGCGCACGTCCCACGGGAAAAGAGCGCGGAGCGCTCAAAACCCATGTATGAGACAGTAATCAGGGGACTCCCGGCACCAACACCTGTCCGATGATATAGGCGTGTGCCGCGAAAGCGGCACATTTGTTGCTGCTCGTAAAAAAAAAAGGTGAAAACCACAGTGAAGGCGCAACATGGACAAGAAAGTGGTCGATGACGAGCGAAGCTCGTCATCGACCATGGCCACTCACCAAAGCCCAAAACACTGATACAGTGACTCAGGGCATCGAGCCCTATCCGGTGATATAAGTGTTTGCCGCGAAAGCGGCACATTTGTTCTTGTACTCACAAAAATACGGAAAAAAAAACGGGTAGAGAAACATTGAGAAAGAAGAGGTAAAAGACGAGCGCAACGCGCTCGTATTGGATAATAAACCTTACGGGTGGATTACTGGACGTGAGACCTTTCCGAAAATATAAGGTTGGCCGCCGGAGGCGGCGCTATATTGTTATTGTATGGGTTTTTCTTATTCTTATTATTATTTTTCTTCTATCCGTGTTTTTTTGGAATAAATCGCCCAAACTTTGACGAAAACTCCCCATTTTTTGCCCAAAATTAGAAATCACGGCGATACACAGTGTCAAAAAGTTTCGTTAAAAAAATCACAAAAATGGCGCGTCAGCGCCCCCTGGAAAATCAAGATTACATTGCGCCTATGGAGAGACACCGAAAAATCTGAAAATTTTAGTTCGTCGTAGACGAAAAAAATTCGGCACAGTGATTGGTCACGTGAAGCCCAACAAAAAAACACATTACGCGGTTGCTAGGCAACCAACAGTATGGCGGCCATATTGGCCCGAAGAGGGACTTGGCGCCGAAGGCGCCATTTCATGCCCACGCATTTGAACGAACTCGTCCTAGGGCTTTTAACGCAGCGACTCCCCGTTCGCTCCAGATCATCTCCACATGTGGGAGATTAAAAGTTATTAAAAACTTTTTAATAGCATTTTTGGTTTTGCCGTGGCAACGCCATGAATTTGGCGTCCGTTTTCGCCGCTCGCCGCCGTGTTCAAACAGCCGTAACTCACACATACTTTGGCCGATTTGAACAAAACTTGAATCGTTGGTCGAGTCGTCGACCCCGGATGTTCTGATATAGGAATTTTGAAAATTGCTGCAATAGCGCCCCCTGCAGAGCACAAAATAAAAATGAATGGAGCCAAAAATTAAACTTTGTCGTACATGCATGAAATTTGGTACAGACATCCGTCACGTGATCCCGAACAAAAAATATATTGATGCCCCGCCCCTTTTCCCACCGTGTTGCCATGGCAACGACCCAATGTCAACTTTGTCGTAGCCAAACCAAAATTGGTACACTCGTGCGTCATGACTGTCCCAACAAAAAAGTACATTACACGGTTGCTAGGCAACCAACAGGAGGTCGGCCATTTTGGGAAAAAAGGCGCCGAAGGCGCCATTTCTTTTGCCAGCTCTTTTATAAACTCCACCGAGGGTGGCGGCGACATTATAAATAGGTAGGGCGCGGCAGCGCCCCCCGGCTATTGTACATTACATGGTTGCTAGGTGACCAACAGGAGGTCGGCCATTTTGGGACTATCGGCGCCGAAGGCGCCAATCCTTGCCTTTGCTCTTTTATAAACTCCACCGAGGGTGGCAGCGACATTATAAGCAGGTAGGGCGCGGCAGCGCCTCCCGGTTATTGCGGCGGCGTGCGGGAACCGGCGTCAATCGGCCACCGCGGCCCGCGAGGGCCTCCCAATGCCGCTTGCGGCTTTAATTTTTCTTATTATTATTATTATTATTTTTCTTCTCCCCCCCTAAATCCACTTTCCCACCGACGAAAAGTCCTGAATTTTTGCACAAAATTCAAGCACGTAAATCTAAGATCTTTCACATTTAGAAAATGTTAAAATTCAAAAAAATGGCGCGTCAGCGCCCCCTGGAAAAACCACGTTAACATTGCGCCCCATGTTAAACACCCCCAAAATGCCGCAAAACCCGAAAAACTTACTTCGTCGTAGACGAAAAAAATTCGGCACAGTGATTGGTCACGTGAAGCCGAACAAAAAAACACATTACGCGGTTGCTAGGCAACCAACAGTATGGCGGCCATATTGGCCCGAAGAGGGACTTGGCGCCGAAGGCGCCATTTCATGCCCACGCATTTGAACGAACTCGTCCTAGGCCGTTGAACGCAGCGACTCCCCGTTCGCTCCAGATCATCTCCACATGTGGGAGATTAAAAGTTGTTAAAAACTTTTTAATAGGATTTTTGGTTTTGCCGTGGCAACGCCATGAATTTGGCGTCCGTTTTCGCCGCTCGCCGCCGTGTTCAAACAGTCATAACTCACACATACTTTGGCCGATTTGAACAAAATTTTAACCGTTGGTCGAGTCGTCGACCCCGGATGTTTTGATATAGGAATTTTGAAAATTGCCGCAATAGCGCCCCCTGCAGAGCACAAAATAAAAATGAATGGAGCCAAAAATTAAACTTTGTCGTAGATGCATGAAATTTGGTACAGACATCCGTCACGTGATCCCGAACAAAAAATATATTGATGCCCCGCCCCTTTTCCCACCGTGTTGCCATGGCAACGACCCAATGTCAACTTTGCCGCAGACACACCAAAATCGGTACAGGCGTGCGTCATGACTGTCCGAACAAAAAAGTACATTACATGGTTGCTAGGTGACCAACAGGAGGTCGGCCATTTTGGGAAAATCAGCGCCGAAGGCACCATTTCTTTTGCCAGCTCTTTTATAAACTTCACCGAGGGTGGCAGCGACATTATGAGCTGGTAGGGCGCGGCAGCGCCCCCCGGTTATTGTAAATTACATGGTTGCTAGGTTACCAACAGGAGGTCGGCCATTTTGGGACAATCGGCGCCGAAGGCGCCATTTCTTGCCTGTGCTCTTTTATAAACTCCACCAAGGGTGGCAGCGACATTATAAGCAGGTAGGGCGCGGCAGCGCCTCCCGGTTATTGCGGCGGCGTGCGGGAACCGGCGTCAATCGGCCACCGCGGCCCGCGAGGGCCTCCCAATGCCGCTTGCGGCTTTAATTATTATTATTTTTTTTCCTCTCCCCCAAAACGCCAGTTTCGGCACTTTCCCACCGACGAAAACTCCTGAATTTTTGCCCAAAATTCAATTAGGTGAAAAAAAAAAACTTCACATCTCCAAATTGTAAAAATTCAAAAAAATGGCGCGTCAGCGCCCCCTGGAAAAACGACGTTAACATTGCGCCCTATGGCAGGACGCCCCAAAATACCGCAAAACCCGAAAAACGTACTTCGTCGTAGACGAAAAAAATTCGGCACAGTTATTGGTCACGTGAAGCCAAACAAAAAAACACATTACGCGGTTGCTAGGCAACCAACAGTATGGCGGCCATATTGGCCCGAAGAGGGACTTGGCGCCGAAGGCGCCATTTCATGCCCACGCATTTGAACGAACTCGTCCTAGGCCGTTAAACGCAGCGACTCCCCGTTCGCTCCAGATCATCTCCACATGTGGGACATCAAAAGTTATTAAAAACTTTTTAATAGGATTTTTGGTTTTGCCGTGGCAAATCCATGAATTTGGCGTCCGTTTTCGGCGCTCGCCGCCGTGTTCAAACAGCCGTAACTCACACATACTTTGGCCGATTTGAACAAAACTTGAATCGTTGGTCGAGTCGTCGACCCCGGATGTTTTGATATAGGAAATTTGAAAATTGCCGCAATAGCGCCCCCTGCAGAGCAGAAAATAAAAATGAATGGAGCCAAAAATTAAACTTTGTCGTAGATGCTTGAAATTTGGTACAGACATCCGTCACGTGATCCCGAACAAAAAATATATTGATGCCCCGCCCCTTTTCCCACCGTGTTGCCATGGCAACGACCCAATGTCAACTTTGTCGTAGCCAAACCAAAATTGGTACACTCGTGCGTCATGACTGTCCCAACAAAAAAGTACATTACACGGTTGCTAGGCAACCAACAGGAGGTCGGCCATTTTGGGAAAAAAGGCGCCGAAGGCGCCATTTCTTTTGCCAGCTCTTTTATAAACTCCACCGAGGGTGGCGGCGACATTATAAATAGGTAGGGCGCGGCAGCGCCCCCCGGCTATTGTACATTACATGGTTGCTAGGTGACCAACAGGAGGTCGGCCATTTTGGGACTATCGGCGCCGAAGGCGCCAATCCTTGCCTTTGCTCTTTTATAAACTCCACCGAGGGTGGCAGCGACATTATAAGCAGGTAGGGCGCGGCAGCGCCTCCCGGTTATTGCGGCGGCGTGCGGGAACCGGCGTCAATCGGCCACCGCGGCCCGCGAGGGCCTCCCAATGCCGCTTGCGGCTTTAATTATTATTATTTTTCCTCTCCCCACCTTAACTCCTTTATCTTGTGATGAAAAGTCCTGAATTTTGGCACATCATTCTAAAATGTTCACCGCTCGAATCGTGCAATTTCGAAATTTTACATTTCAAAAAAATTGCGCGTCAGCGCCCCCTGGAAAACTAGATTACATTGCACGTATGGCGAGACCCGAAAAACGTACTTCGTCGTAGACGAAAAAAATTCGGCACAGTTATTGGTCACGTGAAGCCCAACAAAAAAATACATTACGCGGTTGCTAGGCAACCAACAGTATGGCGGCCATATTGGCCCGAAGAGGGACTTGGCGCCGAAGGCGCCATTTCATGCCAACGCATTTGAACGAACTCGTCCTAGGCCGTTGAACGCAGCGACTCCCCGTTCGCTCCAGATCATCTCCACATGTGGGAGATTAAAAGTTATTAAAAACTTTTTAATAGGATTTTTGGTTTTGCCGTGGCAACGCCATGAATTTGGCGTCCGTTTTCGCCGCTCGCCGCCGTTTTCAAACAGCCGTAACTCGCACATACTTTGGCCGATTTGAGCGAAACTTGAATCGTTGGTCGAGTCGTCGACCCCGGATGTTTTGATATAGGAAATTTGAAAATTGCCGCAATAGCGCCCCCTGCAGAGCACAAAATAAAAATGAATGGAGCCAAAAATTAAACTTTTTCGTAGATTCATGAAATTTGGTACAGACATCCGTCACGTGATCCCGAACAAAAAATACATTGAAGCCCCGCCCCTTTTCCCACCGTGTTGCCATGGCAACGACCCAATATCAACTTTGTCGTAGCCAAACCAAAATTGGTACACTCGTGCGTCATGACTGTCCGAACAAAAAAGTACATTACATGGTTGCTAGGCGACCAACAGGAGGTCGGCCATTTTGGGAAAATCAGCGCCGAAGGCGCCATTTCTTTTGCCAGCTCTTTTATAAACTCCACCGAGGGTGGCAGCGACATTATAAGCAGGTAAGGCGCGGCAGCGCCTCCCGGTTATTGCGGCGGCGTGCGCGAACCGGCGTCAATCGGCCACCGCGGCCCGCGAGGGCCTCCCAATGCCGCTTGCGGCTTTAATTATTATTATTTTTCTTCTCCCCCCCTAAATCCACTTTCCCACTGACGAAAAGTCCTGAATTTTTGCTCAAAATTCAAGCACGTGATTCTAAGAACTTTCACATTTAGAAAATTGAAAAATTCAAAAAAATGGCGCGTCAGCGCCCCCTGGAAAAACCACGTTAACATTGCGCCCTATGTAAAACACCCCCAAAATACCGCAAAACCTGAAAAACGTACTTTGTCGTAGACGAAAAAAATTCGGCACAGTGATTGGTCACGTGAAGCCAAACAAAAAAACACATTACGCGGTTGCTAGGCAACCAACAGTATGGCGGCCATATTGGCCCGAAGAGGGACTTGGCGCCGAAGGCGCCATTTCATGCCCACGCATTTGAACGAACTCGTCCTAGGGCTTTTAACGCAGCGACTCCCCGTTCGCTCCAGATCATCTCCACATGTGGGAGATTAAAAGTTATTAAAAACTTTTTAATAGCATTTTTGGTTTTGCCGTGGCAACGCCATGAATTTGGCGTCCGTTTTCGCCGCTCGCCGCCGTGTTCAAACAGCCGTAACTCACACATACTTTGGCCGATTTGAACAAAACTTGAATCGTTGGTCGAGTCGTCGACCCCGGATGTTTTGATATAGGAATTTTGAAAATTGCCGCAATAGCGCCCCCTGCAGAGCACAAAATAAAAATGAATGGAGCCAAAAATTAAACTTTGTCGTAGATGCATGAAATTTGGTACAGACATCCGTCACGTGATCCCGAATAAAAAATATATTGATGCCCCGCCCCTTTTCCCACCGTGTTGCCATGGCAACGACCCAATGTCAACTTTGCCGCAGCCAAACCAAAATTGGTACACGCGTGCGTCATGACTGTCCGAACAAAAAAGTACATTACATGGTTGCTAGGTGACCAACAGGAGGTCGGCCATTTTGGGAAAAATCAGCGCCGAAGGCGCCATTTCTTTTGCCAGCTCTTTTATAAACTCCACCGAGGGTGGCAGCGACATTATAAGCAGGTAGGGCGCGGCAGCGCCTCCCGGTTATTGCGGCGGCGTGCGGGAACCGGCGTCAATCGGCCACCGCGGCCCGCGAGGGCCTCCCAATGCCGCTTGCGGCTTTAATTATTATTATTTTTCTTCTCCCCCCCTAAATCCACTTTCCCACCGACGAAAAGTCCTGAATTTTTGCACAAAATTCAAGCACGTAAATCTAAGATCTTTCACATTTAGAAAATGTAAAAATTCAAAAAAATGGCGCGTCAGCGCCCCCTGGAAAAACCACGTTAACATTGCGCCCCATGTTAAACACCCCCAAAATGCCGCAAAACCCGAAAAACTTACTTCGTCGTAGACGAAAAAAATTCGGCACAGTGATTGGTCACGTGAAGCCGAACAAAAAAACACATTACGCGGTTGCTAGGCAACCAACAGTATGGCGGCCATATTGGCCCGAAGAGGGACTTGGCGCCGAAGGCGCCATTTCATGCCCACGCATTTGAACGAACTCGTCCTAGGCCGTTGAACGCAGCGACTCCCCGTTCGCTCCAGATCATCTCCACATGTGGGAGATTAAAAGTTGTTAAAAACTTTTTAATAGGATTTTTGGTTTTGCCGTGGCAACGCCATGAATTTGGCGTCCGTTTTCGCCGCTCGCCGCCGTGTTCAAACAGTCATAACTCACACATACTTTGGCCGATTTGAACAAAATTTTAACCGTTGGTCGAGTCGTCGACCCCGGATGTTTTGATATAGGAATTTTGAAAATTGCCGCAATAGCGCCCCCTGCAGAGCACAAAATAAAAATGAATGGAGCCAAAAATTAAACTTTGTCGTAGATGCATGAAATTTGGTACAGACATCCGTCACGTGATCCCGAACAAAAAATATATTGATGCCCCGCCCCTTTTCCCACCGTGTTGCCATGGCAACGACCCAATGTCAACTTTGCCGCAGACACACCAAAATCGGTACAGGCGTGCGTCATGACTGTCCGAACAAAAAAGTACATTACATGGTTGCTAGGTGACCAACAGGAGGTCGGCCATTTTGGGAAAATCAGCGCCGAAGGCACCATTTCTTTTGCCAGCTCTTTTATAAACTTCACCGAGGGTGGCAGCGACATTATGAGCTGGTAGGGCGCGGCAGCGCCCCCCGGTTATTGTAAATTACATGGTTGCTAGGTTACCAACAGGAGGTCGGCCATTTTGGGACAATCGGCGCCGAAGGCGCCATTTCTTGCCTGTGCTCTTTTATAAACTCCACCAAGGGTGGCAGCGACATTATAAGCAGGTAGGGCGCGGCAGCGCCTCCCGGTTATTGCGGCGGCGTGCGGGAACCGGCGTCAATCGGCCACCGCGGCCCGCGAGGGCCTCCCAATGCCGCTTGCGGCTTTAATTATTATTATTATTATTTTTATTCTCCGAAAAAAGTCCACTTTCCCACCGACGAAAAGTCCTGAATTTTTGCACAAAATTCAAGCACGTGAAAAAAACATTCTTCACATTTAGAAAATATAAAAAATCTCAAATATGGCGCGTCAGCGCCCCCTGGAAAATCACGTTTACATTGCGCCCTATGACAAGACCCGAAAAACCCGCAAATTTTAGTTCGTCGTAGACGAAAAAAATTCGGCACAGTGATTGGTCACGTGAAGCCCAACAAAAAAACACATTACGCGGTTGCTAGGCAACCAACAGTATGGCGGCCATATTGGCCCGAAGAGGGAATTGGCGCCGAAGGCGCCATTTCATGCCCACGCATTTGAACGAACTCGTCCTAGGCCGTTGAACGCAGCGACTCCCCGTTCGCTCCAGATCATCTCCTCATGTGGGAGATTAAAAGTTATTAAAAACTTTTTAATAGGTTTAACGGTGTTGCCGTGGCAACGCCATGAATTTGGCGTCCGTTTTCGCCTCTCGCCGCCGTGTTCAAACAGTCATAACTCACACATACTTTGGCCGATTTGAAAAAAAATTGAATCGTTGGTCGAGTCGTCCACCCCGGATGTTCTGATATAGGAATTTTGAAAATTGCCGCAATAGCGCCCCCTGCAGAGCACAAAATAAAAATGAATGGAGCCAAAAATTACACTTTGTCGTAGATGCATGAAATTTGGTACAGACATCCGTCACCTGATCCCGAACAAAAAATATATTGATGCCCCGCCCCTTTTTCCACCGTGTTGCCATGGCAACGACCCAATGTCAACTTTGTCGTAGCCAAACCAAAATTGGTACACACGTGCGTCACGACTGTCCGAACAAAAAAGTACATTACATGGTTGCTAGGCGACCAACAGGAGGTCGGCCATTTTGGGAAAAATAAGCGCCGAAGGTGCCATTTCTTTTGCCAGCTCTTTTATAAACTCCACCGAGGGTGGCAGTGAAATTATAAGCAGGTAGGGCGCGGCAGCGCCTCCCGGTTATTGTACATTACATGGTTGCTAGGTGACCAACAGGAGGTCGGCCATTTTGGGACAATGGGCGCCGAAGGCGCCATTTCTTGGCTTTGCTCTTTTATAAACTCCACCGAGGGTGGCGGCGACATTATAAGCAGGTAGGGCGCGGCAGCGCCTCCCGGTTATTGCGGCGGCGTGCGGGAGCCGGCGTCAACCGGCCACCGCGGCCCGCGAGGGCCTCCCAATGCCGCTTGCGGCTTTAATTATTATTATTTTTCTTCTCCCCCCCTAAATCCACTTT
This sequence comes from Proterorhinus semilunaris, assembly GCA_021464625.1. NCBI lineage: Eukaryota > Metazoa > Chordata > Actinopteri > Gobiiformes > Gobiidae > Proterorhinus > Proterorhinus semilunaris. Next base: position 38,472,118 of record CM038350.1, read on the forward strand.
CCCACTGACGAAAAGTCCTGAATTTTTGCTCAAAATTCAAGCACGTGATTCTAAGAACTTTCACATTTAGAAAATTGAAAAATTCAAAAAAATGGCGCGTCAGCGCCCCCTGGAAAAACCACGTTAACATTGCGCCCTATGTAAAACACCCCCAAAATACCGCAAAACCTGAAAAACGTACTTTGTCGTAGACGAAAAAAATTCGGCACAGTGATTGGTCACGTGAAGCCAAACAAAAAAACACATTACGCGGTTGCTAGGCAACCAACAGTATGGCGGCCATATTGGCCCGAAGAGGGACTTGGCGCCGAAGGCGCCATTTCATGCCCACGCATTTGAACGAACTCGTCCTAGGGCTTTTAACGCAGCGACTCCCCGTTCGCTCCAGATCATCTCCACATGTGGGAGATTAAAAGTTATTAAAAACTTTTTAATAGCATTTTTGGTTTTGCCGTGGCAACGCCATGAATTTGGCGTCCGTTTTCGCCGCTCGCCGCCGTGTTCAAACAGCCGTAACTCACACATACTTTGGCCGATTTGAACAAAACTTGAATCGTTGGTCGAGTCGTCGACCCCGGATGTTTTGATATAGGAATTTTGAAAATTGCCGCAATAGCGCCCCCTGCAGAGCACAAAATAAAAATGAATGGAGCCAAAAATTAAACTTTGTCGTAGATGCATGAAATTTGGTACAGACATCCGTCACGTGATCCCGAATAAAAAATATATTGATGCCCCGCCCCTTTTCCCACCGTGTTGCCATGGCAACGACCCAATGTCAACTTTGCCGCAGCCAAACCAAAATTGGTACACGCGTGCGTCATGACTGTCCGAACAAAAAAGTACATTACATGGTTGCTAGGTGACCAACAGGAGGTCGGCCATTTTGGGAAAAATCAGCGCCGAAGGCGCCATTTCTTTTGCCAGCTCTTTTATAAACTCCACCGAGGGTGGCAGCGACATTATAAGCAGGTAGGGCGCGGCAGCGCCTCCCGGTTATTGCGGCGGCGTGCGGGAACCGGCGTCAATCGGCCACCGCGGCCCGCGAGGGCCTCCCAATGCCGCTTGCGGCTTTAATTATTATTATTATTATTTTTCTTCTCCCCCCCTAAATCCACTTTCCCACCGACGAAAAGTCCTGAATTTTTGCACAAAATTCAAACACGTAAATCTAAGATCTTTCACATTTAGAAAATGTAAAAATTCAAAAAAATGGCGCGTCAGCGCCCCCTGGAAAAACCACGTTAACATTGCGCCCCATGTTAAACACCCCCAAAATGCCGCAAAACCCGAAAAACTTACTTCGTCGTAGACGAAAAAAATTCGGCACAGTGATTGGTCACGTGAAGCCGAACAAAAAAACACATTACGCGGTTGCTAGGCAACCAACAGTATGGCGGCCATATTGGCCCGAAGAGGGACTTGGCGCCGAAGGCGCCATTTCATGCCCACGCATTTGAACGAACTCGTCCTAGGCCGTTGAACGCAGCGACTCCCCGTTCGCTCCAGATCATCTCCACATGTGGGAGATTAAAAGTTGTTAAAAACTTTTTAATAGGATTTTTGGTTTTGCCGTGGCAACGCCATGAATTTGGCGTCCGTTTTCGCCGCTCGCCGCCGTGTTCAAACAGTCATAACTCACACATACTTTGGCCGATTTGAACAAAATTTTAACCGTTGGTCGAGTCGTCGACCCCGGATGTTTTGATATAGGAATTTTGAAAATTGCCGCAATAGCGCCCCCTGCAGAGCACAAAATAAAAATGAATGGAGCCAAAAATTAAACTTTGTCGTAGATGCATGAAATTTGGTACAGACATCCGTCACGTGATCCCGAACAAAAAATATATTGATGCCCCGCCCCTTTTCCCACCGTGTTGCCATGGCAACGACCCAATGTCAACTTTGCCGCAGACACACCAAAATCGGTACAGGCGTGCGTCATGACTGTCCGAACAAAAAAGTACATTACATGGTTGCTAGGTGACCAACAGGAGGTCGGCCATTTTGGGAAAATCAGCGCCGAAGGCACCATTTCTTTTGCCAGCTCTTTTATAAACTTCACCGAGGGTGGCAGCGACATTATGAGCTGGTAGGGCGCGGCAGCGCCCCCCGGTTATTGTAAATTACATGGTTGCTAGGTTACCAACAGGAGGTCGGCCATTTTGGGACAATCGGCGCCGAAGGCGCCATTTCTTGCCTGTGCTCTTTTATAAACTCCACCAAGGGTGGCAGCGACATTATAAGCAGGTAGGGCGCGGCAGCGCCTCCCGGTTATTGCGGCGGCGTGCGGGAACCGGCGTCAATCGGCCACCGCGGCCCGCGAGGGCCTCCCAATGCCGCTTGCGGCTTTAATTATTATTAGGCCCGAGCGGACCTGGCAGGTCTCGGGCCTCTTGTAATTGTACAAGCAGTGCGCGGAGCGCACTAAAGAAAGACGTGCGCGTAGCGCACGTCCCACGGGAAAAGAGCGCGGAGCGCTCAAAACCCATGTATGAGACAGTAATCAGGGGGCTCCCGGCACCAACACCTGTCCGATGATATAGGCGTGTGCCGCGAAAGCGGCACATTTGTTGCTGCTTTTAAAAAAAAAGAGGTGAAAACCACAGTCAAGGCGCAACATGGACAAGAAAGTGGTCGATGACGAGCGAAGCTCGTCATCGACCATGGCCACTCACCAAAGCCCAAAACACTGATACAGTGAATCAGGGCATCGAGCCCTATCCGGTGATATAAGTATTTGCCGCGAAAGCGGCAAATTTGTTCTTGTACTCACAAAAATACAAAAAAAAAAACGGATAGAGAAACATTGAGAAAGAGGAGGTAAAAGACGAGCGCAACGCGCTCGTATTGGATAATAAACCTTACGGTTGGATTACTGGACGTGAGACCTTTCCGAATATATAAGGTTTGCCGCCGGAGGCGGCCCCATATTGTTATTGTATGGGTTTTTCTTATTATTATTATTATTTTTCTTCTCCCCCCCTAAATCCACTTTCCCACTGACGAAAAGTCCTGAATTTTTGCTCAAAATTCAAGCACGTGATTCTAAGAACTTTCACATTTAGAAAATTGAAAAATTCAAAAAAATGGCGCGTCAGCGCCCCCTGGAAAAACCACGTTAACATTGCGCCCTATGTAAAACACCCCCAAAATACCGCAAAACCTGAAAAACGTACTTTGTCGTAGACGAAAAAAATTCGGCACAGTGATTGGTCACGTGAAGCCAAACAAAATAACACATTACGCGGTTGCTAGGCAACCAACAGTATGGCGGCCATATTGGCCCGAAGAGGGACTTGGCGCCGAAGGCGCCATTTCATGCCCACGCATTTGAACGAACTCGTCCTAGGGCTTTTAACGCAGCGACTCCCCGTTCGCTCCAGATCATCTCCACATGTGGGAGATTAAAAGTTATTAAAAACTTTTTAATAGCATTTTTGGTTTTGCCGTGGCAACGCCATGAATTTGGCGTCCGTTTTCGCCGCTCGCCGCCGTGTTCAAACAGCCGTAACTCACACATACTTTGGCCGATTTGAACAAAACTTGAATCGTTGGTCGAGTCGTCGACCCCGGATGTTTTGATATAGGAATTTTGAAAATTGCCGCAATAGCGCCCCCTGCAGAGCACAAAATAAAAATGAATGGAGCCAAAAATTAAACTTTGTCGTAGATGCATGAAATTTGGTACAGACATCCGTCACGTGATCCCGAATAAAAAATATATTGATGCCCCGCCCCTTTTCCCACCGTGTTGCCATGGCAACGACCCAATGTCAACTTTGCCGCAGCCAAACCAAAATTGGTACACGCGTGCGTCATGACTGTCCGAACAAAAAAGTACATTACATGGTTGCTAGGTGACCAACAGGAGGTCGGCCATTTTGGGAAAAATCAGCGCCGAAGGCGCCATTTCTTTTGCCAGCTCTTTTATAAACTCCACCGAGGGTGGCAGCGACATTATAAGCAGGTAGGGCGCGGCAGCGCCTCCCGGTTATTGCGGCGGCGTGCGGGAACCGGCGTCAATCGGCCACCGCGGCCCGCGAGGGCCTCCCAATGCCGCTTGCGGCTTTAATTATTTTTCTTCTCCGAAAAAAGTCCACTTTCCCACTGACGAAAAGTCCTGAATTTTTGCACAAAATTCAAGCATGTGAAAAAAACATTCTTCACATTTAGAAAATAAAAAAAATCTGAAATATGGCGCGTAAGCGCCCCCTGGAAAATCAAGTTTACATTGCGCCCTATGACAAGACCCGAAAAACCCGAAAATTTTAGTTCGTCGTAGACGAAAAAAATTCGGCACAGTGATTGGTCACGTGAAGCCAAACAAAAAAACACATTACGCGGTTGCTAGGCAACCAACAGTATGGCGGCCATATTGGCCAGAAGAGGGACTTGGCGCCGAAGGCGCCATTTCATGCCCACGCATTTGAACGAACTCGTCCTAGGGCTTTTAACGCAGCGACTCCCCGTTCGCTCCAGATCATCTCCACATGTGGGAGATTAAAAGTTATTAAAAACTTTTTAATAGGATTTTTGGTTTTGCCGTGGCAACGCCATGAATTTGGCGTCCGTTTTCGCCGCTCGCCGCCGCGTTCAAACAGTCATAACTCACACATACTTTGGCCGATTTGAGCGAAACTTGAATCGTTGGTCGAGTCGTCGACCCCGGATGTTTTGATATAGGAAATTTGAAAATTGCCGCAATAGCGCCCCCTGCAGAGCACAAAATAAAAATGAATGGAGCCAAAATTTCAACGTTGTCGTAGATGCATGAAATTTGGTACAGACATCCGTCACGTGATCCCGAACAAAAAATATATTGATGCCCCGCCCCTTTTCCCACCGTGTTGCCATGGCAACGACCCAATGTCAACTTTGCCGCAGCCTAACCAAAATCGGTACACGCGTGCGTCATGACTGTCCGAACAAAAAAGTACATTACATGGTTGCTAGGTGACCAACAGGAGGTCGGCCATTTTGGGAAAATCGGCGCCGAAGGCGCCATTTCTTGCCTATGCTCTTTTATAAACTCCACCGAGGGTGGCAGCGACATTATAAGCAGGTATGGCGCGGCAGCGCCTCCCGTTTTTTTGCGGCGGCGTGCGGGAACCGGCGTCAACCGGCCACCGCGGCCCGCGAGGGCCTCCCAATGCCGCTTGCGGCTTTAATTATTATTATTTTTCTTCTCCCCCCCTAAATCCACTTTCCCACCGACGAAAAGTCCTGAATTTTTGCACAAAATTCAAGCACGTAAATCTAAGATCTTTCACATTTAGAAAATGTAAAAATTCAAAAAAATGGCGCGTCAGCGCCCCCTGGAAAAACCACGTTAACATTGCGCCCCATGTTAAACACCCCCAAAATGCCGCAAAACCCGAAAAACTTACTTCGTCGTAGACGAAAAAAATTCGGCACAGTGATTGGTCACGTGAAGCCGAACAAAAAAACACATTACGCGGTTGCTAGGCAACCAACAGTATGGCGGCCATATTGGCCCGAAGAGGGACTTGGCGCCGAAGGCGCCATTTCATGCCCACGCATTTGAACGAACTCGTCCTAGGCCGTTGAACGCAGCGACTCCCCGTTCGCTCCAGATCATCTCCACATGTGGGAGATTAAAAGTTGTTAAAAACTTTTTAATAGGATTTTTGGTTTTGCCGTGGCAACGCCATGAATTTGGCGTCCGTTTTCGCCGCTCGCCGCCGTGTTCAAACAGTCATAACTCACACATACTTTGGCCGATTTGAACAAAATTTTAACCGTTGGTCGAGTCGTCGACCCCGGATGTTTTGATATAGGAATTTTGAAAATTGCCGCAATAGCGCCCCCTGCAGAGCACAAAATAAAAATGAATGGAGCCAAAAATTAAACTTTGTCGTAGATGCATGAAATTTGGTACAGACATCCGTCACGTGATCCCGAACAAAAAATATATTGATGCCCCGCCCCTTTTCCCACCGTGTTGCCATGGCAACGACCCAATGTCAACTTTGCCGCAGACACACCAAAATCGGTACAGGCGTGCGTCATGACTGTCCGAACAAAAAAGTACATTACATGGTTGCTAGGTGACCAACAGGAGGTCGGCCATTTTGGGAAAATCAGCGCCGAAGGCACCATTTCTTTTGCCAGCTCTTTTATAAACTTCACCGAGGGTGGCAGCGACATTATGAGCTGGTAGGGCGCGGCAGCGCCCCCCGGTTATTGTAAATTACATGGTTGCTAGGTTACCAACAGGAGGTCGGCCATTTTGGGACAATCGGCGCCGAAGGCGCCATTTCTTGCCTGTGCTCTTTTATAAACTCCACCAAGGGTGGCAGCGACATTATAAGCAGGTAGGGCGCGGCAGCGCCTCCCGGTTATTGCGGCGGCGTGCGGGAACCGGCGTCAATCGGCCACCGCGGCCCGCGAGGGCCTCCCAATGCCGCTTGCGGCTTTAATTATTATTATTATTTTTCTTCTCCCCCCCTAAGTCCACTTTCCCACTGACGAAAAGTCCTGAATTTTTGCCCAAAATTCAAGCACGTGATTCTAAGAACTTTCACATTTAGAAAATGTAAAAATTCAAAAAAATGGCGCGTCAGCGCCCCCTGGAAAAAACACGTTAACATTGCGCCCCATGTAAAACACCCCCAAAATACCGCAAAACCCGAAAAACGCACTTCGTCGTAGACGAAAAAAATTCGGCACAGTGATTGGTCACGTGAAGCCAAACAAAAAAACACATTACGCGGTTGCTAGGCAACCAACAGTATGGCGGCCATATTGGCCCGAAGAGGGACTTGGCGCCGAAGGCGCCATTTCATGCCCACGCATTTGAACGAACTCGTCCTAGGCCGTTGAACGCAGCGACTCCCCGTTCGCTCCAGATCATCTCCACATGTGGGAGATTAAAAGTTGTTAAAAACTTTTTAATTGGATTTTTGGTTTTGCCGTGGCAACGCCATGAATTTGGCGTCCGTTTTCGCCGCTCGCCGCCGTGTTCAAAAAGCCGTAACTCACACATACTTTGGCCGATTTGAACGAAAATTTAATCGTTGGTCGAGTCGTCGGCCCCGGATGTTTTGATATAGGAATTTTGAAAATTGCCGCAATAGCGCCCCCTGCAGAGCACAAAATAAAAATGAATGGAGCCAAAAATTTAACTTTGTCGTAGATTCACGAAATTTGGCACAGACATCCGTCACGTGATCCCGAACAAAAAATATATTGATGCCCCGCCCCTTTTCCCACCGTGTTGCCATGGCAACGACCCAATGTCAACTTTGCCGCAGCCACACCAAAATCGGTACACACGTGCGTCACGACTGTCCGAACAAAAAAGTAAATTACACGGTTGCTAGGCGACCAACAGGAGGTCGGCCATTTTGGGAAAAATAAGCGCCGAAGGCGCCATTTCTTTTGCCAGCTCTTTTATAAACTCCACCGAGGGTGGCAGCGAAATTATAAGCAGGTAGGGCGCGGCAGCGCCTCCCGGTTATTGCGGCGGCGTGCGGGAACCGGCGTCAATCGGCCACCGCGGCCCGCGAGGGCCTCCCAATGCCGCTTGCGGCTTTAATTATTATTATTATTATTTTTCTTCTCCGAAAAAAGTCCACTTTCCCACTGACGAAAAGTCCTGAATTTTTGCACAAAATTCAAGCACGTGAAAAAAACATTCTTCACATTTAGAAAATATAAAAAATCTCAAATATGGCGCGTCAGCGCCCCCTGGAAAATCAAGTTTACATTGCGCCCTATGACAAGACCCGAAAACCCCTAAAATTTTAGTTCGTCGTAGACGAAAAAAATTCGGCACAGTTATCGGTCACGTGAAGCCAAACAAAAAAACACATTACGCGGTTGCTAGGCAACCAACAGTATGGCGTCAATATTGGCCAGAAGAGGGACTTGGCGCCGAAGGCGCCATTTCATGCCCACGCATTTGAACGAACTCGTCCTAGGCCGTTGAACGCAGCGACTCCCCGTTCGCTCCAGATCATCTCCACATGTGGGACATCAAAAGTTATTAAAAACTTTTTAATAGGATTTTTGGTTTTGCCATGGCAACGCCATGAATTCCGCGTCCGTTTTTGGCGCTCGCCGCCGTGTTCAAACAGTCATAACTCGCACATACTTTGGCCGATTTGCGCGTAATTTTAATCGTTGGTCGAGTCGTTGACCCCGGATGTTTTGATATAGGAATTTTGAGAATTGCCGCAATAGCGCCCCCTGCAGAGCACAAAATAAAAATGAATGGAGCCAAAAATTAAACTTTGTCGTAGATTCATGAAATTTGGTACAGACATCCGTCACGTGATCCCGAACAAAAAATATATTGATGCCCCGCCCCTTTTCCCACCGTGTTGCCATGGCAACCACCCAATGTCAACTTTGCCGCAGCCAAACCAAAATTGGTACACATGTGCGTCATGACTGTCCGAACAAAAAAGTACATTACATGGTTGCTAGGCGACCAACAGGAGGTCGGCCATTTTGGGACAATCGGCGCCGAAGGCGCCATTTCTTGCCTATGCTCTTTTATAAACTCCACCGAGGGTGGCAGCGACATTATAAGCAGGTAGGGCGCGGCAGCGCCCCCCAGTTATTGTACATTACATGGTTGTTAGGTGACCGACAGGAGGTCGGCCATTTTGGGACAATCGGCGCCGAAGGCGCCATTTCTTGTCTATGCTCTTTTATAAACTCCACCGAGGGTGGCAGCGACATTATAAGCCGGTAGGGCGCGGCAGCGCCTCCCGGTTATTGCGGCGGCGTGCGAGAACCGGCGTCAATCGGCCACCGCGGCCCGCGAGGGCCTCCCAATGCCGCTTGCGGCTTTAATTATTATTATTATTTTTCTTCTATCCGTGTTTTTTTGGAATAAATCGCCCAAACTTCGACGAAAACTCCCAATTTTTTGCCCAAAATTAGAAATCACGGCGATACACAGTGTCAAAAAGTTTCGTTACAAAAATCACAAAAATGGCGCGTCAGCGCCCCCTGGAAAATCAAGATTACATTGCGCCTATGGAGAGACACCGAAAAATCTGAAAATTTTAGTTCGTCATAGACGACATGTCCCCATGTCAAACGTAAACTCACCGTGTAAAACAGTGACTGCCCACACCTCTGGTGTGGGCCCTTATACTTATAATTGCAGCAAAATGAATGGGGGTATAAGGCCAACTGTCATACGGAGGTGGATGACGAGCGCGAAGCGCTCGTCATTCACCTCCGAGCCCCACCGGTGCGTCGGGGAAGTCGAAAGCTTTAAAAAAATGCATAATATGTTGTAGTCGCGAAAGCGACTATATTGTTTTTGCAGGAAATATTATTATTTTTCTTTCTTTCTTTCTTCTTTCTTCTGCTCTTTGAGCAGGAATTTGACCCCCTGAACATCGTTGAAAACTCACCAAACTTTGCCCAAAATTCAGGTCCGGTGAAAAATTAATTAAAATGTGTGTTTCGTTTTGGGGAAATAAAAAATGGCGCGACAGCGCCACCTACAAAAGTGAAAATACATTGCGCCTATGGGGAGGGGGCCAACATAAACTTTGTCATAGAGCGACGAGATTTGGTACAGACATTTGTCATGTGACGACAACCAAAAACTATTATTGTGGCCACGCCCCCAGACAAACCGGAAGTCCGCCATTTTGACAGGAAGTCGGGAAAATGCCGAGTCAGCGTTTTCGCTGACGTCGCATTTTAACGAACTCCTCCTAGGGCGTTTCACCAAATGAGCCCAAAATTGCTCCAGCTCATCTCGAGATGTGGGGCATCAAAAGTTATCCAAATTTTTTGGCTAAGTTTTACGGTTTGTTTGCGGCGAAGCCGCAATCTTTACGAAGAATTTTGCGACTTATCGAAAACTGCAAATTGGTCCCATTCGCACAAACTAACTCCGATTAAAAATCGGAAATATACATTTTATTGACCTTTCACCCCCGGACACAACAAATGTGAAAAAGTGACATTTGGCGCGATAGCGCCCCCTCTAGGCCGAGAAGAAAAAATGCATTATGGGAAAAAAATTAGTTTCTCGGAAATGGATAAAATTCGGCACAATAATAGCTGATGGCATCCCGATCCAAAAAGCCAATGAGACCCATACCGTATTTTGTACAGTGTTGCCATGGAGACGACCAAGGCTCCCCATGTTAATCCAATAGGACTGACACACAAATCTCACATTATACACAATTACAGTGCGTTAGCGCCCTCTGTGAGGAGCTTGTGGACAGTAGTCATTGAAGTACGGCCCGTCAGGGCCGTCCGATGCTGCTTGTGAAATAAAAAAGATTTGGGGCGCGCTAGCGCCCTCTGCAGGTTGGAGCCATAATTCACATGGAGACGCTAAAAATCTCGTTTTGATGTTTACTCAAAGATTAATGACACATCAGGCCAATAAAATGTAGTGTGGCCACACTAGCGCCCTCGGTAGGGTTATGGCGCGGCAATGGAGGCACTAAGGGAGGCCTCCATTACATGGTTGCTAGGCGACCAACAGGTGGTCGGCCATTTTGGGAAAAAACGAGTAATCAGCGCCGGAGGCGCCATTTCTCGCCTTTGCTCTTTTATAATCTCGACCTAGGGTGGCAGCGACATTATAACCACGTAGGGAGCGGCAGCGCCTCCCGGTTATTGCGGCGGCGTGCGTCAACCGGCGTCTACCAGCCCACGAGACCCGCGAGGGCCTCTCGATGCCGCTTGCGGCTTTAATTATTATTATTATTATAGGACAGTGCATATTAACCAACAGTGCAACCGTATAATATGCCAGAATTAGCCAGAAGGCTAGTTTTCATCGGTAGTCCTTTGCCAGATGTACAGAACACAACCTACAAAAAAAGTGCAGGATTAAAAATAAAACATTAATAAAGCGTCATATACATTTGTCTACGTTTTCATGAGTTTATTGAAGCGTATAATTCCTCTGGTCTGAATGCCCGGGCTCGGAGGCATTTCAAACCACAGCTACTGTGTTGTCATAAAGCTTTTCCTCCTCTTTTCAGGCGATGTTTCCATTTCACTTGTGTCTTTATGATGTAGTCGAGGTGGTTATGTTGCTTCATATTCAGATGTGACTTCCTGAATTTGTGTGTTCCACACTCGCCTCACCCGCTCTGAACAGCTGACACGTGTCTGCCCTTCCGCACCTGCCGCCACGCACAGTAATTTACCGCACATGGGCGCGCCTTTCACATTGACCATACACAGTAATCTCCTGCACGTGCCGCGGGATCTGCGTTAGGTCTGAATGCACCTTAACCCCCGGCTCACACTGAATCCGGTACGGGTCCGGTCCTGATCCAGTCCGGTTTCCCCCCAAACTACCACTCACATTGAGTCCGGCTGACACTGTGGCTCCGCCGGCTCCGGCGCCAGAAGCTGCGCCAGGCACAGAAACGGCCCTCGCGAGAACAGAAGTGCATGTGAGTTTCCCTCTTGCGAGGTCACGTCATAAGTCGCCCCAAATATCGGTTGTTTTTGTAACAAAAGCCGTATTTGCCAGAACAACGACTCTCCCAGTGAAGTGGATGCTTTAAACACACTAATGCCCCCGTGTCACTGGTAATGGAGACATGTTTACATTTACGACGTTACACGCGTGTACAGGTGGTAAACGAGACCAGATAAGTAGTAAGCGGACAGATTTTATTTTGAAATACACCGGATCTTCCTCTCTCACGAGACCTGACTTCCTGTTTGGCTCGTGTTTTTCGTCAGTTTGATCCGTTGGGGCTCCGGTATCCGGCAAAGATAGACTTCTTGCGGATTCTTTCCGTTGCCGCCGGAAGGCCTCGGTAGCCGGAGCCGGACTTCGCGGAGCGGTGTGAGTGTGCAACATTGGTTTTAATGCCGTACCTGGCGTTAACCGGATTCAGTGTGAGCCGGGGGTAAGTCAGCAAAAATGCGGGAGGCTTTCAACATTTTGGTGCTTTTAACCACTTTACAAAGTTAATTCAAAAACTTGCCCAAAGTGCTATTTGGCGTGAGGATTGTCAGAGCAATCCTGACTCCTCGGGCTCATGTCCTGGAGATTGACTGGGTTGCACTTCATTGCGTGACCTCGTGGTGAACCGCCCACTCCAAGTGTAGAAATAGTAAACTTGTTGCACGTTGCTGTTTGCAGCATGACAAAACATATTAGTTTTTACAATTTTTTTTATTCAACTTCACCGCCGTGCCATGGTTTAACGTGATCAAGTGTGCACTCTTGGACAAACAGGGCAGAGAGGGACCCATCTCTAGGATTCGCCTATTGTACATGTTTTTAGTGGTAGGGGAAACCGGAGTGCCTGGAGGAAACCTACGCAGACACGGGGAGAACATGCAAAGTCCACACAGAAAGGCCCCGTCCAGGTGGGAATCGAACCCGGGACCTTCTTGCTGCAATGTTCCGCCCACAGCCATTTGTCATATATCGTATACTTTATTGCATTTTCCACCAAAGTTTTTATTGAACAAGTCGTAGCTTTGCCTTTAAGACTGACATTCTGATCAAAACATCTAAATAACATCCATTTGAACAGACTCGCATAGTTTCCATGTCGTTTCAGATGGGAAAAGTTCCCTGGAATAGGCTACTATTCCCGACACTAAAAATCGGGACCCACTTTTGGGTCCTGACCCACCAGTTGAGAATCACTGTGCTAGAGCAGCTCGTGGTTACATTTAGCACAAACTGCACAGTTTGTTACGTAAATCAAATGCGGAGTAGCTCTAGAAGACTTCCACTGTACTTTCTAGACGGCTTTATAATAATGCTCCAGAACAAGGTGACACAAACCAATATGTCACTATTCTTAATTAATTAGTACTGATCTTTGCCAAAGGTAAGATATGAACATCGCCACATCGCATATGATCCTCATTAGTGATTTAAACATGAAACAAGGCCACAGCGTTAATGTTTATGGACTTGAGCTGCACCGACACGGGTCCGAGCCCAGAGGCTCAGCCCGGACCAGAGACTCTAGAACCTGAACCAGAGACACTAGAACTTGGACCAGAGACTCTAGAACCTGGACCAGAGACACTAGAACCTGGACCAGAGACACTAGAACTTGGACCAGAGACACTAGAACCTGGACCAGAGACACTAGAACCTGGACCAGAGACTCTAGAACCTGGACCAGAGACACTAGAACCTGGACCAGAGACACTAGAACTTGGACCAGAGACTCTAGAACCTGGACCAGAGACACTAGAACCTGGACCAGAGACTCTAGAACTTGGACCAGAGACTCTAGAAACCTGGACCAGAGACTCTAGAACCTGGACCAGAGACACTAGAACTTGGACCAGAGACTCTAGAACCTGGACCAGAGACACTAGAACTTGGACCAGAGACTCTAGAACCTGGACCTGAGACACTAGAACCTGGACCAGAGACTCTAGAACCTGGACCAGAGACTCTAGAACCTGGACTGCAGCCACGGAGACGCTTCCGATGTGTTTTACATTTATGTTTCGTGTTTTGTTTTTGACAAAATACCGCTGCTACGCAAACTTTGTGTGAATTCCCCGCCTCACACCCGCGGCCGCTGCCGTGTCCCGGGACACCGGGCCTCACCTGGGTCTGCGTGAGGCCATGCTCCTGTTCTGGTTGGTTTGAGCGCTGAGTCTGTGGACCGTATCCCGGGCGTCAAACAAATCCTTCGACAGCTCCACAGCTTTCGTCGGTCCGGACGGGTTCGTAAAGTCCGGGTTTGAGCGGCGTGCACAGAGTCTGCTGAGCGCGCCCTCTCGTCTCGTCATGGGAATGATGGAAACACGTCCCGTAGGGCTGTCTTCGGTCCGGACGGGTTGGTTAGGTTCCGGTCGGCTGTCAGCTCTCCGTGCACCTGTTTCCTCCCGGAGGAAAGCTCTGCTCAGGCCGAAAGAGGCGGCTCTAACGCTGAGTCAGCGGAGCTGAGCTGCTTTTCACTGGTTCAGATCATGGTCCAGAGTCTGCTCTGACTGCAGCGTCGTATCCACGCTTTTTTTTTAATGTGGTCTAATTTTATACCCTTTTTTATATAGGCTATTTAGACCTACTGCTTATTTAATAAAGGTCACTTTTTATTATTAGCCTATTTCTTTTTTCCCTCTTTTTTTATTAGTAAATGTGATCTTGGATTGGCTATAAGGTTAACGTTGGTAACTGACAGATTTTTTAATATCATATACACAACTATTTATCATTTCCTGGTTGGAGAAATGTTCTTTTTTGCCGTGTTTTGTGCGTGCCGTAAAACCCATGGGTGAGGCCTCCTCATACGTGAATATTTATGGCATTTACCATCAGCTGCTCTTGTGTACGATAAGATCTGAGCGGAAAGCACAGGTTCATAAATGTCACGCCCCCTCTGGTGTATATCGGAAATACACCTACGCATACACCATTTGTTTACGCAATGTTGATAAATGAGGGCCAATGTGCCTACAGTTGACTGTGGAAGGTGTAAAATAGCTTGATGTAGGTCCATTTATCACTGAAATGAACACTTCAAGTCTCTGAGGCGACTTGTTAGAGCTATTGGTCCAAACTCAAAGAAAACTGAGCGCACGTGCATCCGTCAAACTTTTCTCCGAGCCTCACCGGCCCTGGATCCGACAACAGCAAGATGGTGCGGAATCCTCTCAGTTTTGGAGTTAAATATTCCTAAAAGTCCCCGAAGTGCGCAGAGGAACCTTTGCGGTATCAGAACCTTATTGAAGTTAATTTTGTGGATTTTGTTTAAACCGGTGACATCTGTGAGGTGGGTTTTGGCTGCGAAGTGTGATCCGCTGCTGATGGGGGGGGGGGGGGGGGGGTCTGCAAGCGCTCCGAGTGGAGGTGTGTTAAATAACTCATAATAAGTGAGAGACAGATGGCCAACGGTGCGGCGCTCCGGTGACGGGCTGAATAGAAATGCTGCATAAACGCACTCCGACAAAAATAACCGGCACAGTCCCGGAGTGGAGAGGCTGACAGGAGCGAGGGCGAGGAGAGGAGCTCGATGCCTTTGTGGATGCAACTGCAATGGAAAAATCACTATTAAAATGGTTTTGTATCCGCGTAGATCTTGATAAGTTGAAATGACTGGAATTAAGAATATTTGACCTACATTTGAGTAACTCGGACTTGCCAAGTGAGGAGTATTATTTCCCTTAAATGAGAAAAAACATCTTATTTCAAGTAGCATTTGATTTATTATCAAATTATAAGTGCAGTAGATGCGGAAAAATACTTGCTCCGTAAGCAGGACTTTACTTCTAGAGCAATTCCTATTTATTTCAACAGGGCAACACTGCAAATTATAATCTAGAAATAAGTCACATTTTCTTGAAATAAGTAGATTCACACTTAATTTGAGTAAGTCAGTAACAAAAATCTGCAATAGAACAAGTATGTACACTTAGATTAAGAAAAAAAACATCTCATCGCTCCTAAAAAGATCACAACTCTCAGGTCACTTGAAATAACAAGTATTTGTTTTCTTATTTTAAGCAGAATACTTGTTGCACACAGAGATCGTTTTGATTGAAAATGATTCAAATGAAGTTCAAATATCTTCAGTCTTGGTCGCCCAGAGGAAACCTGCACAGCACGAGAAGAACATACACAGACAGGAATCTGTCTCCTTTCCGCTGTGAGGCCAGAGTGCTCGCCACTCAGCATCATGCTGTCTGTAATTGTTGTATCAACTATTGTAGCATCCTCAGCAGACTGTAGAGAATCTGCTGATTTAGACCTGTACTAACTGTACTGGAAGGCATTCACATAGCTGTTAGCATTAGCTTAGCTGCTATCATGTCAGTCTTCTCTCAAATGTGAATCGGCAATAAAACCGAGCAGTAAATAAGACAATGTAAAGTTCCGGTGAATCAAGTATCCAGGCAAACATAAAGTCTAAATAAGCGTCAGCAGTGGAGACGAGCAGCTCGGGTGTCCCCTGTCCTTAGACTCTCGCACGGCGAGGAAAAACTCAAAAACCCGGTGGGAGAAACGAGAAACCTTGAGGAGAACCACAGAAGGAGAGATCCACTCCCATGGACGGACAGGCTATAGAGACCCAGGGCCGATGGGAGTTGGCCCGTCTGCCAAGAACCGTCTGCAGTCTAAGCAGACGGGCCAAGACCGCAGACCGTCCAGTCCTTGTTGTCGACCCAGTAGGCAGGGTTCCTCCCTTCGATCTAGACAGGCACTCTGTCTTTTTATGACTCAAGCACAGACCGAACAAGCTCCATCCTGGGCTGCCCCCTGGACTCTGTGGAGGAGGTGAGGGACAGGAGGTATTAGCCAAGCTCACCTCCATCATGGACAACACCTCCCACCCACTGCGGGACTGTAGAGGAGCTGAGCAGCTCTTTCAGTGGAGGACTGAGACACCCTCAGTGCAAGAAGGAGCGCTACCGCAGGGCCTTCATCCCCACTGCTGTCAGACTGAACAACAAGCCTCTAAAGTAACATGTGCAATAACCTCTTTGCAAAACTACGTGCAATAATCTCTGTACCAGCGTCTCTTATTGACAACCTGCACTAGGACTGTAAACTTTGCACCTCGACATTCTACTTTTAGTCTGAGTGATCCTACTGAATGCCAAATGTAACAAGTGAATTTCTCCGTTGTGAGATCAATAAAGGATTAACTTATTTTATATTATCTTATCTGAAAAGCTATGATTAAGTTCTGTCTTATTTTGTTGAATTTGTGTGTGCGTGTGTGTGTGTACTGTATAAGAATGAAAGGTATGTGTGTCCGTTGTAAATGTTACTATGTAACATGACAGATGATTAATTAAAAATCAAATCAAATCAAAACAAGCAAAAAATATAAAGAAATTAACATGAAAGTAAATACTTAAATAAATGAATAGCAGCACAGAGAACAATGATAGAGATCATAATTAATATAATATATATATATATATATATATATATATATATATATATTTTTTTTATAAGGGGAGTAGCTCATGGCCAGAATCATTAATAGCGATAGCAATACCACTGTCAAAAAACTGTGCGTAATAATGGCTATAGTTTGATATAGATTTATTTTGGATTTCTTTTTGTTTTGGAGGTTCTTTGCCGAGTGTGTGTGCATCAAAGAAGCCAGGACATGTGGACCTGTTGGGAGCCGACAGAGCCCCACTCTACAGGCACTCGCCCTGCTTGTTCTGTCATGTTGAGTCTGTCCTATACTGCACGGTGCTTTAAAAAGACGAGACAGTGGTGAACCTGACGCGGTGGGCGATACTCACCATGCACCAGGCCCCCTTCTTTCTGCCCTGTTTCTTTTTGGTTCTGTGTACTTGTTTTTACTATTTTTTTGTTATGAATTCTTTGGTTTCTTGTTTCTTATTCTCTTCTTCACTTGTTTACAGCAGGATTAATATACTGCCATCAATACCTGGCCATAACCTCAAAGATTAGAAATATAATAATAATTTGTATAAATATCACATTTATGTAGAAAGAAAACAAGCCAAATAATAATAAGAATAATATAGTGAGTTTAAAATAATTTGAATAAACGCTCATAAATACAAAAATAATATTCATTTCTGAAGGACACGGCTGAATGTGACCTAATAGACAGAATGACGGGCAGAGGGGAATTCTGCAGGTCAGGATATCAGAGTTTGTGTGATTGTTTGATGAACTTGTACAGTAAAAAATTTTAATAATTTTCAAAATTTCAAATTCCATATGTGACCCACCGTGGTTTCCACAATCGGTTGACTTCATAAAATTAAGAACTACAGTGGGACAAGGTCAGGGCAAAAACAGGGCAATGTACATCCAAATCGGACGCTACTTCAGGAAAACATGAGAGCCTCGATCAGCTCAGCAGCGCCTCCTCCTGGCAGCTGGCTGGACATATAGGGCGGACAACCAAACACATGTGGAGCCGCTGTTCTCCTGTCCAGCCCAGGCTTTATGACTCTTTGTAAAAAAACTCAGTGAATGAAGCTCTTCTGAGACGGCGCTCGTGTTTGTATCCACATTTATTCAGAGCCACACCCGTTAACTCCTGCCATCGCAAAGAAACATCTCAACGCTTTTATCTTCACATTTCCCACAAACGCAGATAAAACTGAGTCAAGGGGTAAAGGAAGCAAACATGTATCCATCAAATGAATAATTCAGATGTTATTTGGTTAAGTTAGAGTCCAGACAGCGAGGTTTAACGGGCGTATTGACCGGTTGAACACTGGCCCGGTGCAGTTTCCCCAAACTCAGTTTCATCACTCGCTTTACAAACACGTCCAAAACTGATGTTCCTCACCTTAAAGTTACTGGTCAGGCCCTTTGTACCGATGAAGACACGCTGTCCACCTGCCGAGGACGTGAAAAGTCCTGCTCCTCCATGTGAGAATCCGTAAAAAACTCCGGAAACACGATGCACGAGTCCTTGTGCTTCGGTTTGTTCAAATCTGTCCATCGATAATCCTCCAGTATTCTCACTTCAGCCGTTTGTCAGCGTTTACAGAGACGTGTTTACATTTCAGCCGCTCTGAGGGGATGGTGGTGGAGCCTCAAACACAGCTACGCAAAGCGGAGCGACGCCAGACTGCCTCGGGGAGCCTATTGAAAAGGTCCAGTCTAAACTAGTAAATGTAAAGTCAATGAAAATTCACTTTGTAAAAGTGGGGGGGACCAAACAACCACTTTTCAAAAGTGGGGAGGACACGTCCCCCTCACAATGAATGGTTCCGACGCCCATGGTGTATTTACATACTGGGTCAACACCGCGGAGGAGGAGGCACAGCTGCTTTGGTTTGCGTTGTTGACACCATGTCATTGTGTGCATGTATTTACATACTCCCATGGGGGTGTGTGATTGTGTGCGTGTGTGTCTCAGAGGCCGCTGCTGCTAACGCTGGAATTCTACTGCAGAGGTTAGTTTTTCTGCGTGAAACCAGTGAACTTTTCCAGGCTGACTTTCCCAGTGCGACTGATGATGCCCTGGCTGTTAGCATGCACAGCGCCCCCTGCTGACCATTACGTATCCCGAGCCAACTCCTCGGCTTCAGAGCGGGGTTTAAGACAGAAGGATGTAGTGCGGATTTGCCAAACTCTACATTGAAAAGAACTGAGCCACGAAAATGGATTTACCAGGAGTTTGCTGAGCAGAAGGCACGCAGAGTTACTTCACACGGGTGAAAGTTTGTTTTTTATCGCTGGTGCCCGCTGTTCTATCCATTGCTTTTTGATGAGGCCAGTGTTGTGCTGTAAGCTAACGTGGTGTGTTCAATGGATTGGATTAGTTTGCGTTTTGTTTTTGGTCCTAAACTGTGTGACAGGTTAAGGATAATATACCGTAGTCATTGTCCATGGCACTAATGATCATGTGATCACTAATGATCATGTGATCACTAATGAGCTCTCTGCATGGGAGACAGTCATGTAGTTCACGAGGAATGAACCTGCTATTTACACAAAATCAAGATCTCTACAAACTTAAACTACTCCATAAATGTAGTCAGCTCATCTCGAGCTTTCAGACACTTCTTATTTGAGAGATCTGCTTCATATTTTGGGTTTTATGGTTGGATAAAGTTAGGCTGGGTTTGTGGCGTGAAACATAAACAATGTCGGCCTTTTCCTCTCGTGTATGAGAGTGTATGTGCATTACTAAAGTAGTACAGGAGTCTTTCTACAGTTATAACTTCAGTTATATTTGGAGTCTGTAACTCTCTCAGCGTGAGGCTCCAGCAGCTCACGGAGGCGGAGCTGACACAGGGAGGCGGAGCTGACACAGGGAGGCGGAGCTGACACAGGGAGGGACTGGGGAGAAGCTATGGGAGAAGTACGCAGGATTTTGACTGTAAATAAAACAGTCGATTATTTGGTTTATTTGAGCTGCAAGGTTGTTATTAGTAACAATGATGTTCCCAAAGAGAGTAGGCAGAAGATAACTTATACATGTCTACCCCCTCATACATTGACAAACATAGCAGTTGACATTCATTTCATTTCATTGATACAATTCCTTAGTTGATAAGGACTACAATAATTCCCATATGCATACGATCACATTTAGTTTAGTTTAGTTTATTTGTTTATTTGAGCAATACACATTGTTCTCAAAAGGAGTGGTCTGAAGCAAAAAGCTTATGAGCCCCCACCCCCAAGTGCAATAAATAAAAAAAATAAAAAAAATATAAAAACATTGCTAAGATGATGAGATGATTTTCTCTGAAAGATTGGGTCCTATATTTACAAAGTACTTCAAGCAATTCAATTGCTCAACAACTTCATTTATATCTTCTATTTTTGCATCATCATTATGGATAATGTAATCTATAGGGCAGTTTATGGTTAGTCTTTTTTTAATTAGACTATTTAATACTTTGCATATTTCTGTAATCTTGTGTTTATTGCTTTCAAGCAGATTTGTATAATAATCTTTCTTGCTAGCTCTTAATATAGTTACCAATTTGTTTTTGTATCTCTTAAATTTCCTTTCATTTTTAGATGATCTATTTCTTAAGAATTGTCTGTACAGTGTATTACACTATGTCCATTATCTACATCACTATGGCCCAACATACACTTATAGCAACAACATACACATGACCTGACAGTGGGGAGCTTTACGGGGGTGTGGCTTATCTAAATGAGATGTAAATGAGCCCTATTGTTATTCTCTACAGCAGAGAGGTGAGAACTGCCCAAATCTTTGGAGGGGTTTTTCAGCCCTTTGGCCTTTTTGGAATTGTTAACTTCAAATCGCCGCTACGTTTCCAAATATGATCAGATTTCCATGTGTTACACATCGTTGGAAAGCTACACTTGGAGACTACACCTTAAAAATCTGTGAAAAGCTCAAAATGCCCCAGAACTGACCCGACTTGTGTCCCTGGTTCTAGTGACTGGTCACAGATGTCAAATAAAATTAGATTTAATGCCACATTAGTCCAATTGAATGCTTTTTAAAGACATTTAAGGCCTGAATTTTGGACAATTTAATGAATGCTTTTTAATTAGCGAAACAGAAATAATCTAATTGCCAGTCTAATTGGTTCCTGCTATATTTGGCACATGCATCACAGAGAGAACAGTCTCTGGACTGAAACACACAATAAACAGCTGCCTAAAGACTTCTCTGTATCAGTGTCAGAGCAGTAGGTTTCTCTCGGTAAACCCCTCTGACGTGTGAGCGTCCCGGCACGACACGGCACGGGACCTGCTGACACCTCCTCGTCCAGAGAGGAGCGGCCCGTGCTCCAGAACATCTGCCCGGGACACAGAGAGGTGCGGAGGAGAGGGGTGTGCACGTGGGACAGCCCAGGTGCTAATTAAAGTTATGAAAAGAACAAATGTGTCTCAGCACCTTCTAAAGACCTGCTTTACTCTGAAATTGGATATGTGAGGCTGGACGACTGAGACGTTCCTGAAACATTGGAAAAAGAATCATCTCAGAGAAGAAATTACTTTAATTACACGAATAAAGGTTTGAGTAGATTTGGTCTGGTTTTAGAGCAAACCTCTCACTGCCAATGGAACAAGCACCCCGTTTTTCTAAATTCAGATTATTTTAACGCATTTAGGCCTGAAACGCCTGGAAAAAAGGCCTGTGAAAATCTATGGGCGATGTCAGAAAAGACCTCGGAAACCTGAAGTTCAGCAATTGTGTCAATGCCTACACTGAAATAAATGATTAGTGGTGCTTACTTGAAAAAACCTTGGAAACCCAACACATTGCTTTAGTCAAGCTAATGTGGCTAATAATTTACAAGTATTGGTAACTCACCAATTTCCAGTATTGTTAACTCGCCAATGTCCAATTGTTCAATTGAGCTTTTCTAATGCTGAATACTTGCATATTTAACCCTTAACTCATAAAATTCTATGAACCCGATTGCCTTGAAAATACTCAGTAAGGACAACTGATAGATTTTAAGGAGGACTTTCCTTTATTACTGTCAGTACAGCACAACACAATGACAGTTTTTAAAAGGCTGCAACAATAAAAAATAAAATAAAAAACAAAGTGGCTCTACAGTAGTGTTGTCATGATATCAAAATCAGTATTGAGAATCAAGTATGAAATTTTAGTAACACGGCAAAAACAAAATCCCCTTTTAAATACAGTATATTTGCTGTAGTAAACTTGTCTCTTTTTCCATCTGTTTCATCTACATTGTAGAACACTTATTATATTAGTTTATTTTGTTTCATCACCTTCAAAAATCATTGTAAAAAGGTTTCCTTTTTTGTCTAATTAAGAGTTTTGCCTTTTCAGCTGCAATATTCATAGTCAAATGCTAAAATTAAGCTAACATGTGCTGTTTCAAATGGTAAATTAGTTTAAACAGGCCCACAAATAACTAAATTCAATTTACCAGCTTGGACCCGCTATTTAGCAGCTGCCTAAGTGAGCCTTTCCGTTTTTAGAGTGTACAGCACATTTACAGTGTTCATGTTTACCATATAGTCACTCACCTTGTTTTCTCACAAATCATTTATCATCAGACGTTACCAGTCAATAAGGAGGTTCACTAGCTACTAGTTATTAGTTGTTAATTGTTATGCAAGTTGTATAGTTAAATATGATGGTCTTGTGCCGGACACATTAACTCTTTGCAATCCAAACAGGCTGGTTAGTGTTAATGACAAGCCCTGACTTTCCACATGACACAGCCAGGTCATATACAGGCAGAAACGAGTCCATTTTAATGCCCAAATACAATATCTTAATATACAAATGCAGAAAACATCTGCTGTATTTCATTTAAGATTAGCAAACATTTCATCACACAGAAAACTTCTGACCAAAAATATGTGGTAAATTTCAGCCAAAATTGCAAATGAATATGTTTTGGACATTTTTGTATTTTCAATTAACTTGAATTATAAAAATTGTTGAGCATTGTCATAATTTTCCAATAAATTTAGATTTAACGACTTTAATGTAATGCTTTTTAATGCCCTGTGGAAACACAGTATACGTACTCATAAAGTCACCCTGCACATGAACGGTTCAGGTTGCAGCAGTTGCAGCAGTAATAAATGTCTGAAATAGTGAGACGGTGTGCAGGAGTTTTTGTTCATTTTTGCATCAGGTTGCAAACAGCAAATTTAGAACAGTCTCTGGTTCTCATCACTAGTTCGATGACGACTGTTCAGAATCAGAATCAGAATAGGTTTTACTGCCATTGTTTGAGAACAGGGTTCACAAACTAGGAATTTTTCTCGGTGCAAATGTGCGACATAGAACATATAACACAGAGTTAAGATAAAAATAAGCTAAAAAACTTTAAACTATAAGGCTATAGGGGCATGTATAAAAAATATTAAATAAATAAGATATAATAAAAGTGACGTGTGGTGAGACAACAACATCTGTGATCTGTGCTTTGGTGTGGCTCAGCGGGGCTGGGATGGGAAAGTCCTGGACTGGTTTGCTGCTCCTGGGTATTCTTCCAAAACGGCTTCGGATGCTTTTTCCTGTCTGACAAACACCACAGTACATTAACTTTCAAATAATAAATAACTATAACTAAATAACTTACAAATGACTCATATTTATTTACATTGTACAACTGATATCACTGGTTTCGCCACGGTCATAAAAAATCCTTCATGCGCCATTTTAATCCGTCATTATTTATTCTCTCGGTAAATAAAAGTTTAGCTGCTTTATGAGATGTATATCTATGATTTATGTTTATTTATGTAAAACACAGATTGCATAAATGGATCTACACTAAACATTATTTCTGAACAGATTCATAGGACACAAATACACAGCGATAACTCCTGCAGCGTTACAAATGCAAATTGAAGCTTACTATTTGCTTTTCCTGAATTTGAACTTAACCCCCACCTGAACGGAGTGCATTTTCTCCAGTTCGGCTTTACCCAAATCTAAAAGCTTCTCGACTGGACTTTAGTCTATAGGCTGGTGTAACGCTTCATTTGAAAGCCAAGACCTACAAAACTCATCTAAGCTTCTTTCTGGTTATGATTGTCACGTTTTCGTCCTTTTCGGTTGTTTCTGTTACATTTATGTGGCTTGATCACAGTTGCATTACTCTTAAAAAAATACAATTAAAAAATTCAGCCACAAACAAAATTCAAAGGGTGATAAAAATGCCACAAAAAGCAATGAAAATATGATAAAAAAGTGATACAAAATATGACTAAAATGCGTAAAAAAAAAAAAAGAGTAACAACAATGGGACAAAAACGTGATAAAAATGCACCCAAAAATGACTAAAACCTTTTGCAGGTCTTAGCTTTCAAATGAGGCGTTACTCTGGCCTATAGGCTGTAAACTCTCCAGTCTAGATGCTTAGATTTGGGTAAAACTGGAGAAGATGTGCTTGGTTAAGGCGGGGGTTAAGGGGTTACATAGTGGACAAACAGGACAATATTCAGACATGGCGTGTCTTTGAAGCCTCTACGGAGCCCAGAGGCTCAGAGAGCAGGGCCGTGTTTGGACTTTCATAATGTCGCCATTTTTAACCTGTCAAAAGCTACAAATATTTCCTAAATAAGAAAATGTTTGGTTATTGTGATATTAACAAATTACTGTATGTCTTGACATTTTACAAAGATTTCACAAATATTCAGACTTGTATTTAACTGATGGTAAAACTCACTTTCATCAGTCGGAGCAGGTTCTGTCCTGAAGCAGACGTGGTAAATGCTGAAGAGCTCAGGAGGAACACGACTCTAGGAAAACACAAAAGATAAAAACACCATTAGAGTAAATTGTGAGGTAAGGTTATAAAATGTTTTGGAGTGTTTGTACTCACCAAATCCATCTTAAAGGGAAGACCGGTACCGGTATTTTTGAAGGATGGCTGGGAAAAGGCAAAGACAAAGAAAAGCACATTTAACTAACACGCATGGGCTGAATTCTCACTTAACAGTTTGGATCACAACAAATAACTCACAATCGTCTTTGCTCCTGATGACAAACACCCATCTTCTGCTTGGGTCATTAACAGAGAAGGTCCCTGACTTCTGAGTCCAGTTGGAGGCTTCTCATTCTGACGACAGTTCTGTTTATCAATCTGAAAGAAACAAATATCAGACTACTCACAATCATGCAAATGCAATACACACTGGACAGATAAATAATAATAATAATGCATCAGTTTTATATAGCGCTTTTCTGGACACTCAAAGACACTTTACATTGCACTATTCATTCACTCCATACTTGATGGTGGTAAGCTAGTATTGTAGCCACAGCTGCCCTGGGGTAGACTGACGGAAGCGAGGCAGCCAATCTGCGCCATCGGCCCCTCCGACCACCACCAACCACTCACTCACATCATTCATCCCGGCCTATTGTACATGTTTTTGGTGGTAGGGGAAACCGGAGTACCCGGAGGAAACCTACGCAGACACGGGGAGAACATGCAAACTCCACACAGAAAGGCCCCGTCCAGGTGGGAATCGAACCCGGGACCTTCTAGCTGTGAAGCACGAGCGCTAACCGCTGTACTACCGTGCCGCCCATATAATACACACTGGACAGATTCAGGCAATATTATGTGTAATCTATCCGTCCACAATTATCCACAAAGCATATACCTGTTGACCTGGGAATCCCACAATCTGACTGAGATAAGAACGTGTTTTCTTAGTGAGGAATAAAAAAAAACAGTCTATGTGATTCACTTGTTATTATAATTCTCTTAACTGTATGAATAAAACATAAATCAACATCATAAATCCCCTTTTTTCCTTATAGCCCACGTTTCACAAACTTTAAATAATGATTTTCCCTGACGGTACGGAGTCACCATAATGTTGATTTTATGGCATTTGTGTAGATCAGGGTTCCTGAATTAAAATTCACAGGTGTCTAATTTGAAGAAAAATAACATTTTGTCAAGCAAAGGCCCAGAACATGTGCCATCACAGTTTAGAGACAAATACTTCCTTTTCTTGGCCATAATCAAATGAAACAATAATTACTGGGCTTTGAAAATAATGCAATCAATGTAAACGTGTTATTATGTTTAACTCATTTCTAGAATAATGCCTTTAATATTATTTACACAATGTTTCCAATGCGGTGTTTGTTTGTATACTTTATTGTCCCCATAGGGAAATCTGTCCTCTGCATTTAACCCATCTTGTGTTTCTCCTCTGTGTGCACTAACCCTGCTCAGACCTGGTTTAGTCCAGGTTCTTTAATGATTTGGAAACAGCATAACATCGTACGTTCATATTTAATTAGGATCGTTTGTAGGATCCATATTTCAGTGTGGCGGAGCTGAGGAGAAACTCGGTGTGTCTGGGCTATAGTGACCGCTCGGCGCGGAGGACCGGACGGGATGGCACGTGGGTCCATTCCGTGACCTGTCCGGGCTGAGAGCCTCTGCTCCAAATCCACAGCCACAGACAGCTCGCTAACACGCGTGTATCCGTCAGACGTGTTTCCCTTAGCGGAGTTAATGACACCCAGGGCGGCGGTGGAGGAGGAGCAGTGAGCCCGGGACAGAGGAGGCTGCTGTCCCCGTACCTGCACAGCTCACCTCGGTCCCACATCAGCCCCGCCCGCGGAGGCGCTGGTTAATCACATTCAGCGAGGCGTTAGCTTAGCTAGCATGATACGATGATGGCGCTCTTGCTTTGTTTTACAAAAGAAACACCGTCTACCGCGAATGTCAAACAGATGACACAAAGAAAACTGTGAAATATGAACAAATAAAAGTCACTTATCTTTGTGTTGCTCAGATCTGCTCCGTCCTCGTCCTCGAGGCTCTGATTCAAACACTGAGCTCCCGCTCCGTGATGGGACAATAGTTGAACACACGATATGTGTCATTTCATCTAGTTTGAACAAAACATGTGTTAAATGAGCAGTTACACTGATATGTTAAAATTCAACACATTGGGGCACAACTGCGCATGTCAAAACCTTTTCCTTACGCACGTGCCTTCTGTAAGATTTTTTTTTTATCTTGAACTGCTTCAATCCTTACTTTGCCCCAGTGAAGTGAATAATTGATGAGGCTCAAGTAAACAACACTGAACATAATCAAGCAAGCACGACTATCACTTTTTTCAGTGTACTAAATGATTGATTTGTCAGCCTCTGTAGCAGATAGGAGCTTACCCCTTCACAAAACATAAGATATGTAAAAGCAACGTGAAATAAAGTAGCCCGCTTATACTAAAATATAGGCCTATATTTTTTATGTTAAACCTTTGTAATTTGTCTTCTGAGGTCACTTCAAAAATGTCTAGCAGCTTCGCTCTAAACCTAAAACAATATCCACTCTTTAAAATACAATTTAATTAATAGTTTTATATAGAAACATGGGAAATAAATATTATTAAGCTATAAAGAAATAAAAAGCTGGTGGTGGGGCAGGGCAGAGTATCGTGCTCCAAACAGATTTCTCTAAACACAGCAAGGAGGAGAAAGCCCCTCCCCTCACTGCAAGGAGGGGGAGAAAGCCCCTCCCCTCACTGCTGCTCAGCGCTGTCAGCCAGAGGAGAAGACGCAGCTCTCCTCTCGTCACGCACTTGACTCCTCAATAAAACTACGTGATGGAAAGAGCAGAACAAGTGTTTTCGAGTAAAACCTTTTGATCGAATGAAACTGAACATCGCGTGTTGCGGCGCCGCATTTACGTGTAAGCTCTATAAACTGACTGTAGCTGGGTTGCAACCCGAAAACGTGAATATCTCCGCAAATATTTCACCAAATTACACGAAACGATGCTGACGTTCCCGCGCCTCTATCCGGTTGCATTTCATTGGCTCAAAGGCCGACAATTGGTGCAAAAACACACTTATACTCAAACAATGACGTTTACGCTTTCCCGGCCTCAATGGTAGAATTACGCAAGAGCGGCCTAAATGGGTTATGTGAAAAAGAAATATTTTAAAAAGTAAAAATAAAACATAAAATATGTCTGATTTCAAGTGGACTTTCTGCTCGTTCCATAATTAGCATGTTTAGCTCATATTAGATTAGTTCAAACCGGAGGATTCATCGGCGGTGGATTTCACATCAATCAATCAATCAATCAATCAATGGTTTTGTATAGCCCAATATCACAACAGGAGTTGCCTCATAGGGCACATGGATATGGAACAGGGAGAGGGGTCCAACAATATCTTATGAACTTAGGAAAAAGCATATTTACCTTTACTTAATTAATAATGCGCCCACATGAGCCTATGCAGACCGTCTGAGTCAATCCCAAATGTAAAAGTGATGTGCGATCTCAGAAATGGAGGACTTTCACAGCATTCAGCTCAAATGCCCTTTGTTCAGATGCACTTCCACCAATTGAGACCAGAGGAGACTATCTCCACATCTCAGTCCGCCGCGTTCACACAACACTCCTGGACGCTAGAACCATTCTTCAGGCCTTTGGAAACACTTTAGTGCTAACGACCATGAGTGTGGCTCAAACCTGTTAACTAACTTTCCTAATACATTACTAACCCCCCCCTTTCACACTGATGATTTTTATTACTACATCACCTTTGACACTTGTTTGTGTGATACAATACAGCACATATTCCACAACTGGAATAATAACAGGTCATGTGACGCTCCAAAATGAAAACAGACAACATGACGAAAGAGCAGAGAACTCTATCAACGTTTACTTCAGAAGCTGACCTTGTGTCAGTAAATAGTGTGCACTGTGGTTTATCACTGGACTGTTTGTGATTCTGGCCTGATCTAGTCTCCCAAAGTGAAACAACTTTGCGTCCTCTTCTGCCCAGAGTTATGTTCGATACAACAAGCAGGTAGGGCCCGGGTGAATGTAGTGTGTGTGTGAGTGGTTAGTGGGAGATTGGCAGCCCAGAGATGGGGACTCGGGAGTCGCTATTTTTAGAGACTTGCGACTCGACTCAGACTCGTCCCCTAAAGCCTCGAGACTAGACTTGACTCGCGCGCTTATTACACACGCTGTTTGGACGCTTGATTCTGGCTTTTTTGTTGGCCTCCCTGGCCTCTAACTGTAAACCTTCAAGGTAAGACTGGGAGTATTATTATATGACCACAGTGGAGTTTTACTGTATGATACAGGGCACTTCAGTAACATTCTGAAGCTAATACTGCAGACATGTACAGCTGTGATAATTATACTTTTACAAAACTGAACTAAGAAATGTAGTGGTGTGTGAGGAATAGTTGAATGAATGACACAGGGCCTGCCTTTGGCCACAGCTGCAGACAGTTGTAAATAGTTCATATTATTTTTGTGTTTTCCTAACTTACCATTGCATTGAGATTGACTGTGAATGGCCTTATGCTTCATAGAAATATTGAGATGTTTGTGTGTGGAAGGCCTGGGCTCGTATTTGTCTGATAGTTTTTTTTTATTCAATGGTGTTTATTGATTTTAAAATAGTTTTATTGTACTGTGATTTGAATTAATGTAAAACATAGAAACCATGGGACTAAGACTTGTGGGTCCGGGACTTGGACTTGACTTGGACTTGCAGGTGAGGGGGGTGCATCTCTGTGGCAGCCTCACATCAGTCAGGGCAGTGCAATATTAGCTTACTATCACCAAGTATGGAATGAATGAATATTGTATGAAGTGTAAAGTGACTTTGAGCGTCTGAAAAAGTGCAAAATAAGACAAATTGATTATTAATATTATTATTATTATTATTATTATCCACCGGAAAAAGGTGGTTTCCCCGCTTCAGGTCGGTGGGGAGTCCTTGCCCCAAGTGGAGGAGTTCAAGTATCTCGGGGTCCTGTTCACGAGTAGGGATGGGCACCGTTCGCTTTTTTTCGATACCACTACTTTAACGATACCTGCTTTTCGGTGCCGGTTCCTTAACGGTACTTTTTTCGGTGCATATGTTATTTTAATTCAGTTAAAATAATGTGTATAAAAAAGTATCGTTCAGGAAAAAGTCCTAAAACAGCAAAACAGAAGCTCCACAGGCCGCAGCAGCGTCACCTGTAACTTCGTGTTCTGAGCACAATTTCCCCTTAAGCAGCGATAAAAAGTAATAAAGGACATTATTACCTCCTGATCTGCAGAGACAGATCCACATCAGGACACGGGTTTTCTTTCGGATAAACTTTACTAAACAAACTGCGCTTTGACGAAGTGAAAACACTTCCCGTCAAAGATCCTTACAGGTGTGAGCGCTCACTCTGTCACTAATAATCTTTGATATTCCCCTCCTGCAGCTGCTTGTAAAGTTGTAAACTCAGCCTCCGGGTCTGTCGCTAAAGGTAAACACGTCTTTCTTGTTGTCACTGCTCTGTTTTGTTTTTCTGTTCTCCTAAAAACTCAAGTTTCTTATTCAGTCCTGGTTTATAATAACTGGTTTAGTTTAGCTCTGGGTTTTACAGCCGGTGTAAGTCCTGGTTTAGTCCTGGCTCAGTCCTGCCGCAGACCGAGGCTGGGCCATCTCTATTACAAAGGTTTAGTACGTTATAGTTTTGCTTTGCTTTAAGTTATAGTTTTGCTTCGCTTCATTTGCGCTGAAGCGGCTCATTATCAGCGCACACGTTCATGTTGCTTTTTTTAGACCCGCTGCGTCATATATTGACGTCTGGAGAGAAAAAGAACCGAAAGTTGGCACCGAAATAATTTTTGTTTTTCGATACCACCCCCGACCGGAGCTTTTCGGTTTCTAAGTAGGAACCGTTTAACGGTGCACATCCCTATTCAAGAGTGAGGGACGGATCGGTGCGGCGTCAGCAGTGATGCGGTCGCTGTATCGGACTGTTGTGGTGAAGAGGGAGCTGAGTCTGAGGCAAAGCTCTCGATTTACCGATCGATCTACGTTCCCACCCTCACCTATGGTCATGAGATTTGGGTAATGACCGAAAGGACAAGATCGCGGATACAAGCGGCCGAAATGAGTTTCCTTCGCAGGGTGGCTGAGCGCACCCTCCGAGATCGGGTGAGGAGCTCAGTTACCCGGGAGGAGCTCGGACTCGAGTCGCTACTCCTCCACGTCGAAAGGAACCAGCTGAGGTGGCTAGGGCATCTGTTCCGGATGCCTCCTGGTCGCCTCCCTCGGGAGGTGTTCCAGGCATGTCCTATTGGGAGGAGGCCTCGTGGAAGGCCCAGGACACGCTGGTGGGACTATGTCTCCGAGCTGGCCTGGTGTCGCCTCGGGGTCCCCCCAGGACAGCTGGAGGAGATGTGCGTGGATCGGGAAGTCTGGGCATCTCTGCTGAGACTGCTGCCCGCGCGACCCGGCCCCTGATAAAGCGGAAGAAAACGGATGGATGAATGGTTTATTATTAAAATTTAAAATCCATGTTTCTTTTGTCAGATTAGCGACTTGCTGTCACTAATTCCCTGATTCGCAAGATCGACAATACTCATGCTTAACTGTTAGATGTAGACAGGGTCTAATGCGACGGTGGCGCAGATGGTGGAGCGGGTCGTCTCATGATCGGAAGGTCGGGGGTTCAAACCCCGGCTACTGCAGGTGCAGACTGTCCTTGGGCAAGACACTTCACCCAATGCCTATGTGTGAGTGGTTGGTGGTGGTCGGAGGGACCGTTGGCGCAGATGTGTGCAGCCTTGCTTCTGTCAGTCTACCCCAGGGGAAACTGTGGCTACAAATGTAGTTTATCAGCATGGAGTGAATGAACCCCCTCCCTTTCATGTGTGAAGCACTTTGGCTGTGACTTGTGTCATATGAAAAGCGCTATACAAATAAGATTCCTTTCCTTTCCTAATGTTGCATACTGTATATACATACAGTGCCTTGCGAAAGTACTAATACACTTTGAACTTTTGCACATTTTGTCATGTTTACAACCCTAAACATAAAGAACCATTAAATAGAGGCCACCTGTGTGTAATCTACTCTCAGTATAATTCCAGCTGTTCTGTGAGGGCCTCAGAGCTATGGTCAGAGTGTATTGGTCACTAAACAACATCATGAAGGCCAAGGAGCTCACCAGAGAGGTCAGGGATAAAGCTGAAGAAATCCCGTTTGAAGTTTGCTAGAAGTCATATGGAGGACACAGCTACCATGTGGAAGAAGGTGCTTTGGTCAGATGAGACAAAAATTGAACTTTTTGACCCAAATGCAAAACGTTGGAGCAAACCTAACACTGCTCATCGTCCTGAGTGCACCATCCCCAGTGTCAAATATGGTGGGGGGAGCATCATGCTATGGGGCTGCTTTTCCTCAGCGGGGACTGGGAAGATTGTAAGAATAGTTGGGAAGATGGATGGAGCCAAATACAGAGACATTTTGGAGGAAAACCTGCTGGAGTCACAAGAGAATTGAGGCTGGGGCGGAGATTCACCTTCCAGCAGGACAATGACCCTAAACACAAACATCTACAATGGAATGGTTTAAAAACAAACATATTAATGTGTTAGAATGGCCCAGTCAAAGTCCTGACCTAAATCCTATTGAAAATCTGAATCTGAATACTTATGCACGCCCCACTTTTCACTGTTCTATTTTTTTTTTAAATAACAGAATCATGTATTATTTTGCTTTCACTTCACAGTTGTCTGTTACTTGTGTGTGAACTTTCAGTAAAAAAATCAAAATGAAATCTTTACGTTTAGGGTTGTAAACATGACAAAATGTGCAAAAGTTCAAGGTGTATTAGTACTTTCGAGAGGCACTGTATATTTGAGCAGTGTCATCATACTTTCCAAAACACTTGTTTAATATTTCCAATGATAATTAAGTCCTTCACTTTGGCACAAGGAATGTTTTTAATGCCCCGCATGAACCGTAATCACTAAAGCGTAGGTTTCTTCCGGGTTCTCCGGTTTCCCCTACCACTAAAAACATGTACAATAGGCCAGAATGAATGAGCGTGTGTTTGAGTGAGTGAGTGTGGGACAACGGATGCAAATTAGCCCAAGGCTACAATCCAGTGTGGCGTGCTCATTAATATGCACTGTCCCTAAATAAACCAATAAATACATAAAAGAAATAAAGCTTTAGCTCAACTGTAGAAAATGCGTTTCCAGTGTGTTCATTGTGCTTTGTGTTTGTACTGTTTTGAGCGGGAGAACTAGAGTTCATGTGAGGTCATTAAAACATGCTCCTCACAGTGGAGCCTTAACGGTGATGTCATGTGCGGCCCCTGATTGGCCCGTGTCCGATAAGTGAGCTCTTGTGTTCTCTGTCCCAGAATGAAAGTGGTCACCCGCGTTATCATTCATATGTTATACAGTCATACGTGTTTAATTCATGCCACCCGCCGCTTAATTGCATTGACGGGCGCAATCTATTCTGCATAATCACAAACTTTTCTCCGGTGGAGGCGCGTCTGAAGCGACGCTGCAAGAAAGAGAAAGCGCGTGAATTTTAATTGCGACTCGCGCGCAGCCCGGCGCTCCCCGAGGTATAAAAATTTAAAATCAACTAAGTAAAAAAGAAAGTTGCCTTAAATGTGTGGTGGAGAGGAGGGGCGGGAGAACGGATTGACTGGAGGATTGAATTCCCAGTAGATGGTTTATTATTCTGTGCTAAATTGAAGCGCGGCGCCGGAGTGGTAGTCAGCGATGCGTCAGAGCTGCTCTTTGAAGACATTAAAAAGCTGAACGCACAACAAAGACCAGATGTTCCAACATGCCTTATTTATGCAGCCACCAGCCCGCGCCGTGTCCGCCAAGAAAACAGCAGCCCGCACAGCCGCCAGCGAGGGGACAGACTTCGGGGAATAGGAGGGAGACGATGAGAATATTGTCATGTATAGACACTGATAGAGCACCAGCAGTAGTTTGTGTAACTTAGCAGTGACCCAAACAGCTTTCTTCAGCATCTCTCTGACAGGAACAGTTCAAATTGGATCTCATTCATGAAAAGACACAGATCTTTCTCTGTCTGTTTTTTTAATGCGATTTTGCACAAATGTAACTGAGCAAACGTAAGAAACTGCACATGCGCAGAAACCAGGAGTGAAAGGAAAGGAAATGACACTACACAGTAAAAGAGTGGACCAGTGCTGTACCCAACACTGGACACATGAGAGTCAACATATGACTGTATGTCACTTGATACAGCAGCTCCTGAAACACACAGAGGTGCAGATAGTGAAAAGCTGTGCAGTAGATAAGTAAACAGTAACATGTATACTATAACTATAGTCTATGTCTAATTGTTGTTGTCTTTGTCATTATTTTAAATTTAATCTTCTTATGCATGCCCTTATAGTCTTATAGTTTTAAGTTTGTATACTTTACTATTTATCAAAGTTATATGTTTTATAGTTCGATTAGATTCATGTTATATGTTTTATGTTTCATGTTGCACAATTGAACCGAAAACAATTCCTAGTTGTGAACATGTTCACTAACAATGGCCAATAAAACAGTTCTGATTCTGATTATATTATTAGGTGACAGTGACAATGGGACAAGGACAAACTGACAATAAACAGCTCATTCAAAGCCCGTAACAGTAGCTAGTCATTCAATTCAAGCAGTAATTAATGAGCAGTACAATTACTACAGTAAGCCTTTGCTTTAAACTGCATTAAAAGTAGAAGTAATAAAGTCAATATGGCTCAGAAATGGTTGAACCAAGCAACAAGTGCAATAACAGCTGTGTTTCCGATTGTCATCTAAAGGGTGTCTCTTTTAAATAATGTAAAGCTGCTTTATTTGTCATTATACATCAACTGTACAATGAAATTTGTCCTCTGCATTTGACCCATCCCTGGACACCACTGGACGATCTGTAGGGAACAGTAGTTAGCGGCAATGCTGCGCCTGGGGACCCAGCTCCAGATGTGGAGCCAGGCTGGTGGTCAGAAACACCTGGCTGGAAGATTCACCTATTGTACATGTTTTTAGTGGTAGGAGAAACCAGAGTACCTGGTATACGGGGAGAACATGCAAACTCCACACAGAAAGGCCCAGTCCAGGTGGGAATCCAACCCGGAACCTTCTTGCTGAGAGACACGAGTGCTAACCGCTGTGCTACTGTGCTGCTTGAACACATATTTATGATGGTTTTATTATGAATGGGGTATAGAGCTCATGAGGGCGCTATATCGGCTGTGTACAATGACAATAAAGATCTATTTAACCGGAGTGCATGTCACATTAGCATAACAATGCTGTGTTGGACACCCCTTTACCTGTCCAACACAGGTGAAGGGGTTGCTAGGTCCTTGGTTGAAGGACAGTCTGTAAGTCTTTCTGCTACTGAGACATGGCAGCAAAAACGTTTGTAGGTAAGGCCCACTATCCTAGAGACTACATGCAAGTTGGTCATTTTATACTCACTACTGCCACCTCAGGTCTTATGTGTAACTGCAGCTTCTATATTAAGCTCGTGCATGACGGCACTTCGGACCCGGAGTAACACCTTTCTGAGCGACAGTGCAGGATTTTAGAGGCAGTTGTGGTGAACAGGTCCGGGCTCATTCTACACATTAGGACATGGCTGGAACATGTAGGGGAGGAAAATACTTAATTTGAACATTTTCAAACTGTATAGTCCATTTAAGGTTAGTGGCTAGGGTCAGGGTTAAGCTGGTTGGTTGATATATGTATGACATTTAACTCTCCTGACATGTGATTGGTTGATGTACCAGTTTTTTTTTTTTTTTTTGTGACCTGGCAACCCTGGGCTACTGCTATACTAATGCTCGTAGCATGTACCAAAACAAATGGGACAAACACTCATTTCTCATCTGTCACAAAGTCCTGGCAGTGGTGGTGTACTAAAGTGAACTAAACTAAACCTGCCACAGCCTGAGCCTATCTCCACATCTGCTGAGTAGTCACATGACCAAACACACATGAGAAGGAAATACATCTATAATAAGTGGGCCCAGCCCTGTAGACACTGAAGATAATCCAGGCCATACTGGAGTTACACAGTTCATAATTTATTGAAAAAATGTCTGCTCTGTCAAGTCACTTCTGTTGCTCTAGACAACATCTTTCAAAAGTTTAAGGTGTAATACATTATTGAAACGTCTCAAAGAAACGTTTATCATTTACATCTCAGTATACTGTCTGGGAAAGACAAACACACCCATTATTTCAGCAGGACATGGACTGGAACTTATAAATCCGTGACAGGTTTCCAAATGTTTTTAAATATTTGGAATCGTCATTTTTCCCCATTGAAGTTTACCTCAGATTATTTCTAAAACTAGAAACTTTTGCCATGGCTGTGCCATTGCGATTGAATAGTAGGCTACTGCTGCAAAAATAAAAAAAATTGCAAAACATTGTGAAAATGTCATAATCCCTATTTAGTTGTATTATACTGCTTTTATTGTGAAAATCCCCATTTAGTAGCAAAATGATGCTTTTATTGTGAAAATCCTCCTTTCGTTGTATTATGCTGCTTTTATTGTGAAAGCTTTTATTTGTTGCAGAAAGTGTAAAAACGGTTGAAATTGTGTAAAGTCTTAACATTGCATAAACTGTTTAAATCACTGACAGACTTAACTGTATCGGAAATCCTATTTAAATGAATATCAGAATTCCCAAGCACATGTACCCATACCTCATACACATGTACCCATACCTCAAACACATGTACCCATACCTCAAACACATGCACCCATACCTCAAACACATGTACCCATACCTTAAACACATGTACCCATACCTCAAACACATGTACCCATACCTCAAACACATGCACCCATACCTCAAACACATGCACCCATACCTCAAACACATGCACCCATACCTCATACACATGTACCCATACCTCAAACACATGTACCCATACCTCAAACACATGCACCCATACCTCAAACACATGTACCCATACCTCAAACACATGTACCCATACCTCAAACACATGTACCCTAGGGTGCATCAAAAAATAAAAATTTTGAATTTTGATATGGCTGGGTGCCAAAAGTCTTCCACTATATGTTTTAACAACACATGCAAAATATTTTTCCATTACATGAAGGTTTAGGGGTGCCAACTCACATGTGTTTTTGTGGATAAAGGGGCAATCGGTGCTAACCGGTCACCATAGAGCTGCAGACTGCACCTCAAGATAATTGAGGGGATATTTATATTTTTGTGTTGGGTATATATACTCTTATTACATATAATTACCATATCTGCAGTTGTTTCTTTGTATATTGAAATACTTTGAGTGAAATGTAGTCATATTTAGAGGTATTTAGTGCTATTACATCTGAGGTTAGCTTGTTAGCAACAGTTAGCTAGCTATGTTAGCTAAGCTATCAAGCTTACAATCAACAGTATTTTAGAGCAGGCAATATCATATTCAGAGTATTGATGTCTCATATTTATTGAGTGTAGCATTGTAGCTGTTTAATTCACATTTAGTTATTTGTGAGTACAGCTAGTTACTCTGGTAACGATGTTACTGTAAATTCTCATTGAAATGATGAACTTGACAATGTAGAGCTTAGATTTGAGGCTTATGCATGCATAATACATCATAATTGAGTGATATAGGTATGCTAAGATATGATTGTAAACCCTATCCTAGGTAGGGAGGAGATAACAGAGCTAAGCCACATATGCCTTCTGTCCCTACTATTGTTCAGTAGAGAATAAAACAGATTAACTGCTAAGTTTTTCTCAGAAGATGACGAAAGACTGTTGTGGGGCGGAGGGAGCTGCAGAAGGAAGAGGAAGCTGGAGCTGACAAGTGCAGGCCACAATGCTCTGAAACCGGGACAGACAGCCAGGTTTCCTCCGGGTGCTATGGTTTCCTCTACCTCCAAAAACATTTCGGTCAGGTTGGCCCACAATGGCAGCGCGACTCAGAAGCAGTTGCTCAGGACTAACACCTGGACACAATTTCGTTGTACGGTTGTACAATGACATATAAAGCACTTACTTACTATATACAAGGACAACCCTATATTACTTTTCATTCTCAGGCACTCTACAACACAGAAAACCTCAGGATCCAGCTAAGATGCTGCCCTCACCAACTGGTCCCAGCCAGACTAGCAGTCGCAGCCTAGTCTTTGTTCTGGGCCCCAGTATCACCAGTGAGGATGGCATTGTCAGCGGCGCCAAGCTGCCAAGTGGTCGTCAGATCTTGCGATCCATGCTTGCCAAGCAACCTGGTGCAAATGGGGCATTGTCACAGTTTGAGGCAGCCAAGGTCATCCCAGAGTTGGTGCAGCCTTTTTACAAGAAGGGACTGGAGAGGCATCACTGGTACCTGGTACCATCGCTGGTACCCTCGCTCTCGTCAGCAGCAAGATGCCCATTGATGACAAGCGTGCACTTGCCAGTGCAATTTTCGAGCACAAGTCAGCTTTCCCAATGCAAAAACCCCCAGCAACGCTTTGGCACTGGCTTTAGAAAGCCAAAGTTCACCAACCTCTTACCAATCACCAGCTTGGCCAACCTCGCCAATGGAGACTGCTGGTTTGGGATGCACCAGCTCTACATTGATCCAGTATTTCTATCTCTCGATGTGAAGGAATGGGTTACCAATGCTCCGTTAAAAAAAGTGAGGTCAATGTAAGTGCAATGAACTTGGTCAATGACTGCGCCGAGCATGGAGTCAAGCTCACATCTGACTTTGTCCAAGTGGCCAGGAACGAGCAGCATCTGCAGAATGGGCTCCAGGCTGTTGAACATGATCACAACCAACAGCCAAACCTTCGCTGCTGCAAACCCAAGCATATCCCTAAGTAGGAGAGGGTTACTCTTGGGAATTCAAGGTACCATTTCCATTCTCTCTCTCTCCCTGGTGAGGTGGCTCAGTGGAGCACAGACTGAGCATTTACGTGTTGTCAGTTATTAACATTAGGTTGTATGAGATTCCGCTACAGAATTTCGACAGAATTTCTAGGCACAGCCAGGGGGCGGAGGGTGTCCGGTTTGGGAACCTCAGGATCTCAGCTCTGCTGTTTGCAGATGATGTTGTTATGTGTGCTTTATCAAGTCAGGACGTTCAGCTGCTCTAGGGTGGTTTGCAGCCAAGTGTGAAGTGGCCAGGATGAGGATCAGCACCTCCAAATCCAAGGCCATGGTTCT
Organism: Proterorhinus semilunaris; assembly: GCA_021464625.1. NCBI lineage: Eukaryota > Metazoa > Chordata > Actinopteri > Gobiiformes > Gobiidae > Proterorhinus > Proterorhinus semilunaris. The sequence goes on from CM038350.1 coordinate 38,510,995, forward strand.
TCACCGGTGGTTTCCCCTTTCTAGGTCGGTGGAGAGTCCTTGCCTCAAGTGGAGGAGGCCATGTATCTCAGGGTCGTGTTCACGAGTGAGGGATGGATGGAGCGTGAAATCAATAAAGCTCTCGATTTACCAATCAATCTATGGTCCTACCCTCACCTATGGTCATGAAATCTGGGTAATGGCCGAAAGGACAAGATCGTGGATACAGGAGGCCAAAATGAGTTTCCTTCACAAGGTGGCTGGGGGTGAGGAGCTCAGTTACCCAGGAGGAGCTTGGAGTGGAGTCGCTGCTCCTTCTCATGAACAGGAGCCAGCTGTGGTGGCTCGGGCATATGTTCTGGATGCCTCCAGGTCGCCTCCCTCGAGAGGTATTCCAGGCCTGTCTTATTGGGAGGAGGCCTTGTGGACGACGCAGGACACACTGGAAGGACTATGTCTCTGTGGCCTGGTGTCATCTTGGGGTCCCCCCAGAACAGCTGGAGGAGATGTAGTCTGGGGAAGTCTGGGCATCTGGGGATGTCAGGGAGCAGGTGTAGTCTGGGGAAGTCTGGGCATCTCTGCTCAGACTGCTGCCTCCGCAACCCCAAGTAAAGCGGAAGAAAATGGATGGATGGATGGATGGATGGAGTTTCCACTCGGGTTTGTTATTTTAAGTGCCTCACTATTGCCCCTTGTGTGTAACAATAAAGTAATTTAAACTTTATATGTGTGTTTAACATCCATCTCTGCTGCACAAAAATGAAGAAAATGTGAAGTATCATCGAACATAGCACATCAAATATTGGCCTGGATCTGACAAGTCTGTCCTTGATCTCCATTCATTGTTTGGACCAGAATTACACAACCTATAAAAAAGATTTTGAACAAACTTGATACAGGTGTGAAGCATTAGCCAACCTAGAAACACAAAAATGTTGGTGTGAATCCAAGTCACAAGGAAGGGCCACAGGCCACACGAAGATGTCCTATTGCCCTCTATTCATTTGTCTATAAGCTGTTGTAAATGAAGAATCTAGAAAGGTGAATTCTAAGAAATTCCCAAAGTTATCCAAAGTGCAGACCAACTAATTTTGCTTGAGTTACCCTATAGAACATGTTTCTGTATAAAAGTTAACCTTATTTAACCTTTCTGGGTCAACCTTTTGGAAAATAGACGAAAAATTGCACATTTTTGACATTTCCCAGAAGTTCACGTGCGAGTTGGCACCCCTAAATCACAATGGATTTCTACAAAACTTTGCAAAAGTCATTTGTATATGAATAGGAACAAAATGCAATGCCAGCCAAAATGATATTTTGGAGTTAAAATTTCACCATGTTAATTTGATGCACCCTAATGTACCCATACCTCAAACACATGTACCCATACCTTAAACACATGTACCCATACCTCAAACACATGTACCCATACCTCAAACACATGTACCCATACCTCAAACACATGTACCCATACCTCAAACACATGTACCCACACCTCAAACACATGTACCCACACCTCATACACATGTACCCATACCTCAAACACATGTACCCATACCTCAAACACATGTACCCATACCTCATACACATGTACCCATACCTCAAACACATGTACCCATACCTCAAACACATGTACCCATACCTTAAACACATGTACCCATACCTCAAACACATGTACCCATACCTCATACACATGTACCCGTACCTCAAACACATGTACCCATACCTCAAACACATGTACCCATACCTCAAACACATGTACCCATACCTCATACACATGTACCCGTACCTCAAACACATGTACCCATACCTCAAACACATGTACCCATACCTTAAACACATGTACCCATACCTCATACACATGTACCCATACCTTGAAAACACATGTACCCATACCATAAACACATGTACCCATACCTCATACACATGTACCCATACCTTAAACACATGTACCCATACCTTAAACACATGTACCCATACCTCAAACACATGTACCCATACCTTAAACAAAATCTGTCGGTGTCTTTTTTTTCAGGTTTTCTGGACAATGGAGGAAACAAATAAGTTAGGATACCTTCCGCACACTGGGGGTGACAGATGGACCCCCCTAGTCCGTCTGGGATATCCGTCACCTTTCCCACGTCACCAAGTTCGCCCACCAATGATTCAATACAGACAACTTAAATAGTTCTCAAGTCAAATGTTGTATTTTGAAAGATATTGCAGAGTAAAATTATACAAAACCAATTCAGAATTGGAGTCCTGAAACAACAGTACGGCGCCAGCAGTAGAAGTTTTGGAAACAGAGAGGCTAATCAGCTGATGAGCCTCGACCAGATCTCGAGTAATAGGATACAGAGATGTGACGTCTAGGGATGGAACGCAAAGCTGGTACTGAAGGTTCAGTCTCTCACATTTTTATACCCTCTATCTAATACAATATTTTCCAATGCCTACTGGTCTGTGGGGTGGGTATCCTCCCTCAGACCTTGAGAACCGGTTTCTACTAGTTTAGCTGATGCTGTGTAAGCAGGTGCAATGTCTCAGTCTGTTCCTTACGCCCAAACATTGTTGCGCTTCTCCTTTTTGGCTCGGCGCTCAGTTATTTTCTTATAGCATGATCCGATGGTGGATTTTGTTTATTCATATATGGTCGTTCTGAACAGACTGATAAAATAGCGTGTGATGTGAGCTAGTACAAAAATATGTTTCCTGACAGTCCCTCTCTTGACCCATTGGCATCAATGGGTCACCAAAAAGTGAGGAAAGAAGATGATATTTCTATGTAATCTAATACCTATGACAGTCCCTCTCTATAGGTGCATAACCTCTCAGACAGGAGAGTGCAATCCTATAAAGTAACTAAGAGTTACTAAACCGAAAAAAATCCCATAAATTGCAAGCACAGAATCAGTGTATGTGAGTTAAAGTTCAAAGCCTGAGGTTTGCCAAACAGGGGTCCGACCAAATAGTGACAAGGACTGGAGGAACATCCTTGATAACGCTCGGGGCGTGTCAGGCAAAGAACTGGCTAATAGTAAACAGTACAATGGGTCCTATAATCATAATGCTAAGTATGCCAAGAGGTGTGCAGGTGATCGGGTGTATAAAAGTGTAATTTTTTTTAATAAAAATTCATATAAAAGGTAAAAAATGATGCCAAAGTAGGGAAATAACCTGAAACACATGGTATGTAGAAAGCACAGTGTGTAGAAATATTTAATAAGCTAAAAATAAACATGAGAGTGGGGTGAAGGCCAGCCGGCGTTCATGCCCACTCCCTCAAGTCTTGTCGCTGGACCTGTACTTGGAGTAATGGTGGTTAGGGGTTAGACAGAATAATCATCCGGGTCTTTCAAGAGTAACGGGAAGGCTAGGGCAGCAGCGGGCGCATCAGTATCTTTTTCAGGTTTTATGTCTGATTTGAGCTGAAGAACAAAGGCGTTTTCCACCTTTGAGTCTGGTATAATTACGTAAGCGCCTCCAGGACCAATTGCTGCTGCCATAAATGTGGTAGTGGCTTTCCTAAGACATGGGAGACAGCAGCAGGCCATTAGACAGAAAAATAGGATTAATGCTGCGAAAGCAATCAGAATTAACAAACCAGGATTGGTTGCCTCTATTATCGGCATACATGCGGTCAGAAAGTAACTTCAGTTTGGTTACCACTTTACTCAATGGTCCGCCTGGTGCGGAGTTGTTTCTGATGGCCAAACAACATTTGCTGCTGTCCATTCCCAGATATGCGCATAGGCCACCCTCTCTTGCCAACAGGAAGTCAACGCCAGTACGCGTCCGGGGTTTGTTTAGTCATTGTGAGAGTTCCTGATGCCAAGATATAGATGCCTACACCTAAAAAACAGATAATTGATAAGCAGATTATGAAGGTTTCATGGAAGAGCATACTACCTGTTGTGGTCTCCTTCTGTCCCAAGACCCGCGGTGCTGTCATCGTTAGGTTCTCTGTGGGTGGCTAGAGATGATATATGTCATCATCCTGAGATCAAATGTATGCTATTCTTGTGACGTGAGGAGCACGTGGTCTGATTCATATTGTGAGGGGCTAGTCATTCACGAGGACTTTCCCAAGTGTCTTGCATAGTGTGGTAATGGCCTGGGATGATGCAATGGTGTTATTGGTCAGTGTCTGCAGTTGTGAGTTGCTAGCGCTTTCAGCATTCTTGGTTCTTTTGTCCTCTTCCCTAACTCTTAGGTTGCAGAGTGCAGTCATGTATGATTCGTCTGACGGGTCCATGTGGTCAATTTTGGCCAATGAATCTGACATTAGTTGTCCCTTCATTGTCTGTGTCAGGAGTCCCATGTGTATGCTGGTATCAGATTCTTCATCAGCCAGCATCTCCCTTAATTGTTGTCTTAATCTGCTTGCTAATGCTAGTCCTGTCTCTCCCTGTTGTGGTGTCATGTCCATGGAGGTGATTGTGGTGCTTTTGACTGGATAGAGTGTGCTCATGATTGTTTTGATGTCAGTCAAATGTCTGCTTACAGACTCATTTGAGTAGTTTGTAAGGCTGGTGGTTAGGCGTGTGGCTGCCAGTGGGATAACTTCTTTGCATATCTGTATGAGGTCAGTGATAGTCATGGTGTCTTCTGGAATGCAGCTTAAGATTGATGCCAGGGTTCTGCCTCCTCCGCATGTACTTGGGTGTTTTTTTTTCTGATTGCGGCCCTGCAAGCGGCTAACTCTGGGGGGGTCAGGTGTCTGACATGTGTCTTTCCTCCTGAGCTCTGTGTGAGTGGGTATTGTTCCTGGTCAGTGTCACTGTCATCAAGTGTGGATTGTTTTGTCAAATGGTATATTTGGGCCTTTTTGTAGCTTTTCTTTTTGTGTTTTTTCTGCCTTTTTACATAAAATGCTGTGGGGTCGTCTGGGTTGGCCCAAAATTCATCCAGTATGGTTGATGATGAGTCACTCCCTCCCTCTGTGTCTTCGAAGTCTAGTCCTGTGACCATGTCAGTGTTGATATCTACTCCCTTCCATTTTAGGATGCATGCGTCAATTGTTTTTAATGTCTGTGTCAATGTCGCACTTTCCTCTTGGAGTTTGTTTTGTGTGACCCAAAAAGTGTCTTGTTTCTTTTGGTCATGTCTCTGTGAGTCTTTGTGTTTTCCCAATAGTGCCTGGACCTTTCCTAATTGTAACAATGTCTCATGTCTTTCTTGTTTCAGCTCTCGCAACTTCCTATCACTTTCTGTCTCTGTCCGTCTCCTGTCCCTCATCTGATAGGGGCTCCTTTCTAACGGGTGCTTCCCTTTGCCTGCCTTGGAACTGTTCGTGTCCTGTTTTTTAACTTTGCATTTATCCTCCTCTCTGTCCTTCTCTCTCTGCCTGTCTTCATCACTTTCCTCGTGGTCTTTGGGTGTGCTTTGTCTCTGGGGCGTATTTACCAAATGTGAGTTCTCAAGAAGCGTTTTCGTGTGTTCCTGGAATGTTTTGGCTACTTCCAAGGACGCGTCAATATTCTGTTGCACTGATTCAGTTAGTCCCATTACTGTGCTGGTCAAGAGGCCAAGTCCCTGATGTGTGCCTGTCTCGGCCTCGTATATACTATCTGTGACCAATTTAGAAGTGTTTGCCTGTATGTTTTGTGTTTCATGCTGATTTTTTAGCAGTGTTTGTTGTCCCTGTTGCAGAGTTTGCTGGTTCTTTATTAATTGTGAGAACCTATCCTTTGTTTCCTGTTCCTCCCTCAATCTTTTAATAATTTCATCTTCAGTTTCCTTTATTTGGAAGGTTAGCGCTTTTGCCAGAGTGTCTGTGGAGTCTGGTTGTAACTGTATCAGTGGGGCTTGGAATCCCAAAGAGGTAGCGATATCTGGATACAGTTGTGTGTAGTTGGGCGGTGTAGTGTGTGAGCGGGAGGTGTCAGAAGCGGTGCAGTGGGCGGTGTGGTCATGTTCAGCATTCCCCCTCCCTTTTCTTCTTTTAACTCTAACCTGCCTCCCTCCTCTGTGACACTATCAAAACCTGCCCTTTCACACATCATCACGAGTTCCTCTACTGCTATCAGTAATTCGTCCTCACTGGTATCTTTCTTTGATTCTTTTTTTTCCTTTTTCCAGCTCTTTGTCATGCATCAAATATTCACGGATTTGTCTGAGGAGTTTACTGTTTACTTCCTCGTTTAGGAGGCACCGTTTTCTCAGTTGTTTAAGACATTTCTGAGCTGCCTCTGTTTTCTGTTTTAGTGCCTTTGATGTGAGTTTGAATTTTGACGTTAGGTTTTCTACAAACTCCATCCATCCATCCATTTTCTTCCGCTTTATCCGGGACCGGGTCGCGGGGGTAGCAGTCTCAGCAGAGATGCCCAGACTTCCCGATCCACGCACACCTCTTCCAGCTGTTCTGGGGGGACCCCGAGGCGACACCAGGCCAGCACGGAGACATAGTCCCACCAGCGTGTCCTGGGCCTTCCACGAGGCCTCCTCCCAATAGGACATGCCTGGAACACCTCCCGAGGGAGGCGACCAGGAGGCATCCGATACAGATGCCCTAGCCACCTCAGCTGGCTCCTTTCGACGTGGAGGAGTAGCGGCTCGAGTCCGAGCTCCTCCCGGGTAACTGAGCTCCTCACCCGATCTCGGAGGGTGCGCCCAGCCACCCTGCGAAGGAAACTCATTTCGGCCGCTTGTATTCGCGATCTTGTCCTTTCGGTCATTACCCAAATCTCATGACCATAGGTGAGGGTGGGAACGTAGATCGATCGGTAAATCGAGAGTTTTGCCGCTTGGCTCAGCTCCCTCTTCACCACAACGGTCCGATACAGCGACCGCATCACTGCTGACGCCGCACCGATCCGTCTATCGATCTCACGCTCCATCCGTCCCTCACTCGTGAACACGACCCCGAGATACTTGAACTCCTCCACTTGAGGCAAGGACACCCCACCGACCTGAAGCGGGGAAGCCACCTTTTTCCGGTGGAGAACCATGGCCTCAGATTTGGAGGTGCTGATCCTCATCCCGGCCGCTTCACACTCGGCTGCAAACCGCCCCAGTGCGCGCTGGAGGTCCTGATTTGAGGAAGCCAACAGAACAACATCATCTGCAAACAGCAGAGATGAGATTCTGAGGTTCCCAAACCGGACACCCTCCGGCCCCTGGCTGCGCCTAGAAATTCTGTCCATAAAAGTAATGAACAGAACCGGTGACAAAGGGCAGCCCTGGCGGAGCCCAACACGCACCGGGAACAGGTCTGACTTACTGCCGGCAATGCGAACCAAGCTCCTGCTACGGTCATACAGGGAACGGACAGCCCTTAGTAGAGGGCCCCGTACCCCATACTCCCGAAGCACCCCCCACAGGGCACCACGAGGGACACGGTCGAACGCTTTCTCCAGGTCCACAAAGCACATGTGGACTGGTTGGGCGAACTCCCACAAACCCTCGAGCACCCGATGAAGGGTATAGAGCTGGTCCAGTGTTCCACGACCAGGACGAAAACCGCATTGTTCCTCCTGAATCCGAGGTTCGACTATTGGCCGGATCCTCCTCTCCAGCACCCTGGAATAGACCTTACCAGGGAGGCTGAGAAGTGTGATCCCTCTGTAATTGGAGCACACTCTCCGATCCCCCTTCTTGAAGAGGGGGACCACCACCCCGGTCTGCCAATCCAGAGGCACTGTCCCCAACCGCCACGCGATGTTGCAGAGACGTGTCAGCCAAGACAGCCCTACAACATCCAGAGACTTAAGGTACCCGGGACGAATCTCATCCACCCCCGGGGCCTTGCCACCGAGGAGCTTTCTAACCACCTCGGTGACTTCAGCCTGGGTGATGGACGAGCCCCCCTCCGGGTCCCCAGCCTCTGCCTCCTCATCGGGAGACGTGACGGTGGGATTGAGGAGATCCTCGAAGTACTCCTTCCACCGCCCGACCACCTCCCCAGTCGAGGTCAGCAGCCCCCCACCCGCACTGTAAACAGTGTTGGTGAAGCACTGCTTCCCCCTCCTGAGGCGCCGGATGGTTTGCCAGAATCTCTTCGAGGCCGACCGATAGTCCTCCTCCATGGCTTCTCCAAACTCCTCCCAGACCCGAGTTTTTGCCTCTGCGACTGCACGAGCTGCAGCACGCTTGGCCTGCCGGTACCTCTCAGCTGCCTCCGGAGTCCCACAAGCCAACAAGGCCAGATAGGACTCCTTCTTCAGCTTGACGGCATCCCTTACTTCCGGGCGCCACCACCGGGTTCGGGGGTTGCCGCCGCGACAGGCACCAGAGACCTTGCGGCCACAACTACGAGCAGCCGCATCGACAATGGAGGAGGAGAACATGGTCCACTCGGACTCCATGTTCCCTACCTCCCTCGGAATCTGGGTGAAGCTCTTCCGGAGGTGGGAGTTAAAGACCCTACTGACAGAGGGATCCACCAGACGTTCCCAACAGACCCTCACAACACGTTTGGGCCTGCCAGGTCTGACCGGCTTCCTCCCCTGCCAGCGGATCCAGCTCACCACCAGGTGGTGATCGGTTGACAGCTCAGCCCCTCTCTTCACCCGAGTGTCCGAGACACGCGGCCGGAGATCAGATGACACAACTACAAAGTCGATCATCGACCTCCTGCCTAGGGTGTCCTGGTGCCACGTGCACTTATGGACATCCTTGTGCTCGAACATGGTGTTCGTTATGGACAAACCGTAACTAGCACAGAAGTCCAATAACAGAACACCACTCGGGTTCCGATCGGGGAGGCCGTTCTTCCCCATCACCCCCACCCAGGTCTCACTGTCGTTACCCACGTGGGCGTTGAAGTCCCCCAGTAGAACAATGGAGTCCCCAGCCGGAGCACTATCTAGTACCCCCCCCAGGGACTCCAAGAAGGCCGGGTACTCTGCACCGATGTTGGGCCCGTAGGCCGAGACAACGGTGAGAGACCTGTCCCCGACCCGAAGGCGTAGGGACGCGACCCTCTCGTTCACCGGGGTGAACTCCAACACGTGACGGCTGAGCTGGGGGGCTATGAGCAAACCCACCCCAGCCCGCCGCCTCTCCCCGCGGGCAACTCCAGAAAAATGGAGCGTCCAGCCCCTCTCCAGGAGTTGGGATCCGGAACCCAGGCTGTGCGTGGAGGTGAGCCCGACTATATCTAGCCGGTATCTCTCTACCTCCCGCACAAGCTCAGGCTCCTTCCCCCCCAGCGAAGTGACGTTCCATGTCCCGAACGCCAGAAGCTGCGCACGCGGACCAGGTCGTCGAGGCACCTGCCTTCGACTGCCACCCAGTCCTCTCTGCACCCGACCCCTACGGATCCCTCTGCGGGTGGTGGGTCCACAGGAAGGCGGGCCCACGTCGTCCGTTCGGGCTGTGCCCGGCCGAGCCCCGTGGGCAGAGGCCCGACCACCAGACGCTCGCATTCGAGCCCCAACCCCAGGCCTGGCTCCAGGGTGGGGCCCCGGCTGCGCCATACCGGGCGACGTCACGGTCCTTGATAGTATACTGTCCATAGAAGTCTTTGAACTGCTCTTCGTCTGACCCGTCACCTAAGACCTGTTTGCCATGGGAGACCCTACCAGGGGCATAAAGCCCCAGACAACATAGCTCCTCGGATCATTCGGGCACTCAAACAACCCCACCACGTTAAGGTAGCAGTTCACGGGGTTTTCTACAAACTCCGCGTCAGTAGTGCTAAGCACTTTAGTTTGTTTATCTTTTCGTGTAAACATGTTTATTTTTGTGGTATCTTGGTCTTTACACGTCGAGTGGTTAGTATTTGATCAAATATTGTCACAGTCACTCAGTACTACAAATGGTTGGACTAGCTTAGGATCACTTGTTTTTCACTCACGGTTCTCTACTCTCTCCCAGTGGGCAAGAGTACTTCGTGCGTGAAACAACGTCACCCAAAGCTAATTTATCAACCCACACGTTTGTGATCGGCTTGCAATGATCACCAATGCCTTCATTCATTCAACAAACAGAACATGTATATCAGTACTTTGTCCTATAAGTCCGCAGTACAGAAAATGAACGATAATACCCTATTTTTTTTTTTTTTTGGTCTTTGTATTTCGTTTCAGGGTGGGCTCTGTTATCACTTGACAGATGTCTGACCCGCGCCCTGTCTCAATAGAAGCGTAAAATAAATATACTGTCAGGTCTGCACCTGCCGCTCTTCGTACAGGTGTCTTAGCAGAATTCTGCTCTCTTTAAATAATATTTTTTTTTATTTTTGTATTTTGTTTCAGGGTGGGCTCTGTTATCACTTGACAGATGTCTGACCCGCGCCCTGTCTCAAAGAGGCGTAAGGATAGTTTAATCAAAGAGGACCACGACTCTGAATGGTATGGCAACAGTGTTTTAACCAATTTGGATTCTATTTCATTCAATTTAGGCAATTTTAGATAATTTTATATGGTTTTATCGTTCTCAGGGATATAGTCAGTCACAGTCAAAATCAGGTAAAAAGCTTACCTTTTGCGCAGTATGATTTTGAAAATGACTGTCCGGTCCACTGAGACGTCCGTGTGCCAAATGGGATGTCCGTGGTGCGTCCTAGACGTGGGAGTCGGGGAGATATCCCGTGCGGGTTCGTGACGCCAGAATCTGTCGGTGCCTTTTTCTCAGGTTTTCTGGACAATGGAGGAAACAAATAAGTTAGGATACCTTCCGCACACTGGGGGTGACAGATGGACCCCCCTAGTCCGTCTGGGATATCCGTCACCTTTCCCACGTCACCAAGTTTGCCCACCAATGATTCAATACAGACAACTTGGATAGTTCTCAAGTCAAATGTTGTATTTTGAAAGATATTGCAGAGTAAAATTATACAAAACCAATTCAGAATTGGAGTCCTGAAACAACAGTACGGCGCCAGCAGTAGAAGTTTTGGAAACAGAGAGGCTAATCAGCTGATGAGCCTCGACCAGATCTCGAGTAATAGGATACAGAGATGTGACGTCTAGGGATGGAACGCAAAGCTGGTACTGAAGGTTCAGTCTCTCACATTTTTATACCCTCTATCTAATACAATATTTTCCCATGCCTACTGGTCTGTGGGGTGGGTATCCTCCCTCAGACCTTGAGAACCGGTTTCTACTAGTTTAGCTGATGCTGTGTAAGCAGGTGCAATGTCTCAGTCTGTTCCTTACGCCCAAAAATTGTTGAGCTTCTCCTTTTTGGCTCGGCGCTCAGTTATTTTCTTATAGCATGATCCGATGGTGGATTTTGTTTATTCATATATGGTCGTTCTGAACAGACTGATAAAATAGCGTGTGATGTGAGCTAGTACAAAAATATGTTTCCTGACAGTACCCATACCTCAAACACATGTACCCATACCTCATACACATGTACCCATACCTCAAACACATGTACCCATACCTCAAACACATGTACCATACCTCAAACACATGTACCCATACCTCATACACATGTACCCATACCTTAAACACATGTACCCATACCTCATACACATGTACCCATACCTTAAACACATGTACCCATACCTTAAACACATGTACCCATACCTCATACACATGTACCCATACCTCACACACATGTACCCATACCTCAAACACATGTACCCATACCTCAAACACATGTACCCATACCTCAAACACATGTACCCATACCTCAAACACATGCACCCATACCTCAAACACATGTACCCATACCTCATACACATGTACCCATACCTTAAACACATGTACCCATACCTTAAACACATGCACCCATACCTCATACACATGTACCCATACCTCACACACATGTACCCATACCTCAAACACATGTTCCCATACCTCAAACACATGTACCCATACCTTAAAAACACATGCACCCATACCTCAAACACATGTACCCATACCTTAAACACATGCACCCATACCTCAAACACATGTACCCATACCTCAAACACATGTACCCAGTGCTGCTTTGCACTCTAGTTACAATTCTGTAACACACGTACTCCTTTATGCAACACACTTGGTGCTGCACTACACTCTATTTCATACAGAAGACACTTCATTCAAAAATGAAATCTCAGGAGCCATTTGGAAAACACATGTATCCAAAATACAAAACACATCAACGACTCAAACACACCTGAAGGCACTGACTTCCAAACCTGACACCAAACAGCTACAAAAAGACTCAGTTTAGTCATTTCAACAACTCTGCAAACATGGATAGAAGGGGAGGAAGAGGAAGAGGAGGAGGACAAGGTCGAAGAGGCCATGCACAGACCCCTATTTCTGTTGATATAAGAGCAACTTTTTGGACCATGAAAACACAATTGCCATGATTTTCTGTGTTTACAGTATAGTGTTTTTGCTTTTACAGTATTTCTTCTCTTTCGTTGTTTTGAATTCATGTTACTGCAGTGTTCAGTGCTAAAATGTGCAATGTTGAGTTGGTCTATTTGTTTTTGTTGTTGTTTGAAAATATGCCTTCTGAATAAACAGTGGAAATCAAAGACTGCAGTGTTTTATTTAAAGTAGACTATTGTGTTCCCCTGATCTGAAAGTGTGTGTATATGATGCAAGTGTGTGTCATGTTGACAAAGGAATCATAATCGGTTTTATTGACATTGAACAGGTTCACAAAGTAGGAAGTTCCTTCAGAGCAATTGTGCAACATGAAACATAAAACGTAAATAATAAACTATAAACACTTTAAAACTGAAGAGGGCATACATAAAGTAGAACACAAATAAAATGTGATAAACAACAACAAGCCCCATGTCCCAGTCGTGGACATGACGCTGTTTTCACCGATGTCCCGGGACGAGCTCATCGTAGACCAGCAGCAAACTCCACCTGTCCCACGACCCGTTTCACTGAAGGAGGTTTAAGGATCTGCCAGAGTTTCTCCACCAACAAGTCCGCTAGGCGCTTAGCGATAGCCCGCGTCTATAAACATGGCGACTCATCTCTGTGTCTCTCACAGTTTAGTACGTTTGGAAAATCATACAAACACAAAACAAATCATTTAAACAACATTTATCTGCATTCGCTCGTCTTCGTATATGCTTCTGTTCTGTCAAAACATACCTCTGGGTCAAATTTATCCCGATTGACCTCAGAGCAATCCCATAATTCGTTGCGCCAATTGAAATTACCCCCCCCCCCCCCGCCCCCCCCCCCCCATGTCTTTCCACTTCATCCCCGGGTTAGTCAACTTACAGGAAGTTGCTTTTTAGTGTTACAGTAAGATACTGTGTTTTCATTGCCACAAACGCATCAAATCTGCTCCTGTTTCATTTCTTAAAGTCCGTAAACATTCCATCAAACACTGGAATGAGGGAAAATTTCAATATGCAAAAAAACAAAAGCAGAAATATTGGTTTCTTTGTGAATGGCTTGGTTTTATCCTCCGCCATCCTGCTTTCCCTCTCAGAAGCAGCTGACCTCACTGCCTCATTCCTCCGTGAAACAATCCCAGCGAGATTAGCAACATTCTGTGTCCTGTTGTTTATTTCTTTCCTTTTTAAATGAAGCAATTTCCCTCTAAGTGACAGATGCGCACGGGCCTATTAGCGCACGGGCCTATTAGCGCGGCAGCCATTAGGAATCTCATAAAGACAAACAAGCCCTGCCCACTGCAGGCAGGTACAGCTCCAGCGGCGGAAAACCAAGATGTCTCTCCACACGCTTCACTACGCGGAGCAGAGCTTCGACCTTGCGACCCGTTATTAGCTGCTGACTGACGAGGAGCGGCGGGAGCCTGACGGTAGAGGAGGGGGCCGTGCCAGGGTCCGCGTTGGCATCTGGGAAATGTAAATAAATAATACTCTCTGGAACGGAGCTGGAGCATCAGCATCTGGTGACTCCCCGGCTAATAGTTTCCATTGTGGCGCCATCCATTTAGCGCCTTTTGTTTGACGAGCCCCTCCCTCGAACCCACACACACACACACACACACGCACACACACCCCTCCCTCACCTGATCCAACACAGCATTTATTTTTAAATTTAAGAATCTTCCCCCAGATTCTTGACACTGGAGTGTAGTTGCCCCGGGAACCAGGACCTGGGGGCCCTGGGGGAGCTTGTTTGATATCAGAATAATGGAAAATAGGGAGGTCCACAGGTTATTTTACCTACTACTCGGGGGGCTTCACGGCTAGAAGGTCACGGGTTGGAACCCCGGCCGGACGGGCCTTTCTCTGTAGTGTTTACATATGCATAGGTTACCCTTACTCTTAAAAACAAGTACAATAGACCAATAGTGGTGGTCAGAGGGGCCCATTGGCGCATATTGGCAGCCTTGCCCCAGGGGCGGCTGTGGCTACAATAGCAGCCTACCACCACTGAGTATGGAGTAAATGATGAACTACAGTGTAGACCTTTGAGAAACTTGGTAACACAGGCTGAAAAGTGCAATACAAGTGTAAGTCATTCTTATTATTACACTCCTCAGTGGTGGTAAGCAGAGGTCAGAAGTAACAAGTACATGTACTCCATTACTGTAGGCCGTACAGTTTTTTTTAACTTTCTTAAGTCGATTTTTTTCCGGTATGTTTACTTAACTTGAGTATTTATTTTTTTATTCATTAAAACTGTTTCAAAAACATGTTTTTCACCCTCCTAAATCATAACCGTAAAGATTAGAAGAAGAAGAAGAACCTT